>JAQNBH010000003.1:39630849-40328349 GCA_028752905.1 Cladorhizidae sp. MBARI D1340-BT2 | reverse complement strand
AAGTACACCAATTTGAACAATAAAATTCACTCCTTTGTACCGGTAGCAATTGAAACTTCAGGTGTATTTGGACCACAGAGTTTACTTTTTCTAAGGGATTTGTGGCAGCGTCTCTTTCAAGCGACTGGAGAGAAGAACTCCCTTCACCACCTCCTGCAGAGGCTTTCTGTTGTGGTGCAGAGAGGTAATGCAGTTTCGGTTGCAGGGACCACAGATCACTTGAATTTGGACTCTGATGACATTTTCTTTTAATTACAGTATTATAATAATAATAATAATAATAATAATAATAAAATTTTAATAATAATAATAATAATAATAATAATAATAATAATAATAATAATTATAATAATAATAATAATAATAATAATAATAATAATAATAATAATAATAATAATAATAATAATAATAATAATAATAATAATAATAATAATAATAATAATAATAATAATAATAATAATAATAATAATAATAATAATAATAATAATAATAATAATAATAATAATAATAATAATAATAATAATAATAATAATAATAATAATAATATTAATAATGTGCTTGAATGTACACTTGTCTGGATTGAGATGTAGTCAGCATTCTTCTGTCTGACCAGCTCTGCATCTATGTTTTTAATGTACTTTTTTGTAGTTGCTATAGCGACAAATAATTATATTGTTGAGATATAGTTGCAGACACTCCTGGAGTGCCTTACAGAAGAGAGTCAATGCACCATTGAAAAATTACAGAAGCAGAATACACTCAACGTTAACCTATTTTACTTGAACAGGCCTTTATAGTTGTTAATTGCTCGAGACACTTTGGATTGCTCAGCCAATGGTATCTGTATGTAAGCTTTGGACATGTCGAGTTTGGAGAAATATTTTCGTCATGTAATAGCTGTAAATTAATCGACTCTTGGAAATCTATAAATATGATTAAAGTAAGTAAGACATTATTAGGCGTAACATTCTAGTCACCACAAAACCGAGTGGCACTATACATGAGTTAACTGGACAGAAGAAATTATTCCTAAAATTTGTAACTCTGTAACTCTGTTTCAATTTACTCCATGAGAATAAATGTTACAGTATGAGGGACTTAGCCTTTTTTTATTAATACACCTGTAAATTGCACAACAGACCCTCACAGGCATCACAGTTCATCTGAAAATACTATGAATGTTTACAGGATTACACTCAGTGGAGTAGGTTGGTCCAACACTTAGTTTTATACATTTTGTGTTTTGAATAGAAACAAGGTCAAACTCCAACTTTTGGAGTCAATCCCTTCCAAATGGATTAGGCCCAACACAGATACCACCTGTATGATTAATAGTTATGCTCTACTCTACTACACAAAATCAGAATGACTTGTCCAGTGTAAGTTTTAAATGCCATTTCTGATGGTTGTAGAGGCATGACTAGTGGTTTGGATGTTCGGTGATCGAATGGCTGATGATGGTAACTGATGCTCCCATCTTCAATTCCATTTGTACTGGAACAAGAAACTGATAATGGATCCACTCTCAACTGCAGACATGGTAGTTGTCATCTGACTCCTGAGGTGCTTGCAATCTTGCTCTGCCATTTTGATAGTAATGATGAGAGGATAAGGTCTATCGTATATAAAGTCCTTTTTAACCAGAATCCATCGTGATGAACACTAAATACCAGCCATTTCTGAGCCCCTCCTTATGTTTCATAGGTCCAGCATTCAGTCAGTGTCCTAGAGCATTCATGTAGTTAGCTTTAGGCTCCACACAGTTCAAAATGCGGATGTTGAACTTCTACTTGGTTGGCTTGGTATCATAGTGTTCTTTCACTAGTAGGACAAGATCATTGCATGGAATTGTGTCCAGTCCATGTCCCTCAACTAGGAATCATAGTAGCTTGAAGCAAAGAGGTCAACAAGTGTAAAGCTAGATGTAATTCTTCTTTTCTTCTGAATCAGCAACATTAGTTTCAAATTATAAATGATGTCCTTCAGTGTATTCTATCCTGTTCACCATAGCTGGATCAAAGTTAGAGACAAAACCGTGAGTAGAATGCTATGACTTAATCATCGTTGCCAATGTAATAATCTGATCTTAAATCTTTTATCTATCATAGAAGCCTCAAGTGAATGTTATAAAATATGGCCTAAATATATACTCACAAGTTTTACCACAATAATTTATACTGTTGATGCATAATCAATAATTATTAAGTGTTAATTACTTCCTGTCATTGTTAGTGTACACATGGAAAACCACACACACACTTTTCTTCTGCCCGTACAGCGTGTAGTCATCATTGTTTCCGGAATGATAAAGCCAAATGGAGCATTCATGATAAACTACTTGGTCAGTACACCGTGTAAAGAGGCTTGTTTATTATTTTGAGAAGGATTTCATGTGAACTGAAAATGTGTCTAGTCTAACAGAATTGTTATAATCTTTACATATAAGTACATATTTCTGTTCAGGCTTCAGAGACCTATTTTCAAATATCAGGATAAATGCATATTCATAGCCTTCTGGCTTCCTGAATAACCAACTGCATATTGAACCATGTTAGCTTCTCATGCATAGATCTGTTTTCTGCATAGGCAGTTATATCCTCACCAGCCTTTGCAGATGGTTTTGGGAAGGTTACCAACTAATTGACAGTGACTATCATTTCCAGGTAAAAAAAAAGTCTACATGAACAGATGGAGTGTAGAAACTTTACTGAGCCTAAAGAAGTTTATCAATCGTGGATGCCAAGCACTAGCTAGCAATGAAGGTAAGAAATAGTCAACTATAATTATTATAATTGATTCTGAATAGGAATATTTTTAATATGTAGCTAACAAGCTTATCTTGCTAAAGTTTGGTAGTAAGAATTCATAAATTGTCCCAGAGACTTGGTCATAAATAGCTGAGTTTTGTTTGTTGATTTGCTGGTTCTATGACTGTATGGGTTTGGTGGAGTTGAAAGTTCACTAAACAAATCTGGAATAAAGTATGCTTGATTGGTAATAATTTTTTTGGTAACTAATGGTCGAAATGTCATGGGAGTAACTTTCAGGTTGATTATTGAGTAGGTCATTGTAACATGCTTGGTTTATATTTCTCTCTACCACACACATGAATACACACGCACACACACAAATCATTACTCCACACACACATTGCACATGCAGACATGTGTCACACAATAATTGTGCTCTTCTCTCTGTGCACGATGCCATCATCATGATCTACAGTATGTAAGCCAAACTGAGCATTCGTGGCTAACTTGTGGGTAAAAACAGTGTGCACAGAAGCAAGCTTGTGATTTGGAGCAGGATTCCTTGTGAAATGAAAATGTAAACCCAAATATAAAATCTTCAGTATATTGTAAATATTTCTGTTCGGATTTCAGATAACTCTTTTATAATATCATTACAATTGCACATTCTTACTTGAGCTTTCTACAGTAAATCCACTGCATATTTAACCACATTATCTGTTTTCTGCATAGGCAGCACCATTCTCACTTGTGTATTGCAACCAGTTATCCTTCCTCCTACTAAGAATTATATTCTTAATAAATTACTCACATCAAGAATAAATTTGAAGTCATTGTAACTCTGTATGTCAACTGAGAGTTGATTTGAGTATGCTGTTGTTTTCTCATATCCTACCAATTATAATAAGCTTATAAGACAGGTGTCCCATCCCTAATTTTTAAGGGGAATGTACGATGAATATATACATACCTAAAAGATGTTAGAAATATGTGAAATTATACATTTTCATTTATTAAACATTGTTAGCTAATTATTGTCATCATGTATATGGATGAGTTGTCAGCATGTGTAAGAATGAATTATAAATCCTCTTCTTGCCTGGGCTGTCACATTACACATTACACAACTAAAACATGTTAGCAGAACTTAGCATGACTTACATCCATATTTAATCTATTGTGAGCCATGTATGCTACCTCGGGTTCGATTTTTCTAACCGAATATCCAGGCAGCAAACATCCAATACATGCGGCATCGTGAAACGAAAAATCCACAATGGCCTTCATAGAGTGCACGGACTTGAGTTTTATTGGCTCAGCTATTGCATTATGAGGCTTCAAGTATTTGGTGACATTACCATCTTCCCCTACTTTTCCTGCCATTCCACAGACTCCAGGATAATAAAACAACCATCTGAATGCACATGAAGCGAATGGTTTTGTGAAACAGTAGTCTTTAATGTAATTCTTCAGTTTTGTCTTGCCAGGTATACTTGGGTTGAAAAAATCATCACTATCCAAGGGGAAGATGTAATCGTACGTCCCTCTGAAACGATACATGCAATCCAAAAACTGAAAAATGGTCCCATGGACATAAAATTCGTTATCATCATACCACTCATGCCAAACAGTGATGGAGAGGTAACCTTCTCGTATCGCATTGCGTGTAAACTCATCTGACATGAGGTAATCTTGGAATCCACCATCCTTGATGAAAGTATCTATCATGGCAAGGTGTACATGGTCCACACCAAGTGTCTTCTGGTATCTGATGAACTCAGGTAGCCATGAAGCGCCTCTATTGTGTGCTTTCGTACATGTCAATACCGATAGATTGTGCTCTCCGGACGGCTGGATCCTGGGCGCAGGAATCATGAGAGGTGTCAAAGATTCACTCACCAACTCCTTAGTGGCATTGTTTACCCCACTTTGATAAACTACAAATGCCCTGCTGCCATTCACTACAGGCAAGTTGTAGCAATCAAGTGCGACCTGTTCGAAGGGAAACTTGCGATCACCTAACCAACTGTGCATAAGATTAGTTTCTTCGACAAAACGGATCTCAAAATTATTTGTCATGGCAGAACCAACTCCACATTGGGAGATCCACTTGTGCTCAAATATAGTTCTATTGATGCCTATCAAGAATATGGTAACGTTACTATCACCATTTCGTGGCCTTTCATCAAAGTATGCACTGTAAACGATGACGTCCTTAGACAGAGGTGTCGCTGGCAAGTAAGAAAAAGGATAGTTTATATCGATGTGCTTTATCTCGAATTTTTCATTCTTGGATTGAATAAGGGGATTAAGCTTTTGTTGTTCTGTTGGTTGAATAAAATTCTCCACAATCACTTCTTTCTGTCTATATGTTTTGTCCTTCATGTTCAAAATCAGAGGTATTCCTAGTAAGACTGTTACACTTAAAGTGATATAAGCTGTGTGCTTGGATTTCATTCTCTGCAGTTGTAACAAAAAATATGCTATATATATATATAAACAGTCATGAATATTGAAACAGGAGCAGCAGTTATGGGTAGCACAACAAATAAATTCATTATTCAGTCAGTGTTTGTAGTTCCTGTAACACAAAGCTCCTCAAACTCGATAAAGAAACTTTCATCGAAAATAGTTTTGGTGTAGCTTAGCAAACATTAATATTGTTGTAATAATGAATAATATACCTGGCTGGTATGTAATCGTATGTCGCTATGAAACAATAAGTTAAAGGACATCCAAAGTTCTTGTTCTAATTTAATCCCATTCCTTATAATAATAATGTTTAGCATCAAGCCAAAGCATTGAGAGAGTAAATTTCGAGTTTATGAGAAAGTGATTGCATTTTATTGTAATTGTTACAACTACTGCTGCTGCTACTACTATTACTACTATTAGTAGAATGATCAACATACTAAAGCAGAGTTATCACATAATTATACCAACCTTGCGGAGCCCACCATTCTGTTGTGCAGTGCAAAACTGGGTATAATTATACTGTACCTCACTCTGCTAGCTACATATACTATGTAAGTATAGGAGGAAGGAAACAAAGGGGGAGGGAAAGGGAATAAATATGTCCAGAATTATATTTAAATGTGGTTGAGGCAGCATAATAATTGAGTAAGGGACCAAATAGTGACAAACTGTATGAAGTTACTTTATACTATATCTGACTCCTCTTATCCACTGTCATGCATATTATAACCTAGTCACACTGTACAATTTATAATGTTGGGTGCACTGACAGTAGATAAGAGTCAAACTAGCAGCACTGTCAATAGAGGAGAGAGAACTGGTTGCAATGTCAGTAGAGGAGAGCGAAATAGCTGGACTGTCAGTAGAGGAGAGAGAAATGGCTGGAATCTCAGTAGAGGGGAGATACCTGGCTTCATATATAAGGGGATTGAACTAGCTATGCAATCAACAAGGAGAAAGAACTGGTTGCATAATTATAAAGCGGTGTGAACTGGCTACACAGATACAGCTACACAGATACAGCAACATTGTGAAGGAAAATTGTTGGGTGGCTTATTAATTTTTAAGAATTCTTTAACCCCTCTATTTCCCCACCCCATTATACGATACCTGAAAGCTAGCATATGTTTGATGGCAGGTTAATGGCATGAGCTTCAGCTGCAACACACACACACACACAATGCTTTGTATTCATTTCTAGAACAAGTACATTATATAGAAGGGAGAGAGAGAGAGATTTATTAAAGAACTCAAGCTTAGAGGATCTAGAACATCTTTTGTACAAGTAATTTCTAAAGGGATTTGAAACTTATTGAGTCAAGTTGCCATACATGTGATATCCAACTAGATACTGCACATTCTTCAATCTAGGTCTGAGGTATTTGAAGGGGGGACAAAACCATGAAAGTAATAAAAACTTGTGGTTACCACTTTACACCTCCATAAATTCTGCAAGGTCCATGGTATATAGCTCAAAAGATAGGTCTCTCTATGTGCTCCCTTTTGATATAAAATTTTATTTTTATAGCTATAACTATACCCAAGTTACTGGAATTAAAGTGTGGGTACCTCAAAACCTGAGCGCCTGTGTTAGGAACATAGACTGAAATTAATACCAGTGGCTAGAGGAAACCCACTCTATACAACCGTAATTAGGCACTAATTAAGTACGTGGTCAAGCGCAGGTTGGAAATTAATTTGCGACGTAATTAGGTTTTAGCCGAGCTGGCTTCCTCTAGCTACAGGTGCTAATTTCAGCTCTCTCTCTCAGCTTGGCAATTAGGAGGAAAATATGTTCCTAACTCAGGCACTCAGGTTTTGAGGTATACCCATTTTAGCTCCAGTAACTTCGGTATAGTTGTAGCTATGAATAATATATATTTTGGTATTTAAAGAGAGCACACAGAGACCTATATTTTTAGCTATATATCAAGTGCCATATCATGAAGCTTAAAGGATCAATGGAGCGTAACCATAACTTTTTAATACTTTACTACTTTTATGGTTTTATCCCCCCCTTAATGAAATCAGTCAGGGCTAGAACATGACATGAAGGAAGTCCCGCTACATAGTAAACTGTAAACCGTACTAACCTCTTTCAAACGATCACGTCCAGCCAAAAAAAAACTCGACCAACTTGCCAATCTTGCCTTCGCCGAATTTGTCCGCCACTCCAAGGGGCGTAGTGACATAACGTAGTTACCACCGCGCATCACGTGGTTAACTAAGGCCGAGTAAAAGAATGGAGTGTTAATATGGAGAGACTAGAGCACGAGAATCGCTGGAAAATTTCAAATTTGCCAAGGACTACAGCTTCAGGAGAAGTGCTTTAAGCTCTAGCAATAATACACTAGTATATCCAGTAGGGCTTTTTATCAAGCACTTCCCAGAGTTGTTTGGCTGCCCAGCTCGTGAATAGCTGCGGCTATGCAAATACTTTTTGGCAATCCTAAGAAGTTCAATCTCACTATTGTTGGCGTCAGAAACGAGCCGTTACTGGGGAGTTGGACGGAAAATTGGTCTAACTAGGTATCTCTGTTTCTTCTGTTTGTCGAATGTTCACTGGTAAAATAAATAGGAACGCGAACGTGGGCATATAAATCGGGATGAGTCGTAGTTATAACTTTACAGTACATATGCATGAGAGAGAGAGAGAGGTGACGTGATTTGGTACTTGAGGTCGAGTATGGCAGAAGTTGGGGGGGGGGGTTTGAATGTTAGGAAATGATACGTGTATATGCGTTATTAATTACACGTCAGGCGGAATACTTTTCATGTGACCTTAAGATATGGTGTGTGTACTGGTCTAGTTGTTGGACTTGAGGGTTTTACAGTCTTAGCGATATATTGCCCGAAAAGAAAGCGGTGCCTTGGCTACCTGATTACAAAAGAATTTAGTCCAGAGCTTTAGTTCCCGCTGTGGATAACAAATTTCGTGTTCCAAAGAGTATAATGGAGCGTTCAGCTAAGGATCTGAGTTCTTCGACTCTTCAGAAACTTTGATAGCCCAGTCCTATTACACTTGTCTGAGCCTTGTAAGCTCCTGGACAGAAGATGATGCCACGCGCTAGCAATGGAGAAAGAAAGGTAAGCTATATGTAATTTTTGGGGAGACTTATTCAATGTGTAGCTGCTAGCTCAGCTAAGTTGAAACTCTAGGTATGTCATGATATTGAGTTTTGTACGTGCATCCATAGGTTTTTTGTCTATCAACTCTCAATACAATGTCCTACTAACCTTCCGTCACCCTCATGGGTGCGCATGAAAAGGAGAGAGCAGTGGAACAAGAAACCCTAATCCTTTGAACTAGCAACTATAATTTCCCACTTTCTCACAGGTATTTCATTGTGCTTCCCGGATGTTGCAGGGTTCTTTATCGGGAAGTGGAGAAAAGGAAGATGCTTTGTAATGGAGCCACCATACCCAGCTCTGCATCACCTACAATAATCTCCGATGATCTCCTTGGCCAGCTGAATCCAGAACTTGTTGATCACAAGTTCATTTCCGCTTCCTGGCCATCCTTTGTGCAGAATGAAGCCGTTTGTGATAGCCACATCGACCAGAAAGTAAAATATGTTATTTGTAGTACTTTCTGCTTTTCACCCGACACCTATAATATCCTCTGATTTGATCACCTTTGTCCAAGCCTCCCATGTAATCATTTTAGGAGAGTATAGCTAAGGGGCAGCTTATTTCCTCTCTGCTGCCATTACTCGTAACTGCGGTGACACTCTTGGGGTCGCTGTTGGTGTACATAAGCATGATGATGTTTTGGTCCTGCCATGCACTTGCACACTTTTCTGCATTGCGTGGTTAGTGGCTGTCCCCTAGAAGTTCACATAATGAGAATGAGTATCTCATAGTTGTGGTAAATAACATGCATGAACTGATGATCTACAACCCCAAAATGTTTGTCCTAACTCAAGTGCACATTTATCTTTTCTTGAATTTGGCTTTCTTCAGCTCCTCAGGGAAACTACGCCTGTCTTTCCTGGCACTCTCACATCCATAGATCCCTCTCCTCTCCAAGTCAACAAACAGGTTATGGGAGTTAAAAAAGTTGTCAAAATAGGCATGGTGCCACTTGCCCTGTAGGTCCTCAGTTAGGTGCTTGGCCATTCTTGCTCCCAAGTGGTGTTCAACTGTACCTTGTATATGCCTCAAACTGCAAGAAAAAACCTTTTTGGCTATCAGACCGAACCCACACCTTAATCCTTTCACTGGCAGATTTACGGAGGAGTTTTTACAAAAATTGACACAATTTCAATTTTTTTTATTTATAGAGGACCACATGAAGACAATACCCAACAACTATATATCAGGTGATAGCTGATGCATGAAGGGACGTTATGGTAAATTTTAGTTGCTTAGCAACAAACCACAGATGTGAATATTGTTATAAGAGACAGGAAGTAAAATAAAAGGGTTTATATCGGGTTTATATCATATCAATTTCATATTACACATGAAACCAGCAATGTTAGCCGGTCAACTTTTGGTCAACAACAACTACTGTTTGTCAACAACAATTTTTTGGTTGATTATAACAAACCACACAGATATGAATATCATTATAAGTTGAAAAGGGCTATTTCAGCTCGGTTTCATACACATGAAATCAGCAATGTTAGTTAGTCAACGTTTGGTCAACAACAACTATTTGTCAACAACATTTTTATATCAAACCACAAAGATGTGAATAGCATAACAAAGAGGAAGTAAGGGCTAGGGTCCATAGTACTGAAAAATAAATAAAAGTATATGCAAAGTGTGCATAACATAATTATGAATAAATATAGATAAAAATAAAAGGGCAATGCTTGGCACTGTGAAGGTCTGCATGTTCAGCATAACTCAGACAAACACATAATGCTACATTATAATATATATATATATATATATATATATATAAATAATAACCTCTCCTCCAACCCTGTCTTCTCCTCTGCTGCTTCCTCCTCCTCCTCCTCCTCCAGGTCCATGAGTGAAACTACCTTCCAAGGAGAAATAGTTCTTATTATTATGCTAGTTACTAGGCTTTACTATACAACTCTTTATCTATTCTTACCTTGGGGGAAGTCTTCATGATCATCACTATCGTCTGAAGCTTCGCTTGGCAGAGTAGGGCGACCTATACTTTGAAAACTTGCTTCGTGGTCGGTGCCAACAGCTTCTGTTATAGCTGCCATAGCATCACCGTCAACTACGCCACTTCCCAGGTAAGCACACGGGCACCTTCTTCCTCTTCTTCACTAACGTCAATCTCGAACAGGCTGAAGTCATCCTCAAATAGGAAGTCTTAACGCTTCGTCTCTACTAAAGCGGGTCGCCATTTCTTCTTCGAGACCGGGAATGAACCAGAAGTGATGTTTGCTGGCACGTTTACTTCCCTTTCCTCATTCCGTATTTTCCTGATATTCAGGGGTATATTAGAGGCATGCTTTAGGCATATTCGTGCAATTTTTTAAGTTAATACAGCGAACGGTTAATTTTTTACGAATTTTTTCGTCGCGACTAATCAGTTTTCGCGACTTAAGTCGCTTATGCCAGTGAAAGGGTTAATACATCATTTGATGGGTTTCATGGTCATGTACTGTTTCAGGGATTAATATCCTTGAAAGTTAATCATGGTCTCATCAATTGCTATCGGCAGTTCAGGCTATGTAGGGATGAAAATTTGTGTTGGAAGTGGCTGACAAGAGGTCTGATTTTCCCCAGCCTGTCGTTATTTTCACTGCCCCTTTATCTACAAAATGTAGAAATCCCTGTACCTATCCCTAGATATTCTTTGGGATATAGGGTTATAGTTGTGAATGGGATCCCTCTTCCAGTAGTATTCTGTGTATGGCTGGTGGTTAATTCCCATTAGAATGCTGAAGCTTTTAATGCTCGAATGTCATCTTGGTAATTCCTTTCCAAGAATCATAGGCTTCAGTACCCATGACCTCTTAAGCGTACTTGTTTGTCTGATCTACTGTCTCTATCATAAAGTTCAAATAACTCCAATGGTGATTCCGGAATAGGATCTGTAGGTCCTACTGAGTATGTGAATGGATAAATGGAAGGGGTCACTAGGTTTGTGGACCAAACTGGAGACAATGTTTGTGTGGAAGCAACAGTGGATGGCAAGGCTGAGGAGAGCAGTTGAAGGAATGAAAGAGGGTGATTGTGGATTTATTATTGAGTCGGTAAAATATTGAGTTGGGGCTGGGGTGTGTAAGTAGGTGTGGTTGATACTGATGTTAGTTCAGGCATGGGTGTGGTCGATTCTGATGTAGGTTGAGGAAGTGGGTGTGGTCAATACTGATGTTGGTTGGGGTTGGTGTATGGTCAACATTGCTGTAGGTTGAGGCTGGGATGTGCAAGTCAGTGTGGTCAATACTGATGTGGTTTGTGGCTGGGTGTGGTCAATACTGATGTGATTTGTGGCTGGGGTGTGGTCGATACTGATGTGGTTTGAGGCTGGGGTGTGTTTGATATACTGATAGGCTGAAGTGCGTGTTGTCGATAGAGATGGTGGTAAAAGGTGGCAAGTAGTAGTAGTGTTTGCGGAGTCTGATGTGGAAGCAACCATGGAGTATTTTCGGGGTAAAACTGACATTCAAATGTACTTGGCTATATGGCTTGGGGAAAGGAATGCAGCAGGTATCGCAGAGGAACGCTCTTCAAAGTCAAATATAATATATATATATTTTGTATATATATTTTGTTCACTAAAATTTCCTTACCTTCCCTGCAGGCCTTCAAATTCTTCATCACTTCTATCTGCCAATGGCTCATCAAAGTCACCATCTGCATCCAATGCCTTGAGGACCTCCTCCAAAGAGAAACTTTGTCCTTTTGCCATTAGAGAGTTATCCTATTTTTAGTATGTATAAATCACAATTGTTTGCAAGTTCTCTAAAAAAAAATTATAGTGCTATATAATAAAGGCACTATCATTAACTTACAGTTTTATAGGGCAGTATAGAAAGCTTTTGTGTGTAAATTTGAGGGCAGTTAATATAATTCATGCTGAAGGGGGGACGGTGCATTTTTTTAATTACTTGTGGTAACCATTTTATAGCTCCGTAGATTCTGTAAACTTCATGGTGTGGACTTGATATATAGCTCATAAGATAGGTCTTTCTATGTGCTCTCTTTTGATACAAAAATATATTTCATAGGTATAACGATAGCCAAGTTGCTGGGGCTAAAGTGGAGGGAACTTCAAAACCTGAATGCCATAATTACAGATTGCTAGTAAGTTCCTGGTAGCGCGCGGTGGATAATGAATTTTGTTAATAATCCATAAAACTCATTTTCCACCCGCGCGGGTGGACGAATGGTTTGCTGTAAATGCAACAGAGCTGGCCTGTGTAGAAGCTGTGCCTGTGTATAGGCTGGAAAATCTTGCACCAAGGCAAACGAGGGAATTGCTCCAACGCAACCTGCACTTCTGCACTTCTGTTGGACAAACGGCAGCCAACCCACCAACCACTCCACCAATCCTAATTGCAGGCAAGTTAGCGCTACCAACTCCTATCGTGCCCACAATACCTGATTCCCCAGACTTGCCTGAACCAACTCCAGTTGTGTTCTCAACACCTGACACTCCAGCCCAACAAAGCCTCAACCCCCCCTATCCAAAATGATGCCCAGCAGCAAACCCCATCTGCTCTATTTCTACCCTGTCCTCTACCATCACACACCCCAGTTGCCAATCCAGTATTTGTTTGGGTTGAGCATGATTCTGCTTCATTGATTAGTTCCATGAGTGAAGCTTACTCAGAAGTTGTTCATTGGAGGAGAAACACATTCACTGTACCTTATGGTAATGCAGGAAAAGCCTTTGTGATGGAGTTGAGCAGGCTTTTTATGGCGTACGCCGAAAGCTCATCCCTAGAAAGCATTGCCCTGAAAGCTTACACTGTCCTGCCCATCCTAATGCTACAAAAACACTTTCACAATTCAAAGGCAAAAGATCATTCCACTTGCCTGGAGAGACGTTTAGTCACTTGGAAGAATTGGAAGAAAGGTAACATTCATGACCTTATCAAGGAAGGACACTCTCTACAGCTCCGTCTGCCAAAGAGAAATGCTACTAAATCAAACAAGCAAGACTGCCTTGCTCGGTCCTTCTCCAAACTGATGTTCCTGGGGAAAATCAATGCTGCCATACAGTTACTTTCAGAACACGGAAAGGGGGATGTCCTCTCTGTGAATGATTCCATCGATTGTGGAAATGAGGACACAAAGACTGTCCTGGAGACCTTGAAGATCCATGCGCACAGCCAGTATTACGTGAAGCCCTGCTGGAGGGTTGTGATTACCCCACCACAAGAGGCGCACACAGTAATTTTTGACCAGATCACTGCAAGCAACATTAGATCAGCTGCCCTCCATACGAAAGGAGCTGCTGGTCCCTCAGGCATTGATGCTCATTGCTGGAGGAGACTTTGCACCTCATTCAAGTCAGCATCTCGTGACCTCTGCCAGGCTCTAGCTTCACTAGCAAAGCGCCTCTGCTCCGACTATGTGGAGCCACAAAGGCTCTGGCCTGCAGGCTCATCGCCTTGGATAAACACCCTGGAGTGAGACCCATTGGGATATGTGAGACTGCGAGGAGAATCATTGCAAAAGCTGTACTTTTTGTCACCAAGGGAGATATCCAAGACGCTGCTGGCACAAGACAACTGCGCCGGTCAAATTGCTGGGACTGAAGCTGCCATTCATACGATGAGGTCAATTTTTTCAAATGAGGATACTGAACTATCCTCCTTGTGGACGCTAGTAATGCTTTTAACTCCCTCATTAACTCCCTCAATAGGCAGGTGGCTCTTCGCAATACAAGGCTCACATGTCCGTCCCTCTCGAAAATATTTATCAACACATACAGGGATCCTTCAGACCTATTTATCGACTGTCAAACACTCTCGTCTGAGGAGGGTACCACCCAAGGGGACCCATTAGCCATGCCTTTCTATGCTTTAGCCACACTTCCTCTCATTGATCGCTTGAGTGATAAGGGAGTCACCCAGGTCTGGTATGCTGATGATGCTGCCACTGCAGGCAGCATATCATCCCTATGAGGCTGGTGGGATAAAATGAGGTCAAAGGGGCCAGCATTCGGCTACCACGCAAATGCTCACAAGACATAGCTGATAACAAAAGAGCAGTACATCTCACAAGCCAAGGAGCTTTTCCAAGGGTCAGAGGTAAACATCACCTCTCAGGGCAGGCCCTACTTGGGAGCCGCCCTAGGCTCAGTTGAGTTTATCAAGGAGCATGTGACAGAGAAAGTTAAGGAGTGGAAGGAGTAGTTTCTCCAGCTTGCTCAAGTAGCCACTACCCAACCACATGCTTCCTATGCTGCCTTTGTTCATGGCTATATCCACAAGTTCACTTACCTGTGTAGAACCAATCCTGACACAGAACAACTGTTAATGCACCTGGAGGATGTCATCAGATCACAACTGATCCCAGCCTTGTCTGGCAGGGCCCCACCAAATGATTCCATACGCGAGCTATTCGCTCTTCCGACAAGACTGGGAGGCCTAGGAATCATCAACCCTGCCAGCCGCTCCATCTTAGAATTTGATGCCTCCGTCCAGATAGCTTCACAAATGAGCCATCTTATTGAGAAGCAGGACCCAAAGTACTCCTGGGATACAATGAAGGCCCAAATTGTGGCAAAGAATGAGGTCCACAAGCAGAGACAGATACAATCAAAGGCAGCTGCAGACACCCTTAGACCCAACCTGTCTAACACATTACAACGGGCCATGGACCTGGCTCAAGTGAAGGGTGCCTCGAGCTGGCTAACTGCACTTCCTCTGGAGGAACACAACCTCACCCTTCACAAAGGAGCATTTAGAGATGCGCTTGCACTCCGTTACGGATGGCCTCCACAAAACACTCCCACAAACTGTTCCTGTGGCACACCCTTTTCTACTGATCATGCTCTTTCATGCCCCAAGGGGGGATTCCCGTCCATCAGGCATAATGAGGTATGAGACACAATAGGTTGCTGGATGTCCGAGGTATGTAATGATGTGTGCATAGAGCCTAACTTGCAGCCAATCACGGGAGAAAACCTGAAGGGTGCCTCAGCAATAAGAGAGGTTGGAGCTTGGCTGGACATCGCCGCCAATGGTTTCTGGGGTGGTCGTTATGAACGAACATATTTTGATGTCAGAGTATTTAATCCACACGCCCCCTCCAACCGCCTACAAAGTTTAGTCTCCACATACAGAAAGCATGAGAGGGAAAAGATCAGGTCTTACGAACAGCGAGGGAGAGAAGTTTAACATGGATCGTTCACCCCACTGGTCATGGCTCTAACAGGTGGCCTAGGTAAAGCCGCATCCACATCACTCAAACGACTAGCCTCAATGCTGTCAGAGAAAAATGATCAGTCCTACTCCAACACTCTTGCATGGATGAGGTGCAAACTCTCCTTCACTCTTCTCCGAGCATCAATACAGTACATCCGAGGTGCACGATCAGCAAGTGGTCGCACCCAAAAGTATATCTCCCCTCAGATTGATCTTGTAACAGCCGAGGTCAAATTCAACTAAAGATACTTTCATCTTACCCTTGAATAAATTATCTATCTATGTATCTATATGTCATGATAAAACTCATTTTCCAAAAAACAAAAAAACAACAAAAAAAACCAAGTACCGGTATTGACGTTTTAGCGCCTAATTAATCCAGCTAAGCCCTCTATTCATGCAATATACGCACCTCTAGATACATGTACAAATGCATGTATAGAGGTGCAGGTGTGCATGTATGGAGGTGCAGATATATAGGTGCATGTATAGAGGTATAGGTCTAGAAGTATAGAGGCCTTCTTTCTTTTGTTTTTCTATAAGCTTCTAATTCTCGCTTCGCTCGCTGCCCTCCGGGAGGTAGACAAAAAAAACTTTAGCTTATTTTGTTGCCTGGACAACCATGTCCACCCTAGGCATAAATGTTATTATTCTGCACACGAATCACGCGTGGCAATATTTATCTGAGCTCTGGCCCGGTGAGTAGCTACACTTAATCCGTGTTATTTATGTTTTATGTGTATGTAGGATGAAGTACCTGATTTACAGCTATTTTGTATATTGTTGTTGGTGCAATATTATTTGAATTTTTGTTTATTTCACTCTCTTACACTCACCTTGGTTGAAGAAATAAGCTTCAAAGGTAGAAAAGGTCTTTTTTGTCCTATTAAATCATCAATTAGACTATGATACACACACAATGTCACAATGTTCATTTACTTCACTCAATGTCGCACTCTCTTTTCTATTCTTCCCCTTTTTCTCATTATTTATAATTCATTGTACTTTAGCCTGGGGCCCCTATATATAACCAGTTACCAAACCCACCTATCATCACAGGCATAACTTAATTAAATAACAAAAGCATGGCCCGTTACAATCACATTACATTATATAAGTGGTCAGACCCTAATGTGGACCATGGTGGATAGCTCTAGCCTACTAAAAGCAGTGCCAATAATCTCAGCAAAACTTCGGAAAAATAAATACAAGGTTCCAATATCCTTATGGCATGTCAGTGTCATTGAAGAGAAACATATTTGAAAAATGTTGACAGAAAATTCAGTGCCTATGGCTCCTGCAGCCACACGCACTACCCTGGAGCCACAGTGTCTTTCCGGTTAAAAACTGCGGGGGCAGGGGCCTTCCATAATTTCATCCCATTAATGTGAAAGGTTCTCTCTCTCTTCCTCCCCTGTCCCATGTCTACCTCATACGTAACTTTCGATAATTTCTTTGTAATAAGAACAGGGCCTCGCCACTCACTTTCCAACTTATTTTTGTGCCTTGGTTGGAAAACCAACACATGATCTCCCACATCAAATTCTCTGGTTATGGTCTTATGATCGTAGTTGTGCTTGTGAGCCTTCTTTGCTGCTGTTTCATTGAAGCCAGCCAATTCTCTGACAAGGGCCATTCACTCTCTCAGGAGTCTCAAGTATTCCACCAAACTCCAGACATATATTATGAACCCTTTTGGGCCCCCCCCCAAAAAATAGAAAAAATATGTGTTTTCAGCACCTTCCCCCCTTAAGTTGATTATTGAGAAAGTCTATACTCTATCAACTGAGAGATTATAGAAATGAAGCTATGGCAGTAATACCGAGAAATTGGTGATGCAATACGACAACTTTTTTATGTAATAGAGCAAAGTGGAAAAATTATAACAATAAACACGTAGAGTGTTGATTATGCATTCTGCATGAAGAATAGTTGTGGCTTCCAAACAACATTACAACCTATCGTGGGTGGAGTTGGGGGGAAGCCCATTCATGCAATCTGTAGTATTTATAGGTTCATCCTGAATCAGATAACACAGTCTGACACAATTTCAGGGTTGCTGCGCTAACAACTCTAACATTGGTTCTTCTGCGATATTTTGAAAATGAGTACTGCTACAGGCAATGAGTGTGAAAATACGTATGATATGGTGGACAATGTAGTTTATTCTGCTCATCTCAAATTAACTGAACTCGATAAAATATCTGTCCCAATGGACACACTGCTGGCTAAAGGGTCAGCTTTGGGGGCCGCTACTGTTAAGATTACCGAAAACAACAAGAAGGAAATTATTTCAATAACAAAAAAGTGTGGAAAGATTATCATTATCCTCATAGCTTTGCTAGTGGCTGTTGCAGCAGGTGTAGCTGCAACTGCTTCTTATGTCAAGGTTTCCCAACTCGGTGCTGCAATAGCTGTACTCCAGTCAACCTCATCCAGCCAGGAGACTGCCATGGCTATTACTGTCAACATCACTGAACTGGCTGCAAGTGTTCAAACATTAGAGAGCACCACCAAAGCTGCAATAGCTCTACTACAGTCAACCTCATCCAGCCAGGAGACTACCATGGCTATTACTGTAAACATCACTGAGCTGGCTGCAAGTGTTCAAACATTAGAGAGCACCACCAAAGCTGCATTAGCTCTACTCCAGTCAACCTCATCCAGCAAAGAGACCACCATGGCCAATACTGTCAACATCACTGAGCTGGCTGCAAGTGTTCAAACTTTACAGAGCACCATCATAATACAGTTCAATAATTTTGAAATCAAACTCAACACTACCAAAAATAATAACAAAGCTCGTGATCTTGTTTTTCTTGAATATATTTCTGGGGCTGGTCATGCATTCAATTCTTGTGCTGCTATTTGGCAGCTTTTCCCTTCTTCTCCCTCGGGCAACTATTACATCAGGTCCTCCAATGGCTCTGCACTCCTTATGTATTGTGACATGACCAGGTCACGTGGAGGTAATGCTGGAGGGTGGATGAGAGTAGCTGGACTGGACCTGACCGACTACACTACCCAGTGTCCTAGTGGTATCACACTCTTCTCAAGGCAGTGTGAGAATAAGAAGCGCTAATGCAAATCTTTGCTCTTCAGATATATTCACTGTGGGTGGTATCGAATATTCTAAGGTTTGTGGAAGAGTCAGAGCTTACCAGGTAGGAGCTCCAGATGCTTTTGGAGATAATATTCAAAGTTTCAACAGGCGTAGATTAGGAATAGAAAACATCTATGTGGATGGTGTAAGTCTCACTCATGGAACCCCAAGGCAGCACATTTGGACATTTGCTTGTGGACGAATTGAAGCCCTGTATGCTCGCTTAAAATGTCCCTGCAAATTTAGTAGTAACCCACCTCCTCAACCATATGTGGGTGAAGATTATTTCTGTGATTCAGCTGCTAATGATGGTACTGCTAGCATATTTCATGCTAATGACCCTCTGTGGGAAGGGGACAGTTGTGGGTCTCAGAAACCATGATGCTCCTTTAACGATCTTCCATGGTTCTACAAGCGGTTGCAACATACCACCACTGATGGTATAGAGATGAGGGTGTGTCGTGATCAGGAGAGAGAAGATGAAGACATTGCCATTGAAGTGTTAGAGATTTATGTTCAGTAGTCAAGACCTCAACTCCTACTTCTCTGTCAACTCAGTAGATAGTCATAAATTAAAGAGAAATACATTGTGTATGTATATATAGCTAAGGATTGATTGATTGATATATTTTTGACCACTACATAATTCCAGGGGAAGCCTTGGTTTCATTCGGGGTTATATACTTTTACAAAGATGTCAGATTTGATATAGATTTGCCCAACTGGGAATAGCACACACAGCCAGTTGTTTTGGGATATTACCTGCATGCATTTTTCATGTGCCCAGGGTAACACACAGTTAACCGAGTAACCACATCATTAAGTATTATAACGCGTGGGGTGGAGTTATTTTCAGTGTCGAGAAAACCCCCCTGAAGCTTGGACTAGAGTTTGAAAAACTTCAACATCATCAACCCTAAAGCTAAGCGGTGTGTTAGTTACGAGATTTAGGAGGAAACAATCGAATCATAAAATCACCATCTCAATAATCAACTTCAATTTTTATTCACTCGACTGTTCCACTAGAAGCTCTCATCTTCATCAGGAATAATGAGATGCTAAGGCTATATATCCGCCACATGCCAGTACACGTGCCACCGGGTGAAATTTTTTTTTAATAAATAAAACAACAATTACATATAATAATAATAATAATAACAATAACAATAACAATAACAACAACAACAATAACAATAACAATAACAATAATAATAATAATAATAATAATAATAATAATAATAATAATAATAATAATAATAATAATAATAATAATAATAATAATAATAATAATAATAATAATAATAATAATAATAATAATAATAATAATAATAATAATAATAATAATAATAATAATAATAATAATAATAATAATAATAATAATAATAATAATAATAATAATAATAATAAATAATAAACAGATAATAAATAAATTAAAAAAAAAATAATGATAATAAAATATTAAATTTTTTAATAAAAATGAATAACAACAACAACAAATAATAATATTAATAATAAAAATAATAATACAATTTAAATAATAAACTGATAAATAAATAAAAATGATAATGATAATAATATATAATAAAAATAATAATGATTAAAAATGTTTTAATTTTTTTTATAAATAATAATAATAATATAATAGTAATAATAATAATAATAATAATAATAATAATAATAATAGTAGTAGTAGTAGTAGTAGTAATAATAGTAATAATAATAATAGTAGTAGTAGTAGTAGTAGTAGTAGTAGTAGTAGTAGTAGTAGTAGTAGTAGTAGTAGTAGTAGTAGTAGTAATAATAATAATAATAATAATAATAATAATAATAATAATAATAATAATAATAATAATAATAATAATAATAATAATAATAATAATAATAATAATAATAATAATAATAATAATAATAATAATAATAAATAATAAACAGATAATAAATAAATATAAATAATAATAATGATAATAAAATATTAAATTTTTTAATAAAAATGAATAACAACAACAACAAATAATAATAATAATAATAAAAATAATAATACAATTTAAATAATAAACTGCTAAATAAATAAAAATGATAATGATAATAATATATAATAAAAATAATAATGATTAAAAAAATGTTTTAATTTTTTTTATAAATAATAATAATAATATAATGATAATAATAATAATAATAAGAATTTTATGCTCAAATTATTGCTTGTTCTATGTGCTTTCCAATGATATATAAAATATCTCTAGACGCATGTTTTGTCAGAAGATACATGCAGAAACATCTAAGGCAGGACCCTCCTCCGTTTGGCAGACCCCCACTCTACTCATTTAAAAAAATCAAAAGCTGTAAATTGGTTTGTAGCTTGTCAAAGCTAACAGCTGTGATTTAAGTGAAATCATATTGCAATAACTAAAGTGGTTGTTGAATGGCAACGTTGATTACGCGCTAAAAATGTGATTTTTAGCGCGTAATCAAATACGGCACGTTGCCATTCAACAATTATTTAGGGAGGTACCTGGCCTGCTCATCAATGCCTGGTACCTGGTTGATCGGACTTTGTGTGGTTCTCCTGAGGATCTGGCCTTAGCCTTGAAGATTGTATAGGAAGATGGCCCTCCCCGAGGTCTCAATCTCAATCGTTCAAAGTCCCTACTTTTCATCCCAGAAAATGGTGACTCATCCCTTAACCAAGTACCACAGGAAATTCCGGTTTCAAGGAGCGGCTTTTGCCTGCTTGGATGCCCCATTGGTTCTGCGACTTTCTGTGAATCTGCTATGCTTAAGAGAGTGGAAAAAATACGGGCCTCTGTGGCCCGTTTGCAAGACTTGGAAGACTCACCTGGCTCTCCCTAAGTTTATTTTCCCCCTGAGATGCTGTCCTCCTGCTTTCACTCTTCAGGCCACCAAGGCTTTCGATCTTCTAATGAGGGATACGCTATCAGACATTGCGGGAGGGTCTCTATCTGACTGGTCCTGGCAAAAGGCATTCCTTCCAAGCTGCTTAGGCGGTCTCAACCTCCGGCTGGCGAGTCTCCATACCTACCTCAGCTCTCACGTCTCGCCACCTGGTTGCCAGGATCTTGGGTTACCAACCAGCTTTTTCCGTCCATCTGCCTGGAGCTGTGGATGCCTTAGCAACTGCAGCTAAGATGCCTCAGTGACGCTGTTTGGAGGACATCGACATCCCCCTCCGACAGCGTCCCCTTTCCAGGAGAATAGATGAAATATCATATAACTTGCTCCTAGATTCGGTTCCAGACAACAGATCACGTGCCCTCGCTCTCTCCTCCTCACTTCCACATGCAGGAGACTGGCTAAATGTCGTCCCTTCCCCAGCCCTAGGTCTCCACCTTCATGACCTGGAGTTTCGTCTTTGCCTCAACTACTGGCTGGGCCTCAGGATGTTTTCTGGTGATGTTACCTGCCAGATTTGTGACCGCTCCATTGATGCAGATGCTTTTGGTGATCATCAGGTAGGATGCGGTGGGAATGGTGACCGGATACATAGGCATGATGCCCTCAGAGATGCCCTCTTCAATGCTGCTCAGTCTGCAGCTCTGGCACCTAGGAGGGAGGTTCCATCTCTCATTCCTGGTTAGCGCAGCCGCCCAGCCGACATCTATCTCCCAAATTGGGCTAGGGGGCGTCCTGCAGCCTTGGATGTGACGGTGATATCAACAATGTAACCTCTCACACTTGCCGGAGCCGCCACCTCCAAGGGCCATGCACTGCGAGTAGGTGAGGAGAGGAAGCTGGCTGCCCACAGTGATGCTTGTCGTTCCGTGGGAGTCGAGTTTATCCCCCTCGTGGTGGAATCGCTAGGTGGCTGGAGCGAAGAAGCCACCATTACCATCTCCAGAATCGGCATCAGTTGGGACAGCGCTCAAGATCAGCGCCGGCAGAAACAACCTGCCACCTCTACCAGCGTCTGGCTCTATGTCTGTGGAAGGGAAATGCTGCCATGTGGTCACTCAGGCTACCACCATGTTCTGCGTGGGTTGATGGCAGTATTTAACTTCCCCCCCCCTCATCAACTATTAACTTTACAATCTGTGATGTAGTACTAGTATAATAAATTTGTCTTATGGAAAGAAAAAAAACTTTAGTTATTGCAATAATTATGGTTTCACTCAAATCACAGCTGTTAGCTTTGACAAGCTACAAACCAATTTACAGCTTTTGATTTTTAAAAATGAGTAGTGGGGGTCCGCCAAACGGAGGAGGGTCCTGCCTTGGATGTTTCTGCATGCATCTTCTGACAAACCATGCCTCTAGAGATATTTTATATATCATTGAAAAGCACATAGAACAAGCAACAATTTGAGCATAACATTATCTACACAAACTAATTATAAAAAAAGTTATGGGCAGTCAAAGCGAACAGACGTTTTTTACCTGAACCGCCCCTCTTTTAAGCAGGATCCTGTATTAAGCATCAGTTATTTATTAACCACCTACTATACTGTTGATTGTAGCTTCTATTTGTTAAGTGTCAGTTGTGACTGTGTCTACTCTCGAGAGTCAGTATATCTTTCATTTGCCGGTGACTAGGGCTAGGGCTAGGGCACAGGTTTGATATCCAGGTTTAACCCTCTCCATGCTCTGCCCTGCTAAAGCCCATCTGCAACCATTCCAAGACTGTTAGTAGGTATATAACAAGCTAGATGTAAGTTTGTTTGTGTATTGCTACTGTATTTCAACTGGCCATGCCCATTAGAGGGGTGAGGAATCAGAAGAGGATGATGTCCTCTTGGGGATGGAGATGTGATTGCTGCGCTAGAGAATACAAAAAATGGACAACTGCTCTGACATGGATGGAAGTTGTATTTTCATATAGTGTGCTAGTAAGTTTGTCTCTAAGATAGCTCATAGATAGGTCCTTGTGACGGAAAGTCGTCCTTCTGCTGAAACAGACACTTTAACTGCTCAGTCAGATCCACACTTTCGTCCGACGCCTGGGACCTATCCTAGCCACCTGCTAGAAATCTTATCCCAAGCCAAGCTCAGTATCTCTCCCGGAGATACTGGCTACTCACTTGAAACAAGTATGTTAAATATTAAATACAGATAGAGAATCACACATACACTGTGTCAATCAACACTATTAACAAAGTTCTTACAACAGTTCTTAAAGTTCAACAATCAGGTATCAGTTCTTTTGGGCATAGGCCATAGCGTTTTTTAAATCTTATCCATAGTCTCCTTTTATACTCTTTCTATCAGTTCAGTTTGAGGTCACTGGTCTCCTTGCCAACCTGTAGATTGGACCAATCATCTTCACTTGGGTCACCCCATGCCACAGGCTCCTCAGTCAGGTGAGTGTTCTTGCTTGTTGTCTGTGGTGTGGTTGTGGCTTGTTTGCTCACATCAGTGGCTTGTTCGTTCACATGAGAGGCTTGTTCTTTCACATGTATATTTCCCTTTGTTAATCCCACAGATAGTGATGTTCTGCTGTCAACACCACCTGCTGGTTCTGCCACTGTCAGGTGAGAGTATTTCCCTGACAGTCCTCTTCTCAGACCTGATCTCCATGAAAGTTAGATTTTTGTCACCATTATGTAAGGCCTGACACAGTGGCTAAATTTGGGTCAGCCTAAGAAAGTCCCACATCAGTCAAAGAGCAAAGAAATGATTCCCGCTTCTCTATATTATCATATGTGTATGCTTATTTGCTTGACAAATGCATCTTCACCATTGCTATGTAACCAATACATCTTAAGTGTCATTAACCAACATCCCTACCTGTGCTAGTACCCAAACATTTCCCACTCATATCATACACTCACTGCATGGCCTCCACCACCAAATGATGCACTGTAGCAACTCACTGCATGGCCTCCACCACCAAATGATGCACTACAGCAAATAATGAGTCTCCCACTTCAGACACTGACAGAAATGGAACTCTATTTCATTTCTTAATAAGCTATAATTTTCTGAATATTGACAGGTAAGTTCCTTTGGGTGACTTCTGCACATTTCCTATATTATTGGAAGGAAGAGAAATGGATGAAGAAAGTATACTCATCAGCATTTACATAATTATGTAAGTTACTTACATATATCACATAGTCAGGCATTATATCCCTCTAGTCAGCTCTTACTGTCCTCTGTGCCTACCTAAATATATAGTCCTCATCCATCGAAACTCTCTTAGGAGACTACAAAACTTCTTCTAGAGTTTGTGTCTCTTTTCTGCAATGGCAGAGTGGGAGTCGCACAACCCTCTGAGGAAATCAGAAGGCTTCTGGATGACACATGGTGCAAAGAAGCATAACACACAGTGGTTCAGACCATATGTATGAGTAAATTTAAGTTGATTATCGAGAAAGTCTTTGTATCTAGTATGTTAACTGAGAGCTTGCAAATGTTATTCATGCTTACTTGTTAAAAAAATTGTATAATAATTTATTCAATATTTCAGTGGTCCATGCACTGGTTGATAATCTATTTGGGGGCATTGTGTAACCTCTTGGTAGGTCATGCACTGTCACTACAAAGATGGAGTTTACATGGTATTTTAGTAATTGAGAAAGCTGTAACTATCTAAATAACATGCACTCCTCTTGTTTTTAGGTCCATCTGTACCCAGCTAGCTACTCTCTCCCATGTCAGTTTGGCACCAAACTACTTGAACATTTAATGGCCACCCCACCCTCCTCTCTCCTTGGCCTATTGCAATAGGTGAATGCACTCCTCTTGTCCCCTTGGACCTATTGTAACAAGTGAACATTTAATGGCCACTCCTCTCTCCATGGACTTATTACAACAGGTAAACATTTAATGGCCTCTCCCCTCCTCTCCCCTTGGACCAATTGCACAAAAAATACTAAAGAACTTAGCTAAGGTATACGAGGGAAAGAACTGTGCAATGAAAGATGTAATTACATTAAACAAAGACATTGGTATATTTATAGTGTGGGCATTTGCAAATGAAGCATATCAACATGACCAAACTACAAAATACACTATACATATAATATGTGCAACACACAAGGTTAAATGGGTGAATTTGGCATTGTTGATGCCATGGATATCATAATGCAATAAGTAAATTTTTGGAATGAAACACGATTTGAGAAAAAGTTGGCAAATGTTGCTAAGAATGCCTAGTAGACTAAGAGTAGTATTGAGGAAAGGGTATGGAATTGGTTCTATATGTGTTGGGGATCCTCAACCTAAGGAGATCCCACACCGAACATCAAACTAATTCCTTATTAGGGCATAACACTGCAGCATGAGTACTAACCATTAGAATGCACACTTAATATACCTATTTAAGTATGCATATTACCAAATAAGGTTCGGACTGGTTGTCCGGGCGGTATCTTTTTTTAAGAGAGCCTGCCAGAGATCTAGACAGGACCAGCTAAGTTGTATCTTGCTGAAGCTCCTGCGATAATCTTTTTACCCATCATTGTCCATTCTTTCTGCGACCTCCTGTAATTCTATATGTCTGGTGGCAACTACCAGAGATGACTCCATGGTCCAACCTGGCACCCTACACAACCTAAGCCTCTAATGATACCAGTGGTTCTCAGAATTGTAAATACTTTTCGAGCTGGTCTTTGGAAGAAACCCCATGGACCCCCGCACATACTCAAGGTGGCATTGCAGGAACTTTTCAGTTGCTCTGACAGTGTTGTCTCACACATGATGGCCATCTATTCAGAAAGCGGCAGTGAGACATGAATCTGAAATGTAAGAGAAAACTGATAAGGATCATCAACAGGATAAGCATGCTTGTGTGATTGTAGCTGGAATCAGATGGTGGCTAGCTGCCATCTCTTATCTCTTAGGCACAAGCTGCTGGTGAAGTCCTTGAGTGACAAGTTATGAGATACCATCATCAAAACCTGCAGACACAAATACACACATACAAACCATGTACAAATGACTAGCAGCATAATGCATAATAAGTAGAGAAGACAGAAGTTGCTGCACGGACACTGGAGGATAGATGCTGGCAAAAGCAATAGAGAAGAAAACGGGCTGCAGAGTCAATAGAGAAGAAACTTGGTACACAGTTGGTATATAGAGGACTGAGAACTAGCTGTGCAGTCAGTATAGAGAGAAAACTGGATGCACAGTCAGTAGATGAGAGAGAGGTGGCTGTACACAGTTGTAGAGGAGAGAGAATTGGCTGTACAATTTGTTACTTGTGAGAGAAGAGAGAGATGGTTCATGGTGAGAAATATCCAGCACAAAAAGGAACATGCAGTTTACAGATAAGTGTTTACTTGCTACAAGTCTAGGTTTAAACTTTGCATACTTAGCACATCAACAATGTCTTTAGGCTAGTTAGCACATCAACAGTTTAATACGGTCATAGATTGTATCTGAAAATTGGGTTGGGGCAAAAGCACAGTAATGCTGGTCACCCTGGGGTTCCACCCTAGTAATTCTACCGACTTTTAAACTAATAGGTTTATCCATGTAACATGACCAGATATGACTGTCATCAGGACATAAAAATTAATGTAAGAGAATCTGAGAGACCTAGAATAGAAAGGCATTCATACATATCTATTACTGCTATGTAGAAGAGGCCATAATTATATGATGAGTGACTCTCTACTCTATCCACATTTATTGCTAACATGCTTCAGGCTTAGTTCCTTCACCAGATCTTTATGCTCTGTGCATATCATAAGAGGATTGAGGCATTTGTTCGACATGGTTGTATGGAAGTCAGACCCCACCCACCCATCTCACAGCACTGATAGCACTTTCAGAGCTGGCATTTGTTGCCGGCATAAACACAAACTTGACCAAGGACATAACTTCTGGTATGAGTGACCAGATCTTTTTGCTATTTCAGAGGAAATATATGACATTATGCAATGTTTTACCACCTTCACCTCGACTGAAACTCTGATAGGACTCTGCCATTATATAGAGCAGAATTTGTTGCGTATTAGGGTTAAACTCATAGTGGACCTTACAGAGTTTTTGCTAATATTTTGCATGACAAGTTCCCGCAATAAGAACCTGCTCACAGGTTGCACACATGGTGTAATCCTTTTGATTGAAATGCTACAATGCAGCTAGATATAGTGTCCACAGTTTTAAAGTAGATCTGGCAGAAAATGTCCTATACATTGGAATGGTACTCAGGTGGAGCATTACCCGCAAAATACCTTATGGCATCTTAAGTTAATGTGGAAGTGAAGGTGCATGTAACTCCAATTAGAATGGCCTTGGTCCAATGGAGGCTTGCATCCCTGTCTGATAATATACCTCAAAGAACAATGACAGAAAACTCGGTATTCTCTTGAGCATCCAGTGCATATAGCTCTCTCTTCTAAAGCCTGGTACTGAGGTTATCTCGATGCTAAAGTACTATAATGGCAAGCTGAAGTCCATAGAAGAATCCAAAAGTTTGCATTTTAGCATGCACTCCTATTATTCTTGCCTTCATGTCAGAGTCACTGATATTGTCTTGTACCCACCTCCATAGCTTCATCAAACATCCATAGTTTTTCTGAATAGGCACTCAATGATGCAATTCAGACATTCCACCTTGTTGGGGAGAGGATTTTCAGAGTTGGTGAGTCAAAACTGTATGCATGGAGATCATGTTAGATTTGTCCAGAATCTTTGCTTGTTTTCTGAGGAGGTCTGCCTCATTTTTGGGACTCTAGTTTATTAATTTAGTGATTTCATAAGCAATATCAAGTGTGTCTTTCAATAGTGAAATATTTTTATTGTATTCCTAACAGCAAAGAAATGAGCAATTTGTCAGCAAGCATTTTTCATTAAGTTTTTTGATTTATAACAACCTCACTATGGTTCCAGTCTCATGGTCAAACATCCATCATTTCCCACAGGCATCTTGAATTCTGAGATTCGTACAAAGCAGCACACCTTTTATGCAAGTGACAATTTTATCTGCATTTAACTGAGCAACCGGCATCAGATCAATATATTCCTCATGTACTCTCGTATCCCCTTGTCCACCAAACGTGTTCAAATTACAAGTACTTTCATCAGCCATGATACTCTAGCATCCAGTTTCAGCTCTGTCACTTGATATACCATGCAGTACTTTTAGAGCGATGATTTGTAAGTAGTATATCATTCTGAGCATCCAGGCACATTTGCTTGTAGAATTTTCAAATCCACTTTCAAAGCACTTCAGCTCAGAGAAGGAGGGGCTGCTCAAAACTTGACTCCACCTCGGTGGGCAAAGTAGGATATATACTTTGGACCCCTGAAACTGCCCTTAAGCTACTCATCATGTGACCTGATTGAGTTAACATAGTAACTGCATGTTTGTGACAGAAATTGGACAAGTATGAGCTTTCAAAAAGTTGAAACAATCCCTTTGAAACTGGCTGTAGCACAAGAGTGACATATTACAGAATCTAAAATTTCAGCCATGAAAATTGTGCTGATCCATTTTGGTTTTATGGTAGATGCATTTGATGCTGGTTTGTAGGGACACTGAGGAAAGGTATTAATACATGCTCTCCTTCATGCAGTTTATTCAGCATTAAAAGCAAAGTAGGCACAACTAAACATGAAGCCCACCTCCCAGTTGTTAAAGGATAAGATCCCAGGGCACAAGTAAAGGTTGCTTATCTGTACAACACGACATCCTGTTTGCTGTCACTGATCACATGGGTTCTTTTGGTCAGGGACATTTATTAGTGATGATGAAATCATCCTCGTCTATATATGTGTCAGCAAGAAAAAATATATATGCACTTTCAATGACTTGCTACACATGAATGCTGCAGAGGAATGAGTTTTCAGTATGGCGATGAAGAACGAGACTGTTTTTAGATGGGAAACTGTCTGGAATCCTTGCTGTCAAACTTGCTAATCCCGAACCATATGAGTAAACATGTACTGTTTACTATGAGGATTGCAACGGAGTATGATGCAACTAATAGCAGCAAGAACTAACTGTACCAATACCATTATCACTTGCCAATTCTTGAAGTTCTTTACTGACAATGAATTGTACCATTGTACTTGATAGATTACAATCTCTCAACTCTTACAGCACCCGATCTCTCTTGTTTTCTCACACACGCAACACACATACTCAAACACAGATGCTGCTACTCAAAAAATTGGCCAGTTGAACCCTCCTGTGGCTTCATCGACACCCACTCACAGATCAGCCATTTGCACCCTCCTATGGCATGAGCCACACCCACTCACAGATCAGTCATTTGCACCCTCCTGTAGCTTCAGTTGCACCCACTCACAGATCAGCCATTTGCACCCTCCTGTAGCTTAAGCCACATCCACTCAGAGGGCCCTTATTATCATCATCTGGATTGAGGGGAAGTAGACCCATCAGTCTTCTATGGGAGTTCTCTCTGGATTATGCTGCATGTTTTCATGAGGGGATACCAAGGTATCGTAGAGTTGCTCACAAGGTTTTAATGTTGGTCTAGAATTTTTACATGATGCAAGTTCTATTCCATTTAATCCACATTATAATCCACCTATTTGGGTGGGTTAGCTGACCGAATTTTAATCCATACTTGGGACGTGTATGAATTTGGGTTATAAGTGGGATAAAAATAAATTACATAAACTACAGTCCATCAAATTGTGTGGATACCATAAAATACCTGTAGCTACACATATATGGGCTGTGTTTCATACGATATTTGGTACACCAGAAATTGTTCCCTTGTCCCATCCGCTGCTACAAAAGGTAATAGCCTGCCAAGAAAGGTCGAAGGGTTGTAAATGAGTGAAGCTCCCTTTTAAGAAATCTTGGACATATCACATGCTGATCATAGGATTGGAGGTGTGGCGAGTTTCTATTAGGGGGAAACCCTTTTCCTGTATGGCACACTCTAAAACTAGTTGTTTAGTAGGATCTTGTATTAAGCATCCATTATTTATTAACCACCTACTACACTGTTGATTGTAGCTTCTATTTGTTAAGTGTCAGTTGTGACTGTGTCTACTGTCAAGAGTCAATTTGCCAGTGACTAGGGCTAGGGCTAGGGCACAGGTTTGATATCCAGGTTCAAAAGCCCAACCTGCGACCATCCCAAGACTGTTAGTAGGTATATAACAAGCTAGATGTAAGTTTGTGTGTGTATTGCTACTGTATTTCAACTGGCCATGCCCATTAGAGGGGTGAGGAATCAGAAGAGGATGATGTCCTCTTGAGGATGGAGCTGTGCTAGAGAATACAAAAGGACAACTGCTCTGACATGGATGGAAGTTGTATTTTCATATAGTGTGCTAGTAAGTTTGTCTCTAATAGAGCTCATAGATAGGTCCTCCTCTCAGACCTGATCTCCATGAAAGTTAGATTTTTTTCACCTAAGGTTCCATTATGTAAGGCCTGGCACAGTGGCTAAATTGGGTCAGCCTAAGAAAGTCCCACATCAGTTAAAGAGCAAAGAAATGATTCCCGCTTCTCTATATTATCATAATGTGTATGCTTATTTGCTTGACAAATGCATCTTCACCATTGCTATGTAACCAATACATCTTAAGTGTCATTAACCTAACATCCCTGCCTGTATGCATGTGGCTAGTACCCAAACATTACCCACTCATATCATACACTCACTACATGGCCTCCACCACCAAATGATGCACTGGAGCAAATAATGAGTCTCCCACTTCAGTCACTGACAGAAATGGAACTCTATTTCATTTCTTAATAAGCTATAATTTTATTGGCAGGTAAGTTCCTTTGGGTGACTTCTGCACATTTCCTATATTGGAAGGAAGAGAAATGGATGAAGAAAGTGTACTCATCAGCATTTACATAATTATGTAAGTTACTTACATATATCATCTAGTTGGGCATTATATCCCTCTAGTCATCTCTTACTGTCCTCTGTGCCTTCCTTAAATAAATAGTCCTCATCCATCGAAACTCTCTTAGGAGACTACAAAACTTCTTCTAGAGTTTGTGTCTCTTTTCTACAATGGCAGAGTGGGAGTCACAAAACCCTCTGAGGAAATCAGAAGGCTTCTGGATGACACATGGTGCAAAGAAGCATAACACACAGTGGTTCGGACCATATGTAAGGGGGGATTGTGTAACCTCTTGGTAGGTCATGCACTGTCACTACAAAGATGGAGTTTACATGTTGTTTTAGTAATTGAGAATGCTGTAACTATCTAAATAACATGCACTCCTCTTGTTTTTAGGTCCATCTGTACCCAGCTAGCTACTCTCTCCCATGTCAGTTTGGCACCAAACTACTTGGTCATTGTATAGAGGTGATGGTCCCTCATGAATTGCTCATCTGAGAAATGAAGATATGGGGAGGAGTGTACTTGTACTAAATAGGAAAGTATCTACATTTGGCCTCTCTTTCTTGGATCTTTCATCCTGTTCTGCCATGACTGAGCCTACAGTGTATTTGCTTGACTGTGTGGTGTGCTAAGATTTGTGGGGTTTTTTCATGACATGTCCAAGTGTCCAAGTACGAAGAAAAGTGGGAGGGGAAGAATGCAACATTTTAAAATTGCCGCCTGTTAATTACGGAATGCTTGCAAGAAGTTGGAGTCAGCACAGATGAAGAGTGGGTAGAGACTGTTGTGGGCAAGTAACACAGTAGCAGGAGTAGCAATACAGGGAGATATGAGGTGGAGGAAGCTAGAGGAGAGGAGGGTAGAGATGAAGGTTTTGTTTGGTAAGAGATTAGAGGTGTTGGAACAGTATAAGTTGTTGTAAATAAACTAAGAGAGGATGGAGGAATTGGATGGTGGGAAGAATATGAGATCTTGAGGAGAAAGAATGAGGTAAACAATGAGGTTTGGTCAATGCGCAAGTGGAAGTGGAAAGTGAAGGTGAGAAATGAGAAGGACTGGGAGGAGGAAGTAAACGGAAAGAATATGCTGAATTTTTATAAATCGGCAAAGAATGGTGCAGGGTTGGAGAGGTATGTGAGGTCCATGCATGGTTAGGAAGGTGTCGGTTGCAATTTTGACTGAGAACTGCATCAGCTGGGTTGTTAGTGGATAAGAAGAGATGTGGGATAGTTAATGATGAGAGATGTTTAATGTGTGATAGTGGAGCAGGGGAGGATTTGGAACATTTCTTGGTGATATGCGGGAATTTGAGAGGGATTAGCTGGTACTGATGGATGAACTGCGCAGGCTGGATGAATTTAGAAGAGTGAGTAAGGATGGAAAGGTGGCATTGCTTTTGGGGAAAGATATGTGCCCATTTTGACAAGAATGAGCGATTGGGAGTAAGTGATGCAGTGATGGAGGAGGTGGGCGAGTGTGTTATGTATTGGGTAGGGAAGTGGTGGCAGAGGAGAAAGGAACTGTTCTATGGTGAGCTGAGGAATGTGATCTTTGGTCCCATCCTATCCCCCCTCCTTGAGCAGTGGGACACTATTGTGGATAATTTTATTAATTAAGTATACTGTTGATTTAGATTGTTGTTAGGTTAGTTACTAAATAGTTCCACACTGTGCTGTAATATATATGATTGTGATGGCCTTAACAGGCTCAGCAATATCAAGATTAAATCATTACGGCAGGGTCATCTCCCTATACTCCAGTTGTATCCAACCCTGGCCCTCCATGATGATGTTGCCAAGCCTCTCTCCTTCTCTATACTCATAAGAGCTATGTGATTGCGTTAATTTGTGGGGCGAGTTGTAGTTGTTCTAACTGAGCTTAAGTCTAGGATAGCTCTAGTTGCCGGTTACTTTATTGAACTGACCATCACCTCTATCTTCCTACACAGCGAATAGTTTTCTAAAAGGCGTACAGGACCATTTCTTGGCCTGCGCTTGTGTTGCTGGTTCATCCCGGCCTTCAGCTCGATGGACTCAGTCTGAGTCTAAGACCAGCAGACCGGACAACTGTGGTAGGTCTGTGGTTTAGTCTGTGTCCAAGACCAGCGGACCTGAGAACCGTAGGTCTGTGGATTAGCTAATACTTCCCCATTTTTTTCTTATGCTAGTTGGGAAAAAACTACGTGGCATGTTCCTGGAGAAACTAATATCGAAGTTTAGAGAAACTACCATTCATAACTACATGGTGGTGTCCTTGCTTTTATGGTTAGTCAGTGCTCAATGTCAAACTTATTCTGCCAAAAAAATTCAAAGCAAGTTCACCTTCAGCTAACTAATTACTTTTGTTCCTGACTTATGTAGTTCTTGTTGCTAGCTAGCAACCTTATTTTTAGGAATACTATGTTGAACACTTAACATTGTTACCAGATATTAAAATTTTAAATACACTCCCCCACCCCACTAGGCTCTGGCAAATTATTCCAGGAATAATTTGAATAATAGGCACAACTCCCAGGAATAATCATTGGGACACCTCCTTTGTTGGCAAAATACAATCTGTAGTGGTATCAAAGGGCACTACAAATGCTAAGAGCCATAAGAGGACAGTTCTAACCTCTAGTACACTGTGTTATCACTCATCAGTCATCAGGTAGCTAAAGCTGCATTAGCAAGTACAGTGCTATACGTATACAGCCTACAGGTCTATAGAGACTAGACCTTTTTGGTACATTTTTGTTGTCTAAAGATGGTATTCCATCACTGACAGGCCAATATGATATATTTTGCATTCAAACATACCCAACTGACAAACTACATCTATTCAAGCGCAACCCATGACCACACCCCTAAACATGCCCACAATAATCATCGATAAAGGTATAAGAGGACCTTTGAAAAGCTTCACACAGTAAGAAAACCCATATGATAACAAAATGTTTTGCATTATATAAGTAAAATAGATATGCTTGAACACCTGCAGAACAAGTTTGGGTTTTTAACTCCCATTAGTTTGTAAATTTCAGCTTAAAGCGTTCCCAACATATAATGTGGCAAAATTTACCTCATTAATCGTCATTATCAAAAACTATATACAGGCATTAAATGCTTATAACTTGGTAGGGAGGTAGGGAACATTATATTCCGATATTCTGCAAAATTGGATCAGCAGCAGAGAGGGTATTTTCACTTCTCCAAAGTTCATTCGGAAAACAACAAGAACCAGTCATTAGAATACTACATTCAACTATCTGTGATGATGCAGTACAATTATAGAAATGATCATTATGTATATAATTATTACAACAAAGTTGAGAATAATTTAGGAATAATGGGCTACCTTTAAAAGAATAATAGGCTCAATACCTGAGAATAAAAGAATAGAATAATAGGTGACCTTTTGGGAATAATTTGCCAGAGCCTACACCCCACCCCCCTCCAACTTCTTTCTCCCCCCCTCCAGCCCTTCATAGAACTGTTATCACTAGCATCTGCTCTGTGAGAATGTGAGGGTTACCATCTGTCTATTGGCGCAGCAAGATATCATGCAAACTCTGTGTGGACACCAGACAAAACTTCAAGACCAGAAGACAAAACTGGAAGTAGCATGTGGACAACAGAGAAGGCCCACAGCCAATTCAAACCAAACTATAAAAGAAGCTTTTAAAAAAGAAAATTGAGTTAAATGAAGTTAAAGCATAAACAGATGGTTGGCAAATCTGAGAGAAAATAATATTTATCCTACTAAAGAAAAAATACTTGCTTTGGCAGTGGGAAGCTGGAGGATAAAATGTCACATAACCTTTGAGGAAGAATATGTGGAATGTTATAAAGAGTGAGAGTGAGGAAACAGAGAGGGCACTGGGAGCTGAGGGGAATGGAGATCATGATCCTATCTCTAGACAAGGGGAAGAAAATGTTACAACTCAAAGTTACAATTCAAAGATGACATAAAGCTGTACAAGACATATGGGCCACTGAAGAAGATACGGAAAACAAGTAAAGAAATGTAGTAATAGGTGTGTAGAGGACAGGGGAATAACAATTGACTTGTATAATAGAATTCAGTTCACAAATAGACCAAGGGCTCCCTTTGGTGTGCCTTAGTATCTGTGCTAGTTGGAATTAACCTCTATTGCTCTTTATTAATGAAATATATGCTGGTTATGGTTTAAGTTTGGGCTCTTCAAAGGGGCTACCCCAGCAACCAGGTAAGTCCATCTCACAAACTGATTAAACGACTCACACTGGTGCTAGGATGATATGTACTAGTGTTACCAGCTAGTGATAATTATCCACTCTGCTATAAAAGGTGCACCTATAGTTACAAGACAATTGAATAAGTGGAGTTGCCAACCACATTGAGTATCAAAAATAAGTAAGACAGGTCATGGGTAGTAAATGGTAGGACCAGTTCTCCGGATAGTCTAGACTCTAGAGAATAGCTACTAGGTTAGTTAATTGTATAAATGATTAAAGCCTGGCTGGTAAAAAAATCTGAAGTAATATCTTTCATCAGTGTCATATAAATGTATCTATTCCCACAATTCAAACACAGGATCTTGCACACTTCATGCATGCACTAACAGTGAATGTGAATTTACTCATTCAACACTCAACAATATGCACACACTTTACTCTGCCTAAAGTTTCGTAATTGCTGCTGTAAGATCGGTTGTATTCCCTCGAAACTTTCTTAGCTGCAACGAGATGTTCCTTTGGTGATTCAAAGTTGTAAGTTTGGGTATCATTAAGAAGAGCCATCTATGTTGCCACTAAGCTTCCTAACATTTCCTCTTGGTCCAGATTAGGTCACAGGGAGCTTTATTTTTCCTTACCATGGAAAAGTCACATTCTTCGGCAGAGAAAACAATTGGGGCCAACATCTGCATTGTTCTTGGCATATCATTTTCCTCCTGGACTGCAGAACTTTAACCATAGTCAGATCTCAGGGACTGGGAGCTAGTCATACGTCAGACTGTAAAGTTAAGTTAACGTGGTTATCTAATTTAGTGTCAGATCTGTTCTCGCAAATTTAATGCAGGTCACTGAGGAAAATGCAGGCTCTGGTTGTTGTCATAGCAATTTTTGCTAATTTGGTATGTGATATTGATCGAATATGGCTGCATATGTCAACAGCTCCATGGTGGGAAATACTCGCAGTCTTACCACACTTATCGCAACTCAAATGATGTAAGTCTCCAGCTGAGATGGTATAGCAACAATAAACAGCCATGTTTTGGTCCACTCTTTGTTGAATCTAGTCTTGTACTTGAAAGTACAGTACTTTGTCTTTACCTGACTTAATTTCTGTTGATTTGCAAAACAAGGAGTATCGTGATGAAGGCTAGAGCTTCTAGTCGAAACATTGAGAGTATACAATTTCAAGTTGATTATTGAGAAGGTTATTGTTAGGTGTATCTGTATCACAGTCCGACTCAGAGAGGTTGGATTCTGACCGAGTGTCATAGCATTACACCTTGTTAGATTGGCAAATGAAGTGAGCCCTCAAGAAGGTAAACTTTGATATTTGCCACACATGGCGTATTTATTTCTATCTAACATTTAACTAAAACAAATGCAAAGCTTTGTGTGGAGAGCTAAGGGGCAATAAAAACATTGATTTGGAATTTATCATTTATATCACATTTCCCTAAGTATTGTCCTACTCCAAGCATAGCTGCAAGCTTAACATTATACATTGATCTGTAAATTATTGATGTAATCAGATTGGATTGTAATATGGAGAAATAGGTAAGATAGTATATTCCTCAGTTTTCAAGGATGATCAGCTAAATATTGACTGTAATGATCGTTTCCATTTAGAACTTATCCATTGCAATCATTTACATTTTAACTAACATGTCCATAGCTAGAGTGTGATGATGAATAGAGTGGGTAAGTCAGAATGAAGCTGCAACTGAGCCTAATGAAGCTTCTCCACCATGGGATGCTGTGCCGAATGCCATAATTTTTTTTATCCTTTTCCCCTCTAAATCTCAGTTCTGTTTCAGAAGCAGCCTTTCACTTTTCTCTCTCTTTCCTTTTCTGTTGTCTATTTTCATTATCCACTAGCTGTTCTGCTTTAAAGAAAGATTTGCATCTGCAGCTCTGCATGTAGCTATGGTTTAGTATGTACATGTATGCAAGAATCTATTCATACACATATGGGAACTATTTCCAAATTAATCACATAGCTGGACAATGCTGTGGTTGGGGGAGTGCTGTAAAAACCTCCATTGTAGTTTTTCATCAGTAGATTTCCGCATTTGGTCCTAGCCCAGACCAGTGCGGCTGCTAATACAGCTATGTTTTGTAGCTATAGTTTTCTCACAACACTGTTGAGTCAAGAGCTGTATTGAAAAGCACACAAAGTAAGCTACACATTAAAAAATGAGTACTGGACATAGCACAGGTGTGCACAGCATTACTATGTTGGGGGGGAGAAACATAGAATTGCTTGGTGCATGCAAAATAGCTAGGGATGGTCTGCATTCTACAAGGTATATAGCTATATTACCTCCAGGAATTTTTTTTCTTTTCATGTTATACAGAAATTAACATCAAGACCATTGATTTATATTACATGTATATCTTATATTTTTTGGAAACATAATTGCATTTGTCGAGGTCCCATGGACGCAAATGTGTCAGTAATAGAGTCATAATTTAGCATAGCAATGATATCATTTTCAACAAAAAGAATCACAATTCTCTCTTGAGATGTCGTGGATCGAAGCTTGTTTTAACAATGTTGAGTTTACTAAAGCTGCTCTCATAGGAAGCTGTGGTCACAGGAAGTGTGAGAAACAAACGATAAAGTTGGTATAGTTCTCCATACACTCTGTGCAGATCAGTCTGATGCAATACATCCAGAACTGTTTTGCAATTTTGAAGAAGGTCTATCCTCAGGGAAAACTCTGTTTTCAGAGCTGATGATTAGACAATAACAATGATTTGTGGGCAACACTAATGAAATTAGACAGTTCAGTTATTGTCTAAAGTTTGTCTCTTTACACCAAAAATAAAATAATCTGGACTCTAGCTATTATATACAATTAAAATAAAAAATAAAAAATAATAAAAAACAAATTTTTCTTTGAATAATTAAACGCGCGCCGGGTCAGGTGAGAAATGGATCTCTACTACACTATTCACTAGGTCTCTACGAGTCTACTACGAGACAAGCGCATTCACTAGCTGCCTGCTCAAAGCTACAATTTGCAATAGCAAGCAGCACTCGACTCAATCTTATTCTCGTGATAGTGGTCATGTGTCGGTGATCTCGTCCAAAATTATTGACTCGGCATCAAATTCTGTGACTGATTTGTGTGTGAATGATAGAGCTTAGCTTAGCTAGCTGGCTGTGTTGGTTGGGGGGGCGGACGCACCCTCCACCCCCCGTTAGTACCGCGGGTGCTTCTAGGGAGGCTCCTTTGAAATAACTTACTTTGATGTCAGAGCTTTTAACCCCTATGCTCCATCAAATAGAAATAATGAAATGTCCTCATGCTACAAAAAAAATTAAATGCTTAAGTAGCGAGCTATGAGCAGTGTTTTGGGAGATAGAACTTCATGCAACATTTATACCTCTTGTGCTCCCGTCTTGCCAATGAAGCAACCACTTCTTACTAAAAATAGCCACCAAGCTTGCTTCAAAATGGAACCATCCATGTAGCAGTACATGAGCTGGCTAAGATGTCGGCTATCATTGTGTCTCTTATGCTCGGGAATTCAGGGGCAAGAAAAAAATCAGTAGGAACCAGACACTAGTCACAGGGCCATATTCAGTGTGTGCGCTGTTATTTGGCGGTAATGCATTTATGCATTATTGTAGCTTCTTTTTATAAGCAGCTGGCATTTCCCCTCTTCATTTACCTTTTTACTATGAAGTAGGCAGAGAATCCTTTGCATTAGATAATATTAGACCCAGATATTTTGGTTGACTACTTGGACAGGCTACCAAGTGATGACTCTGACAACGACTATCTGGACGATGGCATTTTAGTAGAGCAACATTTGACAGCCGACGCATCACTTGATATTTGTATCTACCTGTAGCCTAGTGGCAGTAGAGCTTCTTTGAATTCCAAAGAATCAACTACTCCTTCTCAAAAGTTTTCAGCTCCCTTACCATTGCAGTTGTCAAGCCACTCAGCTACCTCCTTCCTCTAGATTTGTTCCTGATTTCACAGGTTAGTCATTTATATAAAACATTAACATTAGCATCAATTATCATTAAAACACTGAGTTATCTTGTTCAGAACATATACACCTGCATTTGAAAAAGGGATGAAAATTACCATTATAGCAGTTGTTCATCATATCCACTATTGCTCAGAACTGAACTCTCAGTTGACACAATTTAGATACAATGACTTTAGCTCTAGCAAAACTAACAACTAACATTCTATTAGAGCTAGTTACCTAGCTCATGGTCATAATTGTCATGAAGAACAAAATAACTTAGGACTTACAATCTGAGCTTCTAGAAGCAATTGTTGGGGCATTGGATAGCCTAGCTTTTAGTTGGCTTCCTAACACTGAACAACTAGTACCTTCTGTGATAGTTATGCTTCTTAGAAGAGCAGGATACATTGTGTTGGTTAACACTCTCATCTGCACAATAATGATAATTTTGCTGACAGAAGAATGGTTGTGACATTAAGTTGCCTCAAGCTAGATGCTATTTGCTGATAAAAAATACCACAACAATCTAGGAAAGTAGCTAAAGCCTAGATGCACCATTGATCTGCTACTTGTTAGTCACTACTACCTAGTAATTCTTTTCTCTATATTATAGCTCTAAACTTACTTAATACTAAAGGCTATACACTTACTTTTGGCAAATAGAAAGGCCTAGACTGTCAGATATCCTCTGGAATATGCTGTAGCTGAATCTTTGTAATCTGGCATTAATATACTCTTACATAAACTTTACATGACCATGACCATAGTAAATCTGGAATTGTGATGGGTTGATATAATTATGTAGGATCATGGACAAATACCAAGAGCGGTTACCTATGTCAGCTCGAGTAAAACTAATAGCTAGCATTCTATTAGAGCTAGATAGATAGCTAGCTTATGACCATGATCCAAAAGACTAACTGATTTGGAAACGCTTCTTTTAGGAAATAATAATTTGGGCAGTTGATGCCAATTTTTTCATCGGTTAACTATCTAGACACTAAATAGCTAGACCATCCTTACCTTGATGGCATGCAATGAGAGCTTCATCTCAACTCACTTTGTTAATCACCACATCCAGCTGGGTAGTAATTAGAAATTTAGCTGATGTAGAATGGGTGTGGCCCTAATAAGCACTACATTGCCTATGGTACTATTTATGGGGAAAAACTTGGAATTGGCACAGGCGACACCTAGATTTTTTGTTCTATCCGACCATCCAATTGATAAACTACAACTTGGTAAGTAGCTAAACCTTAGAAGCACCATTGATCTGTTAACTAGCTAGCAATATTTTGTTTTGTTTACAGTTCAACTGTTTCTAATGGCAAACTTACTTAGTGCCGATGGCTGTAGATTTGCTTCTTGGCTTAGAAATCCTTAGACTGGCAGATGTCCTCTGTACTTAGATTTTAAATGTGTGTGTGTGAATGTGTGGTGTGCATGTGTATGTGCGTGTCCATGTGTGTGTGTGTTTGAAATAATATTACCAATTTTAATAGTCCTAATTATAATGCTTGAGAGGAGGAATGGGCTTACTATCATAATTTAGCTCTCTCTAGCAAGATAAATCTAGCTAGCTACACACTGAAATTATTCCACAACCATAACATTAGTTTATTTTTATTGACTTCATTGCTTGCTACTGGATTGAAGGGGGCCCCCAACACCTTCCAACGGCTAATGGATGGAGTGCTAGACAACCTCCAAAGCTTCACAGCAGCTTACCTGGATGACATAGTAATGACTGGGATGACCACCTCCTTCACCTGATGAGAGTGTTACAGTGACTGGGGGCGGAAGGCCTGACTATCAAAAAGAAGGAAGTGTCTGGGAATGGCCTCCTGTACCTATCTGGGACACGTTGTTGGCTTGGGGCAGATCGCCTCTGAGCTAGCCAAAGTGAAGGATATCCAGCAGTTTGCACAACCAAGACTAAGCATGATATCCAAGCTTTCTTAGGCTACTACAGGTGTTTCATGCCGTCGTTCAGTGGGATAGCTTCCTGCCTGTCAGATCTGACAAAGTCTGCAGGGTTCAATGGACACCCGAATGCCAAGAGGCTTTCCAAACACTGAAGAATGGACTTACCAGCAAGCCAATCTTGACAAGCCCAGATTACAGCCAACCCTTCCTGCTGCAAATGGATGCATTAGATCACGGGATTGGGGCAGTACTGATTCAACACGACCAGGAGAATGTGGAGCAACCTGCCAAGAGAGTCAAGATATGCTACAGTGGAAAAAGAATGTCTGGCAATAGTAGCAGCACTGCAACACTTCGAAGTATACTTACTAGGTTGGAGTTTCACCATCCAGACAGACAACAGAGCTCTCACCTACCTCTACACCATGAAAAACAGAAAGGACGCCTGATGAGTTGGGCCCTGACCATACAGCCCTTTCAGTTCGACATAGTTTACAGGCCTGGTTCCACCAATGCCAATGCAGATGGATTGTCGCGACAATGCTGGACTGATGAGCAGAGATCTCAAGAAGGGGAGGGAAATGTTGGGGCCCGGCCACAACAGTGACAAACTTGACATGGCAAGGTGTGACTCCAAGGTGCTAATTAGCTCTTAAAGCAGGCTTGCATGAACTCCATGACCCGGATTACTGAACATGCACACATACACATTCACTAGCATAATTATGATTGGACAACCACATCAGTAATGTTAATGTACTTACCCATATTTGGTCATGTGAGCTGGGCCTGGCAGCCTAATTAAGGGCACCAGGCTAGGCACTGCGTAGTATATTTTTTGAGAGATACTGTACTGAAGTGAGATTGTAAGATTACGTTATCAAGTATACTGAAGACTTGAACTAGTAGGTTAGGCTACTGCCCTTCAGGCCAGTTACTACAATTAGCAAGGGCTGTGGCATAACAGATCTGCCTGGGCAAGTTGTCAAGGAGTTGCAGTTCTTGAAGAGAACAATGTTTCTGCAGCATCCTCAATTTTGGAAGGTAAAAGGTCAAGTTCTCAGGGATGCTTTTTGCAAAAAAAAATGTGTGGCTGTGAGAATCTCTATTGGAAAGATCAGGCAATTGGCGAGGAGCCCTCACTGAGGATTTGGATAGAAAACTTGATATCCCCTGTTTCTATATACATTCACCATATGTTCACTTGTAACAAAATAATGTAGTGAAGAGAACGGAACAAATAAAACAACAGCAGATTCTTAGCTAATGGAAAGAAAACTGGCTGCATGGGGCAGATGAGAGAATGGTGCTACTTATGCAGAAAACAGAACTATGCATGGTTCAATAATCTGAAGCCACCGGTTTGAATATATCTGGTTATCTGAAATGTGAACAGAAATTACTCACACATTATAGTTAAGATATTCAACTGATATAAAATGGGGGGATTCCTTGTCAAAAGTAACAAGCAAGCCTCTGTGTAAGCTCTGCTGACCCAGTAGTTGTTCATGGATGCTCGGTTTGGCTTTGTTATACTGGAAACAATGGTTTGTTTTAATAGTATTACAACTATTTGTTTGCTTGCATTATTAGTAGTCGATTTTATTTCATTTATTTTTCTCTTATAGTATTATTAGATGTGTATTAAAAGAAAATATCATGTTTTCTTCATGATTTCCCCCCTTTTTCATTGTTGCCACATGCAGTCATGTGCATTCATACATCTGTGAGGGTGTGTTTCACATAGCTAGCTACTGATGGTTTTCAGCCACACATGAATCTGATCAACTTGTTATTCCTGAGGAAGACTAGAGCATCTATCAAAACATCAAGTGAGCACATTTAAGTTGATTATTGAGAAAGTATATAATCTATCAACTGAGAGATTATAGAAATGAAGCTATGGCAGTAATACCGAGAAATTGGTGATGCAATACGACAACTTTTTTATGTAAGGGAGCAAAGTGGAAAAATCACAAAGTTTTTAGTATTAGATGAAAAGGTTATACCAGAGAGTTTAAGGATAAAGCCTCCCATTAAGACCAGGGAAGGGTACAGTTAGCAGACAGAGCAAGCAAATTATTCCTGTCTAAGTGAATTGACTAGTTTTCCAGGACAAGCAGTATTTACCCTAACAGCTAAGTTTCAAGACCAGAAGACAAAACTGGAAGTAGCATGTGGACAACAGAGAAGGCCCACAGCCAATTCAAACCAAACTATAAAAGAAGCTTTTAAAAAAGAAAATTGAGTTAAATGAAGTTAAAGCATAAACAGATGGTTGGCAAATCTGAGAGAAAATAATATTTATCCTACTAAAGAAAAAATACTTGCTTTGGCAGTGGGAAGCTGGAGGATAAAATGTCACATAACCTTTGAGGAAGAATATGTGGAATGTTATAAAGAGTGAGAGTGAGGAAACAGAGAGGGCACTGGGAGCTGAGGGGAATGGAGATCATGATCCTATCTCTAGACAAGGGGAAGAAAATGTTACAACTCAAAGTTACAATTCAAAGATGACATAAAGCTGTACAAGACATATGGGCCACTGAAGAAGATACGGAAAACAAGTAAAGAAATGTAGTAATAGGTGTGTAGAGGACAGGGGAATAACAATTGACTTGTATAATAGAATTCAGTCCACAAATAGACCAAGGGCTCCCTTTGGTGTGCCTTAGTATCTGTGCTAGTTGGAATTAACCTCTATTGCTCTTTATTAATGAAATATATGCTGGTTATGGTTTAAGTTTGGGCTCTTCAAAGGGGCTACCCCAGCAACCAGGTAAGTCCATCTCACAAACTGATTAAACGACTCACACTGGTGCTAGGATGATATGTACTAGTGTTACCAGCTAGTGATAATTATCCACTCTGCTATAAAAGGTGCACCTATAGTTACAAGACAATTGAATAAGTGGAGTTGCCAACCACATTGAGTATCAAAAATAAGTAAGACAGGTCATGGGTAGTAAATGGTAGGACCAGTTCTCCGGATAGTCTAGACTCTAGAGAATAGCTACTAGGTTAGTTAATTGTATAAATGATTAAAGCCTGGCTGGTCAAAAAATCTGAAGTAATATCTTTCATCAGTGTCATATAAATGTATCTATTCCCACAATTCAAACACAGGATCTTGCACACTTCATGCATGCACTAACAGTGAATGTGAATTTACTCATTCAACACTCAACAATATGCACACACTTTACTCTGCCTAAAGTTTCGTAATTGCTGCTGTAAGATCGGTTGTATTCCCTCGAAACTTTCTTAGCTGCAACGAGATGTTCCTTTGGTGATTCAAAGTTGTAAGTTTGGGTATCATTAAGAAGAGCCATCTATGTTGCCACTAAGCTTCCTAACATTTCCTCTTGGTCCAGATTAGGTCACAGGGAGCTTTATTTTTCCTTACCATGGAAAAGTCACATTCTTCGGCAGAGAAAACAATTGGGGCCAACATCTGCATTGTTCTTGGCATATCATTTTCCTCCTGGACTGCAGAACTTTAACCATAGTCAGATCTCAGGGACTGGGAGCTAGTCATACGTCAGACTGTAAAGTTAAGTTAACGTGGTTATCTAATTTAGTGTCAGATCTGTTCTCGCAAATTTAATGCAGGTCACTGAGGAAAATGCAGGCTCTGGTTGTTGTCATAGCAATTTTTGCTAATTTGGTATGTGATATTGATCGAATATGGCTGCATATGTCAACAGCTCCATGGTGGGAAATACTCGCAGTCTTACCACACTTATCGCAACTCAAATGATGTAAGTCTCCAGCTGAGATGGTATAGCAACAATAAACAGCCATGTTTTGGTCCACTCTTTGTTGAATCTAGTCTTGTACTTGAAAGTACAGTACTTTGTCTTTACCTGACTTAATTTCTGTTGATTTGCAAAACAAGGAGTATCGTGATGAAGGCTAGAGCTTCTAGTCGAAACATTGAGAGTATACAATTTCAAGTTGATTATTGAGAAGGTTATTGTTAGGTGTATCTGTATCACAGTCCGACTCAGAGAGGTTGGATTCTGACCGAGTGTCATAGCATTACACCTTGTTAGATTGGCAAATGAAGTGAGCCCTCAAGAAGGTAAACTTTGATATTTGCCACACATGGCGTATTTATTTCTATCTAACATTTAACTAAAACAAATGCAAAGCTTTGTGTGGAGAGCTAAGGGGCAATAAAAACATTGATTTGGAATTTATCATTTATATCACATTTCCCTAAGTATTGTCCTACTCCAAGCATAGCTGCAGGCTTAACATTATACATTGATCTGTAAATTATTGATGTAATCAGATTGGATTGTAATATGGAGAAATAGGTAAGATAGTATATTCCTCAGTTTTCAAGGATGATCAGCTAAATATTGACTGTAATGATCGTTTCCATTTAGAACTTATCCATTGCAATCATTTACATTTTAACTAACATGTCCATAGCTAGAGTGTGATGATGAATAGAGTGGGTAAGTCAGAATGAAGCTGCAACTGAGCCTAATGAAGCTTCTCCACCATGGGATGCTGTGCCGAATGCCATAATTTTTTTAATCCTTTTCCCCTCTAAATCTCAGTTCTGTTTCAGAAGCAGCCTTTCACTTTTCTCTCTCTTTCCTTTTCTGTTGTCTATTTTCATTATCCACTAGCTGTTCTGCTTTAAAGAAAGATTTGCATCTGCAGCTCTGCATGTAGCTATGGTTTAGTATGTACATGTATGCAAGAATCTATTCATACACATATGGGAACTATTTCCAAATTAATCACATAGCTGGACAATGCTGTGGTTGGGGGAGTGCTGTAAAAACCTCCATTGTAGTTTTTCATCAGTAGATTTCCGCATTTGGTCCTAGCCCAGACCAGTGCGGCTGCTAATACAGCTATGTTTTGTAGCTATAGTTTTCTCACAACACTGTTGAGTCAAGAGCTGTATTGAAAAGCACACAAAGTAAGCTACACATTAAAAAATGAGTACTGGACATAGCACAGGTGTGCACAGCATTACTATGTTGGGGGGGAGAAACATAGCATTGCTTGGTGCATGCAAAATAGCTAGGGATGGTCTGCATTCTACAAGGTATATAGCTATATTACCTCCAGGAATTTTTTTTCTTTTCATGTTATACAGAAATTAACATCAAGACCATTGATTTATATTACATGTATATCTTATATTTTTTGGAAACATAATTGCATTTGTCGAGGTCCCATGGACGCAAATGTGTCAGTAATAGAGTCATAATTTAGCATAGCAATGATATCATTTTCAACAAAAAGAATCACAATTCTCTCTTGAGATGTCGTGGATCGAAGATTGTTTTAACAATGTTGAGTTTACTAAAGCTGCTCTCATAGGAAGCTGTGGTCACAGGAAGTGTGAGAAACAAACGATAAAGTTGGTATAGTTCTCCATACACTCTGTGCAGATCAGTCTGATGCAATACATCCAGAACTGTTTTGCAATTTTGAAGAAGGTCTATCCTCAGGGAAAACTCTGTTTTCAGAGCTGATGATTAGACAATAACAATGATTTGTGGGCAACACTAATGAAATTAGACAGTTCAGTTATTGTCTAAAGTTTGTCTCTTTACACCAAAAATAAAATAATCTGGACTCTAGCTATTATATACAATTAAAATAAAAAATATAAAATAATAAAAAACAAATTTTTCTTTGAATAATTAAACGCGCGCCGGGTCAGGTGAGAAATGGATCTCTACTACACTATTCACTAGGTCTCTATGAGTCTACTACGAGACAAGCGCATTCACTAGCTGCCTGCTCAAAGCTACAATTTGCAATAGCAAGCAGCACTCGACTCAATCTTATTCTCGTGATAGTGGTCATGTGTCGGTGATCTCGTCCAAAATTATTGACTCGGCATCAAATTCTGTGACTGATTTGTGTGTGAATGATAGAGCTTAGCTTAGCTAGCTGGCTGTGTTGGTTGGGGGGGCGGACGCACCCTCCGCCCCCCGTTAGTACCGCGGGTGCTTCTAGGGAGGCTCCTTTGAAATAACTTACTTTGATGTCAGAGCTTTTAACCCCTATGCTCCATCAAATAGAAATAATGAAATGTCCTCATGCTACAAAAAAAATTTAATGCTTAAGTAGCGAGCTATGAGCAGTGTTTTGGGAGATAGAACTTCATGCAACATTTATACCTCTTGTGCTCCCGTCTTGCCAATGAAGCAACCACTTCTTACTAAAAAATAGCCACCAAGCTTGCTTCAAAATGGAACCATCCATGTAGCAGTACATGAGCTGGCTAAGATGTCGGCTATCATTGTGTCTCTTATGCTCGGGAATTCAGGGGCAAGAAAAAAATCAGTAGGAACCAGACACTAGTCACAGGGCCATATTCAGTGTGTGCGCTGTTATTTGGCGGTAATGCATTTATGCATTATTGTAGCTTCTTTTTATAAGCAGCTGGCATTTCCCCTCTTCATTTACCTTTTTACTATGAAGTAGGCAGAGAATCCTTTGCATTAGATAATATTAGACCCAGATATTTTGGTTGACTACTTGGACAGGCTACCAAGTGATGACTCTGACAACGACTATCTGGACGATGGCATTTTAGTAGAGCAACATTTGACAGCCGACGCATCACTTGATATTTGTATCTACCTGTAGCCTAGTGGCAGTAGAGCTTCTTTGAATTCCAAAGAATCAACTACTCCTTCTCAAAAGTTTTCAGCTCCCTTACCATTGCAGTTGACAAGCCACTCAGCTACCTCCTTCCTCTAGATTTGTTCCTGATTTCACAGGTTAGTCATTTATATAAAACATTAACATTAGCATCAATTATCATTAAAACACTGAGTTATCTTGTTCAGAACATATACACCTGCATTTGAAAAAGGGATGAAAATTACCATTATAGCAGTTGTTCATCATATCCACTATTGCTCAGAACTGAACTCTCAGTTGACACAATTTAGATACAATGACTTTAGCTCTAGTAAAACTAACAACTAACATTCTATTAGAGCTAGTTACCTAGCTCATGGTCATAATTGTCATGAAGAACAAAATAACTTAGGACTTACAATCTGAGCTTCTAGAAGCAATTGTTGGGGCATTGGATAGCCTAGCTTTTAGTTGGCTTCCTAACACTGAACAACTAGTACCTTCTGTGATAGTTATGCTTCTTAGAAGAGCAGGATACATTGTGTTGGTTAACACTCTCATCTGCACAATAATGATAATTTTGCTGACAGAAGAATGGTTGTGACATTAAGTTGCCTCAAGCTAGATGCTATTTGCTGATAAAAAATACCACAACAATCTAGGAAAGTAGCTAAAGCCTAGATGCACCATTGATCTGCTACTTGTTAGTCACTACTACCTAGTAATTCTTTTCTCTATATTATAGCTCTAAACTTACTTAATACTAAAGGCTATACACTTACTTTTGGCAAATAGAAAGGCCTAGACTGTCAGATATCCTCTGGAATATGCTGTAGCTGAATCTTTGTAATCTGGCATTAATATACTCTTACATAAACTTTACATGACCATGACCATAGTAAATCTGGAATTGTGATGGGTTGATATAATTATGTAGGATCATGGACAAATACCAAGAGCGGTTACCTATGTCAGCTCGAGTAAAACTAATAGCTAGCATTCTATTAGAGCTAGATAGATAGCTAGCTTATGACCATGATCCAAAAGACTAACTGATTTGGAAACGCTTCTTTTAGGAAATAATAATTTGGGCAGTTGATGCCAATTTTTTCATCGGTTAACTATCTAGACACTAAATAGCTAGACCATCCTTACCTTGATGGCATGCAATGAGAGCTTCATCTCAACTCACTTTGTTAATCACCACATCCAGCTGGGTAGTAATTAGAAATTTAGCTGATGTAGAATGGGTGTGGCCCTAATAAGCACTACATTGCCTATGGTACTATTTATGGGGAAAAACTTGGAATTGGCACAGGCGACACCTAGATTTTTTGTTCTATCCGACCATCCAATTGATAAACTACAACTTGGTAAGTAGCTAATCCTTAGAAGCACCATTGATCTGTTAACTAGCTAGCAATATTTTGTTTTGTTTACAGTTCAACTGTTTCTAATGGCAAACTTACTTAGTGCCGATGGCTGTAGATTTGCTTCTTGGCTTAGAAATCCTTAGACTGGCAGATGTCCTCTGTACTTAGATTTTAAATGTGTGTGTGTGAATGTGTGGTGTGCATGTGTATGTGCGTGTCCATGTGTGTGTGTGTTTGAAATAATATTACCAATTTTAATAGTCCTAATTATAATGCTTGAGAGGAGGAATGGGCTTACTATCATAATTTAGCTCTCTCTAGCAAGATAAATCTAGCTAGCTACACACTGAAATTATTCCACAACCATAACATTAGTTTATTTTTATTGACTTCATTGCTTGCTACTGCTTGGGATCATCCACCAATGAGAAACTTGTTTAGGGTCAGTAAATCTTCTACACTCCATCTGTCTATGTTTCTGCAAGGATAGCAGAACCATAAAAGAATGTAACTTTCTAAGGCCCATAGCTCAAGCTAACCAACTTACTTTGTTGTTTTGCAATAAGAGAAACCAACCAACCACAGTTGTATTCGCTGCAACATTGATCATGGCTAGGACTAATGAAGTAAGTCTACTGATCAAAAACTAGAATGCAAGTTGCTACAGCACTCCCTGAAGCCCACAGATTTAGCGTTGGCCAGCTGTGGAGTTATTAAAATTTTGAAATAGTTGTCATGCAGATTGTTGCATTGCTATGAATACTATATATGCACACTTACAGATTGCAAATAATTTTAAGTGGAACAGCTAGCTATTTGATTTGCCAGACTGGATAAAGAAAATACTCTTCAGAAAAGGAGAGAGAGAGAAAAAAGTCAAAGCCTGCTTCTGAAACACAGAACAAAGAGAACTGAGATTTGGAGATAAAAACAAGTACAAGCGTTATAAAAAGAAATTGTGGGAGAAGCACAGCAGCCCAAGATAGAGAAGCTTCCTCAGGATCAGGTGAAGTTTCATACTGACTTGGCGACTTTATTCATCAACACACTCTAGCTATGGACACAGTTTGCTAAAATGGAAATTATCATCACAAATGTCTAAAATGGAAATGATCATTACAGTCAATATTGAACTGGTTCAATCCTTGAAAACTGTGAGTCGATGAGTTGTAAAGGTGTTCCAATGCTTGTTTGGATGACTTCAAATTGTTTGGGTGCCCACGGTCCAATGGTTGATGTCTGGAAATCGAAATGCAATCCCTGGTTGTTCCCAGAACATTGCCCAGATATTTTTCTCTCCGATTGTTTCACTGTCGTCTTCAAAACACTTCTATAAAGTAGCATATTTCAGTCATAGGTTCAGTCATTTAAAATCTGATGATCAAATGTGATATAAGCATGCTACACCTTATTCTTGGGAAATCTTAAGCTTTATTTTTTGTAAGTGAATGTCAGGGAAATACTCTCACCTGACAGTGGCAAAACCAGCAGGTGGTGTTGACGGCAGAACATCACTATCTGTGGGATTAACAAAGGGACATATACATGTGAAAGAACAAGCCACTCATGTGAATAAACAAGCCACAACCACACCAGACAACAAGCAAGAACACTCACCTGACTGAGGAGCCTTTGACATGGATTGACCCAAGTGAAGATGATTGGTCCAATCCACAGGTTGGCAAGGAGACCAGTGATGTCAAACTGAACTGATAGAAAGAGTATAAATATGATTAAAGTAAGTAAGACATTATTTGGCGTAACATTCTAGTCACCACAAAACCGAGTGGACCATTCTTTTTTAGTGGCACTATACATGCTTCCCACTTAGTAAACTGGACAGAAGAAATTATTCCTAAAATTTGTAACTCTGTAACTCTGTAACTCTGTTTCAACTTACTCCATGAGAATAAATGTTAGTATGAGGTACTTAGGCTTTTTTTATTATTAAATCCACCTGTAAATTGCACAACAGACCCTCACAGGCATCACAGTTCATCTGAAAATACTATGGATGTTTCTTAGGATTACTCTTAGTGGAGTAGGTTGGTCCAACACTTCGTTTTATACATTTGTGTTTTGAATAGAAACAAGGTCAAACTCCAACTTTTGGAGTCAATCCCTTCCAAATCGATTAGGCCCATACACAGATACCACCTGTATGATGACATCAATTTAATAATTATGCTCCACTCTACTACACAAAATCAGAATGACTTGTCCAGTGTAAGTTTTAAATGCCATTTCTGATGGTTGTAGAGGCATGACTAGTCATTTGGATGTTCGGTGATCGAATGGCTGATGATGGTAACTGATGCTCCCATCTTCAATTTTATTTGTACTGGAACAAGAAACTGATAATGGATCCACTCTCAACTGCGGACATGGTAGTTGTCCTCTGACTCCTGAGGTGCTTGGAATCTTGCTCTGCCATTTTGATAGTAATGATGAGAGGGTAAGGTTTATCGTATATAAAGTCCTTTTCAACCAGAGAAATCCTTCGTGATGAACACTAAATACCAGCCATTTCTGAGCATCTCCTTATGTTTCATAGGTACAGCATTCAGTCAGTGTCCTAGAGCATTCATGTAGTTTGCTTCAGGCTCCACACAGTTTCAAATGCGGATGTTGAACTTCTACCTTGGTTGGCTTGGTATCAGTGTTCTTTCACTAGTAGGATAAGATCACTGCATGGAATTGTGTCCAGTCCATGTCCCTCAACTAGGAATCATACTAGCTTGAAGCAAAGAGGTCAACAAGTGTAAAGCTAGATGTAATTCTTCTTTTCTTCTGAATCAGCAACATTAGTTTCAAATTATAAATGATGTCCTTCAGTGTATTCTATCCTGTTCACCATAGCTGGATCAAACTTAGAGACAAAACCGTGAGTAGAATGCTATGACTTAATCATCGTTGCCAATGTAATAATCTGATTTTAAATCTTTTATCTATCATAGAAGCCTCAAGTGAATGTTATAAAATATGGCCTAAATATATACTCACAAGTTTTACCACAAGAATTTATACTGTTGATGCATAATCAATAATTATTAAGTGTTAATTACTTCCTGTCATTGTTAGTGTACACATGGAAAACCACACACACACACACACAAAACACAGACACACTTTTCTTCTGCGCGTACAGCATGTAGTCATCATTGTTTCCGGAATGATAAAGCCAAATGGAGTATTCATGATAAACTACTTGGTCAGTACACTGTGTACAGAGGCTTGCTTATTATTTTGGGAAGGATTTCATGTGAACTGAAAATGTGTCTAGTCTAACAGAATTGTTATAATCTTTACATATGAGTACATATTTCTGTTCAGGTTTCAGATAACTATTTTCAAATATCAGGACAAATGCATATTTCATACCTCTGGCTTCCTGAATAACCAACTGCATATTGAACCATGTTAGCTTCTCATGCATAGTTCTGTTTTCTGCATAGGCAGTTATATCCTCACCAGCCTTTGCAGATGGTTTTGGGAAGGTTACCAACTAATTGACAGTGACTATCATTTCCAGGTTAAAAAAATGTCTACATGAACAGATGGAGTGTAGAAACTTTACCTGAACCTAAAGAAGTTTATCAATCGTGGATGCCAAGTACTAGCAATGAAGGTAAGAAATAGTCAACTATATTATAATTGATTCTGAATAGGAATATTTATAATATGTATGTTGTGGATCATTATATATTTGAGTTATGTAATCATCTGTCATATGTGAGCATGCGCAGTATAATTATGTGGTTTTGGCTTGGATACGAATAGCGAAGAAGCATTGTTAGTTAACTAAACAGTCAAAGACAAGACAAAGAAACGAGCAATACGAATCGTGTATGATGCCTCAGCCAGAGGTGATGGTCCATCGTTGAATGATTGTTTGTGCACTGGTCCGAAGTTTGGAGAATATCATGGACATAGTCCTGCGGTTTCGAGTTCACAACATAGCATTGGCAGCAGATATTGATAAAGCTTTTCTCATGATTTCAGTATCTGAAACTGATAGAGATGTGTTGAGATTTCTATGGGTTGATGATGTCACCGAGGAGGATCCCAGAGTTATCACTCTCCGCTTCACACGTGTGGTATTCGGTGTATCTTCAAGCCCATTCCTCCTAAATGCCACAGTACAACATCACATCCAGAAGTATTCTTCCAGCTATCCAGAGGTAGTGGAAAATATCTCTCGCTCAATATATGTAGATGATATTATATCTGGAGCTGACACTGATGATCATGCCTACAGGCTGTATTCTGACTCTAAGATGATGTTCAAGGAAGGAGGCTTCAACCTGAGGAAATTTGTGACCAACTCCAGTGATCTTCAGAAGAAGATAGTTGAGAATGAACGCTTGATGGAGCTGCCTCCGACTGACTGCCCCCTGAATGATGAGGAGTATGCTAAACTCACACTTGGAACCACGCAGAAGGTACATACTGGAGAGACAAATATTCTAGGCGTTAGATGGAACCCATCAACGGACAGATTCGTATTTGACTTCAGAGATGTGGTATCACAGGTGTTCAATCTGGAACCCACTAAGAGGCATGTTGTGGGAACTGCAAGCCGATTCTATGATCCTCTTGGGTTTGTTTCACCTGTTACTATATGCTTCAAGGTCCTGTTCCAGGAGTTCTGTGAAGCCAAGCTTGATTGGGATGATGTAATTCCCCCTGAATTGCAGCATAAATGGAAATCTCTGTTATCCAGTCTGCAGAAGTGCCAACCCATCAGTATTCCCAGATGTTACTTTGATGGACTTTCAATGACGGTGTCTTCCTATTGTCTGCAGGGATTTTGTGATTCTTCAAAATTAGCATATGCTGCTGTAGTGTATCTCGTGATGGATGTGAGAGATAGCCACGTCACAAGATTCATTGCTTGCAAAACAAGAGTGGCACCTCTCAAAGAACAGACAATCCCACGATTGGAGTTGTTATCTGCAGTGCTTCTAAGTAAGCTGATGGCCAATGTCTCACAAGCTCTGAACCCTGAACTCCCATCAAAGGTGGCACTCTACTGGATCAAGGGACAGAGAAAGGAATGGCAGCAATTTGTGCAGAACCGGGTCAACCAGATATGCAGTCTGACTGCGGTTGATCAGTGGCAACATTGTGCAGGTATCGAGAACCCAGCAGATATTCCTTCCCGAGGGATGGATCCTAGTCAGCTGTCATCCTGCTCACTCTGGCTACATGGCCCGCCCTGGTTCTGTGATGGTAGTGGTTTCCCCAATTGTGACGAGCTGACGACCATGCCTGAGGAGTGTGGACTGGAACAGAAGAAAGTCAAACACTTCCACACTCTTCTAGCACCTGCTAGTGATGACAAGAGAGTAAAAATCGGGAATTGGATGTGTGAGGACTTTAGCTCCAAGACTCAGCTGTTGCGAGTGACAGCACAGGTACTGAAATGTTCCAGGATTTGGATGCATAAGATCAGGAGCAGTGACTCTGAATTCACCCAGCATATCACCTCCCAAGACCTGCAGGAAATCGAAACCCACTGGATTAAGGAGATGCAAATCTCCCTAGTGAGGAATCCCAAGTTTGTGGCATGGCAGCAGCAATTTGGATTATTTATTGATAACACTGGAGTCTGGCGTTGTGGTGGCCGACTAACCAATGCAAACCTCCCATTCATGACTCAGCATCCAATACTATTAGATTCTCAACATCCATTGACTGGATTGATTGTTCTTGATGCTCATGCCGTTGTGAAGCACAATGGTGTCGGTGAGACCTTGGCAGAACTCAGGTCGAGGTATTGGATTGTACGTGGGAGAAGCCTCGTGAAGATGATTTTGCGACGATGTGTCATTTGTAGACGCTTTGAAGAACGAGCACATTATCCACCACCTCCACCACCTCTACCCAGTTTCAGGGCTCCAGTATTCACTTATACTGGAGTGGACTGTGCAGGACCTCTGTACATCAAAGAGGTTGGCAGATCAGAAAGTACCAAAGTATGGATTTGTCTTTTTACTTGTTGTGTGGTACGAGCAATACACCTGGAAGTTGTCCCAGATATGACAACTCAAACCTTTATCAGATGCTTTAAGGGGGACCACTACCCCAAAAAAAAAAAAAATTTCACCCCCCCCCCCCCCCCCCCCCCCCCAAAATGTGATGACTGTACATGCAAGATGCTGCCTTCCAAATTTTAGAAGATTTGGATCCTCTATTCTGGACTTATACTAACTTGAGTACTTCCGATTTACGAAGAAGACGCTTCACATAATAGTGAGTTTCAATGACCGCGGAGACCGACAAGGGAAGCAAACCAGTGATTCTGGTCATCCCCCTAGGAAGCAGCCTATATAGGACAGACCAAACTTCCCCTCCCTATTCTTGATTTTTCTAGTATGTATATGTATACCACTTTTTTTTTTTTTTTTTAATGGTATGGTCAGTTCAACCATTGAAATACTATGCTAGTCCTTAAAGTGCCTGTCCCGAAAAAGTAGTTTTTTTGGCCAAGGACGGTTCTCCCTGCTTCATATTTGGAGTAATCGGACAAAATTATATAGATTCTGTTTCCTCTCAATGAGAGCTACAAGATGACATTCTCTGTTTTTAATTTTAAGCAAGTATGATGTCAACAGGTACAAAAAAACAATGAAAATGCTACCTAGAAATTGCAATAGTTTTTAAAGTCCATGATCACACTATTTTTTAAAAACTCAATGTTATATTGTGTTTCATACTTTGTAATTTCCCCTGTGGTAAGTTGTGAAATCCCAAAGTAAACTAGTCTCCAAATATGACCGTCCTCGTGAAATCTTAAATGTTCACTAAGTCAGGATAAGTTGGAGCTGGGTAGTTGACACAGCACCTGAAGGTAGGTCTGTGTATAGGTACACATCATACAATATTTCAAATAAAAATTCTGAAGCAGAGAGAAGTTGTGGTTTTTTTTGTTTTTTTTGGGTAGTGGACCCCCTTAAGTGTTTTACTGCTCGAAGAGGTGTCCCTATTCGAATCATTTCGGATAATGGCAGAACCTTTAAGTCTGCTGCCAAACTCCTAGTGAAGATACTCAAACATCCTGAAGTGCAAGGATACTTTGCAGGAATCCATATTCAGTGGAGTTTTAACTTGGAGAAGGCACCATGGTGGGGTGGGATATTCGAACGCATGATTAAATCTGTGAAACGATGTCTGCGGAAGACAATTGGAAGAGGAAAACTTACCATGGATGAACTCGTGACAGCCACCATTGAAGTGGAAGTGATAGTTAACTCCCGACACTTGTCTTATCTCTCAACCGATGATATAGAAGAGCCACTCACTCCATCACATCTTATTACAGGCCGACGTCTCATGAGCTTGCAAGATGGGCCCTACAATAGAGATATCGATGATACCATTGAAGTGAATCAGAATACCCTCACAAAATGGATGGTCTATCTCAGCCGTGTTTTGGACCACTTCTGGGGAAGATGGAAGAAGGACTATCTATTGGAGCTCAGAAATTCGCATCGACATACACTCAACAAGCACCCTGCTGATCCAATTAACATTGGCGACATCGTAATCGTACAAGAAGCCGACCAGCCGAGGTGATTTTTGAGATTGGCCAAGATAGAAGACCTCATCACAGGTTCTGATGGTCAAGTCAGATGTGCTCGCATCCGGACTCGGACAGTTGGGAATCGACCCACTTATCTGCAACGACCAGTCCAACTGTTGTATCCATTGGAAGTGAGAGATTCCGATGATCATGGGTTATCTGACCCACTCTCCCAAATGAACAGGGGGCTGATATCACTGTTACTCCTGAGGCTGATGTGGAGAGCAGACAGCCATCATCCAGACCAAAGATAACTGCGCTCAGAATGCAAGGGAGATTATTAGGCTCCTGGCAGAGGATTCCTAACTGATCATGAACTGAACAGGTGTATTTATCATGTAACTTTTATCATTATTATTATCTGACAATCCACAGGTTGACCAGTGCTGGTCAACGGGGGAGGATGTTGTGGATCATTATATATTTGAGTTATGTAATCATCTGTCATATGTGAGCATTCGCAGTATAATTATGTGTTTTTTGGCTAGGATACGAATAGCGAAGAAGCGTTGTTAGTTAACTAAACAGTCAAAGAGGTTCCCAAGGCTAAAGAAATAGGAAACAGGTTACTGTTTATTACAATGTAGCTAACAAGCTTATCTTGCTAGATATAGCTAAAGTTTGGTAGTAAGAATTCATAAATTGTCCCAGAGACTTGGGCTGAGTTTTGTTTGTTGATTTGCTGGTTCTAAGTAATGGGTTTGGTGGAGTTGAAAGTTCACTAAACAAATCTGGAATAAAGTATGCTTGATTGGTAATAATTTTTTTGGTAACTAATGGTAAAAAATCTCATATAGATTCCTCATTGCATCGGGATCATCATTATTCATTATCCAGCAAGAGCACCAGTTATCTCTTTTGTCCAAACCCTGATGCATGTGTACCTCGCCTATTTACTTGAGGTATTAAAAATTAGGACTATAAGAGATACAAAGATTAGTAACACAAGTTAACATGTTTATTCCTGATGAAGGATAGTCGAAATGTCAAGGGAGTAACTTTCAGGTTGATTATTGAGCATTGTAACATACTTGGTTTGTATTTCTCTCCACCACACACATGAATACACATGCACACACACAAGAAATCATTACTCCACACACACATTGCACACGCAGACATGTCTCACACAATAATTCTGCTCTTCTCTCTGTGCACGATGCCATCATCATGATCAATGATCTACAGTATGTAAGCCAAACTGAGGATTCGTGGCTAACTTGTGGGTAAAAACAGTGTGCACAGAAGCAAGCTTGTGATTTGGAGCAGGATTCCATGTGAAATGAAAATGTAAACCTGAATATGAAATCTTCAGTATTGTCTGTTCGGATTTCAGATAACTGTTTTATAATATCATTACAATTGCTCACTCTTACTTGTGGTTTCTACAGTAAATCCACTGCATATTGAACCACATTATCTGTTTTCTGCATAAGCAGCACCATTCTCACTTGTTTATTGCAACCAGTTATCCTTACTCCTAAAGAATTATATTCTTAGAAATATGTGAAATTATACTTTTCATTTATTAAACATTGTTAGCTATATTGTAATTATTGTCATCATGTATATGTATCAGTTGTCGGCATGTGTAAGAATGAATTATAAGTCCTCTTCTTGCGTGGGCTGACACATTACACAACTAAAACATGTTAGCAGAACTTAGCATGACTTACATCCATATTTAATCTATTGTGAGCCATGTATGCTACCTCGGGTTTGATTGTTCTAACTGAATATCCAGGCAGCAAACATCCAATACATGCGGCTTCGTGAAACGAAAAATCCACAATGGCCTTCATGGAGTGCACGGACTTGAATTTTATTTGCTCAGCTATTGCATTATGAGGCTTCAAGTATTTGGTGACGTTACCATCTTCCCCTACTTTTCCTGCCATTCCACAGACTCCAGGATAATAAAACAACCATCTGAATGCACATGAAGCGAATGGTTTTGTGAAACAGTAGTCTTTAATGTAATTCTTCAGTTTTGTCTTGCCAGGTATACTTGGGTTGAAGAAATCATCACTATCCAAGGGGAAGATGTAATCATACGTCCCTCTGAAACGATACATGCAATCTAAAAACTGAAAAATGGTCCCGTGGACATAAAATTCGTTATCATCATACCACTCATGCCAAACAGTGATGGAGAGGTAACCTTCTCGTACCGCATTGCGTGTAAACTCAGGTAATCTCGGAATCCACCATCCTCGATGAAAATGTCTATCATGGCAAGGTGTACGTGGTCCACACCAAGTGTCTTCTGGTATCTGATGAACTCGGGTAGCCATGAAGCGCCTCTATTGTGTGCTTTCGTACATGTCAATACCGATAGATTGTGCTCTCCGGACGGCTGGATCCTTGGCGCAGGAATCATGAGAGGTGTCAAAGATTCACTCACCAACTCCTTAGTGGCATTATTTACCCCACTTTGATAAACTACAAATGCCCTGCTGCCATTCACTACAGGCAAGTTGTAGCAATCAAGTGCGACCTGTTCGAAGGGAAACTTGCAATCACCTAACCAACTGTGCATAAGATTAGTTTCTTCGACAAAACGGATCTCAAAATTATTTGTCATGGCAGAACCAACTCCACATTGGGAGATCCACTTGTGCTCAAATATAGTTCTATTGATGCCTATCAAGAATATGGTAACATTACTATGACCATTTCGTGGCCTTTCATCAAAGTATGCACTGTAAACGATAACGTCCTTAGACAGAGGTGTCGCTGGCAAGTAAGAAAAAGGATAGTTTATATCGATGTGCTTTTTCTCGGATTTTTCATTCTTGGGTTGATTAAGGGAATTAAGCTTTTGTTGTTCTGTTGGTTGAATAAAATTCTCCACAATCACTTCTTTCTGTCTATATGTTTTGTCCTTCGTGTTCAAAATCATTGCAAATAGAGGTATTCCTAGTAAGACTGTTACACTTAAAGTGATATAAGCTGTGTGCTTGGATTTCATTCTCTGCAGTTGTAACAAAAAATATGCTATATATATATAAACAGTCATGAATATTGAAACCAGAGCAGTGGTTATGGGTAGTACAACAAATTAATTCATTATTCAGTCAGTGTTTGCAGTTCCTGTAACACAAAGCTCCTCAAACTAGACAAAGAAACTTTCATCGAAAAAGTTTTGGTGTAGCTTAGCAAACACAAATATTGTTGTAATAATGAATAATATACCTGGCTGGTATATAATCGTATGTCGCTATGAAACGATAAGTTAAAGGACATCCAAAGTTCTTGTTCTTGTTCTAATTTAATCCCATTCCTTATAATAATAATGATTAGCATCAAGCCAAAGCATCGAGAGAGAGTAAATTTCGAGTTATTGAGAAAGTGATTGCATCTTATTGTAATTGTTACAACTATTGCTGCTGCTACTACTATTACTACTATTAGTAGAATGATCAACATACTTTCCCATAACTAAAGCAGAGATATCACATAATTTATACCAACCTTGCGGAGCCTACCATTCTGTTGTCCAGTGCAAAACTTGGATACTGTACCTCACTCTGCTAGCTACATATACTATGAATAAATAGTAGGTATAGGAGGAAGGAAACAAAGGGGGAGGGAAAGGGAATAAATATGTCCAGAATTATATTTAAATGTGGTTGAGGCAGCATAATTGAGTAAGGGACCAAATAGTGACAAACTGTATGAAGTTACTTTATACTATATCTGACACCTCTTATCCACTGTCATGCATATTATAAACTAGTCACACTGTACAATTTATAATGTTGGGTGCACTGACAGTAGATACGAGTCAAACTAGCAGCACTGTCAATAGAGGAGAGAGAACTGGTTGCAATGTCAGTAGAGGAGAGCGAAATAGCTGAACTGTCAGTAGAGGAGAGAGAAATGGCTGGACTGTCAGTAGAGTGGAGAGACCTGGCTTCATATATAAGGGGATTGAACTAGCTATGCAATCAACAAGGAGAAAGAACTGGTTGCATAATTATAGAGGGGTGTGAACTGGCTACACAGATTAGCTAATGATAATTGGATACAGCAACATTGCGAAGGAAAAATGTGGTTGGCTTATTAATTTTTTAAAAGAGCTCAAGCTTTGAGGATCTAGAATATATTTTCTACAAGTAATTTCTAAAGGGATTTGAAACTTATTGAGTCAAGTTGCCATACATGTGATATCCAAATAGATACTGAATCTAGGTCTGAGGTATTGGAAGGGACAAAACCATGAAAGTAGTATAAATGTTTAAAAACTTGTGGTTACCATTTTATACCTCCATAAATTCTGCAAGCTCCATGGTATGGACTTGATATACAGCTCAAAAGATAGGTATCTCAGATACTAAAACAGTTTTTGCTATAACTAAAGTTACTACTGGAGTTAAAATGTGGGTAACTCAAAACCTGAGTGCCTGTGTTACCAAGTGCTAGAGAACTGAAATTAATACCAGTGGCTAGAGGAAACCCACTCTATACAACCGTCATTAGGCGCTAAATTTAGTACGTGGTCAAGCGCAGGTTGGAAATTAATTGGCGCTTGACTACGTAATTAGGTTTTAGCGCCTAATGCCAAGCATGGCTTCCTCTAGCCACAGATCCTAATTTCAGCTCTCTCTCTCAGCTTGACAATCTGGAGGAATACCCTTTAGCTCCAGTAACTTCGGTATAGTTATAGCTATGAATAATATTTATTTTGGTATTTAAAGAGAGCCCTATTTTTTTAGGGCTCTAAAATATCATATATTTATATATCAAGTGCCATATCATGAAGCTTAAAGGATCTATGGAGCTATAAAGTGGTAACCATAACTTTTTAATACTTTTATGGTTTTATTCCCCCCTTTAAGAAAATCAGTCAGGGCTAGAACATGTCATGAAGGAAGTCCCGCTACATAGTAAACTGTAAACCATACTAACCTCTTTCAAACGACAACGTCCAGCCAAAAAAAAACTCAACCGACTTGCCAATCTTGCCTTCGCCGAATTTGTCCGCCACTCCAAGGGCATAAAAACGTTCAACGCGCATCACGTGGTTAACTAAGGCGAAGCTGAAGGAGTGTTGATTAGAGCACCAGAATCGCTGGAAAATGTCAAATTTGCCAAGGACTACAGCTTCAGGAGAAGTTCTTTATGCTCTAGCAATAATACACTAGTATATCCAGTAAGGTTTTTGATCAAAGCACTTCGCAGAGTTGTGTTGGAAAAAGCAGTGCTTCCATAACCTGCAGGGGTTGATTGGCTGCCTAGTTCATGAATAGCTGCGGCTATGCAAATACTTTTTGGTAATCCTAAGAAGACAATCTCACTATTGTTGGCGTCAGAAGTGAGCCCTTACAGGGGAGTTGGACGGAAAATTGGTATGGCGTTTATATTATTATTATCAACTATTATCGTACTTGTTTGTCTGATCTGTCTCTATCACAAAGTTCAAATAACTCCAATGGTGATTCCGGTGTAGGTCCTACTGAGTATGTGAATGTATAAATGGAAGGGATACTAGGTTTGTGGACCAAACTGGAGACAATTTTTGTGTGGAAGCAACAGTGGATGGCAAGGCTGAGGAGAGCAGTTGAAGGAATGAAAGAGGGTGATGGTGGATTTGTTGTCGAGTCAGTAAAATATTGAGTTGGGGCTGGGGTGTGTAAGTAGGTGTGGTTGATACTGATGTTAGTTGAGGCATGGGTGTGGTCGATTCTGATGTAGGTTGAGGCTGGGGTATGGAAGTGGGTGTGGTCAATACTGATGTTGGTTGGGGCTGGTGTGTGGTCAACATTGCTGTAGGTTGAGGCTGCAAGTCAGTGTGGTCAATACTGATGTGGTTTGTGGCTGGGGTGTGGTCGATACTGATGTGGTTTGAGGCTGGGGTGTTTGATACTGATATAGGCTGGGATATGGAAGTGCGTGTTGTCGATAGAGATGGTGGGTAAAAGGTGGCAGGTAGTAGTAGTGTTTGCGGAGTCTGATGTGGAAGCAACCATGGAGTATTTTCGGGGTAAAAGTGACATTCAAATGTACTTGGCTAGATGGCTTGGGGAAAGGTGTGGTGTGTAATGCAGCAGGTTCACAGAGGAATGAGCATCTTCCTCTTCAAAGTCAAAATATATTATATATATATTATTCAACATCTGTTCATTCACTAAAATGTCATTACCTTCCCTGCAGGCCTTCAAATTCTTCATCACTTCTATCTGCCAGTCTCATCAAAGTCCCCATCTGCAACCAACAATGCCTAGAGGACCTCCTCCAAAGAGAAACATTGTCCTTTTGCCATTAGATAGTTATCCTATTTTTAGTATGTATTATAAGTCATAATTGTTTGCAAGTTCTCTAAAAAAAATTATAGTGCTATATAATAAAGGCACTATCATTAACTTACAGTTTTATAGGGCAGTATAGAAAGCTTTTGTGTGTAATTTTGAGGGCAGTTAATATAATTCATGCTGAAGAGGGGACGGTGGATTTTTTTAATTACTTGTAACCATTTTATAGCTCTGTAAACTTCATGGGGTGGACTTGATGTAGCTCAAAAGATAGGTCTTGCTGTGTGCTCTCCTTTGATACTTTTCATAGGTATAACAGATAGCCAAGTTGCTGGAGGGAACTTCAAAACCTGAAGGCCTGATTTTGCCATAATTATAAATATCTCCAGATTGCACAAAGTGCTAATTATCACCTGTGGCTAGAGGAAGCTCTACACAAAGAGTAAGTTCCTGGGTAGTGCGCGGTGGATAATGAATTTTGTTAATAATCCATAAAACTCATCACCCGCGCGCATGACCAAGTACGCCTAATTAATTTTATTATAAATTTTTTTGAAGAAGAAAACAATTCAACATTTAAACCGAGGGGTGGAATGTTAATCATTACATATCCATACACTATTACAGTTCTGCTTCAGCTGGGATACAGCTCTCGGAATGCACAAGAGCTAGATCAGCATCCTTAATGGCATAATGTTTGGACGATCTTTATACTGCCACGGATGCACATCACTGCTGATCTCAATATGAGCTTGCACCTTAGCCACACCATCATTTTTGAATATGGAACATCCTGCTTCAACGACTGCATATCAGCTAATCGATTGTAGAAAGATTTTCCTTCTCTCCCAATGCCACCAGAAGTAGAAAATACCAATGGTGTAAACACACCCTGCTTCACATCGTGTACTCTTTGGCCATATGCTCTTTTCTTCTCTGCCTCATGCCTCTTATATATATACAGCTGACAGATTTCCGGAACGGTTGCTAGGACAGTTTGGGTGGAATACCCTTGCATCGAAATAGGCGTCCTGCCGAGAGTTCCAAAACCCCCTAATTAATTCATGCAATATACGCACCTCTACAAGTGCATGTATAGAGGTGCAGGTGCGTATGTATAGAGGTGCAGATATATAGGTGCATGTATAGAGGTATAGGTCTAGAGGTGCAGGTATAGAGGCCTTCTTTCTTTTGTTTTTCTACAAGCTTCTAATGCTCGCAGAAATTTGCTCAGTTCCTGGTGTGTAACAGTAAGTAGCATGGAACGTATCTTTTTCTCTATCTTTTCATTTACATGCGCCTGATGACCCAGGCATGCACCCCATAGACTACACTCACTTGATATCTTGCTTCATCCACGCATTTTCCTTGTGATTTAACTGTTTTTTGAAGAACCAAAATATTTTATCTGACCAACAAGTCTGTGTAAAACACACTGGAGAGCAGGTAAAAATGGTATACCAAACTGCAACAGTGGTTTCCTAAAACGTGGGTTTTTTCATGCCAAAAAATTATATCTCGGTGAAAACTTGATGAATATAGCTTCATAATATATCATTCTGAAGCTCATTCTATGCTCTATGCATTCCCTTGAGCATAATTGCACTTGAAGAGTTATGGTACAGGTACACATTGATATGTTGGACCCACTTATGGTTGATGATGGTTGATTCTGTAACAAAGGTCGTATGTAGTTTTGTGGCAAATGCTCAATGCAATGCAAACTTTAGTGTTTATTCTAGAACCTCCATAAATGGGAAGTGGTAGTTGACTGTCATTATTGTATAGCAATTTTTATTGTGACCATGGTCAAGCTAGAAGGTATCCAGTTTATGCTTGGTTGAAAATGATTATGAAGTATATCATTGGAAAGCCACTAAAATAAGCTGTCTTTTGGCACTAAAATTACCTATAGGAGACAAAGTACAACCAAGTTATAATATCATTCAATCATCTCATGAATAATTAATGAGTTGAGGGTGTCAGCTGCCTTAAGGGGGGAAGAGTGCTGAAAACACATATTTTTTCAAAAAAAAATTGGGGGCCCAAAAGGGTTCATAGTATGTCTGGAGTTTGAGTTTCAAGTTTCAGAGCAAGTGAATACTTGCATCAGAAGATATAGCCATTTTTATACAGTGCATTATTATTCCATTTCATTTCATTTCACTTCACATTGGAAGAGGTTCTCTCCCAGTCTTACCTGGCTACAATCGGGCGGTTGGCGATGATCGCCTACCCAAAATACAGTTTTTATATATCAAAATGTTGCCAATTTCATGGAGACCCTTACCAGTCGTTTGCGCAATGAATTGGCCAGGCGGGGGGGTAGTGCGCAACCTCTAAGACAAGCACGTTTTTTCACGTGTTTTTTAGTCGGTTCGCTTGAAACTTTCACACTGTTGAGTTATGGGGAAGAGAACAGAAAAGCATTTTAAACAGAAAGGCCAAGGATTCAAGAAGAGTGACGACAAGAAGAAGAAAGCCCTACAGGCGGCTGTTGTTGAGCCTGTCACAGTAGCCGCGCCAGGCAAGTTTTAATGTTTATCTCCGTACTAAAAAGTTACTAGCTGTTTCCTTCCTTTGTTAGTGAGTCTCTTGGATCCTGTAGGTGGGATAGCGCCTTCTGTGAACCTTCACTTACCTTCCAATCAATTGCAAATGTCTGAAGAGAGGCCAGTTCCATTTGTGACTATGACCAGTGACTATGCCCAGGAAGAAGTTGGCTCTCATGGATCGTTCAGCTGCTTCTGTGGCTGTTGCTACTGGATCTACTGGCTCTACCTCTTTGGACTCGGGTGGTGTTGGAGAACTAGGTAAGGGTAACGTATAATAAACTTAGATAAGCTTAGAGAGGTCATAGAAAGGTGTAATAAGTGTATTCAATGTGGTAACTGAGCTCCCTTGCAACTGAAGCCCGTAGGGCAGGCATGGTGTCTCACTTTTTGTTCAAATTGTAGTAACACTCGAGACATCTCAAACCCTGTATCTGTAGAAGCATTCTTTGAACATCCAGTCAGTACTGGGTGCGCTCGCATTGCTGGAATTAGTCATTCTGGTCTGGAAGATATCACTGCAGTCATGGATATGTTGCCCCCTCTTGGTTCCACTTGTTTTTTTAAATATACTAGGTCAATAGGGAGTGACGCAAATGCAGTAACAGAATATTATGTTGGATGCCGCTCATAGGTTACATGGAGTGATGCAAATGCAGTAACAGAGTATTATGTTGGATGCTGCTCATAGGTTACATGATTTTTATAGGGTTAGGCATGAAGACATCATTGATGTTAGTATTACTGTTGACGGCACATGGCTTAGACAGGGCCACAAATCAAATTATGGCTTGGTTGCGGTGATGTCTTGGGACACTGGAGAAGTTTTAGATTATTATCTTATGTCTAAGTTCTGTCAAGCTTGTGCGCGAAGACCTGAAGATGAAACAGTAGCAAGTTACACGGAATGGTTTGAGGGTCACAAGGTAAAAATTGTGAAGCCAATTTTGATGGCTCTTCGGGTTCTATGGAAGTTGTAGGAACAGAAACTTTTTTAGCGTTCAGTGGAGAGACTGAAGCTTAGGTACACACACATAAATTAGTGATGGGTATACAAATGCACATAAACGGTTGTTTGAAGTCGAGCCTTACGGTCCTAGTGTCTTTGGGTGGTGCTAGGGGGGTTAGTCGTGTGTCTATAGTTAAAATGCAAACCAACTATAGGGGAGCAATTAGAAAGGACAACCTAGAGGGGATGATTTGCGATGTGAAAGCGATTTTTTATCACTCTTAGTCAACTATGGAACATCCCAACACGAGTATTGTCCTACAGGAGTTTTGAGTTGGTGTAAGTTTAATCCAGCTTGTGCTAAAGGTGAGGTACCACCAGTACCGATAGGCCTATGATTGCTCTGGACAAGTCTAGGAGGTTTTTGATAAATTAATGTCCGAGGATCGAGTTTTGAGTTGGTGTAAGTTTAATCCAGCTTGTGCTAAAGGTGAGGTACCAACAGTACCGATAGGCCTATGATTGCTCTGGACAAAGCTAGGAGGTTTTTGATAAATTAATGTCTGAGGATCTTTTGTGCAAATGTTTAGGTGGTTGGTTATACACAACCAAAATGAGTTTAATTCTGTTGTATGGAGTAGAGCGGGTAAGACAGAACATATGAGTGCAACAAGTGTCAGGCTTGCTGTCGAGAGGCAACAGAGTTCAATGGAGGGCGGAGCATTGTATGGTCCTGGCATGGGGGACCTGTAACATTTTATTTTGTTATGTGTCTTTTGCTTTCTATTGTCAAACAGAGATTACTGGAAGATACTTTTGTTTATGTGTCTTTTTGTCAAGCTTAGGAATTAGTGGAGGATGACTTTTGTTTGTGTTCTATTGTTTTTCAGGGATTACTGGAGGGTGTCGGAAGACATGTGTGGAGGGTGACGATGGATGGACCTGGGCATGGGAGCCCTGCAAATGATGACGTGTTTATGTTTGCTAATTCAATATTAGCAAAGCAACATACATGTAACAAGTCTGATGCGTCTTTAATTTATGTGTATGTATATATATATATATTGTTGGTTTTCAGGTTGTAGTTAGGATGTAGGATACTGCTGTTGTTGAAAAAATAAAGGACTGTGAAAAGTCAAACATTTTGTTTGTACACACAATTCTAGTAATGATGGATGTATTCTGGTGAACAGGGGGTGTTTCTGGCAGCTGGGATGTGATTACAAACTGCTTGGACTTCAAGGCTCAATATCTCTGAAGTGATTTTTGAAAAACCGTTCAAATGATAACTTGAATATTTTTTATCCTTTAATTTAAAAAAATATATCATTTGAAAGCAATTTTTATATTCTACAACTTGCGCGAGAGTTTTTGTTTGATAGCATTACTAAAAAAGACCTATAGATGAAAATGTAACGTGATGTCATAAAGCTGTGTTCAGAAAATGAGTGAAAAAAATATTTTTTCAAAATTTCAAGACGCGCAGTTTGTAGTGCTCATTATGATTGACTAATGGACCGAATAAGAGCCTCGCAAAGGTCGTTACTGCAACGTGGTTTACTTAACGGCTTACGGTCCGCACTGGAAGAGCCTATAATGAGCTAGGAAAAAATTATGGCAAAACAAAATAACAAAAGAGACTTACCATTAGAAAGTACAGACTGCAAGCTATAATTTGATATATAAATTGGGAAACTAGAGTGAATGCGAGCAAAGATATGGTACTTTATATGAGACTATGCGATACGCAGCCTCATATAAAGTACCATATCTTTGCTCGCATTCACTCTAGTTTCCCGATTTATATATCAAATTATAGCTTGCAGTCTGTACTTTCTAATGGTAAGTCTCTTTTGTTATTTTGTTTTGCCATAATTTTTTCCTAGCTCATTATAGGCTCTTCCAGTGCGGACCGTAAGCCGTTAAGTAAACCACGTTGCAGTAACGACCTTTGCGAGGCTCTTATTCGGTCTATTAGTCAATCATAATGAGTACTACAAACTGCGCGTCTTGAAATTTTGAAAAAATGTTTTTTTGTCTCATTTTCTGAACATAGCTTTATGACATCACGTTACATTTTCATCTATAGGTCTTTTTTAGTAATGCTATCAAACAAAAACTCTCACGCAAGTTGTAGAATATAAAAATTGCTTTCAAATGATATATTTTTTTATATGAAAGGATAAAAAATATTCAAGTTATCATTTGAACGGTTAAAAAAAAATCACTTCAGAGATATTGAGCCTTGAAGTCCAAGCAGTTTGTAATCACATCCCAGCTGCCAGAAACACCCCCTGTTCACCAGAATACATCCCCTCATTACTAGAATTGTGTGTGTACAAACAAAATGTTTGACTTTTCAGTCATTTATTTTTTCAACAACAGCAGTATCCTACATCCTAACTACAACCTGAAAACCAACAATATATATATATACATACACATAAATTAAAGACGCATCAGACTTGTTACATGTATGTTGCTTTGCTAATATTGAATTAGCAAACATAAACACGTCATCATTTGCAGGGCTCCCATGCCCAGGTCCATCCATCGTCACCCTCCACACATGTCTTCCGACACCCTCCAGTAATCCCTGAAAAACAATAGAACACAAACAAAAGTCATCCTCCACTAATTCCTAAGCTTGACAAAAAGACACATAAACAAAAGTATCTTCCAGTAATCTCTGTTTGACAATAGAAAGCAAAAGACACATAAACAAAATAAAAATGTTACAGGTCCCCCATGCCAGGACCATACAATGCTCCGCCCTCCATTGAACTCTGCTGCCTCTCGACAGCAAGCCTAACACTTGTTGCACTCATATGTTCTGTCTTACCCGCTCTACTCCACACAACAGAATTAAACTCTCATTTTGGTTGTGTATAACCACCTAAACATTTGCACAAAAGATCCTCGGACATTAATTTATCAAAAACCTCCTAACATACATAGCCTTGTCCAGAGGAATCATAGGCCTATCGGTGGTACCTCACCTTTAGCACAAGCTGGATTAAACTTACACCAACTCAAAACTCCTGTAGGACAATACTCGTGTTGGGATGTTCCATAGTTGACTAAGAGTGATAAAAAATCGCTTTCACATCGCAAATCATCCCCTCTAGGTTGTCCTTTCTAATTGCTCCCCTATAGTAGGTTTGCATTTTAACTCTAGACACACGACTAACCCCCCTAGTACCACCCAAAGACACTAGGACCGTAAGGCTCGACTTCCAACAACCATTTATGTGCATTTGTATACCCATCACTAATTTATGTGTATGTACCTAAGCTTCAGTCTCTCCACTGAACGCTAAAAAAGTTTGTGTTCCTACAACTTCCATAGAACCCGAAGAGCCTTCAAAATTGGCTTCACAATTTTTACCTTGTGACCCTCAAACCATTCTGTGTAACTTGCTTCTGTTTCATCTTCAGGTCTTCGCGCACAAGCTTGACAGAACTTAGACATAAGATAATAATCTAAAACTTCTCCAGTGTCCCAAGACATCACCGCAACCAAGCCATAATTTGATTTGTGGCCCTGTCTAAGCCATGTGCCGTCAACAGTAATACTAACATCAATGATGTCTTCATGCCTAACCCTAAAGAAATCATGTAACCTATGAGCGGCATCCAACATAATACTCTGTTACTGCATTTGCGTCACTCCATGTAACCTATGAGCGGCATCCAACATAATACTCTGTCACTCCCTATTGACCTAGTATATTTTAAAAAAACAAGTGGAACCAAGAAGGGGCAACATATCCATGACTGCAGTTATATCTTCCTATCTTCCAGACCAGAATGACTAATTCCAGCAATGCGAGCACCCAGTACTGACTGGATGTTCAAAGAATGCTTCTACAGATACAGGGTTTGAGATGTCTCGAGTGTTACTACAATTTGAACAAAAAGTAAAAATGAGACACCATGCCTGCCCTACAGGCTTCAGTTGCAAAGGAGCTCAGTTACCACATTGAATACACTTATTACACCTTTCTATGACCTCTCTAAGCTTATCTAAGTTTATTATACGTTACCCTTACCTAGTTCTCCAACACCACCCGAGTCCAAAGAGGTAGAGCCAGTAGATCCAGTAGCAACAGCCACAGAAGCAGCTGAAGGATCCATGAGAGCGAACTTCTTCCTGGTCATAGTCACTGGTCATAGTCACAAATAGAACTGGCCTCTCTTCAGACATTTGCAATTGATTGCAAGGTAAGTGAAGGTTCACAGAAGGCGCTACCCCACCTACAGGATCCAAGAGACTCACTAACAAAGGAAGGAAACAGCTAGTAACTTTTTAGTACGGAGATAAACATTAAAACTTGCCTGGCGCGGCTACTGTGACAGGCTCAACAACAGCCGCCTGTAGGGCTTTCTTCTTCTTGTCGTCACTCTTCTTGAATCCTTGGCCTTTCTGTTTAAAATGCTTCTCTGTTCTCTTCCCCATCAGAAGCTGAGCAGCTTTTTAAAAGGTACTACGAATTACAATATGTCTGTATGTCGCAGAAAAAAATGTCGAGAGACACAATAGCACAGGCAGCGAACTACAACATCAACCTTTTGTTTTCACACACAAATGGGTTGCCGCTTTTAACAACCGGTGGGGATTCTATAATAAGACAGAATCTGTTGAGCAATCGCTATGACCACAACACCCGCGCAGTGGCGATGTGTAACAACCAATGTGGAATCCAACACATAATCGTGGGTCTCCCGATAGCAAAAAAAATATTCATACGTGAAAAACTGCTAATCTTCAACAGGTTTTTTTATTTTTAATTGTGGTATAACGGTACAAATTACCCATGTATCAAAACTGTTTGTTACCCATCAGGTACTGTACTGTTGCGTGAACAACTGACCGATGAATTCTTCGATGAAATACCACCAGGGTCATCCCTGGAGAGGTCTCTTCAAAACGGCGACATACTACACGTTCGTCGTTACCCCATATTACAGCCTTCTAGTATGTCATGCTTGTATGTCCAGATCGACACAGAAAACCGTGCCATAGAACACTCTAATTACGGATTGTCTGTCAGCAACTTGGTGCAAGCTGTATTCTTCATCGTAGACTTTGACGGTGATACCTTTCATGTAGACCACACACAGGATTTGAAACCATTCTTCGAAATGGAAGGGGTGATGCTGCTGACAAAATATCTGAAAGACATCAACACAGGTAACATACTGCTCGGTATGTTAAACACTACTATACTCGGAGGTTTTTTGTTGACCTACTCGACCGAGATAGACACAACCACAAAGGGCACCATCAGACAACCACCTGTTTTTACACACAAAGCATTGTTGTATCTGATAAGAAAAATAGAGGAATTGCCAGATCGCGTGTGGGATTTATTAGAAGACAACAAGGCAGTTACAGGTTATCAGATAGTAGAGTCGTTTTTTCCTGTATCCTTTTCACATAGAAACTACACGAAATTCTACCAGGAAGACCTGGAAGGTATTTTTCCTTATGCATCTTCAGACAAACAATTTGTCATATCGAATGGAAGAATAACAAGTGGTGTTATAGACACGGGGGCGGTAGCTTGTAATTCGTCTGACAGCATCTTTCACAGTTTGTGCAAAATACTCACCATGGAAGAGGTAATTGTGATTTACCAACAATTGTTGTCTCTTTTCGATCAAGCATGTGAATACATGGAGAGACCTGTGTCTGCTCAAATACTCATCATACCAGAAACAGCTACGAGTTTTTTGTCAGACAAAAAGAAGAAGCTAAAACAAGTAGCACAAGACGTGCATGAAGCACTCATACACACTTCCAGGACTTCTGATTTGCACAATCAGAGAGAAAAATACGCATTATCTTTGTCGACAGGTGATCTTTTTCTCAAAGGAACACTTTCTAGAATGACAAATTTGGACAAGAATTTCATTGTACTACACTCCTTGGCTGTCAAAGGAGGTGTACAACTATTGGCATCAATGTACACTATGACAGGCCAGTTGAAGGTGAGGGGAGCACGTCCGAACCCCTCCACACTTGTTCGAACAACGATTGATGTTGGGTATGACGACCCTGATCCTCAGCACAGTGGGCTGTGCTTGGGCTCCCTCGGTCAGAGTGGGTTTAATTTGGATGAAACAGTCAGTTTAGACATCAAAGCCAGCAGGGCAGCACCGGCATGGTCTGCGGCTGTTTTCAATATCACGTGTTGTAACTGCTTTAAAGTGGCCTGTATGAAAAATAACTGAAAGTGAGGAGTCCCCAACCATTGGACGAAACGACCGATTGTACCGCAGGTCTGCGCTTTGACAGCATAATCATCCGGCGCTGCATTGGCAATATTTGTCGAATTCGGCGAAGGCCATACTTCTGGCATTTCATAGTTTGCAAGAGTAATGTTGTTAAACTGCAAGTTGTCTACGTTTATGTAGTCACCTATTCCTATATGTGCATCGGCTGATCCGCACCGTGTCATGACACCTCTGAGAAATTTAAAGGCTTGTTCACGTCCATTGAAGATGGCATGAGTAGCATTGATCAGCACGGCATTTGTACACTGATCAAAACCCAAACACACTCTGAGATACGCGTACAACCTTGATTCTCTGTTATTTCCAGGAGCTTGATTGGGTAACTGTGTTTTGCTCAACAACAGACCCAGGGAAGGTGTACAATTATGCATATTCTGGCGCGGTTTTACTGTTCGACGAGAATGCAGATGTGCCTATTGCGTCTATAATAACCATGAAGACAGTATTAAAAAACAAAGGTTATCTTCTATCGTGTACCTCAGACCGTGGTTACTGGGGTAAGTTAGAGTCTACTGTCATCCGGGTAGTGCCGTCTAACAAGGAGTACCCCGCTGGAAAATCGTACTTGACCATCTGTGCTGCCAACAATCAACAAAGGGCTAGGTATGTGCTAGCAGAGGATCTTGACGAGATCGAAAGAAAGAAAATGCCAATCACCAGAGGTGAAATGGGTCCCCGTGTTGAACTGTACTGATTCCCAGACCGAACCTATGACTAAAAACATGTGTGTTATTCACACCAATCGTGTATGTTTTTTTTCATACCACCCGTTTCACTGGTTGTATGGACCTGTTTTTGAATTCTCAACACAGCAATCAACGTTGTCTCTGTTCCGCCACACTGAACACACAATGGAACTACCGATCGATGAACACAGGTGCCCTCGATGTACCTCTTTGTGCACCTCGTCTGTTCCATCGGTTTTTGAAGGATCCGACAGGTTTACCTGGAACTGTAACACATGTGATCATGTCGAGGAAATTGTACAATTGCATCCTCCGATTCAGTCAGTGACAGACGCACGTGTCGCCAAATACTCTGAACTACCTGTGTTTGACTTGTATAAAATACCACACGGCAACTGCAATAAAACAACCGTGTCAAAAACAATTGTAGATGGGCAGCTATACTGGTTTTGTCTGGCATGTTCAAAAACACTGTGCAATCGTAAAACATAGAAAACACATAGCTGTAAACGTGGTACACAACAGGTCTGTATCTTTAATTGACACCAACACCGGTATGGTGTGGTGTGATCACACATGTAAACACACAGAAGATCGGGAATTGCCGACTTGACACATAAAGAACTGTTTTTTTTTTAACCAAAAACCATTTGCTGATCACCATGTGAGAACACGTGTACACATATATTGTGTATCTGTTTTTTTTTTACTGTTGTGTACACACCATATGTGTACACTATCTGTTATTTTCGATATGATTTATTCTTATTAAGTATAGAGATACGACATGAAACGGTTTGGAAAAATACCGTCCTAAAAAATACGGGCCTTTTGTGGTATTTAGGGTGAAACAGGTGTCTAAAAAAACACCCTCCCTTTTCATGTTTCAACACCAGATTGTCATGGAATGCGAAAAACGGCACTAATTAAACAAGAAGTGCTCTAACCAAAACCCAAATACGGCAACGCACACAAACACAAAATACAATGGGAGGCTAAAACACGGATGTTTTAAACAAGAATGGCACCACATACACAGCTGTAATGTTTTTTTTTGCAACACCGAGTGGTTAGTCAGTAAAAAAACTATAATCTCTATCGCCTTTTCACATCGTGGTCTCGCAAAAAAAACCCAGCAAATTTGAATCGGTTACCACCGAAAAGCACTAGAAAAGGCGATAGTGATTATAGTTTTTTTACTGACTAACCACTCGGTGTTGCAAAAAAAAACATTACAGCTGTGTAGGTGGTGCCATTCTTGTTTAAAACATCCGTGTTTTAGCCTCCCATTGTATTTTGTGTTTGTGTGCGTTGCCGTATTTGGGTTTTGGTTAGAGCACTTCTTGTTTAATTAGTGCCGTTTTTCGCATTCCATGACAATCTGGTGTTGAAACATGAAAAGGGAGGGTTTTTTTTTAGACACCTGTTTCACCCTAAATACCACAAAAGGCCCGTATTTTTTAGGACGGTATTTTTCCAAACCGTATCATGTCGTATCTCTATACTTAATAAGAATAAATCATATCGAAAATAACAGATAGTGTACACATATGGTGTGTACACAACAGTAAAAAAAACAACAGATACACAATATATGTGTACACGTGTTCTCACATGGTGATCAGCAAATGGTTTTTGGTTAAAAAAAAAACAGTTCTTTATGTGTCAAGTCGGCAATTCCCGATCTTCTGTGTGTTTACATGTGTGATCACACCACACCATACCGGTGTTGGTGTCAATTAAAGATACAGACCTGTTGTGTACCACGTTTACAGCTATGTGTTTTCTATGTTTTACGATTGCACAGTGTTTTTGAACATGCCAGACAAAACCAGTATAGCTGCCCATCTACAATTGTTTTTGACACGGTTGTTTTATTGCAGTTGCCGTGTGGTATTTTATACAAGTCAAACACAGGTAGTTCAGAGTATTTGGCGACACGTGCGTCTGTCACTGACTGAATCGGAGGATGCAATTGTACAATTTCCTCGACATGATCACATGTGTTACAGTTCCAGGTAAACCTGTCGGATCCTTCAAAAACCGATGGAACAGACGAGGTGCACAAAGAGGTACATCGAGGGCACCTGTGTTCATCGATCGGTAGTTCCATTGTGTGTTCAGTGTGGCGGAACAGAGACAACGTTGATTGCTGTGTTGAGAATTCAAAAACAGGTCCATACAACCAGTCAAACGGGTGGTATGAAAAAAAACATACACGATTGGTGTGAATAACACACATGTTTTTAGTCATAGGTTCGGTCTGGGAATCAGTACAGTTCAACACGGGGACCCATTTCACCTCTGGTGATTGGCATTTTCTTTCTTTCGATCTCGTCAAGATCCTCTGCTAGCACATACCTAGCCCTTTGTTGATTGTTGGCAGCACAGATGGTCAAGTACGATTTTCCAGCGGGGTACTCCTTGTTAGACGGCACTACCCGGATGACAGTAGACTCTAACTTACCCCAGTAACCATGGTCTGAGGTACACGATAGAAGATAACCTTTGTTTTTTAATACTGTCTTCATGGTTATTATAGACGCAATAGGCACATCTGCATTCTCGTCGAACAGTAAAACCGCGCCAGAATATGCATAATTGTACACCTTCCCTGGGAATGCAACAGGCAACCCCTTTGTCCATTCGAGATCGAATTTTTGGGATGTTTGATCACCAGCGTATGTCAATTTCTCATCACCGGCACACCACCCGCATATCACCGGGCCTGTTTTTCCCAATTTACGAATTTTTTGTCGAAATTCATAAGTTCGGATTCCAATTTCGCTTTTTTCAAAATCACACTCAACAAACTCTGCCATTTTTTCAAAAAGTGTTTGTTGTCAGACAAACCATTGTGTATTTTTTTTTTTTTTACTGTTGTGTACACACCATATGTGTACACTATCTGTTATTTTCGATATGATTTATTCTTATTAAGTATAGAGATACGACATGATACGGTTTGGAAAAATACCGTCCTAAAAAATACGGGCCTTTTGTGGTATTTAGGGTGAAACAGGTGTCTAAAAAAAAACCCTCCCTTTTCATGTTTCAACACCAGATTGTCATGGAATGCGAAAAACGGCACTAATTAAACAAGAAGTGCTCTAACCAAAACCCAAATACGGCAACGCACACAAACACAAAATACAATGGGAGGCTAAAACACGGATGTTTTAAACAAGAATGGCACCACATACACAGCTGTAATGTTTTTTTTTGCAACACCGAGTGGCCAAAGTAGAAGTAGAAAACATCGAGGTTAGTGTATCGACACAGGAATTGAATCTGACGAATTTTTCTGGTCTGATACGTGGTATCGAAATACGTTTGTACTCCGAAATCCGAGACCGAATTAACACCTCAAACAACATAGATTTAAGCCGGTCGGGTGTGTATGAAAAGTTTGACATTGCTATGCCTGTGAATATCAGAGTGCCGTGCTAGTGCTTTTCTGTGGTAACCGATTCAAATTTGCTGTGTTTTTTTTGCGAGACCACGATGTGAAAAGGCGATAGTGATTATAGTTTTTTTTACTGACTCAGAAAACACTCACGTACATGTTCCAAAGTTGGCCTCACACGGTCGTTTCTAATCGCGATCTGCACATGACTCATTGTAGCAGACCTCAATTCACCCCCAACAACCGTACTACCAGACACCAGCAGAGCCTGTGCTGTGCTTACTGCAAAACATGGAGCTAGTTTGTGCTTCGTAACACCACCGTTGTTTAACACATCTACGTCGTATATAGTTATCTCGGATCTCAGAGAAACAGAACCAGGTGTGATTTTGTAAAAATTGGATTTTGGTACTACACATAACTTTACTGTCCGACCACCTGTGTGTCCTCCAAATCCTGGAATCGCTCTGGTGGGGTATGTGTCAATCATACACGGAACATAAAACAAGGCCTTTGGGTGCTTCGGAGAAGGAACCTGAATTCCACTTTTGAAAAATCGGGTCTCTGAAAAAGTCTTCGGGGCAGGGTTGAGATGGCCAGGGTGTGCCAGGTCTATCGAATCGGCCACACCTGGAGCCATTTCGGTATCTATGATTTTTCCGACTTCCTGGGCTGTCAGGTTGCACACTTCATCTTGTGGATACACTACTTCTGATTCGTGTGTCGCTGTGTGGTTTCCTAAGAAAACGTCCATATTTTTTTGTTTGTCCCTGGAAAGACAACTAAACCATGTTCTGTACATCTCTTTGTGGTTTTCCATTATCTCATTCGGTCCCACACTGTGTATGATCTCCTTTGCGAGTTCCAAGCCAGGGTACTTCGGGTAGGAAACATAGTTTGTCGTTTCGCCTGTGTCTATGACATTCATTTGAATGGATATGTATCCTGTTATCTGACGATCTGTCATGATCCAGAAACCACTGTTCAAGACCCAACTAGGAATCTCAACTGTTCCAGACGTCATGCTGATCTCATCTGTTTGTATCTGTATGATGTCGGCAGATGTAAGACATGCAACTTCACGGACATGAAACGTGGTACTGGAATCGAACTGTAAACTCCCAGCTGAAGATGATGCTTCTACAACTGCCCATATCATTTCAAGAACGGGCGACGAAGCCTTTAGATAAGGAGCGTATACATTGCTAAAGAAGACACCGGCTAGCCCTGCTTGTCCACCGTGCGTGTTCAATATGTGCTCTTGAATTGCTGTTCCATGACGCCTACTTTCGTTCGAAGAGGGCTCTGTGTTGACTAACGTGTTTTGATCCATGTCGTTCGTCTGTTTAATAATAAAAAAAACATATATAAAGAGACCAAATAAAAATGGCAACAGTGATCGCAAGTGCGGTAGGGGCGTTGCTTCCAATAGCAGCCAAGTTGGCCAGCAGGTCTGTCACAGGAGTATTCATTCCAGTGTTTAAAAAAATAGGCCCCATTGCTTTGCACACAATAGAACAGACTGCAAAAATGGTGGGACATTCTTTAACATCTAAAATAGCACACCATTTGAACCGGTCCGATGAAGAACTCAGTCACTTGGAGTCAGAAGCGGAGTTGGAAACACACCCGTTCGTGGACACGGTGAGCGGGGGAACCGTAGAGTCACCCGGGCCCGTGTCATTGGAAGAGATGTGGCAACAGTTCGAAAAGGCTTCTTCTACCGACATAAACAAAATGCTTTTTACAGAAAAACAACAAGAAGAACTGATCAAGGCTTACATACAGTTGTTGATCGATCTGGGTCTTGAAAGCAGGTTTGATTTACCAAAAAAATGGTCCTCTCTGCCGTTAGATACGCTAATTCAGAAAACACACGAGATGAAGGGTGTCATAAAAAAGATGACAGACAAGGATATGTCCTTTAATGTGAAGGTGTGCAGAACATGTTTGCTATCATTCGCTCAAAAGGCGAACGACATAACCAACATGCGTATTTTTCCCGACACAAAGGATGCTGTAGCAAGTATGTCTATTGAAAATTGGATACGCTTAGCACACGATCTGATGGGTGTGTTGCTGTTCAACGGTAGTGTGATGATGATGCACAATGTTGGAATAGGCAACTATCTCATCAACATGTTGTCAGACATGCTGATTCACACTTCCGACCACATACACAGGATGCGGAATACCAGAGAACATAAAAACAGTGATCTCGTGTTACCAGACATACCACAGTTGAGCAGGAGTTTAAATCTGCTCTTGGCACCTATTGGTATGAAACAGGGTGATCTGAAGAAAATACTCGAATCGCCTGACTATGAAGAGTTGTTGCCGAAAATGATGAGAATGCTCAAAGACAAACCAGAGCACAGGACACCTGCCACTGTGAGAATGGTGGTAATTTTAGCCACACTGTTCAATAAAAAGGACGTCAAAGAACGTATACTGTCCATTCCCGTACACGGTGGTAACCGTCTGATGACACAGTCTGATAACATAGAAACACTGATAAGAGAATTTGACAATACCGATCTTACTATGAAAACACAACTAGAGGAATACGCTGAAAAAGATGTGTCTGATCTGTTTAACACAATCCAGACCTTTTTGACTAATTACACCCAGATGTCCACTGATATTGTTGGAAACTTCTCATTGTTGGCAAACAAACTGGATCCGCTCATCGACTTTGTTGACCGCCAGCAAGCGGTGAGTTCGTTTGGAGCCCTGGTAGTTGGTTTTCTACACACAGGAATGTCAAACAGTACTAGAATGCAGTTTTTGTTCTTGTGTTCGGATCTGGGTGTGAGAAAAGAATACTTGACTACCCCAGAAAACTGCAGGAACAACTTCTACACATGAAAACTGTCACAGACAATATTCTTGTGTACAAATCCATACCAACAGAAACGACAAACACTGCAAAAGACCGACTTGACCGTGCTAGTAACACTTTGTATAGACTACAAAAGGTTGCTATAACCCAGTCACGCAAAAAAACACCCGAATACCGTGGTGGCGCCCCTTTTATAAACCCAAATCAGCTCAAACTGGTGTTGTTGAGCGCGAAAACAAAACAGTTTGGGTTTGAAACCTCTATCGACACGGACGTGTCTAATCAGAGAAGCGTGATAGCTGTAGCCAGTACTGCCACCGCTTTGTCAAACTTGGCACAGACTATATTACAGGCTGATGAAACATATGACGCGTCGGTCCTAGCCTTCGGTGCGTCTGACGCTTACGTCTCGGATGCTGAACAAACTGCTGACCGGACTATTCAGAAGGAAATTGTCACGAAATTGGATGATATCATACTGGTGATTGAGTATGTTAACAATGTGTGTGTCCGAATTCAAGAACTAATGCCGACAATCTCTAACGCGATCGCCACCACACAGACTGAAATATCGTCAAGACCGATGTTTGTTGTGGAATCTACCCAGGCTGGTATATTCCTAGATACACTGGAGTTTATGACAATGCTGCCAACAAACACACAGGTTGGAGTACGATCACACGGTGAGCTGTTTTCGGACAGACTGATCCCGTGTGCGACACCTATGAGCGCGGCTTTGAACTCTCGTTTAGCGGGTGATACCTTGAATGAAGAATTGCTATCTTCCAGACAACGACTGTTTTCTAGTTTCCCCTTCACACCAATGTTACCACGGTCCTTTTTAACAAGAATAGACAGAGGTTCTCTTTTTCTTAGACAACAGAGTTCGATTTTGCTTCCCATAAACACACTGAGAACCATATTTGGCTTGTCTGGAACACAAGACCGTGAAATAAACGAACTGTTTTCATTGGCCACACAAATGGAGAAGAAATTAGCAGATGCATTGACGTACGCGAGTCTGACACGTACTAGTGGCGTAGTTGTAATAACAAAACCAACATACGAGCCGATGATAATCCCTGTTTTACCGCCAATAGCAGACGCATCCGATCTCTCGCTATTTCACACAGTTCGAGATCAACCCATTCTTGACTACAATGACAGGGTGAACATGGTGAATACCTTCATTCGTTCTTTGGCAAATCTACAACCCGGAGTGGTGGTTCCTAACGCGGAAGATATAACATACCGTTTGAGTACATTCAGAACGGTAGGAATCCCGGTGCCTTTTGCACGTGGAATCAACCCCAATGATGCCATTGATAGGGGTATTTTACAACACTTGGAAAACGTGAATGATCTTTATAGTATAATGGGAAGGACCATACACAACGAAGCACTTGTCGGCATGGACTTCAAGCCATCTGTGGAAAGATCAAAACTTTTTCACCAATTGAATCAGGCTGTTTTTGCCATGGGGTTGCTCCAATTCTTGATCACATCCAGACAGTTGATAAAGGCGTATCCGTCAGTCAACAACATGGCTACACCTGTAAAAAAGTTGATAGTGTTATCACTAGGGGGAGGGGGAAACACCACATACCCGAAAGATACATGGTGTGAAGTATTTGAGATGATACTCCTTTTAGACTCCTTTGTTGGATTCATGATAAGCATCCGTAGAAACCAACAAGATTGGTCTGCACTGTTGACAAAAGAAGACCTGTCTCCTAACATTGAGCAACTTCTTCAAATTCTCACAGAATCCATGCACCGAGGACAAGGACTGATTCAAATAGGCACGGAATTCAGGAAACTGGTATGTATTTTGGGGGCTTTGTTCAATGAACAAGACCCAGATTCCAGACAAAGTTACCGTACAAAGTTATACCAGATGGTTACTGATCATCTTCTGTTGGTAGACGCAAAATTCTTGGAGGGTCTGGTAGATCAACTATCAACCACAGTGTCGTTGTCTCCAAACCGGGACAGTTTGCAGAACCGTCTCATGCAAGATACCACCAGCCGAGATCAAATGCGGAAACACAGAGACAAGCACTCGTCTTTGCTGTCAATGGATCTTCTCGCTGACAAGGCTAAATTGACCACTTTCTGGGCGTTACAATCGAAAATTTCCAGTGCTGACTATCGTAGCATAGAACAGCTGTTGATGTACCTACAAGAACAAATAGTCATAAATCCACAGACCATACAATCTATAATACAGGATGTAAAGGATAGCCAACTTAACGAAGAACACATGACAGAAGAAAAAGCGACCAAAAAAATATCCGAAGGTGTACAACAGGTAAACAGTGGCAGTCTGTTGAATGCACCAAGACTCCCATACTATCACGAAATGGTAGGGACTGTACTTTCTACTGTTAAATTTTTCAAACGTCAGCTAGCTGATATAAACGACATGCTGTACAGATGCCAGCCTGACCTGTTGTTGGTTTTTTGGAAAAAATACTTCGCAATGGGGCTTGTACCTCAACCAGGGTATGTGTCAGAACGGGTTGCCGTGGCTAGTTTGTTCCGTGTAGCAGGGTTCTTCGCTACCCATCCGAACATGCCAGCCGGATTCAATCCTGCTAACCTATGGGGTGTTGCTCCAACAGAATTTCCTCTGCAACACACGACCCTTGGCGGCAATGTGTCACAGTTGGTTTTTCAATCCAGAGGGTTACCACCGCTGGCTCCAATGAACATCCTAGATGCACAACAGCCAATTATACACAATCTTCCCCCATTGGGTGGAATTTACAATATCTTTGCACCGGGTATCAACAAGCAAATGCAGAATGTCCGTGTACAAGAAGAAATCGTCAACGACACCTGGGAGAAGTTTCGTTTGTTCAGACTCGTACTTCTAAACTGGGATTATCTTTTTAAAAGCTTGGAAGACTTCTTGTGTGTTTATGGTTCTGGGAGACAAATAGGTCTTTCCTGGTGCGAAATAAACTACGACAGTTCTGTTCCCAACATATCACTGCTGCCTCTGAGAGATCGTCTAAGTGAGTTCGGTGTCACTATCGCCAGGCTAGAAAGCCTGATACGTGCCACCCCAGACATTGCCAAACACCAAGACGCGTTGCTAGGAATAAACATTTCCAATCTAACCGAGTGTCAGCAAATTCTTGTTCAATGGACACAGCCAGAAGAACTGTTTGGAAGACAAAGCAAATTGGATTTTTACGAAAACGGACTGAATAGTCTTTTTCACCACATCCGAGCAAAGAACAATCATCTGATAACATGGGATGGTGCAAATTACAACTACAGAACACCAGAACAGCAACTAGCAGCAGTACCCAGATTGTCTGTTGGTACGGGATTTCAATTGGGCAACGCCTTCCATTCTGTGTTCGCATCAACTCTGGGCATGCCCGTGGACAGGAGAAACGGACAAGTAACGGGTATAGAATCCATTCTAGACACCATAACGACAAGTTCTAACAGAAGTCAAAACAGGCTGATGAGAATCATTCCCTTTTGGGATGTAGCAAGGTTGGCTCTGTACACCGGATCCATAAAAACGGCAGTCGCAAATTTTCCCCTGGCAATGACTGGTCATTTCTTTCAATTGCAACATCTGATTAGCGATATCATGATGACAGGCATAATGCAACCATCCGAGGATGTGCACAATGTCTACCTACCTTTGATCAAAGCTCTTAAAAATGTGCTCACAAGACACGGTGCTGGAACACACACCTATCCAGATTACATCATCGCCATGGTTACTACACGTGTTGGCGCCGATCCAAATTTTCCAATTCCGAATGTGTCAGCCGACGTAGCCACGTCGATGTCAACAGCAGACTTAAATGGAGTCCAGGCCAATTTCATGCCGAAGGGTTGTATAATTCTGACCTCTCTGTGGAAAAGACTGGAAGCATTGTTGGTCAAGGCGCAGCAAAATTACAATGACACCACTCAGACTGTGTCGGGGTTTGACAACATCAGCTTGCTGTCTGAGTCGGAGAGGAAAATGTACATGTCAACATGCTGACAATAAAAAACCAGTTGCAAAATCTGGCTGATCGTCTGACTTTGTGGTCAGCAATACTTGCCTTGCAGCAGCCCACGAGTGAGTTGCTCCATGGACAGAGGGCCGGGTGTGAATTTCATGCAGATAAACACGTTCACAGTCCCAGTACGTCTTGTTCATCACACGCAGATGAAAGCCTTCCGTGCAGGTGGCACGGTCTTTGATGAAGAGGCCCAGGGTTATCTGACTGGTATGGCGAACTTGCTGAAAAGTGTTACTCAGGGATTGTGTGATTGGATGACAGGAGAATTAGAAACGGACAACTTGGTGGCAGTGAAAAAAATCATACATGAATCACAACCAAGGAACCACAAACTGGTCAACATGTCTTGGTATCTGGCTGGTCTTTCATCTAGTGTGGTGCCGTTGACCAGTGTGGGTGTTCCCGGTCCAGGTGCTGTGATATATGAGCCTTATCACGTGTATCCACCTGTCAACATGGTGGAACCGAATCCGATAGGTCAATTGAATCCAAACGATGAGTTGGAAGCACTCAGTTTTGTACACCCGTCAGAAATGTCAGACATCAACATGATTGTGAAGATGTCACTGTCTACTCAATGGGAGTCCAAAGATGTCAGAAAAAAAACAAATCTTAAAATAATCAAAAAATGGTTATCTGACAATCAACAAGAAGAATTCGAAGACACGTTCGTATCGCTGGTAGAGCTAACATCCCATGTAGAGTACCACCATCTCCAGAGACTAGATGCTGTGAATTACCGGATATGTAGTAGAAATCCGCTTGTTAATGCAAATGAGTTTCTCCACACGATACCCGCTACTTCTAACAGTGCCGACGCTTTGCTCTTGATGAACATTGACAATTTGTCCAATCAAGAAAAAATACAGTTACTTAGCAGAGAATTTCTACATTTGCCCCACCAGGTCACACAGTCGCTGGTGTATTACTCTTCTATATTCCATTATTATCTGAGGAGGTCTCTACCGTGCCCGATTCAGGATTTGCTTTCGTCTCATATACCAGCCACACACACCAGTCTGATAGCCACTATAGGTCTGTTGTTGAGCAAAACACAGTTACCCAATCAAGCTCCTGGAAATAACAGAGAATCAAGGTTGTACGCGTATCTCAGAGTGTGTTTGGGTTTTGATCAGTGTACAAATGCCGTGCTGATCAATGCTACTCATGCCATCTTCAATGGACGTGAACAAGCCTTTAAATTTCTCAGAGGTGTCATGACACGGTGCGGATCAGCCGATGCACATATAGGAATAGGTGACTACATAAACGTAGACAACTTGCAGTTTAACAACATTACTCTTGCAAACTATGAAATGCCAGAAGTATGGCCTTCGCCGAATTCGACAAATATTGCCAATGCAGCGCCGGATGATTATGCTGTCAAAGCGCAGACCTGCGGTACAATCGGTCGTTTCGTCCAATGGTTGGGGACTCCTCACTTTCAGTTATTTTTCATACAGGCCACTTTAAAGCAGTTACAACACGTGATATTGAAAACAGCCGCAGACCATGCCGGTGCTGCCCTGGATTCTGGTGGGCAGTTTCCTATGGCTAGCATGCTTAGCTACACTACCAATTAAACTAGCCTACAACAGACGGGTGAGCAGATCCTATGATGTCTCTTTTTTTTTTTTTTGGGTGATCAGTAAAAAAAACAACATTATTCCGAACCGGTGACTCCAGGTAACGTCTGCTGTGTTTTTGACACGGTGTCGTCACCAGTACAGTTACGGTAGTTACATATTGGTAATTGTTAACAGGTGTAAAGAAGAGAAGATATCATTTTTTTCATACTCTCCTAAACTGTTGTGTCATGATGTGCCCCGCACACGTACACCATCTGGTTGAAGATAGCACTGGTCACAGGATCGGACAGCGTTGAAACATGGAAAAACTGAAGAACTTCATCTGATACCGCTATGTCAAAGCGTGGAATACTGGGCATGTACACTAATGCTGTTATGAAATCATTAGAAAAAAACAGTATCTTTATCATCGAACCCATGTGTGTTTGTATGAAGTCCCAGAAGATTTTCACAGTTTTTAATGTTTTTACATGTAAACACCCAAAAACCAAGTCAACGGAAGGATACCCCCTGTACGCCATCCAGTCGTTTATTGTGAGATTCTCCAAATCACCGACAGCCGCATATAGATCCAATTGATCATGCAGAACACCTACATACTCAAAGTTTTCTCTGCGTACGGGAAAGGGTTGGTATGCCAAACATCTCAGTGCATTTTTGAACCATTCCTTCACAATTGTAGCCAATCTACACAAGAAACCCCCCATGCTTGGCAAACATACGTTATTGTGAAAGAATATGCCTAAACCTGGTATTGTAACCGCCTCCAGACGTCCGTGTATGTATACTTCGGGACTTGTCGAGTTTTCCGCATTGGAGTGGTGTTCTATTAGTGCAAACACACGTAACCACTCGAATGCTAATTTCCACACGTCATCATTAGCAAGACCTATCCACATGTTTCGATACAGATTGACTATCGTATTAGAATCACGGTAGTCCAACGTGTTTGACATTTTTTTAGAATCCAACCAGTCTATCTCGTTCCCCTCAGCACCGTTTACGTACTGATCTACAAACCCACCCTTGTTTACGTGGTCCATTCCTATTTTTATTGTTGTTACCACCGAATGGTTAAGACACAATTCCTCCCATTTTAAGTGGTTCTGTATCTCGATGTAAGCATTTTTTATCAAAACACTGTACTGTCCTAAAACCCTTTTAATTGCTGAAAGTGTTTCTACAGAGGCTGTGATCATCAAGATGTTTTTGAAATAGTGTTTATCAAAATTTATAAAAAGACCAAGAAAACTAGACATGTCTCTACTCAGCAAAAATTGCGACAACTCCGAAAAACTAGACTGCATGCTTGAAAAATATATAGTAAATGTCACAGATCTTACTTCTTTATATTTAAAAAAAATCACAGACGCCCAACAGACTTTTTTCTGGAAAGCGAACGACCGTTATGGTGACATAGAAACACACGACAACAACACAGATGTTAGTATGTACAAACTGTTAGAGCAAAAGGGCTCTGGGTTTGCTAGAGTTCTTACCACTTTGTTGCTCATCGACAACATGATATCAGACGCCCTGGAACCGCGTATTGCGATTCTGGGTGAGCGCATGGCTTCTCTGACAGGTTGTTTGTTAGAACAGAAACGACAAGAATTAGAACACTTTCAAGCATACCTGTTGCTAATCAAGAACCTGAACAGACTTCCATCATTCAGAACCGCCCAAGACGCGTACCATATTGTCAATGACAATGATACAAAGGTGTTGTTGACAAAGATAAACAGTTGTCTTTGCTCTGAATTAAAAAAAGGATGGGGTTGTTTTTTCTGGATGATATCAGAATTTGTTGTTATTTTTCCAGCATTGCTCGTCATAAATGAACTATCCCGATCTAACACCGGCTCCGATATACGTGCTATTGGAAGTTTTGGAACTGTGAATAGAGATGTTATTAGAGATGAGTTACTACATGTCAACTTGTCACAAAAAATATACTTGTCGGTGATCACCACGGAGGAACGTTTAACAGACGAAGAATTGGAAAATTTCTGGACATCTAGTGTGTGGTACGACATTCGAGAACACGTGTATGTGATGCTGTCTGTTGTTTTTCCTTGTCAAGTAGCCGGCAGACTGAGAGAATATCTGTGCGATATAATGTATGCTTTGATACGTTCAGGTGATCAAACAATATACGATCTCCTCTCTGGTGGAACCGAAAAAAATTCTTCGAAGACTTCGTTAGAAGCGATGAATACGCCGCGTTACACGAAGGCTCGGGATCAGGTTATGGTGGTATCTAAACACACCACTGCGTCAGATAGATCTATCTTGTCCAGTATTTTGAATATTTTTTTAGCACCCATAGATTCTACCAGGCTTTGGTAAGCATACGACAACCTGAAGGGTTGGTTGAAAATCCTGAATATGTCGTTGGTATAATCCGGAACAAACATACGAGCTATAAGACCAAAAAATGCTGTAACACAGTGAATCATCAATAACGACCACATTCTTTTTTATATGTAAAAAACAACAACAATGCTGGTGCATCATACTAGAGGGTTTTGGATAAACACATACGACCAGATCCGTATGAGTGAAAAATTCAGAGAAGTACTCAAAGATTTAAAAGGTGCTATAGGCATCGTTTACCGTGCAGAACAGTTAGCTGTTTTGCATGTTTTGAAATTTCTACTACCAGGCCAAGGGTTTTTAGTATTCGGTGCACCTGGTGTTGGAAAAACAGTAATCGCTCTTACACTGGTTCGTCAAATATCACGTGAATTGGCAATATTCTCAAAAACACCAGTAAGAATCGTTTTAGTCACGTTTTTACAAGACGTCTTTGAACGAGACAACCTGAAATTTGCTGATCTCAGCACATACACCATTCTTCAAGTGGCTGAACTAGAAATGTTGCAAGGAAAATTACAAACATTGTCAGCCAACAGTGATTTGGTGGTGGCTATACGAAAAATCATTCAAAATATACACCACAAAGGCAAAAAAAAATTCACACACAGACACAACGACCGTGTAAATGTTTCCATGATAGGTTACCAGCAGGTGGTTTCTCAGGTAATACGAGGATCACTAGTGTTATTTGACTCGTTGATATCTTCTTTAACTCCTACCAATATAGTCGATGTTCTTGAAAACGAATCTGCACTAGCAATAGATTACGATTATGTAGAATCTCTCGCCGGTGGTTGGATGATATGCGACGAGGCACACGTATTGGTGCATGCCGAGATGTCTAGACGTGGTGCTTTGTTTCTCTATTTGAAAAAAAAAATAACTTCCTTGAGAATGGGTTTTTTCACAGCCACACATATCTTCACAAGTCAGCGAGATAATTCATCTTCTGAATTTGATAGACGGTTCTTCTGTTGCTACCATCGGGGATTACACTGTAGATGGACACTTCGACTTAGACATGCTTCCCAGTCTCGCCTCTTCGTTTTCTGGAAGGGTCGCTGAAATACGCAACATAGACGTCGAAGCCTTTCCGGGGGTGTACATGGAAGGTAACGCTCTGTCGTGGCGTGTCAAAACAGCAACCAAAATCGAAACACGATACCTGGGTCCTTTAAACTGGGTGGAATGCCCCATGCAGGGAGCACAATTGGAAAATTATAAAAGAGAAATAACAAACACCCAAGCCAGAGACATGGCCAATCTCTACCTCCCACCAGAAGAAAAAGGAAAAAAATGGAGAGAAGAAATAGTTTCTGACTATCATCAGATCATGTATAAACCCAGAGGGGAAATATTGCAGAGGTGTCAACTTGCTGATTACTCGTCAAAATACAGCAGTATGCTTGACATAATAATGGATTTTCTCAAAGAAAATGCCAAGGGCGCTAAAATCTTTGTTTCGGACACTGACATACAGATGGGTTTGATACTCATAGCTGGAATCTTGGAAGAAAACGGTGTGTTCCACTACAGCACCAGTGTATCCTTGGAAAGCCGTTGTCTTTACTGTACAGAGAAAAAACGAAATCACATATCGAAAACCCACCAATTTCATCCAATCACGTATTCTCTTATAAACACGTATAGCCAATCCGCGTCTAACGATCTCGAGTTGTTTGAAAGGGAAACCAATATACGTGGAAGAAAAACGACAATACTACTAGGAGGACGTATGACAGAACTCGCGATAAACCTGAGTGCTATACGGCTTGTCATATTGACTCAAATGAAATCTTCTATAGGAGTAGTATACCAAACGATCGGACGTGCCGCCAGACACAACTCCCACATACTGTTAGACCAAGACGAGAAGAATGTCGTTGTTTACATGCTCATAACATCGCTCAGAAACCCTGTAAAAACAGAACGGAGTCTGGAATTGAATTCTATCGGAAAATTTTTTTTTTTTGAAAAGGTCCACTCATATGCGGAAGTTATACACGCTATACGGTTGTTGTCCGAATCTTCAGTGTTGCTCCCTCAATATAAAACAAAACTAAAAAAAACACTGTTCAGAGATTCTGATAAAACAACCTCCATTCCCCGTGTATCAGCTCTTGGAATTCAGAAGAATTTCCACCCTCTGTCCGTTCTGTCAGACACCTTACTGAAAAAAATACAGACCCCTGTCGACATTGATTCTGACAGGTTTTTTGGAACCGGATGTGAACTGCTTTTTAAAGTAATGAAAGGTCTGAAAATACTTTTTCTGCAGAACCCCATCCTTGAAGAAAGACAGGTTGGTCACCTTCTCAGGAATTCTGGTGTTTTCCGTCAATACAGCACAACATTTATATCTGATGAATTTGTTAAAACGGCATTGACAATGCTGGTGAGTGGCAGAGATTATATTTCCGAAGATTTTACCCGGGAAATATACCAACATTTTTCGCAACACTTAACAGACGAAATTTTTCAAAAACTCACAACCAGGAATGACTTGTCTGCTCAGTTTTTCTTTCAAAAAAAACACAAACTAAAACTGTGTCTTCGTAACAATTACGACGGAAACCCGGTGTATCACACGATGCCGGTATCCGATGATCCCGTGAACACCACCTTGATATCACAACTGCCGTTACATGATATAACCCTTGACTTGACGTTGTTTTTTTTAAACGAGATAAACAAAACACATCTTCCGTATGAGTGTTTCAATTTGTTGTGGTAACCCGGGTAAAAATGGCTGCTCACTTTAGTGCTGCTTTGTTGACTGCTTCTGTGAAACTACATATGAACAACTCATGTTCAAAAAGCAAACCGTGATCCACAAGATCATGGTATATTTCCATGCCCTGCAATACCTGGAATTCGTATTTGGAAGAAAAACCACGCGCTACACTTCTGACGTGTCGTCCATATGATGTTTTTAATTCTATGAGCATGTATTTCTCGGTTTCGTGTCTTAATGCACACACACCATCTGGCGAAGCAGACATGTAACCATCTACTGTTTTTGTACCCAGCCAATCTATCGGCAGGCAGAGTAGGTCTGCTAGACGTCTTTTTGCAAACTCTTCTATCAGATTTCCGAGCAGGAGAGGTATCGTGGGTGTTGTTCTCTTTATGACTTCGAGTTTTATTCCCATCAATTTGTCCAAATAATCTCTGTCAGGTTCTGCTATCGTTCCTATTTCACTGGCCCCTATTGTTACGCTTTTTTTACGGTTGACAAACCATTCTTTGGTACCTGGGTGTGTTTGATTGCTATGATAAAACTGAATTTTTTCATCAAAAACAGCAGACATGTCTGCGGTTACATGGATTTGTAGCGAAGTCGTAGCTGTTAACAAAGAAAACATATGGTGTAAGAAATTTCTTTCAAATATGCATCCGTACAACAGCAGACATATGAGTTTTTTCAAAAAACTATCCGAGCATGACAATGGTCTTGCGGTTGTTTTTTCTAACCATTTGTCTAACCGGTTAGAATATGTCAGTGGTGTGTTCATCGAACTGATGTTTCTCCTTTGTAGGTGGGACAGGGTAGAAAGTGCTTTGCGAGACAGTGTTGGCGTTAAAACAGATGTTGACAAATACGCCGTATTGGTCGGTGATCGAATGGAAAGGCACAGACTCAACATATTAAAAGAATTAACAGAAGATGAAATGACGGTTAGCGAGGTGTCGCATCTGTGGGAGAAAATGATAGGTATTCTATACCCCATATCGACATTGTCGTCGTGTATGAGTGTGTGTTTTTTACCCGGGCAGTACCACGAATCGGTCTACTTGTTAGCGTGGTACTTTTTTGAACAGGGTTGCCAGTTACTGGAACCATTGTCCAGATGTTCACCGTCACCCAGTGCCGTCAAAGAATTGCTGCAATTTTTCAGATCTTCTGTGCATAACTACCTTATGCAGATGTCGTTAAAAACAACAGTGTATTCTGAATTGATACACGGATGGCAGGAACTATACCAGATATACGGGCATTGCATTTTTATTGTAGGAATAATCAACGATTCGTATCCTGACTTTAAAAACATAAATAACAACAAAGGGGTGGTAGTGCAATGGCCACCTATGACCCAGTTGGGCACCAATGTGACAAGCATGACGAAACGTGAGAAAGAACTTGGAAAACTGGGGCAGCTAACAGCATGGGTTGTTTCTGATTATCTGGTGTCTATTAATACGACCGAATGCAATCCCTATTCAACACATCCAAGCGCGTTGATTTTTCCGAGTAGTACGCATTTTTTCATAGCGTTTTTACAGAGTCTAGACATTGTGAATGTGGTACAGAATATTGCTCCTCCTTTCTGTTTCACACGGCAATTTTTCTTTGATTTAGTCACCTATGTTGACGCGCATTTTGTATAAAAAAAAATGAACAAACGTGTAAATCCTCCTGTGGTTGACACAGATGGAATTTATAAAGATTGTTATCAAGCAGAACAGTCACATCCATTTGACAACTGTTCCCTGCCTCTCCCTACATTGAACCAGTAATATATCACAGTATTTTTTTATTTTTTTTATGACTCTCGGATTACAGACAATAGTAATTCGGATTCTAATTCTGGTTCTATCCTGCACCGGTAATGCACTGAAAACCCTTGATCGACACTGTCTTGGATGGTGGCAGCAATCATCACCTGGTCTGTTATGTCTGAATCTATGTTTTTATACACCTGTTCTTCCTTGTCAAAATTTTTCATATTACGTGTATATTGAGACAAAAATGGTTCAAATTCGTCTGTGATGGCCCTGTTTGTGACAAATACTGCATGCATACTGAAACAACCAGGCGAGGCAACCGCTTTGATAGAGGTCTTGGTAGCAGGCATCTGTAAGGTTGTGTATTTGAAAGGTGGGCGGAAGGACGGCAAAGAAAAAACATTGTCATTTATCGACGTGTGATTTTGTGCGATTTCACGTACCAGCTGTCTCGTCTTTCTGATAAAATCCAAGGACAACATGTCTGGATAGAGGTGCAGTCCTGCAAGTACTTCGTTCTGGATACCCACTCCGAAAGGACAGTAACTAACGATCGCTGGACCAGCCCAAGGGGTGTACCGTATTTCACGTGTGTTCATACAGAGTAGCAAGGTCCGTGTTGTTAAAACGGTTTTTATGAGTTCTGCTTCGTATTCTTTTATACCGTTGAGACTGAATTGACCTATGTTCACGGATGCCAGCGTGCATGTTCCCGGAGCGCCGGGAGTTACAGGCAGATAAACTTCCATGCACAAATTGGTCTGTATCTCAGCGAACCCAGTGGAATCGTCATATTCAGGTACCAAACATATAGCCTCGGAATTAACAATTCCTAGTCTAGAGGTGTTTTTGATGGTTTTTAATATCTTTGTTCTGTAAGCCTTGAGACACACTACTATACCGAGTGTACTGGGTTCATCGTTTTTTTTCCATGTCCTGTATGTGTTGCCACAGAATTCGAGTCTTTCATCAGTAACAGTGTACTCGCTTTCGTAATTTGTATCAAAACAGAAAGGTGGCGAGGAAGTAAGAAAAACAGTGCCATTTTCAGTACTCCAAAAGGATTCACTCAAAACAATCGAAGAGAAGAAAATGTCTCTAACAAACCGACCAGTGTCAGTGTCCATGAGATACAAAAGAAACAGTGCCGCCACAGAGCCCCCATGTACTTGTATGTTTACACTGGTTCGTCTGCTCACAGATGAAGCGTTGTCGATTTTTTCAGTCAAGAAAACCATAAACCGTCTCATGTCGGAGTATTTTGACACAGAAACGCGACAAAGTGACAGTCCTATGCCTATTTGTTGGGATATCATGTTTAACAGTGCTCTTCCAGCTGTGTGGTTGTCCACAGGAAGATCTGTCACGGTCAAGAGTGCACAGTTCAATTTTGAACCGGTGTCTGTGTAGAAAAAACTTCTATTAGGTAGAATTATTTTCATTGTAAACAGATCCCACATGAGATCATCGAGAAAAACAAAGGAGAGACCAGACAACATAGCTGACACTGATTCTACAAGACGTGTTACCACTATCACCCATGGCACAGTAAGATCAGTAATGTCAAAACGCATTCTGTCTAACATCTTGAGTGCTGTAGAAGACATAGTTAGTACACTCAATTGATTGTGACATTCGAAAATCATCTTTGTTTTTGGACATGCAGACAAAGTTAAAAAACGCTCTCTAGTTTCCGAGGTTAACAGTCTCCGGTGTTCTTCTGATATTTTACTATCAGCATTCTTCTTCTGTAAAAAACCAGTCAGTACTGAGTTCAGCAAACCAATGTCGTTCGGATCAAACCCCTTTTGAAGAACACACTCCTTCAACACTTCTCTTGTCCAGTGCTCTTTTGACGGGAGCCACATACGTGCTGGGGGCCAAGAAAGGATCTTGTCTAAACGCAATCTTGACATGAAACTCAAAATTGAATACATGTCTTTGAGTTCTTTGAACGATAGGATATAACATTCTACATCCAGGCAGGTGGACATGGTCAACGTGTTTTCGGTAGAGACAGATTTGGACAAGTGGAGACTTGTTAATTCTGAAAAACAAGATTTTGTCTTTCACGTGTCCGGTTCAAAAATAATTGAGTCGTTAAACCCTCTGATTGTGTTTGTTCATAAAAACGTGTTGTCCAAGCACGTAGACCTGATGACTTGTCTGTCTGATTTAAAATTGGTGACATCAAAGCAAATCAGTTTTTTGGTGACCATTCAGAATAGTTCGACATTCTTCATTATCTTATCGGGCATGGTACGGAGGAACATAGAAAAATACGAAAAATTGACCAAGGTAACAGACTTTATATATCACACGGTGAGAAAAATCAGTCAGTCCAACTCTTTCTCTTTGATGCATGAAAAACTGACTATCGTACCTTCTCGTGGTTATTTGAAATTTTTAGAGATGATGCATGTTTTCCACATACCGACGAGTGGACACTTGGCTCTCTGCGAGATGCCAGGAGGGGCTCTCTTAGCGTCAGCCTCGCTGAGCAAAAACATATATAGATGTGGGTTTTCTTTGAGAGACAAAAACGGAGAATGGTTAAATGATGATTTCAAAATGTCAACGTTGTTTCCTGATTGGTGGTTTGTGAATCCCCAAGACAAGACATGTGACATCATGCATTACAGTCTTATGCACGAATTGGATGCCTTTCTAAGCACAAAGGAAATAGACTTGGTTACAGGAGATTACGGTATATCAAAACACCCCGATGATTTGGGATATCTCGAATTTTTAAACCAATTCCTGGAACCGGTTATCATAGAAATAGAACTGGCTGACATGGTGTTGAAAAAGGGTGGCACTTTTATTATAAAAATCCATTTTCGACCAATCGCAGAGGTAGAGGCTCTGTTCCGGTTGATAGTAGAAAACGAGTTTGAATTGTTCCTGTGGAAACCACTGGCTAGTTTTTGTTGTAACAGTGAAATATACATAATAGGACGAAAAAAGGTGGACGTGTGTCACACCTGGAATATTGGGAGTGTATCGGTAGATAAGAATGACTTCACTTCTGCCACATTGTTATCTTTTTTCAAGACGATTGGATATGTCTTGCTAAAAAAATGTACCTATCCAAGGATCGCACGTTGTTAGAGAAGTACCGACTTTTTCAATCCGAGGAAATCACAGACAGATATCCGATTTTACCTAAAAAAATAACAGAGTCCGGCAGTGTCCCGGAGTGACTTGAGACAACAAAGGAATACATGTTTAACACCAGTACAACTGGTGCTCGGTGTAAAATATTTTTTAGCATGGTGTTACTAAGAATCTCCTATCTAACGATGACTCTGAGCGGTAGATGACACTGCGTCCAGCAATAGTTCTATTTGTTCTGACTGGGGAACAACAGTGAACCCTCTGGGTTGCTTGCCATCTGGCCAGTCTGATATGACCAAATCGAAGGTGGTCCCGATCCAGCAATGTGGGTTCTTTTGTGTGTCAGCGGTGACAACACTGTCTCTCAACAACTGCCTTGTTTTTTTTTGCAAACCTGATACCGTGCTGACAAGTTGTTTTTTCCCAACAATTTCACCCTTCATGAGTATGTTACTTTTGTGAGAAATCCATATTTTTTTGCATACAAAATCCACGGACGTTGTTTGGCGAATTTTCAGATTCAGGTGATTCCGTTCACCGGGACAGAATTTCACATCACCGTGTCTCAGTATGATACCTTCGTGTTCTCGTATAATTGCAATGTATTCCTTTTCTATGTCAGACCAGGACCCTATACTGGTGTCTATGGTGTCAATCAGGTATATCGGTGGGTCAAACTGTAAACTGTTCATGGTCTCTAACCGGTCTCTGTATGGTGCATCTTGACTAGTTTCGCACCACATGTCGAATATGTACCATTTGAGTTCCTTGCTTTGATCCTTTTCAACAAGTGTAAGCAAACTTTTAACATCTGACGAACCTCCACCAGCAACGCACATTTCTCCGTCTATTATGACTTTCTTATCCCAGCGCGGATTGTCTTTATCACTCTCGAGCAGTCTAGAAATACCGTGTTCTATATTTTCCGGAACTGGAACAGACCACCCGCTTCGGCTTTTAAAAAACGCCACCTTGTCGGATATCAGACACGACACACGGATTCCATCATATTTTTTCTGCAAGACCCAGTTGGTGTCTCTTTCCCATACACGTTTGAAACTGAGAAGGTCTGTCTTTAGAAAAAGAGGAACCCTGTGGTGTTCTCCGTGCGACACCCTGATAGAATTTATGTCCGAATCCCACGTGCGTTTGATTCTTTCCAATTTGAAGGCTTTCCAAGTATCACCACGGAAAGAACCACATATTAGGGTTCTGTATCTGTAATGCACATGAAACCCGCCATGCACACTGGGTGCCACTGTTAAGAACCACAGTCTGATAGCAGAAGCTGGCGTCTCCATCCAGTTGTCAGACACAAAGGGTACTTCAGGGAGGCTGTTGTAAAACACCACCGATTCGCCATCTTCGTTTTTCGTCAACGTTATAAGTTCCCATATGGTGAACAGATACTTCTTGATGTTAGAAAAGGCTATTTCTAAAAACTCATGCGTCCACAGACGGTGTTCAGGGTGTTCGCTCAAATCGAAATTGGTCCGCACATAGAACTGTTCTGGTGTTATAGGGAATTTTTTTGATATACTATTAAAAAATTCGTTGCTGTTGATTTCTTTGTTCGTGACCGATATAAAAACAGGATCTTCCATGGCGGGGTGGAGTAGAGCATACCGAGGTATGGTGGATTATATGAAGGAGCATTCGAATTCAAAATTCGAAATAGAACTGAGATACCAACCCATATCTGGGTGGTTTGGTCAGATTCTTATACGAGAGTTGTTGTTGAAATATCCCGAGGAAAGGTGGTCGTGGAGTTTTATTGTAACCGAGACGTACGACACAGAACCAAAACAGAGGTACCGTAGTATTTTTTATCCAGACGGGACTACAGATGAGTACAGAGAGTTTAAAAAAACAATACGTCGTTATTGTTGTTTCGAGGTTTTTCCATATGGTACATTGTATTTGTGTGAAGAACAAAAAAACAAAACAATGAGATCTACAAACGTGTGTAACAGGCGCAGTGTCTTGCGATTAATACTGGCTCCAGCGCATGGGATGGAGATGCATTTTAATGTCGATTTTTCGTTCTTGTCAGAAGATAGCAGGATCTCGATCATCGATACTTTTTCTTCTACCACATGGGAAGACTGGAAGCAGAAACTGGCATCGGTTGAATCTACTCTCTGGGTGGTGCAATTGGAGATAGAATTCTCACACAGTGACAATGCTGAAATTGCTTCAATGGCATGGTGGCAGGAATTGTTGACAGATTCTGATTTGGAAGTCTTCTTTGTGTCTATGAATTCGAGAGCATATATTGAACGCAGATGCCGCACAATGAAAATACACAAAGGACGTTATTTTTGGCCAGAATTTCAAAAACCATCGACTTTGACCAAGAAAGACATCCAGAAATGGGACCAGCAACAATCAGTGCTACATGTGTCTGTAAAAAATGACGGTGAACACACAGTTGTTTTTGTATATGACAGAAGTGCTTATGTGATTTCCCCTACACACCAGAGAACATTGACATTGGAAAGCACGTACAAGGAATTCACCATTCTAGAAGCAGAATGGGAAGAAAAACAAAAAAGATTAGTGATTTTCGGTGTTTTGGTGTCCAACGGTGTCAAAAAAACCGAAAATTTTACACATGTGATCGAAGAGACTAGAATGTGGAGAGAAGTACTGAATGTAGATCCGACGTTACTCGTAGAGACCAAAAAATGGAAAAAAACGACAGGGGGTATCCCGGAGTCTCTAGTAAAACTGTCTAAGCATCCTGAGGTAGAAGGCCTGATCATAGTGTTGGAACAATACCCATCCCCTTGTTTTAAATACAAGAATTTACCAACTGCTGATTTTTTGACCGACCCAATGGATTTGTGCCACCAGCTGATGATGTGGCATTCGGCACACTTTCTTGTCTTAGAATGCCCAATCACGTCTGATTTTTGGACAGATCGACGAGACCAGCATGGTGTGTTCCTTGTCGAAAAAGGACACGTGTGCCGGTTCTCTTCGGTTTTTACAGAAAAAACAACGACAGCTCCCGACACAGACTGGCAAGAAGTAACAAAAACACCGGTGTCAGAGTGGTTTTATTCAACAGAGTTCAACTGGTGGTGTTTTTTAAGACCGAGGGAGGATAAGAAAATACCCAATAGTTGGCGAACAGTAGAGACAACTCTTCATCAGACTCTGCATCCACTGACAGATACAACTATGGTGGATTTCCAATACTGCAATAGTTACTTTACCAATGCGGTGGATCCGGAATTCGAAAAATCTAGATACTTACTGTCACAGTGTCGTCGACATCTAATGCACATGTATTTTTTCGAGGGAATGAACGTAACATGTCTAGGATCGGGAAGAGGTTCGGAAGTGTTGGCTCTGTTAGAGAAGGCATCCATTGGAAATCTGTACTGTGTAGACATAGAAACTGATGGTTTGTTAGATCTGTTGAGTAGGATATCGTCGTTGCACAAAAACAAACGGTTCAAAGGTCGGACCATAAAAAACTTGCACTTTGAACAGTTGGACCTGACGAGGATCGATTCTTGGACCGTGTTGAGCAGCAAGTTCGAAACCCTGTCCACTGATATTGTCACAACATCCCTGTCACTTGGTTACATGGTGAAACCACCATGTGATCTAAAAACGATCCTTCATTGTATCAGCAGCTGGGTCAAACCTGGTGGTTTGTATTTGTGTATAAATTTTCATGGAGAAGAAGTCTACGATCAGTTGAAGAACCATGACGGTAAAATGTTAGAGTATGTTGACAACAAGATGATATACGGGGTCGAGACAGATGCGGAAAATCTCGTTGACAGCCAGGTAACAGGAAAAATTGTACGTGTATACATTCCTTCGCACAACGCAGAACCCCTCGACGAGTACTTGGTATCGTATTTAGAACTTTTTAGAATAGCAGAGGGGTTCTTCGGTGTGGTCTTATACGAGGAATCTGCCTTTGACTACCTGAACGGATGTGTTGCAGTGGGATTCTTCTTGTGGCAAGAAAAGTTTCTTAGGATGTACCGTATGTTCGCTATTCGTTTTTAATTTTTTTTATTAATAAAACAGCAATGGAGTACATTTTTAAGTCTCTTCGTAGAAAAGAATGCATGTTTGCTGCTGTAGCACTTGTTTTGGGACTGTCAATCGGTTTGTGTGTTTTACAATACAGAGAGAGGAAAAAAAAAAAAAAATAGATACGGGTACTCGTGTTGAGGATCTGCTCGAAATTGGAGTACAATTTGTAACAAAGAAAGAAGCACCACCCGTATTACCACCGATACCCAAGTACGATGTCGCTCCAACCGGTGGTGGTTCGAAGATGAATCCTTATATCACCGAGTAAATACAAGACCCTTATATGGCTCTGTTTTTTCTATGTCACATGCGAATTTCAATTGTGCTTGACCAGTCCAGTCTGTCATTTTCACCAAGTAGAGTGGTATATCCAAAGGAAAAACAACAGAAGTGTACATGTTACCGAGACACCCCCAATTAATTCACTCAAAGATAGGTCTATTTTTTTTTTGACTGTAGTGGAGTATTTAAAAATATCAGGAGTCAACACACTTCCAAATCCCAGATCAATTTTGAATATCATCACAAAACGAGGGTTTATCTCACAGATTGGCATCATACCCGAAATGTAAAAACTTGAAATGTCCAAGGTGTTAAAGGTTACCCGTGTAGTGTTTCTTGGTACTCTCATCGTTGTTTTTAATGTCAGACGGTCCGTTATTTCGTTTATATCACACACAGAACCGCTTTTCTCGGAGTTCATACACCAATGAAAGGTTTCACCGGCCATGGCAAACCAATGCTGTATGATATTGTCCCACGGATAGAGGAATCAGTAGGTATGAGTTTCTGCACAGAATGTGTTGCTAAACAAATAAAAAACTGCAGACTTCTACTGAATTTGAACAACGGAGAGTAACGCTCTTTTTCTAACAGAAACAGTGTGGTTTTCGGAACAGACGCAGAACAATTCATCTGCAGCAGATCGTCTTCGTATATACACTGACAATGTCGACACACACCTGACAGCAATTCGTGGTAAAGATCCACACACGGTTTGCCGAACATGTCTATGATGGAAACCATGTCAGATTGTAACAGCCATTGAGCGCGTCCACTCAGATATATCTCTACAAGGTTCTGTTCGAAACGTCTGCATAATTCCTGGGAAAGTCCAGGTTCGAAACCCATGGCTACAAAAGCGATTTGATAGTTGTCCATTTCCATTTCATAGCAGTAACGAAAAACATAGAGATAAACCAACAGTATGTTCTGCTTCTGAACCAGTAGTTGAAAACTAGTGTTTTCTCTGAAAAAAACCTCTACTTGTGTGAGATCGATAGTTTTTTTGTCATAGAGATTTTCCTCGGGATATTCTAAGAATACGTCAATGATAACACCCATCCACAACAAGTCATACGGATCGTATCCTTTGGCGATTCCCTGTGCTACCACGGACAGACCGATTACACCCAGTGGTAGGTGCAAAACCATGACAGCTTTTCCGTAGTGTGTCAATTCCAAAGAATACGTCATTAACTGACAAGAAAACAGCACACGAAAAATCTGTTGGACGTGCAACGAGCTGAGTCCCGAAAAAAACCCCAAGGTGTTTTTATCTATTATACGCTGGCGGAATTGTGTCACATATCTCAGTATGTTCAATTCAGACGGGTAAAGTGTCAGACCGGATGTGGATGTCCTGGGTAGCCTGGCATACACGTCTTTGTTTATGAACAACAGATACACACCAGAGTTAGTACGTCCTGTCCGTCCAGCTCTCTGTGTGATGGTCTGTCTGCTTCCAAGAAGAACTCTGGTATAACGACAACCTCGTACGGGATCTCTGAACACATATTTGTTGAGCCCATCGTCGACAACATAACTCACCTGTGGTATAGTTAGACCTGTCTCAGCCACAGAGGTAGCGATTATAACACACGGGAGATCTGCGTTTTTTATGTTCGACAATATCGTTCCCATTCTGAGATTTTCTTGAGATGTCAATTTGAAAAGCAGTATTTTCTTCTTTTTTTGTAAAGAGTAAAATCTACGATACATGTATTCTATGTGTCGGAAGGTGGGCTGAAAAATGAGCAGATTGCCTTTGAGATCTGGAATTATGTTTCTCTCTACAAAGGTACATATGTCTCTGGGAAGTGGTGTCACGTTTTCCGGAAGTTCCCACCCTATCGAATAAGGAGACTCACGTGTCATCTGTAGGTGGTAGTCGTGTTTTTTTTCTGTGGGTATCTCATGAAACCATTGCAAAAAAGACACATGGTTGAATGTGGCTGTTGTAAAAATCACACAGGGCTGTTGGTGTCTAGGGAGTTCAACCATGGAGTTTTTTATATACACCAACAGTTCTTCAACTCCTTGACTGGACCTGTCGTGAGTTTCGTCAACGATGACCACATCATAAGAAGCCAAGAAAGGAGCATCTGGAACATCGTTTAAAATCTTGTACATTAAAATAGTGTTGGTCATGTACAGTAAATGTGTGAATGATTTGGGAATCATTGTTTTTCCTCCTGTTTGATAACCTATTTCCACACCCAGTGTCAACCCAGTCAGAGATATCAAATGATTTACCAGTGATATTATGGTGGAAACTCTAGGATTTGTTACTAGAACCCTTAGTTGATGGCGTTGGTAAAAATAAAGTGGAACTCTAGTACTTTTCCCAGTGCCTGTTGGAGCTGACAAAAAAACCGCGGGTAGAACATCAAGTGTGTTTTTAATTTGTTGAAGCCTGATGAACAGGCAATCGAGTTCTGGGTCCATTTCGGTGTTTTTTTAATTCCAATTCAAAAAAAAAAATGACAAGAGAACTGGTTTTACTATCTGTGTCGGGTATTTTAGGTAAAACCTGTATAAGTTGTGAACATTCTGTGAGTCTCAGGCTTTCAGGTAAAATATGCTTCTTCGACTTATCACAGTATGGCCCATTCATAGAACACCATAATTATGAAGAACAACCTAAGAATTAAAAACATGGTCTATCGTGACATTCGTTACATCATAACAGCAATACATGGAAATTTACAAGTAGGATGGAAAATACATGTAAATCTAGATTCGTTTGTACTCCCTTTTAACCCTTTCATGTGCTTGGGAGACATAGTATGGCATTCTTCTCAGGGTGGCACGTTTTTTGGCACTGTTTCGCTTGGTGACAGTAAAAAAATTAACATTTCTGCTGAGATGGGAGAAAACGAAAAAATACCAGAACCATCCAAAAAAATATATACTATTTTACACTCATGGGTAGACGAACCAGTTCCACTGGTGGGTGTGCGTCCCGTGCGTCCCATGGTAATCACAGATCTCCCTGTTATAACTGATATTTCCAATAATTACAAACTTTCTGCTGGGTTCTTTGAAAATTGGACAAACATAGGAGCATTTGTAAAAAAAATGACAGATGAGATACAGCATTGTGAAAACCAAGAGGACGAGGGTCTGACACAGGCTGTTGTAATTTTTCCCGATGGCCGAACAAAAATACGTCTTCAAAACACCTCTGTGTATCACTATCTCGAAGTTGTGTCTCCGACTTTGAACAAAAACACATTAGACAACTATTTACGCACATATTACGATAGGTTGTATTGTTATTGGAATGGGGGTTTTGATTGGAATACTGTCTGATATACGCACCCTTCCAGGTGCCGCTTTAAAGTTGTGTTTTTTTTTTTTGAATATACGATATTAAAAAACAGTACTGGTCAGTTTTTTGTTGAAAAATGGAGGCGATTATACACGTAGTGCTGAAAGGCGCGGTATATTACCATGCGAAAATTTTTCCAAGGTTTGCACCACTAGATGTGGTTTTTGATTTTGCTGGGTTGAGGTATTTAAGCCGTGACGATTTCCCAGAGTACATGACTGTTTGCAGAGACGGCGTTTTTTCTATTCACCAGATCGACATACTCGGGGAACTGAGTCAAAGCGAGTTGATCCGGGTGGCACGTGTCAAAGACGTGTCTCGGAGAGAATTCGTGTTTTGTGACATCACAGACGACAACTGGGCCCAGGAGCTCAGCAACCTGATACAGCACATCCAAGGGTGTATCAGTAGCGATGAGTGGTTCTCCGGGACACAGGGGTTTGGACCATACCAGCTTCCAGATAGTTTTTACACCACCGGTGCCCCGTGTGGAGTGCCAATGACAGTCGTGATTTGCACCACGATACGCCAATGGTTGGACAATGGTGTTGAACGGAGTGAGAGCCCATTAGAAGACAAGGAAGGGTTGCCTTTCGAGTGTGATCTCGAATCTGAGACCGTCGACAGTGATACAGCGTCTGAGGTTGAAACTGATGGAAACAAATCTAGTGTTTTTTCCATGCATGTAGAAGCGGAGCCGTTTCATTTTGCTCCTGTAAACAAACAACCGGTCGATAACCCGTTGATGACAGTGACAGGCAGCAGTGTAGTGCTCTCGTTGAAGGAGAAAAAACCAAAGGGTGTCACAAGGGTACAGGAACTAGTGTCTGAGAACAAAACCGACCTAGATGACACGATAACACCTCTGACAATGTCTGGTACAGAGGGTGTCACATTGGAACAGGAACTAGTGTCTGAGAACAAAACCGGCCTAGGTGACACGATAAGACCTCTGACAATGTCTGGTATAGAGGGTGTCACAGGGGAACAGGAACTAGTGCCTGAGAACAAAACCGGCCTAGGTGACACAACAACACCTCTGACAATGTCTAGTACAGAGGGTGTTGTAGCATTCCTGAAACCCTCCGAGGAAAGGGAATCTCTCGAACGCAGAGAAGACACGTCAGATGCGGAGATCGATACTGGTATTTCCGAGGAGTCCGACAACGAGTCAAACCCAAAGAGGACGGATGATTTGACACTGGGTGATATAATGGCTATCAAAGAATTGTTGGAAAACAACAAAGAAGGAGAAACACCAGAACCCGACGAAGACCAGGTACAGATAAACGCTGCCTTGGAGCTGTGCAGAGTTTATCTTACAAAGAAAGATAACGGGTCAGAAGTGAAAGACAATGCAACTCTTTTGACGGTACCTGAGTCAACCATCACCACAGAAACTCGGGCGGACTCGGAGAAATTGTTTGGGATGTTCAGACAAATTGTCGCAACAGCACCAAGAGAGACAAGTGTCGACTTGGAAGAAGAGACGACAACTCCTCTGACTCTGTCTCCGTCAAAGGTTGACAAACGCGCACCCGGATCCGACAACGGGAGCCAAGAGCTGACACATAAGCAACAGGCAGACACCAACCCTGGTTCTTTCCGCATCGAGAACAACAAACACCACCTGGCCAGCTACAGATCGGCAGCATCCTCTGATGTAAATCAATCTGTACAGGTGTGTCCACAGCCAAGGAGTCTGCTGGGTAACGGTGGTGACAGACTGGACAGGGGTCGTTACAAACAAACCAAGCGGTCACCTAGTACTACCCCTTCCTTCCCTGTCAGAGCACGGGACAACCTTGGATCCGATGACAAACCCCTTGTTACGAGTCGTGATACCAGTATGTCTAAAAAAGAGGCCCACGGTGACGATACCAAATCCAGCCAACAGTTCTCTGAGAACACCAATGCCAACGACCAGTCAGCCTGGGAAGATGTGTGTGGTGATGACTACACAGAGTTTGAGGATACTGAGTCCCAGAACTTGCCCCTGTTCAATACAAAGGAAGAGGTCTGCGAGGAGTTAGCCATGGTAGCTGTATATGAGAAGGAATACCAGAGTTATTGTAGGGATCTGACTATGCATGGCAACGCAATGGATCCAGACATCACCCGTAATATAGCAAAATACATATTACAGATAGACAAAGCAATGCCGTTAGAAGTCGGACAGATCAAGTCGGATATGATAGCAGTGGTGCATGCAGGGCGAGGAGATTCACTGGTGTTCTTGTTTTGCACTTTGAACGACATGTTGAACGAGTTTGTGGAGAATCTCAATACTGAGACAATGGAATGGATGAACATGGTTGGACCAGGCAGAAAGCATGATATGTGTGTCACCCTGATTGAGTCTATCAAACAGATTCTCATCTATCTGTTTACAGCGGGTATCGTTGAGTTTGCTGACAATCTGCAAGGTGTGTCTTTTAAACATATCAAGAAAATCAGAACTCACTGTCTCGATCTGCAGCATTCTAGTATACTAGGCGGGTTAATGAGTACCATTGCACCAGTTAATCCACCAAGGAACACACAAACACCCCGTGGTGTGTACCAGGACCGACGAACACAAAGACAGACAGGTCGTCAGGTCGAACAAGAAGACGTGGATCCGGGTTACCACAGACCGGATAGATCAGTGAGAAGAAACGGACCTGTTGGTGATTACACCCAAAAACATCAGATAACCGGACAATCCTACCCGTACGGGAAATTTCAAGGACGAAAGACTGGTAGTGTAAGCCAGAAACACGTATCACCACAGTATGATGGAGAGCGGTGGGATTCTGGTGCTGTTTACCAGGGGTTGAGATCTGTGAATAGTAGGAACTACCACAAACAGCCAATAGAACAGCAGCAAACTACCAATGATCACCCTGAGCGAGTGCAACACGTGCGAACTGCTCGTAGGGGGGAGCAACATAACTATTAATAGTCGATATGTATACGCACACAAATAGCACAGTAGATTAAAAGCGTGTCGTTACCCATTTACACATAGTACATTGTGCTATGTTTATACAATCGTGTGATATACACAGATATTTTAGTGTGAACATTTTCATTGTCATTACAACTACTAACAATACAGAAGATAAATTACAAAACAGTGTGTGGAAGTACTCAATGTGTATTCTTTTCCTTGTCTTTTTTTTTTATATTTTTTTTTTTATACCCAGATTATAATCATGACTTTGAAACTCCGGAGACACGAACCACTGGTGGAATCTCTGTTTACTGATATACAGTACAACCGGGATTCTAATCAAGAATTGACACATGCGATACGAACACATCGACACTTCTACAAACAGTGGACATATGTCAGACCCGTTTTTGAGCCGTACGTGATTGGCGTAATGGAAAAAAATCCCGTAATGGTCTGGTATGTGAAATCTACGAGCGATAAGTTGACAGACACGGTCAGAACGAAATGGAGTAACAACTTTAAGGATCTTTTTGTCATGGGTGCCGAAAAGGATTCGATCGTTTGGAAAGGTGTTTATCTTTTGCCATTCTTTGATCTGCCCTGGGCAAAACACTCGGATTGTCACAACGACAGGTTTCCAGAACTGACATTGAAAATACCGGAGAGTTTCTTGTTTAGAACTCAAAACATGTCGGTAGTTTCTGTTATAAAATTTTTCTCGTGTCTTTTACAGATTCGCCATTTCTTGTGTATGGCTGGTAGAACATCTCACAAAGAACCGATGGCAGAAGAAAAAAAAGACCTGTCTTCTGTTTTTGCAGCGCGTGATGTCAAAACACTCGACGGCGATGGGTTCCACGCTGGGCATGTGTGTGTTCACCAACAGTGGATCACCGTGTACCAAACATGTGAACACCCGGTGTGGGGTGATTTTTATGAGCAACATTGTGGACTTCTGATCATCGAAAACCATGTAGTGATGTGTACACTGTGCCATTCACGTGTTTTTTGCGAACACGAATTGGAGCCCAACCGCCCTCAGGGTGGATCACTTCTGTCCTCTGCTTTTTTTATAATGGAAAACACAGGATCCAACTGGGTGGTTGTATGTAAATACTGTCGTCTTCAACTGAAAATTTTTGTTTCATTCAACGAGTTCATCAATTACTCTGATAGCAGTCTTCTTTATTATGAACAGCTGGATCAAGGAAAAATACCGTTGTACAACATAGTAGTGACTCTCGCTGTGACAGCGTTCGATTTTGAGAAAATACATTATGTGGAGAAATGCAGGTGCTTGTTGCTAGAAGTAGTGATACCAGATTTTAACACCTTGCTTGATGACATGGCATCGGAAAAAATACACTTATTCTACTGTGAAAATAAACAAGATACTAATTCCAGGTTTTCTGACGTCTTTTTTGTTGTTTCTTTGTGTTCAGACCAACAAGAAAATACTGCAACCGACTTTTAAAACTTGGCACACGATGAAAACACACAGATTACACGCGGTACACATACCTAGACTCACAGGCACACTTGTACCCGGATTGTCAGACTTGCACGGATTAGAAACAATATTAGACCACACACAGGTACTGGCTAATAGTGTCGTTCCGGTAGTGACGAGTTGGATAACAACTGAAACCGAGACGGGTGTTTTCCTTGACAAACCCGGTACCCGCGCTGTTTCTTCTTTAAAAAAAAAAAGGAATTCCAAATCCTTTTTAAACGACCCCAGTGATAGAGTTTCTTTTGAAGTGAGTCCAAAAATGATACTCAAAGACGATACAATGGCACCTGTGTCTATGACAGGACGGGATTCCGCCACGTTTTTAGAGTTGACTAGGCATTCTCCAACGGACAATCAAGTTTTGATCGTTGACTTGTTTTTAGAAGCAAAGGAGCTGTTCGTATCCCAGGTGTTGTTGAATACCAAGAAAAAATACCTCCAAGATCTCTTTGATATACCTGGTAGTCAGAAAAGACTCCATGATAACATGTTTTTACTGTTGTTGTACGATTCGTGGGGAAGAAATCTGATACAGATTGTAAAAAGACACCGTTTTAAACAGGAAGGTGTGTTTGAATATTTGTCACCAGACGACTGGAAACAGATGGATTCTGTGGTAACAACATGTAGCTGTAATTTGATACAATTTGACCATACAACTGTCGAATACATGGAGAATTACAACAGCTTTTTCTATAAATTAGCAGTGTCGGTTCTCAATTTGTTTCTCTTTCTGTGGAACCACAAGGAGTGTTCACTGGAAGAAGTGTTATCGGAATCTGTACAAAAAACATTTAATTCTTTGCAATCACTAGCAACTCTAACTGGAATCCGTGCAAGCAACTGGGAAATTGATCCAGACATGTCTGAACCAGAAGAACACGAGAACATAGATACAGTTTTTTAGACCGTGTTTTTGTTGTAACGGCCATGAGGATCTGTGTTTCCGTGATACGTCCTGTTGAATGTTGTGGTTAGAAAAAACATCCGTGTCTACCGAGTGGCCATGTGTCTCTAACCAGAACAAATCAGCATTCGTAATTTTTTGATAAAAAAAAATAATAACCAAAATCACGGATGAACCACGCATATGCTTCTGGCGTTTGTGTATCTGAAGTTAAAAGACGCAGTGCCCATAGTCAAATCATGACGCAATTGGGCATGCTCGACACCGACACACAATGTGTATTTGAATTTTTTTTCTACCGAAAAGGGGGATACAAATGTAGCTCTGTTTTTAGAATCAGGGTAACTAATACCACCCAGAGCTGGAATTTCTATTCTTGTTAAACCTCGGAATATCTGAGATATCAAAGGAAGCAGTTGGTAGAAAATTACCCACATGTTTGTGTCTTCATTTTTTAGGTATTTACATTGTAGCGGTCCCAACCCCAGACTAGTAATCAAGGGCTGGATCTCCGGTGAAAGAATCATCCAACTAACTGTGTCTATTTTTTCTACGGTCAGAGCCGTAACTAGTTTCACAAGTATGCCGTTCATGATCGGCAGCGAAAACAGGTTGGTAGGTACGAGTACAGACCAAGCCTTTGGTAGCATACAGTACTGGTCCGCTTCAATACTTGCGAGAAACCCATTTCCATTATAAATTCTGCCCGTTTGGAATCTTTCACGCTGATATTTGTTCAAGTGTGTGTTTAGCGTCAACATATGAGTCCCGTTTTGTGTATAAACTATAATACTCTGTCTCTTGTTCTGTTCCCGACAACACGTGTGACTGGTCTAATTTTTCAGTGTTTGTGAAATGCACCCTTTTCGCCCGTTCTTGTGCGTCACAGGGTTGTTTCCCGGGAATGGAACCGTCGCCGATTTTAAGTATCGTTCTTGTACCGGAAACCCCCGTATTCTGTGATGTAACAGGTCCGAATGGCACTGTTTTTTCGCAACCCGTGTTGGGCCAACCAGGCGTTGTGTTGTAACAAAAGGACCCACTCGTGTTAGGCCAACCAGTACCAGTGGTGTTTTTAGCCATGTCTGACGTGTTCTGCAGGTCCAACTGTTTTGATGTGTGCCCTCTTTTAAATTTATCACTTGATCCACGGATTGGTAGTCTGCTGGAACGCGGCTCCGTGATAATCACCTTTTCATGTAAAGAAGGAGGATTAATCAAATTTCTGACAGTTTCTTCGGCGAACAACCGGGTAGCTGCATTTTGTTTTTTTTCTGTGTTGTCAACCCAGTGGGACAAATCTAACAGTGATAAACTAGAATAACGATCATCGGATGTTGTCGAAACTGGTCGCACTCGTTCTGTCATTGTATCAGAGAATTCACGGTGATCTGTAATTGGAGATTCTATCTTTTTGTTTGCACCATCTAACGAGGAGTGACGGAATATCTCTATATAGTCGTTGCCAAAACCATCCGGTCCTTTTTTTTTTAGAACAGGAATATTCGATTTCTGTGGGCCAGATCTTGTCAGAGTTGCAAAGGGGTTTCCCGTATAGCAATCAGAACGGTCCAACGTCCCTTTGTTGGAACCACCCCCGGTGTTAGCTGTCGAAAACGACGAGAGGTTCTTGTTTTTTTCAAAACCCTGTGTGTTGTCAGGAGTCAGGAAAGGGTTTGTAGAATGTGTGATGCTGTTTTTTCCCCCCATGGGTCGGATCCAGTTGTCTGGCATAGCGGGGGGTTGTGGGATTACCCCCATTGGCGACTGAGTGGTATCTAGAATATTCAGAGTGTTTTTTTTTCCCCGGTGCATCAGAAGAACTGGCTGTATCCAACAGCAACAAAACTTCATTTGAGCTTTCCGTGTGTTCAGTATCTTTTTTGTTTACAGGTAGGACTGTAGCTTCCTTCTTCTTGATAACAAAACGTGTCGTTCTGTCGTAATCTAGGTTTTTCGCCGCGATTCTGTATTTCCCCACATCATCTTGATCTATTCGAAGTAGTACATGTTTCTCCCTTTTATATAGCCTGTATAGGTCGTATCTACCAGTAGATGTCTGGATATAATAATCCCCGGCTTCTTGTAATTTTTTACTGTTTTTTCTCCATTTTTTCCAAAAATCATATATCGTCTCTAGCTTTGGACTAACTATCGTTTTTGACATGCCCAAACTTATTTTGAATTTTTTTTTTGTATTCTCTTTAGAATAAAAAAACAACAACATGGATCAACTCTTGGCCGAGACCATACTTTCTATAACCGGCGACCTATTCAAGGTTATTAGAGACGATTTTGAAACGTTTTTACATCAGATTCTCGGGGAAAAATTGTCATCTAAGTTCGACAACGAACAATGTTGGGACATAGCATCAAATTTTAACACGTTCAAAATGGTATTGTCATGGAAAATAACAGAAATATGTCTCGAGTGCCCTAAAACAAATCAGAAGACTCACGGGTTTGGATGCGAGAACAACACTTTGACACCTTCAATGTGTTTAGATTGGAATTTGACATACGGAGGCTCGTGTTACGGAAGAATGAACATCACACTACGGGTGTTGGATGAAAACGACGTCGAAATAGAAAGAAACGAAATAACACAGTCTCGTCTTTATCTGGGTATGTGTCCAATTCAAATCGGATCTTCTTTGTGTAATCTGAGACAAAAACACGCTGACATGTTCGAATTGTCAAGGCACGGTTTCAAAGAACTATTAGAAAAAACCGGACTTACAGCTGAGTACTTCTTTGGATCGTACATAATACAGACCGAATTTGCTTTTTACATTCGTTCAATACAATGCGTCAGAAGACGAGTTTGATCTGTATGCGTTTGTCATTTTTGAACACAAAGAATCGTCTAAAGCAGTATACTTTTTTCTGCCACGTTCTGGTATTCTAACAATGCAATTCGCCGAGACATATTTTAGTGGCACACGGCTTCCGTTTTTCGTGTACTTCAATCTGATGGGAATAATGCAAAAAACACAGATTTTGAACATGATCAAAAAAACAATGCCCCGACAATGGCACCATGTGCTCGAAGACCTGTATAAACGCACCGAGAAAGCATACCCGATGTTTGAAGGCGGCACACCAGACGATGTTTGATATTCCCTGAGAGAATACCTGCATCAAACCCAGCACAAGATGACTTATTCGACTTCCAAGATAGAGAAAACGTACCAGCAAGTGGGGTTCTCTGAAATCATCGGATTGTTGGATAAAAATTTTTACCTCTCTCTCAAAACAAAAAACACACGTCTCGACAAACTGACACAGCTCAGCAGGCACATTGGATTTCTTGTAAAAAAATACAAAGAGTTAGAAGGTGTCAATTCCAGAGAATTAGGCCGAAAGATCGGTGAAACCGATCGGTCCTCCTTGGAATTCAATTCTTTCAGATTGCCCAGCCGTTTGTATCTCAGAAGGATGGTTCGTGCTCTGGCAATTGGTTTATCACAGCCATTTTTCAACCAGATACGAGAATGGAGTCAAAGCTTGCACAAATATGAGAAAGGGATGACAGAATGGGGAATATGGAGAAGACTCTTCAGTTTGGTTAACAGTAAGAAGATCTCTGACTTTGTATCCAAGATAGGCAAACCGGAAGAATCTGTCAGAATGGTAGTCAGAGATGTTCTGTTGTTCGAACCTGTCGCCTTGGATAGGCCTCTTTTGGAGAACATGGTAAAAGCGCAATCTGTGATAATGATATCAGCTGGCGCAGAGCATCAAAAGTTGATACATAAAGGTATAAACAGTTCCACCTTTTTTGTTCTTGACCCAAAAACAACATCAGAAAGCGATCCGGGAAGACGTGTCGGACTAAGTCAGGGTATCAGATTTTCGTTAGAATTAGACATAAACATAATCACCGATTTTATCGAATCCCTGCCCAAGAAAACACCAAATGATGCTGATGTGATGACAGTGTGTGTGAATGGTATACAAATCGGAAACTACCACGACCCCTTTCTTTTGTGGAATCTTTTTAGGACGTGGCGTTGGAAAAACATATTGAGACGTAACATCTCATTGCAATGTTCCATCGATTTGCACCAGATAGATTTCTTGCTAACACCTGGTCGTATTCAAGAACTGGGATTTGTTGTTGTTGACAACCTGAAAGAATACCTACATTCAGATGTAACATATTACCAACGATTGTCGATATGTGATTACACCAACAAAGATATCATCGAATACGAGAACAACCCAGAAAAAATGTTCGAAGATTTGATCATTGAATGGATTAGCCCAACGGAGGGTTCCTTTATTCGTTGCTGTAGAACGACAGATACTCTGATGGTTGAAACACACAATCCGTGTCACCGTTTTAGTCACCTGGTTCCTTTTCAACTCGAGTTGTCGCCTTCTTATGGTCGGATACCTTTATCAAACATGGCTCCTCCGACACGTCCCATATTCGCTCACAATCAACAACAGAGTGCTATAGGTCATGCTTACAATTCTGGTGCCACATTCAAGAAAACTGGATACCATCTTGTTCCATGTCACCAGCAGTTGTACTACACACAGGGCGGTTTGTTCATTCCTGAACAGTGTCAGAACATACATCTTCTTTTTCGCCACCGTTCTCACAATCAGGAAGATGCGAGTGTCATAAACATGGCGGCCTCAACGGCAGGTCTACTGGATGTCATACATTATTCCAGTAAAACTTTAAACGACACCGGCGAGAAGATAGGTATTCCCGATCCTAAAAAAACACAACCGAATTCGAAAATTCTCAATTACAACACGATCGGAAGTAACGGCATTGTTGGACTCGGAACGTGGGTGTATAACAGAGATGTACTCATAGGCGCTTCTGTGAAAATGACAGAACCCAGAGAAGGGTTTGGATCCCGTGACGTGTCTGTGTATTATACCGGTGATTTTCCTGCCCAGGTGTATAAAATACGCAAAGTGGGGGCAGAATTCGAACAAAAAAACCGCACAGTAACAATAGGTCTCAGAACATACCGTCCGTTGACATCCGGAGACAAGATAGGATCAGAAGGACACAAAACAGTCGTGTCACGCAGTGAGCCACCCTGGCAACTGCACCGCACAGCCGACGGGTTGGTACCGTCTGTTGTATTCGAGGTCAATTCTATTGTTAAACGCCAATTTGTGAACCAACTGTTTGTATCTCCTGCATCCAGATTTTTTCTTCGTCACAACAAAAAAATAGATCTTACAGCATTCACTGATGCTCCGGCCGTTTTGAATTTTCTAAAGACCCAGGGTTGTCTACAGGACGAAGTTGTGCTGTACGACAACCTTTCTGGTTTTCGGATCAGAGAAAAGGCCACATTGTTTCTGACAGGGATAACAAGAATGAACAAAATAGGTGCAACAATTACCACAACTGTCAACGACAGTCACTATAGTCTGAGTACACAACAACCCGTGTCAGACAGAGGTGCTCTGGGAGGAATGAAAAATGCCGAGTCTGACAACATAGCACGGGCTGTTCGCGGCGCTGTCTTGCTGATAGCTGAACAGACCACTGGAACAAAACAAGAATCTGTTTGTGCGTATTGTCAGATTCCCATGATAAAATCGGCCACCTTTGGTTACATCACGTGCACTGGCTGTGAGTCTGTTCAGAATGTGACAGAATTCAAAACCACTCATGCTTCTCTCACATGGAGGTCCAAATTGGAAACAGTACTAGGTGTTAAAATCACCGCTATCAAGAAGACTAAGTAATATACATCGAGAATGGAGACTGACTAGAATGAACAAAAATAGGAAGTTCCATGTTTGTCATGAACAATTTCCGGTTGTAAGATAGTACCTTCGCGCCATTGCTCTGGTACAGGTATTTTAAGTATTTTTTTAAAGGGTCTAAATAAGTAGTAGACACCACGCCTTTGGAATTGGAAACAAAACTCCTGTACACGGAACTGTATGTGGTGACTGCCTCGTTTTTGTGGTAAACATCCATTTTTTTAGAAAACACCGACTCTTTGACAACCTGTAGCACGGCGTCAACACTGTACATGAATTTGTCAATTTGTTTTGAAGATGGATCACATGAGACAAGTGTCCAGTCTGGTTTGTCGAAGTCAAATCTGTTTTTATCCAAGATATCAGACATTGACGATGATGCCTTTTCACGGAATACTGTTTGGTCACGTAGGGTGAACGATGACATTTTGCGAAGAAAACCCCAGTCACGCGGTGAAGAAAATTCGTGCAATTGTCTTCTCACATCACTGTTTTTGTTCTGTTTGATTCTTTCTGTCATCAGATCGATTATTAATACTGGGAAAAATTGCTCATAACTAATTTCATACAGTAGCCGAGTGTTGTTGGGCTTCACAGGAGGTTGTGAAAGCAACCAATTGACTTTGTTCCACGGATAATAAGTCAGTACAGTGTCCAATGGACGTGTCCATTTTCCCGGTGCCAAAAATTGGTAATAATGTGTGAACACATATCCATAATTTTCACCATTTGACTGGTGCCGTAACACCCCTTTTGGATGGAACACATCTGATTTATGTTTTTTTTTTTTTAGTCTGATGTGAAGCTCGACCAACCACTCATCGAAGAGGTCTACAATAGGAAAGATACCAAAATCTGTTTTTTTCTTCCATTGTGTAGTGTCAGACATATAAACACCTGGCATACAAATCGACAGCGTACTGGTGTTGTGAAGAATTTCTACTCCCTGTACCAGACCATTGGAATTTTTTATAACAGCCAGTATTTCGAATTCCAATTCTACGAGAAGTTGCAGGGATATTCCAACACAACCGTGTGACGCCGGTCTGTCCACGAGTGTAGCTATTTTTTTAATCAACATGTGATCATGATCAAAGAGAAGAAAAGGAGCGATCCTTTTTTTCTTAAAACCTTGTATGTTTATATCGATCAACACAGAGAAATTAGAGAAATCGTCGTTGTTCAAAAATGGAAAAACAAACAGTACTGCTGCACAGGAAGATTCTTCTGGTGTTTTTAAAAAAAATTTCAAATTGACAAACCCGTCCATGTCCAAAGCAGCCATAGTGGCATTGGTATTGCATATGATTATTTCTGTCGATGTGATTTCTCTGATAAAACCCATCAACAGATGAATAAACGGGCTCCCTTCCTTGATATTAGCAAATTCTACTATCCTTTTTACATGTGACTCATCTCCAATTTTGTTAACATTCAAATACTCTAATGGTCTCAACATTGATATCAACTGGCTCGGATCTATTTGGGTTATTTTTTTACAGTACGCTGTGAATTCTTGTAATATCACAGTAACATCGCATTCCCGTTACAATACCCACCAAGGAACACAACGCCATAGACAAGGTGTCACCGTGTAGTCCGTATAAATACATGTTATTGGTTTTTTGAAAAAGAGCACGATACGTGGGATTTCTACGAGGAAGTCTGTGTAATCTGTTGGGTAGAAATTTTCCACCTTCGCGTATTATGTACATCTGTGAGGTACTGGGAGCATCCAGCTGTATTTGTTCTATTTCCGTGGGGGAAATTTTGTTTGTATTGAGACATATGTCGTATATTCTAGCTCTGGCAGTGTTGGGTTTTGGACCGGATAAACTACAGCAAGGTAAACATAAATTTTGTGGGTGTTTCCCGACGACAAATGACATAGCTGGAAATTTTTTTGGACACAAAAGATATATATAACCTTCGTGTGTGCTGTTTTTTATACGATACACTCTGTCTCTGACAGATACAGTCATAGCCCCAATGCCGTGATTGACAACAGTGGGTTGTCTAGGAGCTTGACACAGCGCACTGAAAGGCGTGACCATGTGGCGGCTAGAGAAACGGTTAGGGTCTATTTCCCCGAGAAGATGGAGTTTATCACCACGGTTTGTTTCTTCTGGCTGCAAGACAGTCGGATCATCGTCACAGCACCTGGACAGTATGTAGTGGAGTGTGGTATTTAAGAGAAAATCAGAGTGTGTTCTTTCTTCGGCGTTACAACTGGTCTGTATGATCAAGAATACATCCGAAGTTAAAATGTGAAAAAGCTGACCTTGATAACGGGTCTTCCAAAAAACAGACAATGGCGAGCTCTCGATGTATATATCTGTACCCATTGGTTTCTGAGAATGCCACATGAATTTTCTTAAAACACTCGATTCTGTAGACGCCAGCAAAAACCGTTTTGTTACAGGTCTGGTCATGCGGGACGTACAGTAGAAAATTTTCAGTCTTTCCATTTCTTCTAACATGGCATCCCATTTATCACGTATGAAAGACGTTTGGTTAAACAGCCACCGAAGTTCGCTGGTCTGTTTTTTTAGAGTACGAACAAAAAAGGTACTGATTGGCATTTTCCAGTCAGTGAAAATATCTTCGAACAGTGTACGGTGCTCCGACCATGATTCTGACACTGTCAGTTCTGTGACAGATACCAAATTGATTTGTATTTTCACACCTTGACTACAGTGACAAGAAACAGTGAACCTGTGTCCTTCCTTCATCACCCCTTTGATGTACAACACGTTGACATCTGGCAGCACATTCTGTTGGCAACCTTTAAAAAAGGAACACATGACGTGGTCCATTTTCATACTAATCTCAACGCTGTTCACATGATCCGAAAGGTGCGTGTTCTCAAACATCTCCAGGAGGTTGAGGTGTCTAGACGATATTATTTTGTCGAACTGCCATTCTATCATCCTCAAACCCTGTGTGAACACCCACGGGGAGACAGTGGTTTCGTTGAGTTTTTCGTGCTCACTTATAGCATTGAATACACCGGTCTGTTCTTGGCAACCACTGGGTGTGTTAACAACCAGACCAAGTGCTTTTCTGTGGTAACCGATTCAAATTTGCTGTGTTTTTTTTGCGAGACCACGATGTGAAAAGGCGATAGTGATTATAGTTTTTTTACTGACTAACCACTCGGTGTTGCAAAAAAACAACATTACAGCTGTGTATGTGGTGCCATTCTTGTTTAAAACATCCGTGTTTTAGCCTCCCATTGTATTTTGTGTTTGTGTGCGTTGCCGTATTTGGGTTTTGGTTAGAGCACTTCTTGTTTAATTAGTGCCGTTTTTCGCATTCCATGACAATCTGGTGTTGAAACATGAAAAGGGAGGGTTTTTTTTTAGACACCTGTTTCACCCTAAATACCACAAAAGGCCCGTATTTTTTAGGGACGGTATTTTTCCAAACCGTATCATGTCGTATCTCTATACTTAATAAGAATAAATCATATCGAAAATAACAGATAGTGTACATATGTGTACACAACAGTAAAAAAAAAAAACAGATACACAATATATGTGTACACGTGTTCTCACATGGTGATCAGCAAATGGTTTTTGGTTAAAAAAAAAACAGTTCTTTATGTGTCAAGTCGGCAATTCCCGATATTGGTTACCAGAGACGCTGGTAACCAATATCAATGGTGTAGGCGTTTCTGACAATTGGTCGTTCTTCGGTGTTAAAGTCGTGTTTTTTTTTTTTGAGCTGTATTTTTTCACTCTGCACCATGTCACACGTCTAGATATAGAATTAAAAAACACATACACAATATACATGCAATGTGTATAAAAAAAAGAGACGCTGGTAACCAATATCAATGGTGTAGGCGTTTCTGACAATTGGTCGTTCTTCGGTGTTAAAGTCGTGTTTTTTTTTTTTTGAGCTGTATTTTTTCACTCTGCACCATGTCACACGTCTAGATATAGAATTAAAAAACACATACACAATATACATGCAATGTGTATAAAAAAAAGAGACGCTGGTAACCAATATCAATGGTGTATATAGGCGTTTCTGACAATTGGTCGTTCTTCGGTGTTAAAGTCGTTTTTTTTTTTTTTGAGCTGTATTTTTTCACTCTGCACCATGTCACACGTCTAGATATAGAATTAAAAAACACATACACAATATACATGCAATGTGTATAAAAAAAAGAGACGCTGGTAACCAATATCAATGGTGTAGGCGTTTCTGACAATTGGTCGTTCTTCGGTGTTAAAGTCTTTTTTTTTTTTTTTTGAGCTGTATTTTTTCACTCTGCACCATGTCACACGTCTAGATATAGAATTAAAAAACACATACACAATATACATGCAATGTGTATTAAAAAAAGAGACGCTGGTAACCAATATCAATGGTGTAGGCGTTTCTGACAATTGGTCGTTCTTCGGTGTTAAAGTCGTGTTTTTTTTTTGAGCTGTATTTTTTCACTCTGCACCATGTCACACGTCTAGATATAGAATAAAAAAACACATACACAATATACATGCAATGTGTATAAAAAAAAGAGACGCTGCATGAATTTTCTTAAAACACTCGATTCTGTAGACGCCAGCAAAAACCGTTTTGTTACAGGTCTGGTCATGCGGGACGTACAGTAGAAAATTTTCAGTCTTTCCATTTCTTCTAACATGGCATCCCCAGTTGTATGGCTCCGAGGGTAACAAAGCACCTGAAGTTTTCCCAGGTACCAGCAGAAACAAGAAGCAATTTACGCACAACACTGGCTATCAGTCATAACAATGAGATAATCGCCGAGGCAGTGATGATTTTTGTCTCACTTGGAACCCAGTCTGCAACGAATTTTTACTACAGAGTTAGTATCACCAATTGGCACGGTGTGGACGGCAATCTTCTAGGGGGTTTCTGTAACTACGACAGAAATTCCCAAACAGATAAAATGTTCTGGTTTGCTGGGGTATGCAAACAAAACCTGTTAATGGGACAAGCGTCTAAAGATTATCCTAGATGTATTGGTCACACCGTGAACACGACGCCCATGAAATACAGCAGCATACCAGTTTTGGAGCTCATGTGCTTTGAAGGGCACATGCTCTTCAAAGTGCATACAGAATCCGGGTTCTTTGAGACTTGGGCACTGATAGGTACCGACCCTGATTCTCTCAATTCTATTGGTTTTTTACTCCCTGTGGAGTGTAACTTGGTACTAGAGGAATTCAACCTATACTCAGATCCGAAGCCCTTTCTGGGGCTCATGCGGTTGTCCACCAGACGTGGTCACGTGGCTAAAAACACCGCCGGTGACGAATTTGGTTTGGAGAATTTTTTCGGAGTCCAATTGGGAAAATACCAACCACCTTCAGAAATCCCCATGGGTGGCTTCCAAGACACCAGTTGGATGAACACATTCGTGTCTCTGGGTTTCGAAGAGAAATCTCTTCCTCCGCTTAGACCGCAAGTAGAGATCAATGCTGTCAATTTGCAGGCTACACTAAAGGTGTTGCCCAATATGCAGCTTGCTGGTTTGAATCTGATGAACCTACCAGACGGTATTGATACACCAAAGGCTGTTACCAGCATAACAGGGGTGAACACCCTGGTCGCAATAACCGGTTTTGTTATTCTAGAACAGCTATTGTGGAGGGACCTCCATTACATAGGTCCAAGAGCTACAGTAAATGTACACGACATGTACATGATAGCGATAACCCCGAATGCGAGACCTACTGCCCCAGCCACGGGTTGTCATGAATTCTGCTCAGGGCTCGTTTTGATTGGTGGCAACCCCCCTATGCCCAACCACAGACAGAAGCTTTCTTGTCCCAACTTGGTCATAGAAGTGTTGTCCTCGCTGATAAACAACACGTGTACTGTTACACTCAAACAGTTGTCTGGGAAGGTTAACAGAGTGTTTGATGTACATGACATCGGTCTGTGTTGCCACCTAGCTCTTTTAGTGACCTCAAATGAAATCGGCGTTGGTGTGATGGAGTGGGACTCGAATAGTTTGACACCGAGACGGTTTATTGCCTATGTAAAAATGATGTTCGAGTTTGATTTGTTGGATATTTTCAACGATGTGGCCATTTATTTGTCCCCGGCTGGCAGTGCTAGGAGGATTCTCGGTCCTCTCATTCAGAGACAGGGATCACGACAAGGCCTCGGGTCTTGTCTGGTTCAACAAGAAAGCGGGTGGGTCAATGTATTGAACACAACAAGCCATTCGTTGATAAGTTCTAGTCCGACCATCGTACACAAATCAGATTTTGAAGCCTTTATTCCACCTGGGTGGACACAGGCGACTATGTCATAATTTTTTTAAAATATAAATGGAGGAATTGAAAAAAGAACTCAGCTCTAGTGGGTACGAAGAAGTACTACGGGTCGTGTCACTTTGTAATAAAAAACATGACGCTGTTATATTGCAGAGCAAGACATTGTATCTCCTCGATTTGGATACATGTCAGTCTAAATGTTGTGGTTGTTTTCCATTAGAACCAGAGGAAAACTGGGAGAATTGGAGACATGTCTGTTCAGATAATACTTTACGGTGCGAATCAAGAAGAATACGTGACAACAACCACAAGATAACCGTTGTCAATACTGGTGTTATAATAACCGATTTTTGCAGACTCCACGTGCTAGAGCTTGACAAAATACCTTCGTGTTTTTGCGTGCAACCAAAAGACGATGTAACAAAGGTCGATGAAGAAATAATAAACATGTACGCTATCGGTAAAGGCAAACGAGTATATTCAGAGAACATAGATACCAGTAATTATTGGAATGTGTCACTGAACGAAGACGGTTGGAAAACGTTGGATACAAAAAAAAACGGAGTATTCTTTTTGTTTATGGACTGACATCAGCGCTTGATGGTGACAAGGTATACGATCTGCTGTTCCAGTTACTAACATTCTTGGACAAACAGTTGACTGAAAATATAATATTTTTCCTTATGAGACGTGATCCCATAATAAACCTTTATATTATATTACAGCCCTTTTCACGGTGGGGAATGCGGTTTATACCTGACGAGATGTTGGAGGAGTGGACAATACAGCCGTTACAGTCTAACAACAAGAAAAAATGCGAAGATTTTTTGAAAAACATACAGAACAAAAGATTGCCTATAAAAAAACTACAGGAAGCACAAGGGTTGCTTGAAAAAACACACGAAGAAAACAGAGCTCTCAATGACGATCCACTGGAAAGAGTTTTTTTCTTCACAGTCAATGCGCTTGTTGCCCAGAACGCCGAACTCTCGGCTATAGGGTCTCAAATGGCATCACTGACAACAACTACCCTGTTGATAACGTCGGCTTTCATGTCCTTCGTTGTAGAGAACATAAACACCGAACTAGGGTTGAAAAAAACAACATGGGACAGTTTCTTCTTAACGACACGTGTTGTGTCACTGGAACTACTCCGGAATAACACTCATACTTTCGCCTATGGTAGCCTCCTCGTCTTGCTCAGAGATCTTTTTCCAAAAACTGATGGCTTCATCACTCGTTCCTTCTCTGATCTTTTCCTTTATAATGTCGACTAGTTCAGCGGTTTTTTGTTCTGTGTTTTTTTCTTCTGGACCATTAAACATGTCCTCTGTGAATTTTCCCCCGATCAAAACTGTGTTGTGGATGAGCAACAGTGTCTGACCAGGTTTGAAATCACGAAAATCCTTGAGAACTATGTTGGCTATACTCTGTATCAAATCAACCAATTTCCCTATACGATTTATCCAGGCCAAACACGGTATAGTCGATCCCGTGAACATGAGATCACCTATTAATACTATCATAGACAAATAATCGTTAAATTCGTCGGCAGATTCGAATTTTTTTCTAGATTCTTCTCGCCACAAGGCTAAAAGAAAAGCATTATCCTTCGGCCAGTTTTTTTTTTTTGCTCTGACAGCTATCAAATTGTACAGCCTTTCTGTCTCTTGATCGGAGCACTTTGTTTTTTTGTCGAAAAACAAACCCCCAGAATCCACCGGATTTGACGCCAACTGGCTGGCATGTTTTTCAACGTGTCCTGCATATCTGTAATTTTGAAGACAAGCTTGTAATTCTTCAACTGAGCACTCGATCAAGTTGTCATCCATGTCCTGGAACAGTGCTCTTGTAGCTACACAGAGAAAACTACCGGAATTGGCAGTGTTAAACAGTTTATTCAAAACAAAAAAAACCAGAAGAATTTTACAAGATCCTTGAACAAGAATACTTCTTCACAGAAGCTGACATAGCAGAATTCATCAGCCGCCAAGAACCAGATGACTGTTTTATCACCCGACGCTTTGGACGACACCTTCAATCCGTTGTTCAACAGTGGAACCAGAACGTTCACGGGGTTTCAAGGGATGTGGACCAGTCCCTGTAGAATTGACGTCAAAGAGAACAAAGGTGCTGTAAATTATGCGATTTCGCCGGTATACGTGTCCTCTACAAAAAGGACAATGACCAGACCCCGTTTTTCGGTTAAAAAGGTTAAAGTATCATTTGTAATATTTGATAGTAGTCCAGATAAGGTATATCTCAATTTAGACTTGTCTGCTATACCCGACAAGGCCGAACTTGTAGCACTTTACGAGTTTTTTGTGGCTTATGTAGAAAACGTACAGGACGTGACACTAGATAAAGTGACATACACGGCAGGACTCCCTGTTTATATAAAAAAAGATACGTTGTGTCCGTATCTAACAGCCAGGTTGTTGTTGTATGACCCTATCATAGAACACTCTAAGCCTTGGATGAAGATGACCAAGGTGTATGACACAAAGAAAAACAGATATGTGGACAGTAAACTCGTCTTTGACATGTACGAATTTAAAGAGGGAGAGACAGGGTGTTTACTAGACGCAGGCAACATAAGAGGTGCCTTTCCAGGACCACTAGAGGTATCCATGATACTCGCCATAGACAAAGTCTTGTGGACACCTGGACAGAAATGTGCGAATCTAAGGGCCAGGGTAGAAGAGATATATGTATTGCAATCGTTTATAGGCATGGGAAACGAATTCTTGTCTGATTTTTGTGATATCGACCCTATAAAAATGCCACCACGTGTGTTAGAGGTGTTACATGGACAGAATGTAGACGGTGAGACTAAAGAGGAATAAAACTGATTTTTTTTTGCATATTTTAAAAATGTCACGTATCGTCTTTTTCAACATCACAGAACAAGAACAGAGGTTGAACAGGGTGAGATGTGGTCATTCTACGTTTTCCTTTATCAATATACCGAACGAACCTGGAAAGGGTTTTGTTTTCCTGTCGCTTTCCCGTACATGCTGTGTTAAGATGGACGTCTCTCTGATGGTTCAAACAGGCATGACCGATGTTCTGTTTGCTGTCTACCAAACCATGGCGGGTTTGACATCTCCAAGCGAACTCCGAGTGTTCATGGCCAGTTGGTGGTACTCAGATGTTGCCACAGGAACAACTGTCAACAATAGATCTAGCCTCATCGGGAACAGAAAATGTGACGCCACGTTTGTTAAACCCGTTTTGTCTTCTCCACCCATCGTTGCTCCGCTTGACATGGATCCTGGAGTCATGTGTGCTCTTCTCAAAGAAGACAGTAAAAAAACGCTGAGAGACTACTGGCAGGAAAAACCCGTCCCGTTTGAAACGACTTTGCTGGTAGAACAACTGAGTTGTAGTGTCTGCACATTTGACCTCCAGTGACACAGATAATAAAATTGATTCCTTTTTTTTACACATATTAATCATGTCAGGTTTCACTTTCTACCACAATCTGACGGTGGATACTTTGGCACATAAAACGGGAAAAAGTTATGTGAAAATGATAAATTTTTCGCAGTCGAAGATTTTCAAGGTTAATCACCCAACCATATTGTGTGTGAACGAACTTGATGGTCTTCTGATATGGGATCCCCAACTTGACAGAGAATCATGTGATTATGGACGCACAGCGCTGATGTGTAGGTGGGCTTGGATGCTTACTGACCAGTACGCGTCTCATAAATATTCCCGTACTAGTGAGCTGTTAAAAAAAAACGACATACGCACCGGGTATCTCCGTATTCGGATGAAGGGAATGCTTGGCGATTCTGTGAAGTATTTCTCCTATCTGAACGGCGAAATCAACAATACCGTTGGAACGTATGATGCAGGGAATGATTATACCAGTATAAACCCTTTTAATTCGAAGGCTGGTACGATGAGACTAGTAGTCGACCCTGTCTGGCTGTTGAATGTGGAATGGATCCCTGTAATAATAAACGAGAACGACGAGATGACCCTAGACGAGGAATACTCGGAGTACATCGTCCAACTACTAGTGCAGCACATGGTAATGCTTGTAAACAACACCGCAGTCGCAACACTTGAGTCTGTCCAGCTGAACAGACTGGTACAGTTCGTATCTGCCCTATTCCTTGTATCACAGAATTGCAGTCATTCATAGAAAAAATATATATATATACGTATAGACTCATAAAAACCAATATTTCTCAACAAAACCACACATGGTTGGAACAGTTGTGCTCAGACTGGGTTGACCCGAATGACTTCATAAGAAGCAAGATATCAGTATCTGGTTCCATTCACCGTCCCCCCGTCAGCGGCGCTAACAATCGCCCAAAATGTAACGAAATAACATACATGCTTCTCTTGTTCTATAAGCTAACAGAACAGCTAACCGATCTTAGTCCAAATTACCCACTTTCCTCAGAAGCTGAGCAGCTTTTTAAAAGGTACTACGAATTACAATATGTCTGTATGTCGCAGAAAAAAATGTCGAGAGACACAATAGCACAGGCAGCGAACTACAACATCAATCTTTTGTTTTCACACACAAATGGGTTGCCGCTTTTAACAACCGGTGGGGATTCTATAATAAGACAGAATCTGTTGAGCAATCGCTATGACCACAACACCCGCGCAGTGGCGATGTGTAACAACCAATGTGGAATCCAACACATAATCGTGGGTCTCCCGATAGCAAAAAAAATATTCATACGTGAAAAACTGCTAATCTTCAACAGGTTTTTTTAATTTTAATTGTGGTATAACGGTACAAATTACCCATGTATCAAAACTGTTTGTTACCCATCAGGTACTGTACTGTTGCGTGAACAACTGACCGATGAATTCTTCGATGAAATACCACCAGGGTCATCCCTGGAGAGGTCTCTTCAAAACGGCGACATACTACACGTTCGTCGTTTCCCCATATTACAGCCTTCTAGTATGTCATGCTTGTATGTCCAGATCGACACAGAAAACCGTGCCATAGAACACTCTAATTACGGATTGTCTGTCAGCAACTTGGTGCAAGCTGTATTCTTCATCGGAGACTTTGACGATCTAATGCACATGTATTTTTTCGAGGGAATGAACGTAACATGTCTAGGATCGGGAAGAGGTTCGGAAGTGTTGGCTCTGTTAGAGAAGGCATCCATTGGAAATCTGTACTGTGTAGACATAGAAACTGATGGTTTTTTAGATCTGTTGAGTAGGATATCGTCGTTGCACAAAAACAAACGGTTCAAAGGTCGGACCATAAAAAACTTGCACTTTGAACAGTTGGACCTGACGAGGATCGATTCTTGGACCGTGGGATCACTTCTGTCCTCTGCTTTTTTTATAATGGAAAACACAGGATCCAACTGGGTGGTTTAAAAAAATCTGTACAAAATTTTGTTCGTTTTTTTGGTTCAGGTAAAGTAACGAAATGAAAAGGCTGCGGCGCATATGTTTGCCCATGTGTTTACTCATTCCCATTATAACCGAATCGCTGTCGAAATTCTTTCTAAGCCACTCTTCTTGATTCGTATCATGAAAGGAGGTTTGAGGTATGTATTTTCCGTTTCTTTCTCTTCCCCTTTTCCTTCTTCTTCCTCCTGCAGCAGTTCTTCTTCGTCGCATGATGATGTTGTTTCTTCTATGCAACTTTTTTTGGTCGGAGGAGGTTCATCGACGACATCCTTCGGCATATTGAAATCACTATCTGATATATTATCTAGTAAAAGGGTCAGGTCGTCGGGAATTGTTTCGCATAAATTCGATAAATCTAATTCGGTAATTACATCTTGTATTTCTGGTGATGGTGATGTGTTTGCTGACGAAGGTGGTGGAGTCTTATGTTCTGTCTTGGAATATAATTTTTTTCTTTTCAAAGTTTTCCTTACTTTTTCTTCTAGTTCTGTTAGCTTGATGTAGCATGCCTTGTGGTGCTCTTCGTTCACAACCGGTATACAAAGTTTCAAGACGTCTTGCAAATTACTGGCAATTTGTTTGTCTTTCCCTGCTGTAATGTTGATATCGTGCAGACAGTTGCAAAAAAAAATAAGTAAATCTCTTTTTGCAGCAGAGTCTTTTCTTTTTAATCCATGCAACATTAGATGGAGGCGTTTTAAAGAAAACGGGAAATTTTTGGACGAGAGAACAGACGACATGTTGTTGAGTTTCTTGCTTCTTCGTTTGTCTGCAGTAATTTTAATGCATTTTATAGAAATAGGCGAGGAACTAAAGCAATCAGTTTTTATCCTTCTTTGTGCAATCAACAGCTTATATTATTAATACATTTTGGTTACTTTTTTATTTGCAGGTTTCCTGTTTGCTCAAACAGGAATAAATGATATGACTAAGGAACGTTTTGGACCAATCGTTGTAAAACTTGGAAATGATCCTTACACCTTTTACTGCTTGCAAAATATCACTTGGAAATTCTAACCAATGGGAAATAAGACTCAGAAGATCCTTAGGAACTGAATAAAAAAGCAACAGAAAAATGAACACCAGAATGAATGAACGCTGGAAAAAACTACCTGAATCGACAACAACATGGATACCACCACCGATATAATAAACACCGTGGGTGCCGAGATAGCCACCCTGAGTGCAGAGATCACCGTCTTGAATGCTGAGAATGCCACCCTGAGTGCCGAGACCGCCGCCGTCTTGAAAGCCGATATCGACGATACCACCAAAAAAATAGACGCCACCTTCGATGACAAAATCGAAAGTACGAATAAGATCAAGATTGTGCGTGTTCTTCCTGACAAGGAGGGTGCATCCACCAACAACAATGACGAAGAAAATAATATATCTGAATTTCCATGGATAACTAAAAATATTCAAACTGATCTAAATGAATGTATGATGCAGGGATACATGATAGAGATAGACTCATATGATTCTGATAATGATATTATAACTTAGCAGTCTAAACACTGCATTCAGCCAATTATCAATTATCAGTCTAAACACTGCATTCAGCCACTGCTTTCAGCCACTGCTTTCAGCCAATTACAGTCTAAACACTGCATTCAGCCACTGCTTTCAGCCAATTATCAGTCTAAACACTGCATTCAGCCACTGCTTTCAGCCACTGCTTTCAGCCAATTATCAGTCTAAACACTGCATTCAGCCACTGCTTTCAGCCAATTATCAGTCTAAACACTGCATTCAGCCACTCACTATTATTGTTAAGAGTAAACGAAATGGACAACGTTCAACTAATTGCAACCCTACCACATTTGTAGGGACGAGTCTGCTGATTTGATCAATGGACAGAAGTTCGCGAACTTCAATAGTAAGCTTACTTGGAGTTTTAAAAACAATTTTTTTTACCCCGTTCTAAACTCGAGTTGTGCTCCTAATAGAAATCATCGCTCAAACCAGCCACGTGGCTGTTCACTCTGGCTGGGACATCATGCCCCCCCTTAATATCCAGATTCTTCCAGTTGCCCCGCCTGGACAATTTTCTAAATGAAACCTTGACATTCATAATAAACACAAAGAAAAACACTTGGCCAAAAAATACTTCAGCATGTAAGCACAAAGCTGTACAAAAAGCAGGCCGGACTTATGGCATGCAAGTGATGGGTGGAGAGTCACAAGATACATTCTAGAACCTCAAACAGGAATTTAAATCATACTTTTCTGGCTTCCAGAGCACTGCTTTAAGATTCAAGGCTCACTGTGGAAATGTTTATGGAGCTAAAATCAACACCATTTAGGATGCTAAGAAGCTAAAATGAGTTTTAGCTGAGATTTGGTCAATTGTGTGTGTGTGTGTGTATGTGTGTGTGTGTCTTAACTGAGACATAGTTCCCTATATCCCTATGAGGTCATACCAGTTTCAATATAGGGCACCTATGCCCCAGTTCCAACATAAGGCATCGATTCCCAGTTCTTGACTCTAGTCTCACTCTAGCCTCACCCCAAATGAGTCAGCTGGAATCTAGGTGCCTACTATTGAAACTTGGACATTGGTCGTTATATCCCTATCACCTCACCCCAGTTCCAATATTGGGCACCTATCCCCAGTTCCAACATAAGGCACCTCGATTCCAGTTCTTGACTCCAGCCACACACCCCAAATGAATCAGCTGGACTCGAGGTGCCTGCTATTGGAACTGTGACAATGGTCCCTATATTCCTATGAGGTCACCCCAGTTCCAATATAGAGCACCTAACTTCTACTCATTTTTTAAAGTGAAACTTGCGATTTTTTGCTAATATTGAGAGTGCCGGTTTTGGGTTGTACAATGGTGGTATTGGGTTGTACAAGTGGTATTAAGTGGTACAATTGTGATATTAGGTTGTACAATGGTGGTATTAAGTGGAACAATGGTGGTATTGGTTTGTACAATGGTGGTATTGGGTTGTACAATGGTGTATTGGGTTGTACAATGGTGTATTGGGTTGTACAATGGTAGTATTGGGTTGTACAATGGTGGTATTGTGTCCAATAATGGTGGTATTGGGTCCAATAATGGTGGTATTGGGTCCAATAATGGTGGTATTGGGTCCAATAATGGTGGTATTGGGTTGTTCAATACCACCATTGTACAACCCAATATTGAACAACCCAATACCACCATTGTTGGACCCAATACCACATTTGTACAACACAATACCACCATTTTACAAACCAACACCATTCATGAGTAGAAATTTACAATATATATCTAGCTAAAAAGTTACATAAGTACTGTATGTAACTTCTACTCATTTTTTAAAGTGAAACTTGCGATTTTTTGCTAATATTGAGAGTGCCGGTTTTGGGTTGTACAATGGTGGTATTGGGTTGTACAAATGTGGTATTGGGTTAGACAATGGTGGTATTAAGTGGTACAATGGTGGATAGCATGGATTTTTTGTTATCGATTAACTTTTCTGTTGTTCCTAAATAATATTGTCATGGAAAATAAAAGTGTAAAAATTGAAAAAATTAAAGCTAGTCTAAAGCACACAAAGAAGAAAAAACGAAAAGGATTTTTTTGTGTCAACCACCCAGACATAGCATTGATAGCAAGCAAAATCGGAGGAGCCAACCCAAAAGAAGTGTATGAAAGATATTTTTTTAGCACCGATGGCAAAGGTATACTTCAACCAAGCAATTTCGGAATTGATCCGAATGCTGAAATAGACGTTGAAAAATATTCTGACGACGACATGTCCCATGTGCTTGTCTTGGGTGGAAAGCATACTCCTGCAGCCGTGGCAGCTGTTGACGTACTGAGCATTGCAAGTACTATGATGCCTCCTGACAAGAACGAGCAAACCGTCAAGCAAATTGCAACCACTGTGTCTAGCGAAGACCTGACAACAAAAGGAGGTGAAATTTACAATTCTGCACTTTCAGTTCTCAGCGAAGGAAGCAAAAATAATAAAGATCAAATGAAGATACAACCATTGCATTTTCAGGAAAGTGGCAACGACATAAAAGAAACTGGGGCAAAGATAGCATCCATTTTTGCAGAATGCAAAAACGTGACTATAGATGCAGACGAAGCCGAACTGGCAGCAGCAGGATTCAGAAATCTGCATGAAGATAGTAGTGGAATGCAAACCAATGAAAATCCCTACGACGTGGATGACATTATGTCTGACATTTACATGGGACCAAGGGAACAGTTGTTGCGAGCGGGTGGCATGATTTCAAAACCACCTCTATTTGTGGAACTCCAACAAAATACCAAACCAGCAATCGTTGGTAATTTTGGGGCACACAGAGAAATCATGAAACAGTCGGGAATCACGGGTGTGCATGCAGGTTATTTGGCCTCATCGTCCTTCGCATCCACCACAACATCAATCATCGGCCAGGACTCGCCCCTCATCTCAACCTATGACGGCCGTTCTGTCCACCACAGATCGTCAGATCCAGGCATCACCATCATCCCCACCTCGTTCTCGACGTGGAACGCAGCGAGCAGACCGCCCTGGCTCGCGCCCGTCCATGTCTGCCACCATCTCACGCAGATTGCGACCGCAAACATCATCATCCAGAGGAACTCATCAATGACTATTCCCATAAGACTATCGAGCGCATTCAATCGTGCTGTGCCGCTGCTAACTACCGGCGACGTTGTTGAGTATTCTGCTATGACACGCCCGCACACTCTTGTGGCTCGAATGGATACTGACGAGCGAGAGAGCAAACGAAAGAAGAAGAAGGGGGAAGACGAGCCAGTCGCAGTGTCCCCTTCGACAGAATTTCTCGAGGACGAAAAAATTGTTTACAAAAACAATGAAACATTTTGGTCCAGGGCGGATTCAATGCAGATTTTCCAAATTGTGAATCAGTTTGTCAATGCTAATTTAAATTTATCACCGAAGGACGATCCAGCGATGTAGCTATCGGCACAAAAAATGATGAGTGCTCCAAGTCCTATCATGCCAGAGCAGTTATTCTGCAGTCTGTTCAAGTGGCCTGTGAGATACACTGGACAGACTGTTTTACAAATACAGCAGATTTATAATGGTTTTTCACAATCTCCACTGGGTCATGGTGTTGACAGTGACGAAGACCATCTTAGGGCTTATGTTGGACAACTGTCGACAATGCCCAATGGCCATAGTGTTCCTGCTCTAGGACCCGGAACTATATTAGAATTACGTATCCAAGCATATCAGAACTTAACAAACAATCCTCAGTTCCTGCAATTAGCAGTGCGTACGATAACACCGAATCAGGAATTAGCTACGTTGTCTGGTGCTAACAATAACCGGGGTTGTCTCAACAACACACCAGGTATAGGTTACACCTTTGGAACAGGAAGTGCTAATGGTTTGAGATCAAACCGTGCGAATCCCAACACAGGCTGGGGTACAAACAACTCTGGTTTTGGCATGAATGATCTAAATCCCAACACAGGCTGGGGTACAAACAACTCTGGTTTTGGCATGAACAATCTAAATCCCAACACAGAACAACGCTGGTTTTGGCATGAATAACACAAATCCCAATGTAGGATTGGGAACAAATAGCTATGGATTCAATAGTGGGTATGGTGCAAACAATTACGGGGTATGGAATGAATAGTATCAATCCGAATTTTAATCCAACCACTTCTATTCAAACTTTCTCTAACATACAAACAAATTTCATGCATCCAGCCACCACTCTAACAGGCACTAATTAAACACCACACTCATGTAACACCCTCACACCGCACCCTCATCCACTGTTAGAGCACATGTCATAAATAGGCACTGAAGAAGGTCACACAAATTGACTGAAATATATCTGCCAATATACTACAGTTGTGAGTTCATAGGATTAATATAGATTGTAACTATTAACCTACAGCTAGATACCCTTCCTCCATAAATAAGTTAGTAAGATGTCTAGATGTGATGAACCTCCAGCTAGATCCACCAGAAGCCACACCATGACCCCTGCTCCCCGGGCTGCAGTCGGGGACCATAGCCTCCAGGGGCAATCAACACTAGCCCCTAGCCCTAGCATTGGCAAGGGAGCAAACTGCACCATTAGCCTTCTCCACCACGTCCTCAGCAACCACAGTTTAGGAGAGATCAACCTCAACCTACATGCAGACAATTGCTCAGGCCAAAATAAGAATCGCTTTCTAATGCAATACCTAGCATGGCGTGTTCTGGCTGGACTAAACAAAAACATTGAGATCTCGTTCATGCTTGTTGGACACACGAAATGTGCCCCTGACTGGTGTTTTGGCCTGCTGGAGCACAAGTTCAGACGGACAAAGGTCGGTTGCTTGGATGACATTGTCAGTGTTGTGAACACATCTGCAGTAGTTAACCACGCCCAGTCTAAGAATAGACAACGTCAAACATAGCTAACCAACTGTCTAAACTCTTTATAACTATAATATTAACTAGTCGACCGCACACCGCTTCTCAGAAAGAGTCCAGTCCACAACTGCCAAGCATTAGCTGATTGAACGTGTTCGTCCCACCTAATTCAGGTATACGGAAGTATACGATGTCATGGTGCACGCGAGAATTGTTCCAGACGAAGAAACAGGGACTACTTTACTTATCAAAGAGTAATGTGTGCCATCAGCAATGTGGTCCACGAGTGCAGACGTTATTCCTGCAGTGTGCAGAGCTGCCACTTGATGTGCATCCAAAGGAGCAAACTGAAGGGTCTGTGGATCTTCGAGTTTATTAGGTTTATTATTGCTGATTCCAAGGAATGTGGCTCACTCCATGTAGGATCGATGTCAGACAAGATCAGCGAGTTGATCACACAAGAGTGCAGTCAGTTATGCTTCCTCTCCAGTGTATGTGTACACAAAAAAAAACGATGGCAAGACCACGTTTAGCTCTCAAAGGGCTCCAGGTCACATTCGTTATTTTTGACACCAGTACAGACAAGGTTCTTCTCAACTTGGATCTGTCGGGATTTTCAGATCGGGCCGAATTGGTGAGTGTGTACAATTTTTTTATAGCTTATGTGGAAGAGGTTAGGAATGGAATTGAACAAAGTCAAGTACGTGGCCAGTATTCAGGGGTTTGTCAAAAAAGATACACAGTGTGTGTATTTGACATCACGATACAGTTGTACGATCCGGAAGTGGCCAGTTCCAAACCCTGGATGAAACTCACCAGAATACACGACACAAAAAACCCTCGCTGTGTCGGTGGGGATCTCTCGGAAACAGTGAATTCCACTTGTTGGATACGGCAAACATCAAACGAGCCTTACCTGGACCTTTGGAGGCGTCACTGATTCTTTCCATGCACACTGTTATATGTGCAGTTAGGGCAATTTACCGACTCAATGTCGCAGCAACTTGCCTTGTGTCTCTGCTGTAGACCCAGAATTCCCGTCCACAAACAACCCCGCTACATATTTGGGCAGCAAACTGGCTGTCAGTTGTGCACATAGCTTGCGTCAACGTTCGCTTGCAGACCGTAATATATACACCTCCATGGGTTTTACGGCTGGCATCTCATCTCAAAAATGTGTCCGGGTTTCTTGCATCCGATGCACCAGTGCTTCTTGCACAAATAGCAGCAATCATGGAGCAGAATAGAACCCGATATGCCAATAATTCCATGTATAAGAGTAATACGACATTTCAGAACGAACCACTCTCAAGATGCTTGTATGCAAATTGAAGTCCTAACACCATTCTCTCTCACATTGCGGTTTAGTAAAACAGAGAAGGTTGAAGAACACAATAAAGTTATCTCACTGGTCAAGGTAATTATGAAAATGACTAGTAGCTACAGAGAAACTATTTCCAATACAATGAGTAATGAAGACTCGGAGTGATATAGAGGATGAATCAATAATAAATTACAAAAACGATTATTAAGGGGGGAAAACTGCTGTTAAAAAAATGCCCACTTTGTCGAGTAATACCCATATTTTATTCAGTGTTTATTGGGAGAACTCCTTTACTGTTAAGGTTTGACTTGATCCATATGTCTGGTGGAGTGATCCATTGGAAAGAGGATTAGTTTGTCCAAACATTATTTACTTCTTCAGCTTATGATCACTGAAAAAACTACATTGGCTCAAATTATAGCCATGTGGCGAAACAGAGGCTGGTCTTCATCTTCAGCAGTTCCTGCTAAAGTCAAACATCAGAAAATATATTTGTTCCATGAAATGTGTCCAAAGTTATGTTCATTTCTTCAGCAAGGAACACGATATGCAGTAAATAAAATAAAAAATATTTTAATCGTCTGTACAACAATAACATCAATAAGAAAACACAAAGTATTAAAATTATCAAGTGCAGGATACATATGAAACTGACAATTCCAAGTAATGACAGGGAGACTGCTACGTAAAAATTTTTTTTAAAAAAAGATAACACAAATTCTAAAGGTACATATGAAACTCACAATTACAAGTAATGACAGGGTGACAAAAAAAAACAAAAAAACACAATTAAAATTATAAAGTGCAAGGTACATATGAATCTGACAATTCCCAAGTAATAATTTCGCGACTGCTATGCACAAAAAAGAGAAACAAACAAAAAGTAACATCACGTTAAGGATTAAGCAACAAGTTAACTGAAAGTTAAGTGTATCATGTTAACATGATGAGTTAGTATTTATTATCTTTAAAACCAACTTCAGTTTGAGTGAAATGTATTGAAATGAGAAAAAGTACAAACGAAACCTAGGGAAAATATATCCAGCACTGCTTCAGTTTGGACAGGTAGAAATAAATTAGGACATTAATGTAGACTCAATCGTTGTAGCTGTCAAAAGACATGTCCTCCTCCATCATCAACATGATGGATAGTGGTCGACAACTTCCACTGGATAAAAGATGGAAGATATATTATCAGTACTTTTCATCCTTCATAGTTCAAGTTGCTTCATTGGCTAGTGATCAGTATCTTCAAGTTATTGTTTGCCACCAGGTATAGCTTCAGAGAGAAGGCTATTATACACTCATTTAATGTCATTGGATGCCTGATCTCAATACAAGCTGATGAATTGCTTAAGCACACCGTCTCATCTTGATGCAAGATGACTTGTGCATCATTCCAGTGAGTTTCAACTTTCTTTAATTTTTCTAATACCAACCTTCCATAGTTCCTGGTAAATAAGCATTTTATCTTCTTTTCTTTTTTTCTTGACGGAACGTAACAATGACATTGTGAGAGGTGAAAATGATGTAGAAATCTTACAACCAAATAATTTATAATAATACTTGCTACACATAAAAACGCACAACAAAATATAAAATACAATAACAGTGTTCACATACATCATAACAAATATACTGGAATATATATATATACACGAGAAAAAACAAGCCAAAATGAAAATAGACACCTTTTTTTTTTAAACACCTTTTTTCCCCAGAGAAAGAGAACAGTAAAAAGAGAAGACTGCAGCAGCAGCAAGCCTATGTTGTTACACATTCTTTCTTTGCATATGTATATATTTTTATTATGTTTTTTTTATCACTCCAATGTTATATTCAGTTGGCATTTGCATAACTCCTTATCCCCGACTTCCAGAGATTTGAGAAACACGGCTACAGTTACAAGTAATACTCCTTGATAAAAGCCAGGCACAATTGTTCTATCTTGACATTAGATAGCTTGAGGAAAGATTGTAGCAGTGTAGAATAACTTTGGGCAAGATGTAGAGCAGTGTACAATAATATCAAACAAAAAATAAATTTCAGGAGGGGCAGGGAGGGTATGAATGAATAATGAATTGATGGAATGATTTGTTCGGTCTCATTGTATCTTCTATAGCACTCCATAGACTAACTATTACATTCACACAATCACCATTGCACAGCTCAATACTGTTCGTGCAATTATGTCATACAACACACACAAACATCTGGATGCTGTGCACACAACATATGGGGGAGAATTCAGGATGCTGGTCAAGCCAATTCCCAGAAGCCTTACAATTACATAGCATTAGATGCAAAGCACATCCTTTGAGATGCCCACTAAGCGTAGGATAGTCCTTTGAGAGACCATTAACTAAAGCCAAAAAGGCATAAAAATCTTGAAAAATACATCTTCTTACGACCTTGAATTCAATGGGGCCACAACTAATATCAGCACCTAGCAATGAGTGGCAATGATGCCTGTAGCACTGCTGACATTGCACTGCTATCGATGATTAAATGCTCTAAAAGAAGGGTTGCGTTCAGTTATGATCGCATGGACTAGTCCTTGCACTAAGAACACTAGCATCCATTCCTTGCATCTACGTAGTGGATATATGGTTGGAAGAAGTGGTAGAATGTGGGTTACAGATAGCACACAAGCACATCTCAAAGGTACCAGAGGACCATATGTGAACCTCGTCCAGTTACAGAAAAAACATTTACAGAGCTTTATCTTCAGAAATTGCGAGATTGGAAACGTGCAGGTAAGCATTTTATACAATTACACTTTTCTTCATCACGTTCAATGGAACTACAAACACCAACAATCATCGTGGAAATTGCTAACACACTCACTTAATGTGCTACAGGTGAGCAAACCAAACTCTCTGCAGGGCAAGGACACTGTTATGCACGTTACGTGTTACACACTTTGCATGTGCACTGCTATGGCATGTGTAATCTGATGTGAAGAAAGATGCTTCTAGTTACTCACCAACTTTTACCAAGAAGCGCGATGAGTTGGTAATGGGGGAAGGAGGATCAATACACGAGAGAATGTCCTCTCGTGGGACAGGGAGGCGGTCGGCTCTCGCTGGCCAGTTCCATCTCTTAAGCCCCAGCAGATTTCAAAAAATTTAGCGACAGTTGAGTGGGAGTGCTGCTCTCCACTTCTCCCACAAAATATTTTCTGTCAGGTTGTAGTCAGATGCAGAGCAGCAGCTGTTTGTTGTATTCCAAATATTTTCTGTCAGGTTGTAGTCAGATGCAGAGCAGCAGCTGTTTGTTGTATTCCTCTGCTTGTGCTCTCTTGATAAATATGTGCTTGAGAAAATGGGGAAGAAGGGCGAGGATGTGCTCCTTCAAGTCATCAGTCATCCCTTATGAACAACTTTATTTAGGCGCTCATTCTCGTCCTTCTCCCACTCGAGCCATGTGACTGCCTGTTCCACTTGCACCACCTGATCATACTGCTCAAGGAAGCGTTGACCATCACGGCAGTTGTTGCACTGATTCAGCCAGCACTTGTTTGAAGGGTTCTCACACATGAAGGAGTCAGGGGTAGTGGGGGAATACCGGGGGATATCTGGCACCACCTTGTGGAGTGCCTCCAATGCCAAAATGACATCCTCATGGTACTGACAGATACATGCATTGTGTGGGGTCTGGCTTACATAGAGTACATGGGTTGGTCTAAGAGTCTTGAACTTTGTTAGACCAACTTTTTCATTGAGGTAGTCCTGGGTGAAAAGAGCATGACACTCCTTCAGGGTACAGACCAAGTGATGGATCTGTTTCTTCTCCATTCCCACTTTCCTGGCATCATTTTAAAAAATCAAAAGCTGTAAATTGGTTTGTGGCTTGTCATAGCTAACAGCTGTGATTAGAGCGAAACCAAATTGCAATAACTAAAGTGGTTGTTGAATGGCAAATACGGCAGGTTGCCATTCAACAACCACTTTAGTTATGGGGGTCTGCCAAACGGAGGAGGGTCCCTGCCTTGGATGTTTCTGCATGCATCTTCTGGCATCTTCTGACAAAACATGCCTCTAGAGATATTTTATATATCATTGGAAAGCACATAGAACAAGCAACAATTTGAGCATAAAATTATCTACACAAACCAATTATAAAAAAAGTTATGGGCAGTCAAAAGTCAAAAACGTTTTTAGCCAGTCTGGGGGTGGTCCCCCCCCTTAAGGGGGTAGTTCACCCAAAACTGGGAAAAAACGTCTGTTGACTTTGAATGCCCATAACTTTTTTTAATAATTGGTTTGTGTAAATAATGTTATGCTCAAATTGTTGCTTGTTCTATGTGCTTTCCAATGATATATAAAATATCTCTAGAGGCATGTTTTGTCAGAAGATGCATGCAGAAATGCATGCATCTTCAGAAACAGGGACCCTCCTTCTCTTGGCAGACCCCCACTACTCATTTTTAAAAATCAAAAGCTGTAAATTGGTTTGTGGCTTGTCAAAGCTAACAGCTGTGATATGAGTCGTTTTACATTGCAATAACTAAAGTGGTTGTTGAATGGCAACGTGCCGTATTTGATTACGCGCTAAAATACATTTTTTAGCGCGTAATCAAATACGGCACGTTGCCATTCAACAACCACTTTAGTTATTGCAATGTAAAACGACTCATATCACAGCTGTTAGCTTTGACAAGCCACAAACCAATTTACAGCTTTTGATTTTTAAAAATGAGTAGTGGGGGTCTGCCAAGAGAAGGAGGGTCCCTGTTTCTGAAGATGCATGCATTTCTGCATGCATCTTCTGACAAAACATGCCTCTAGAGATATTTTATATATCATTGGAAAGCACATAGAACAAGCAACAATTTGAGCATAACATTATCTACACAAACCAATTATTAAAAAAGTTATGGGCATTCAAAGTCAACAGACGTTTTTTACCCAGTTTGGGTGAACCGCCACCTTAAGGGGAGACGAGAGCATTACTTATCCCCTCTGAGAGTCTAGCAAGATCTCTGAGCCACTCAGGACCAAGGGAGAATCCTTCAGCCCTCGAAAATCCCAAGGTGTTGCCAACAGAAGACTCTGTGGACGATGCCAAAGCTGATAAGAGTCTGATCCCAGATAAAACCCGTCTATTTCTGGATAGTTGTACCACAGACGATGCCGAATCTGACAAGGATGCTGTACCTTTTACACAACACCAATTCAAAGTCCTATCAGATCAGGTCCAACAGTTTGGTCCCAATGTCAGGTGTGACAGAAGGGAAACTGTCGATGTGACCGGTTATGACAAAAAATTGTTCAGCGACCCTCTTCAGATCCGGTCTCACCAACAGATAGACGCGAGTCTGTCAATGTGCCGCTCGATGTTGTCAGGTAATAAAACACCTGAGTCCGAGATGGACGAGGAGGTTCAGAGTGCCATGGAGGCCTTTTGTAATTCCCACCCAGACGAGACAGTAGAATCCGAGGGGTTTGCGACTCTTATGTGTGACTGGGAGACGTATTCAAAAGAAGTGAATGAATGATGAGTATCTACGAAGCAATGCCCCCAAATCTAAAGGTGTCCGCGACAGAGATGTTATACAGGGCAGACATGTGGTTTTTGAATGTTTTCCAGAACTGAAGAGAGCTATAAAGGAGTGTTACAACGAAGAAGGAGACTCGTTCTCCCTCGATGTCAAGCCTAGAGGATGTATATTGCCTTTTCATTCTCACTCCCAGAAGAATTCAACTCGTTTTTGATGTCAACAGAATTTGACATTGACAAGTACGAGCTTCACACATTCTGCAGTCTATCAGAGACTTGCCTGTTGTACCATGTGGGTTCACGGTTGCTATCTCTAATTAACACAGTGTGTAATAATCCTCATCTGGTAGATGATTTGTCTCCAGATTTCGTAAAAACAGAGGATAACCGGTATTTTGCGTCCCCATGAAGGATGCGACAGCTCAGGAAGCTCGGGCCAAGAAGGAAAGGAAAGGTCAAGTGGGACTCGATGAGATTCGTATCAAGAAGGAGAACTGTGGCAAGCGGAGCAACAAGAAGGAGTACTCTGATAAGCAATCAGAGAGTGGTGGGTACTGTGACAGACGGCAGGGCAGTTGGACTTCCCCCCAAAAGAATCGACACAAAGTCACCCGAACCAGAAACAATTATCACACCGAGAGAAAAAAATGTCTCGGCTGTTAACGAGCAAGTCTGAAGAATTCGAACAGTCTGAACTTGGAAAGGAGACCCTAAGAAACTATGACAGATCGGAAGAGGGCGGTCCATCGTTTGTGGTTGGTGTTGTGGATGTACGCAGGCGATCAAACCTCTCAGAAGTTCGACTGTCACATCCAGGAAAATGATAGAGAGAAATAGACACGAGAGACTGGGTTAAAAAAAAAAGTATTTCGCGGATCAACGTGTGGGCGTATTCAAAGCCATCGCGTGATTTAAAAAAATTACAACTGTTCAAAACAGTACTTTAATTTCGTCACGAGCACAACCGATTCTGTTTAGTTGTCCTAAAAGTAGTGACGACACAAAATCATCGACAGACCCTTCGGTTCTGTGTTCTGTTAACTGTGGTTACAACTTTAGAGCTCCGTAGATTCTAGAAACTTCATGGAATGGACTTGATATATAGCTCAAAATATAGGTCTCTCTGTGTGCTCTCTTTTGATACTAAAAATGCTTCATAGATATACTATAGGCAAGTTACTAGACCCTAAATTTTTTTTTAATGGTACAAGTGGCTAGAGGAAGCTCTAGCACATACAAAATTGAGGGCGTTGATTTTCAACGCCCTTAATTTTGCACCCACGTGTCTGACCAGTAATAAATTTTTAACGCCTATTCAAAAAAAGTGGTTGCGTGCGCTAGAGCTTAGCCACTCGTACCATTTTCACATTTTTGGGGCACTTCGCAACCCAGAGTGGTTTCTGACGCCAGTTGGAGTGATCCAGATTTTTTAGGTCCCTTTAGGATCTAGTAACTTGTCCAGTCTCTAAAAAAAAAATTAAAATGGTACGATGGCTAGAGGAAGCTCTAGCGCATACAAAATTGAGGACATTTATTTTTTCAACGCCCTCAATTTTGCACCCACATGTCTGACCAGTAATAAATTTTTAACGCCTAGAGCTTCCTCTAGCCACTCGTACCATTTTTAATTTTTGGGCACTTCGCAACCCAGAGTGGATTGTGACGCCAGTTGGAGCGATCCAGATTTTTTAGGTCCCTCCGCTTTAGGGTCTAGTAATTTGCCTATACAGTGGTCCCTCCATATTAAGACCCTCCCAAGTAAGACCAGCTCCATTATAAGACCACTTTTGCTTGCTCCCGGTTGGCTGGCTTTATTTTGCCCCTCCCAAGTAAGACCCTCTAAGATAAGTCCACCTCTCGTATAAGACCACTTGGCTGGGTCAATATCCTCCCAAATAAGACTAAGCACCCAAGAATACATGTTTTTTGTTTGAAGATCTACCTTCCATTAACTGTGAAAGATCAAAAACTAGTACATATTTACATCTGCATTGATCCAAAGAGGGACCTCAGCATCGAGTATGAGGCACAGGCCAAGGCATGGATGAGCGCTCCCATCTGGGAGCAGTGGCTCAAGCGCGCCAACAATAAGATGCTTGCCGAGGGCCGGAAGATCATCATCTCCATTGACAACTGCTCAGCGCACTCAGATATCAACCTCAGAAACCTCAAGCTGGTCTTCCTGCCCGCCAACAACACCTCCAAACACTGGAGAGCGAATAGAATGATCCATTTGGATTATAAACCACAAAATCTTCTAGTCAATTCTAAGAACAATCGGTTAACACTGATAGATCTGGGAAATTCAGTAAATTTAAATGTCATGGAATTTTTATACAAAAGAAATACGTATAATACTTTCTGTACTACCGCCCTTGGCTGTTTATACACCAGGATTGACAGTTTTCCCAGAAATAATTCAAATACTATTGCCATGTACATTGCCATATCTGTCTTTTTATATCATCGATATATTTACAGCAATACAAAGTTGGTCTCTAGCAATGACCCCTTCATGCTATGCATCAAATCCCACATCTTCGAAACAGTTCTACGAAATGGAAGGAACCTCCTTTCGTAGATTTGAGAGATCATGCTGATTTCTCCAAGGCTGGTCAACTATCTGACGGATCTGCTATATCTAATAACATCAATTGGAGTATTGTAACTTTATGGGATATATTATGTGATACAAGAAAAATACTGGAGATTTCGGAAGGTCTACTATTTATACCCGGCAATAGAAAATACTCGTAGACACATTCTTGTTGTATTTCGACTACCTCAATAGACATGCAGGTCTTCTGAAAAAACATGACGCACAAGAATTGTCAACATACTGTTTAGATCTCTTGGTTGCATCGACTCAATGTTAGGCTTCTTGTGATATTCCTTTATCGGATGGTCATTGGTTGTGGTTTTTGAATAGAGATGCAGATGTTCCAATTAGCTTCCCGCATAATACGGGGTCATATGTATTAAAACCTACTCAGTACGGTCTGGGGTTTAAATGGTTGAAACCATGGCTGTTACAGAACATAGATGTTTATATGGATGCCGAATACAGTAAGAATTTCTTGGGCGAAGAAAGAAAGGAACGTATGTATGCTTTATGTTGGTTATGTATTGTATATCTTGCTTACTTCCAAATAATTATATTGTCAATGTTTTGTGCAGATGTTTTAGGTGCAATAAAGTTTATTGCATCACCAGTAAGAATCTTATTTGTCAACATGGACATCAGGATTGCAGGTGTGCTGGGTCTGGCTTTTCACCACTCCCCGGTTAGGAGACCTGTTTTGTCTCTTTTGTCTCTTGTGTATATATCCTTTGTTGATGAAGAGTTGATGAAGAACCCCCAAAAAGCAGTCAACGGGTGTTGTATTATATCCTTGTATTATATCCTTGTAGATGAACCCCCTCCCCCCCAAAAGAGGAGAAGGCCAGACCCCCAAAAGAGGGGAAACATAGCCACCACCAGCGACCCCAATGCCAGCCACCGCCAAACCACTGGTTAGGACCTGTTTTGTCAATATGTCTGTTTTGGGTCCATTGAATTGTTTTGTATTATATCATTGTTGATGAAGAACCCCCCAAAAGGAGTCAACGGGTGTTGTATTATATCCTTGTAGATGAACACCCCTGCTGGAGCCACCCCAATGCCAGCCCCCCCCCCCCACCACCAGAACACCCCTGCTGGAGCCACCCCAATGCCAGCCCCCCCCCCCACCACCAGCGACCCCAAACCACTGGTTAGGACCTGTTATTTCAATATGTCCGTTTTCAGAGCTAGAAATAACAGGCGGGTCATCGGTCATTTTCTGAGCAATTCACCAATTTGCCAGATTGTCCTCACAGCAAATAACAAAGCTTAGTGGCTACTACTAGTCAGCGGCTTAGTGTTGCAGCTGCAGTGGTTAACAAGAAGAAAAATTCACTTAGTTGTGAAAAAGAAAAAGGAGGGAAAAAATGGTGTGGTTAGCTAATAGCATGCAGTGCGTGCCCTTGGCTAATTGGTGCCCTAGGCTAATTGTATCCCTAGGCTAATTGCAATGTACGGAGGCTGAGGTCTGGTGATTGTAGGAAACAGCTGAGCTAGGTACAAATGATTTCAATGCTGATAGTAGCATTGAGTTATGGTGGGAAAGTACAACTAGACCAAACCAGTGGCCAAGCAGGAAGAAAGCCTGCTACTGCTACACCAAGCACCTCAGCATTGGTAGTGAATGAAGATGAAGAGAATGAGTCAGACAGAAGTAGTGAGTCTGGTGACAATCTTCCTTTAGAAGACTAGGATAACTGGATGGAGAACATGCAGTGACATTTTGTCCTACTTAACTTTTCATGCTGTATTGTCATTTGTTTTTGTTTTTATGAATGATACTATTATTATTGCAAGTATACCAACATTTAGTAGAAGTATAATGACTGACCAATATTAGAAAATGACCTAGCAAATCTTATTATGCTAGGACATCATGTCCTACCAACATTAAACCTTATTTCTAGCTCTGTGTTTTGGGTCCATTTAAATTATTTTGTGTTATATCCTAGGAGAAGGAGATGGAGGAGAGGGAGAAGAAGATGGAGGAGAGGGAGAAGGGGATGGAGTAGTGGGAGAAGAAGATGGAGGAGAGGGAGGAGAAGATGAAGGAGAAGATGAAGGAGAGCGAGGAGAGGGAGAAGGAGATGAGGAAAGAGATGGAGCAGAGGACTTTGCTTTTCCAGGAGATGGAAATTCGGCATCAGGAGGATACGGTATCCCTCAAGAATGAGGTATGAAATTGGAGGTCTCACTGATTCAATATTAATCTTCTCCCTCTCCTCCATCTCCCATTATTTTCCATGACATGCCCACCCACTTTCAACACCTGTAATTTGTCACCCACCCACTTACAAACCATGTATATTTCCATCACACACACTAATTGAATACCACATGCATTACAACACTCTCATGCACATATACCGCACCCTTTTTGCTTTTCTGAGCACATGTCTGTTTTTTCTAGCTTGTTCTAGTTTCATAGAAAGCACTGATGAGGATCCCTTATTGATCCGAAATATATATTTGCTAAAGTTACTGAGAAAACTACTGTTGAGTTCCTAAGATAGTTCTATACTACTAGCTTAAATAAATAATAGTCTCAATAGCTGCAAAAGCAGTAATAGCCTATAGTGAAACTACCTAATAGCAGCAATAGCCAATATAAATAAAAATACAGCAACTACTAGCTACTATGTCGAGAGCAACCGGTGACCTTCCTCCAGCCCGGTCTACCCGGAGTCAGACCATGACACCAGCTCCTCGGGCTGCAGTCGGGTACTATAGCCCCTTGGGGCAGATGGCCCTAGCCCCTACTGTCCCCGAGCAGGGTAATGCGATCATGTGTGGTCGCACCCGAGGAGTTGGACGTCGACCTGGGGACGACCCTGAACTACCCATGGAGCTGGAGAGCTCGCCCTCACCAGCTCCAACCGAGGAGAGCTCGTCCTCACCATCTCTGTCGGAGGTGAGTCCCCTACCCCCTCCCCTAATCCCACTCCAATTTTCCCCACAACCAATTACCCACCCAATACCCGCCCAAGAACCCCAAACCCAACCCCAAACCCCTCCCAACCCCATATTGCCGCCACCAACTGCTCCCCGGCTGGCTACCCCACCACGCCCACCTTCCCCAAACTCAACGGCTTCTGAGGACTCCAATATGGACGAGGAGGAGGGGGGAGACGATGGGGATCAACCCACCCCACCACCACCAGCTAACAGCCCTGCCACTACCGTGTCAGACGAGACACCCACCACTAGCCTGTCAGATGGCTCACCCATTAAGATCGACACTGGGTCATCTGACGGGCCAACACCACCTCAGTGTCCAATGGGACTGGTGGAGGGATTGCTCCACTCAAGGAGCGAGTTCCGGAGGAGTTCAGCCTACCACTTAAGGGTTAGGACCCACCTGAACTTCCTCCGGGACTCCCAGTCCCACCATCACGTCCCAAAGGGCCTGAGGGTGAAGAGAAGAGAGTGTTGGGTCATGGGGGGTGAGGAAGTGAGTCGGGCCCTGACTGACACTTTCGAGAAGATTGCAAGGGGGGCGGAGGAGGCAAGACTGGAGGCCCTTGTGAAACATTACTCATGGAGTCCACCTCCAGGGGGGTTGAGGCTACGGGCCAAACACATAGACTGCTGGCAGCCGACCCCGCCCTGCCAAAGAAAGACAGTGATGAGGCAGTGTGGGGTCGGACTGTGAAAAACCTCAAGAGATTCGAGAGGGGGCTGGTGAAGAAGGCAAACAGAAAATTTAGGAGATACCAATCTCCTGCCCACCAGCCCCCTGTCCAGCAGCTAGATGAAATACCAGACCAGAGGGAAATCCTGATGCCTAATTTAACTGGGGAACCCCTGAGGAACCCAAACAACAATAACAATAAAAATAATAAAAATAAAAATAAAAACAGCAATAAAAATCAACAACCCACCCCAACTGCACCCAGCACCGCCTCCACGTCTACCCAGACCACGTCAGAACAACCCATATCGAGGAAGAGGAGAAGGAGGGAGAGAAGAAGAATTGAAGACCCCAACAAAGTTTTTTCCCCAACGGGATACGGCCCGGAGGCATGTGCCCAACGGGATCAGGTCACCACCAAGACCCTCCCTGAGGGCCATGGTCTTCCGGGACCATCTGAATATAATAATAGGATAAAATAAATATAGACTGCCATTTGGAAGGAACCACTTCTTGGTATTGGAGATATGTACACATTCCCAGTGACTAATATAAATAAATATTCTTTTCAAGTCATAGATAGTTTTCTTTGGCTCTTTTTGGAATATTTACACATTCATAGTGATATAGTGATGGGAGGAGAGTAGCGGACTGGAAGAATAGGACTCTCGTTGTTGTTATTGTATATTTTTAAGGCAACCAACCAACGTTTTCTCTGTCTGGATAACACTTCTTGCTTTTGAATAATAATAGCATAAATGGTAGGTAGGTGAGACAATAAAAAATTAATGAAATGTCCTACTGTGGTGGGTGGTGCTTCGCAAGTGAATGGCTTGAAATTACAGCGCAGTTTCTTCATGATGCTTGCCTCTTGCAAGAAAGCATATGGATGCATTAGTAATAATAGTAATAATACTGCATGGTGCCTTCCTTGTAAATGGTCATGATGAATCCATTGGGGGGATGTCTCTTCTTGGTTGGTGGTTCTTTTGCTTTTTTCTGTGTGTCTTTGCTGCTCGAAGAAATGTTTTTGTTATTTCATTATATTATTATTATTTTCTACGCAGATTAACTCTCTTTTTTTCCTCGTTATAGGAGTCTGATGAATGAAGCCTGGTAAAAATGGAAATTCATCAGCTTCCATCTTCCCACTCAAATGAGGTTACATGTCATTTATTTATTATATCGGACTGGATGAAGAGGGAGTGATTTTCTGTGGTGTTAGTGGTGAACCTCAAAATGAAATGTTGATGAGGTACAATAAACCAGAGAGGAGAGATGAAAACTACATCGAAACAGAGAAGAAGCTACTTGTGCCTTCTTCAACATTTCATTTTGAGGTTATCCCGCCAATCACAGAAAATCACTCTTCCCACCATCTCGTCGGGAAATTCTAACCAATGGGAAATAAGACTCAGAAGATCCTTAGGAACTGAATAAAAAAGCAACAGAAAAATGAACACCAGAATGAATGAACGCTGGAAAAAACTACCTGAATCGACAACAACATGAATACCACCACCGATATAATAAACACTGTGGGTGCCGAGATAGCCACCCTGAGTGCAGAGATCACCGTCTTGAATGCTGAGAATGCCACCCTGAGTGCCGAGACCGCCGCCGTCTTGAAAGCCGATATCGACGATACCACCAAAAAAATAGACGCCACCTTCGATGACAAAATCGAAAGTACGAATAAGATCAAGATTGTGCGTGTTCTTCCTGACAAGGAGGGTGCATCCACCAACAACAATGACGAAGAAAATAATATATCTGAATTTCCATGGATAACTAAAAATATTCAAACTTATCTAAATGAATGTATGATGCAGGGATACATGATGGGATACATGATAGAGATAGACTCATATGATTCTGATAATGATAATACAATATATTTTAAAAAAATTATATATTATATATATATTATAACTTAGCAGTCTAAACACTGCATTCAGCCAATTATCAGTCTAAACACTGCATTCAGCCACTGCTTTCAGCCAATTACAGTCTAAACACTGCATTCAGCCACTGCTTTCAGCCAATTATCAGTCTAAACACTGCATTCAGCCACTGCTTTCAGCCACTGCTTTCAGCCAATTATCAGTCTAAACACTGCATTCAGCCACTGCTTTCAGCCAATTATCAGTCTAAACACTGCATTCAGCCACTCACTATTATTGTTAAGAGTAAACGAAATGGACAACGTTCAACTAATTGCAACCCTACCACATTTGTAGGGACGAGTCTGCTGATTTGATCAATGGACAGAAGTTCGCGAACTGTTCTGTACGATACGGACGGAACAGAATCTGGTCCAATCCCAGGAACAGAGTAAGAAATCTCTTCGGTTCGGTGGTCACTCGAAAGAGGAGGGCTGATGCTGCAAAGACTCATTTCCTCTCCAATAGTAAGCTTACTTGGAGTTTTAAAAACAAATTTTTTTACCCCGTTCTAAACTCGAGTTGTGCTCCTAATAGAAATCATCGCTCAAACCAGCCACGTGGCTGTTCACTCTGGCTGGGACATCATGCCCCCCCTTAATATCCAGATTCTTCCAGTTGCCCCGCCTGGACAATTTTCTAAATGAAACCTTGACATTCATAATAAACACAAAGAAAAACACTTGGCAATAAAATACTTCAGCATGTAAGCACAAAGCTGTACAAAAAGCAGGCCGGACTTATGGCATGCAAGTGATGGGTGGAGAGTCACAAGATACATTCTAGAACCTCAAACAGGAATTTAAATCATACTTTTCTGGCTTCCAGAGCACTGGTAGTAAACCATTTTTCTGAAAATTTTCTTTAAAAAAAATCTTCCTTTTATATCCTACCTATAGCTCTGCATGACCTGTGTACAAAACTTGGAAGGCTGTTCTGGTTCAGAAAAAAAGTTATGGAGGATTTCATGCATGCATTTTGTACACACCTGTACTGCATGGGGTGTGTAAATGATGTCTGTTTCCCCCCCAAAACTTATGGTTACCACTTTAGAGCTCCGTAGATTCTGCAAACTTCATGGTATGGACTTGATATATAGCTCAAAAGATAGGTCTCTCTGTGTGCTCTCTTTTAATACTAAAATATTTTTCATAGGTATAACTATAGGCAAGTTACTAGACCTAAAGTGGAGGGACCTAAAAACCTAAATGCCTGCAACCTCCACATAAATAACTCCAGATTGCTAAGTGCTAAAAATTTAAAATTAGCACGGGTGGCTAGAGGAAGCCCTACTCTATGTAATGAGTGTTTTCATTAGGCGTTAAAATTTAAGTACGTGGTCAAGCGCGCGGGTGGAAAATAGGTTTTATGGATTTTTAAAGAAATTCATTTTCTACCCGCGCGCTTGACCACATACTTAAATTTTAACGCCTAATAAAAACACTCATTACATAGAGTAGGGCTACCTCTAGCCACGCGTGCTAATTTTAAATTTTTAGCACTTAGCAATCTGGAGTTATTTATGTGGGCATTCAGGTTTTTAGGTCCCTCCACTTGTAGCTCCCCTAACTTGGCTATAGTTATACCTGTGAAAAATATTTTAGTATCAATAGAGAGCACATAGAGAGACCTATCTTTTGAGCTATATATCAAGTCCATACCATGAAGTTTACGGAATCTATGGAGTTATAAAGTGGTTATCACACACAAAAAAAGCATGTGGGTCATTCCCACCCCCAAAATGCAACTGTCTCTCCTTCAAAGCTGTATTATGAGTATTATGAAAAAGGTGTGTTTTTGGACTTTCAAAAAATCTCTCTCGGTGAATATTTATCTAGAACAATTCCATAATATACCATTTTATAGCTCTTTCTATGCTCTAAAGTTTGATAGAATCCTTTTTATTATTTTGTGTACTGGTCTTGAGTTATGCATTGATGTTCGACACGGATTTCATGCTTTTTCATTACGAATTTTCATTGACCTCCCAAATCACTTCCAAGTACATTGTGGCAAAACTGTCTCTATCATACTTTACGTATGTGGCTATGTTACACAAACTGTGAATGGGAAGTGGTCACTGACAATCTGTGATTTTTAAGATTTTTGTCGAGTGACAAGGGTAAGGTTCTAAGGGCGTCTATCTGTGGCAAATGTACAAACATGAAAAATCATTAGTAGCCTTCATGTAATATGTCATTTTAAAGCTATTGAACCAATCTTTCTTTTGATCTAAAAAGTATCTGTAAAGGATGAAAAACAAAAAAGTTATGAACGATACAAATTTGGAACACAGATCTTCAGAAAAATGGTTTACTACCCCCTTAAGATTCAAGGCTCACTGTGGAAATGTTTATGGAGCTAAAATCAACACCATTTAGGATGCTAAGAAGCTAAAATGAGTTTTAGCTGAGATTTGGTCAATTGTGTGTGTGTGTGTGTGTGTGTGTGTGTCTTAACTGAGACATAGTTCCCTATATCCCTATGAGGTCATACCAGTTTCAATATAGGGCACCTATGCCCCAGTTCCTACATAAGGCATCGATTCCCAGTTCTTGACTCTAGTCTCACTCTAGCCTCACCCCAAATGAGTCAGCTGGAATCTAGGTGCCTACTATTGAAACTTGGACATTGGTCGTTATATCCCTATCACCTCACCCCAGTTCCAATATTGGGCACCTATCCCCAGTTCCAACATAAGGCACCTCGATTCCAGTTCTTGACTCCAGCCACACACCCCAAATGAATCAGCTGGACTCGAGGTGCCTACCATTGGAACTGTGACAATGGTCCCTATATTCCTATGAGGTCACCCCAGTTCCAATATAGAGCACTAACTTCTACTCATTTTTTAAAGTGAAACTTGCGATTTTTTGCTAATATTGAGAGTGCCGGTTTTGGGTGGTACAATGGTGGTATTGGGTTGTACAAGTGGTATTAAGTGGTACAATTGTGATATTAGGTTGTACAATGGTGGTATTAAGTGGAACAATGGTGGTATTGGTTTGTACAATGGTGGTATTGGGTTGTACAATGGTGTATTGGGTTGTACAATGGTGTATTGGGTTGTACAATGGTAGTATTGGGTTGTACAATGGTAGTATTGGGTTGTACAATGGTGGTATTGTGTCCAATAATGGTGGTATTGGGTCCAATAATGGTGGTATTGGGTCCAATAATATTGGGTCCAATAATGGTGGTATTGGGTTGTTCAATACCACCATTGTACAACCCAATATTGAACAACCCAATACCACCATTGTTGGACCCAATACCACATTTGTACAACACAATACCACCATTTTACAAACCAACACCATTCATGAGTAGAAATTTACAATATATATCTAGCTAAAAAGTTACATAAGTACTGTATGTAACTTCTACTCATTTTTTAAAGTGAAACTTGCGATTTTTTGCTAATATTGAGAGTGCCGGTTTTGGGTTGTACAATGGTGGTATTGGGTTGTACAAATGTGGTATTGGGTTAGACAATGGTGGTATTAAGTGGTACAATGGTGGATAGCATGGATTTTTTGTTATCGATTAACTTTTCTGTTGTTCCTAAATAATATTGTCATGGTAAATAAAAGTGTAAAAATTGAAAAAATTAAAGCTAGTCTAAAGCACACAAAGAAGAAAAAACGAAAAGGATTTTTTTGTGTCAACCACCCAGACATAGCATTGATAGCAAGCAAAATCGGAGGAGCCAACCCAAAAGAAGTGTATGAAAGATATTTTTTTAGCACCGATGGCAAAGGTATACTTCAACCAAGCAATTTCGGAATTGATCCGAATGCTGAAATAGACGTTGAAAAATATTCTGACGACGACATGTCCCATGTGCTTGTCTTGGGTGGAAAGCATACTCCTGCAGCCGTGGCAGCTGTTGACGTACTGAGCATTGCAAGTACTATGATGCCTCCTGACAAGAACGAGCAAACCGTCAAGCAAATTGCAACCACTGTGTCTAGCGAAGACCTGACAACTAAAGGAGGTGAAATTTACAATTCTGCACTTTCAGTTCTCAGCGAAGGAAGCAAAAATAATAAAGATCAAATGAAGATACAACCATTGCATTTTCAGGAAAGTGGCAACGACATAAAAGAAACTGGGGCAAAGATAGCATCCATTTTTGCAGAATGCAAAAACGTTACTATAGATGCAGACGAAGCCGAACTGGCAGCAGCAGGATTCAGAAATTTGCATGAAGATAGTAGTGGAATGCAAACCAATGAAAATCCCTACGACGTGGATGACATTATGTCTGACATTTACATGGGACCAAGGAAACAGTTGTTGCGAGCGGGTGGCATGATTTCAAAACCACCTCTATTTGTGGAACTCAAACAAAATACCAAACCAGCTATCGTTGGTAATTTTGGGGCACACAGAGAAATCATGAAACAGTCGGGAATCACGGGTGTGCATGCAGGTTATTTGGCCTCATCGTCCTTCGCATCCACCACAACATCAATCATCGGCCAGGACTCACCCCTCATCTCAACCTATGACGGCCGTTCTGTCCACCACAGATCGTCAGATCCAGGCATCACCATCATCCCCACCTCGTTCTCGACGTGGAACGCGGCGAGCAGACCGCCTTCGCTCGCGCCCGTCCATGTCTGCCACCATCTCGCGCAGATTGCGACCGCAAACATCATCATCCAGAGGAACTCATCAATGACTATTCCCATAAGACTATCGAGCGCATTCAATCGTGCTGTGCCGCTGCTAACTACCGGCGACGTTGTTGAGTATTCTGCTATGACACGCCCGCACACTCTTGTGGCTCGAATGGATACAGACGAGCGAGAGAGCAAACGAAAGAAGAAGAAGGGGGAAGACGAGCCAGTCGCAGTGTCCCCTTCGACAGAATTTCTCGAGGACGAAAAAATTGTTTAAAAAAACAATGAAACATTGTGGTCCAGGGCGGATTCAATGCAGATTTTCCAAATTGTGAATCAGTTTGTCAATGCTAATTTGAATTTATCACCGAAGGACGATCCAGCGATGTTGCTATCGGCACAAAAAATGATGAGTGCTCCAAGTCCTATCATGCCAGAGCAGTTATTCTGCAGTCTGTTCAAGTGGCCTGTGAGATACACTGGACAGACTGTTATACAAATACAGCAGATTTATAATGGTTTTTCACAATCTCCACTGGGTCATGGTGTTTACAGTGACGAAGACCATCTTAGGGCTTATGTTGGACAACTGTCGACAATGCCCAATGGCCATAGTGTTCCTGCTCTAGGACCCGGAACTATATTAGAATTACGTATCCAAGCATATCAGAACTTAACAAACAATCCTCAGTTCCTGCAATTAGCGGTGCGTACGATAACACCGAATCAGGAATTAGCTACGTTGTCTGGTGCTAACAATAACCGGGGTTGTCTCAACAACACACCAGGTATAGGTTACACCTTTGGAACAGGAAGTGCTAATGGTTTGAGATCAAACCGTGCGAATCCCAACACAGGCTGGGGTACAAACAACTCTGGTTTTGGCATGAATGATCTAAATCCCAACACAGGCTGGGGTACAAACAACTCTGGTTTTGGCATGAACAATCTAAATCCCAACACAGAACAACGCTGGTTTTGGCATGAATAACACAAATCCCAATGTAGGATTGGGAACAAATAGCTATGGATTCAATAGTGGGTATGGTGCAAACAATTACGGGGTATGGAATGAATAGTATCAATCCGAATTTTAATCCAACCACTTCTATTCAAACTTTCTCTAACATACAAACAAATTTCATGCATCCAGCCACCACTCTAACAGGCACTAATTAAACACCACACTCATGTAACACCCTCACACCGCACCCTCATCCACTGTTAGAGCACATGTCATAAATAGGCACTGAAGAAGGTCACACAAATTGACTGAAATATATTTGCCAATATACTACAGTTGTGAGTTCATAGGATTAATATAGATTGTAACTATTAACCTACAGCTAGATACCCTTCCTCCATAAATAAGTTAGTAAGATGTCTAGATGTGATGAACCTCCAGCTAGATCCACCAGAAGCCACACCATGACCCCTGCTCCCCGGGCTGCAGTCGGGGACCATAGCCTCCAGGGGCAATCAACACTAGCCCCTAGCCCTAGCATTGGCAAGGGAGCAAACTGCACCATTAGCCTTCTCCACCACGTCCTCAGCAACCACAGTTTAGGAGAGATCAACCTCAACCTACATGCAGACAATTGCTCAGGCCAAAATAAGAATCGCTTTCTAATGCAATACCTAGCATGGCGTGTTCTGGCTGGACTAAACAAAAACATTGAGATCTCGTTCATGCTTGTTGGACACACGAAATGTGCCCCTGACTGGTGTTTTGGCCTGCTGGAGCACAAGTTCAGACGGACAAAGGTCGGTTGCTTGGATGACATTGTCAGTGTTGTGAACACATCTGCAGTAGTTAACCACGCCCAGTCTAAGAATAGACAACGTCGAACATAGCTAACCAACTGTCTAAACTCTTTATAACTATAATATTAACTAGTCGACCGCACACCGCTTCTCAGAAAGAGTCCAGTCCACAACTGCCAAGCATTAGCTGATTGAACGTGTTCGTCCCACCTAATTCAGGTATACGGAAGTATACGATGTCATGGTGCACGCGAGAATTGTTCCAGACGAAGAAACAGGGACTACTTTACTTATCAAAGAGGGAATGTGTGCCATCAGCAATGTGGTCCACGAGTGCAGACGTTATTCCTGCAGTGTGCAGAGCTGCCACTTGATGTGCATCCAAAGGAGCAAACTGAAGGGTCTGTGGATCTTCGAGTTTATTAGGTTTATTATTGCTGATTCCAAGGAATGTGGCTCACTCCATGTAGGATCGATGTCAGACAAGATCAGCGAGTTCATCACAAGAGTGCAGTCAGTTATGCTTCCTCTCCAGTGTATGTCTCCTGTACACCAAAAAAACATGGCAAGACCACATTTTGCTCTCAAAGGGCTCCAGGTCACAGTCGTTATTTTTGACAACAGTGCAGACAAGGTTCATCTCAACTTGGATCTGTCGGGATTTTCAGATCGGGCCGAATTGGTGAGTGTGTACAATTTTTTTATAGCTTATGTGGAAGAGGTTAGGAATGGAATTGAACAAGGTCAAGTACGTGGCCAGTCTTCAGGGGTTTGTCAAAAAAGATACACAGTGTGTGTATTTGACATCACGATACAGTTGTACGATCCGGAAGTGGCCAGTTCCAAACCCTGGATGAAACTCACCAGAATACACGACACAAAAAACCCTCGCTGTGTCGGTGGGGATCTCTCGGAAACAGTGAATTCCACTTGTTGGATACGGCAAACATCAAACGAGCCTTACCTGGACCTTTGGAGGCGTCACTGATTCTTTCCATGCACACTGTTATATGTGCAGTTAGGGCAATTTAACCGACTCAATGTCGCAGCAACTTGCCTTGTGTCTCTGCTGTAGACCCAGAATTCCCGTCCACAAACAACCCCGCTACATATTTGGGCAGCAAACTGGCTGTCAGTTGTGCACATAGCTTGCGTCAACGTTCGTTTGCAGACCGTAATATATACACCTCCATGGGTTTTACGGCTGGCATCTCATCTCAAAAATGTGTCCGGGTTTCTTGCATCCGATGCACCAGTGCTTCTTGCACAAATAGCAGCAATCATGGAGCAGAATAGAACCCGATATGCCAATAATTCCACGTATAAGAGTAATACGACATTTCAGAACGAACCACTCTCAAGATGCTTGTATGCAAATTGAAGTCCTAACACCATTCTCTCTCACATTGCGGTTTAGTAAAACAGAGAAGGTTGAAGAACACAATAAAGTTATCTCACTGGTCAAGGTAATTATGAAAATGACTAGTAGCTACAGAGAAACTATTTCCAATACAATGAGTAATGAAGACTCGGAGTGATATAGAGGATGAATCAATAATAAATTACAAAAACGATTATTAAGGGGGGAAAACTGCTGTTAAAAAAATGCCCACTTTGTCGAGTAATACCCATATTTTATTCAGTGTTTATTGGGAGAACTCCTTTACTGTTAAGGTTTGACTTGATCCATGTCTGGTGGAGTGATCCATTGGAAAGAGGATTAGTTTGTCCAAACATTATTTACTTCTTCAGCTTATGATCACTGAAAAAACTACATTGGCTCAAATTATAGCCATGTGGCGAAACAGAGGCTGGCCTTCATCTTCAACAGTTCCTGCTAAAGTCAAACATCAGAAAATATATTTGTTCCATGAAATGTGTCCAAAGTTATGTTCATTTCTTCAGCAAGGAACACGATATGCAGTAAATAAAATAAAAAATATTTTAATCGTCTGTACAACAATAACATCAATAAGAAAACACAAAGTATTAAAATTATCAAGTGCAGGATACATATGAAACTGACAATTCCAAGTAATGACAGGGAGACTGCTACGTACAAAAACAACAAAAAAAAAGATAACACAAATTCTAAAGGTACATATGAAACTCACAATTACAAGTAATGACAGGGTGACAAAAATAACAACAAAAACACAATTAAAATTATAAAGTGCAAGGTACATATGAATCTGACAATTCCCAAGTAATAATTTCGCGACTGCTATGCACAAAATGTATTGAAATGAGAAAAAGTACAAACGAAACCTAGGGAAAATATATCCAGCACTGCTTCAGTTTGGACAGGTAGAAATAAATGAGGACATTAATGTAGACTCAATCGTTGTAGCTGTCAAAAGACATGTCCTCCTCCATCATCAACATGATGGATAGTGGTCGACAACTTCCACTGGATAAAAGATGGAAGATATATTATCAGTACTTTTCATCCTTCATAGTTCAAGTTGCTTCATTGGCTAGTGATCAGTATCTTCAAGGTATTGTTTGCCACCAGGTATAGCTTCAGAGAGAATGCTATTATACACTCATTTAATGTCATTGGATGCCTGATCTCAATACAAGCTGATGAATTGCTTAAGCACACCGTCTCATCTTGATGCAAGATGACTTGTGCATCATTCCAGTGAGTTTCAACTTTCTTTAATTTTTCTAATACCAACCTTCCATAGTTCCTGGTAAATAAGCATTTTATCTTCTTTTCTTTTTTTCTTGACGGAACGTAACAATGACATTGTGAGAGGTGAAAATGATGTAGAAATCTTACAACCAAATAATTTATAATAATACTTGCTACACATAAAAACGCACAACAAAATATAAAATACAATAACAGTGTTCACATGCATCATAACAAATATACTGGAATATATATATATACACGAGAAAAAACAAGCCAAAATGAAAATAGACACCTTTTTTTTTTAAACACCTTTTTTCCCCAGAGAAAGAGAACAGTAAAAAGAGAAGACTGCAGCAGCAGCAAGCCTATGTTGTTAGACATTCTTTCTTTGCATATGTATATATTTTTATTATGTTTTTTTATCACTCCAATGTTATATTCAGTTGGCATTTGCATAACTCCTTATCCCCGACTTCCAGAGATTTGAGAAACACAGCTACAGTTACAAGTAATACTCCTTGATAAAAGCCAGGCACAATTGTTCTATCTTGACATTAGATAGCTTGAGGAAAGATTGTAGCAGTGTAGAATAACTTTGGGCAAGATGTAGAGCAGTGTACAATAATATCAAACAAAAAATAAATTTCAGGAGGGGCAGGGAGGGTGGGTATGAATGAATAATGAATTGATGGAATGATTTGTTCGGTCTCATTGTATCTTCTATAGCACTCCATAGACTAACTATTACATTCACACAATCACCATTGCACAGCTCAATACTGTTCATGCAATTATGTCATACAACACACACAAACATCTGGATGCTGTGCACACAACATATGGGAGAGAATTCAGGATGCTGGTCAAGCCAATTCCCAGAAGCCTTACAATTACATAGCATTAGATGCAAAGCACATCCTTTGAGATGCCCACTAAGCGTAGGATAGTCCTTTGAGAGACCATTAACTAAAGCCAAAAAGGCATAAAAATCTTGAAAAATACATCTTCTTACGACCTTGAATTCAATGGGGCCACAACTAATATCAGCACCTAGCAATGAGTGGCAATGATGCCTGTAGCACGGCTGACATTGCACTGCTATCGATGATTAAATGCTCTAAAAGAAGGGTTGCGTTCAGTTATGATCGCATGGACTAGTCCTTGCACTAAGAACACTAGCATCCATTCCTTGCATCTACGTAGTGGATATATGGTTGGAAGAAGTGGTAGAATGTGGGTTAAAGATAGCACACAAGCACATCTCAAAGGTACCATTCCTTGCATCTACGTAGTGGATATATGGTTGGAAGAAGTGGTAGAATGTGGGTTACAGATAGCACACAAGCACATCTCAAAGGTACCAGAGGACCATATGTGAACCTCGTCCAGTTACAGAAAAAACATTTACAGAGCGTTATCTTCAGAAATTGCGAGATTGGAAACGTGCAGGTAAGCATTTTATACAATTACACTTTTCTTCATCACGTTCAATGGAACTACAAACACCAACAATCATCGTGGAAATTGCTAACACACTCACTTAATGTGCTACAGGTGAGCAAACCAAACTCTCTGCAGGGCAAGGACACTGTTATGCACGTTACGTGTTACACACTTTGCATGTGCACTGCTATGGCATGTGTAATCTGATGTGAAGAAAGATGCTTCTAGTTACTCACCAACTTTTACCAAGAAGCGCGATGAGTTGGTAATGGGGGAAGGAGGATCAATACACGAGAGAATGTCCTCTCGTGGGACAGGGAGGCGGTCGGCTCTCGCTGGCCAGTTCCATCTCTTAAGCCCCAGCAGATTTCAAAAAATTTAGCGACAGTTGAGTGGGAGTGCTGCTCTCCACTTCTCCCACAAAATATTTTCTGTCAGGTTGTAGTCAGATGCAGAGCAGCAGCTGTTTGTTGTATTCCTCTGCTTGTGCTCTCTTGATAAATATGTGCTTGAGAAAATGGGGAAGGGCGAGGATGTGCTCCTTCAAGTCATCAGTCATCCCTTATGAACAACTTTATTTAGGCGCTCATTCTCGTCCTTCTCCCACTCGAGCCATGTGACTGCCTGTTCCACTTGCACTACCTGATCATACTGCTCAAGGAAGCGTTGACCATCACGGCAGTTGTTGCACTGATTCAGCCAGCACTTGTTTGAAGGGTTCTCACACATGAAGGAGTCAGGGGTAGTGGGGGAATACCGGGGGATATCTGGCACCACCTTGTGGAGTGCCTCCAATGCCAAAATGACATCCTCATGGTACTGACAGATACATGCATTGTGTGGGGTCTGGCTTACATAAGAGTACATGGGTTGGTCTAAGAGTCTTGAACTTTGTTAGACCAACTTTTTCATTGAGGTAGTCCTGGGTGAAAAGAGCATGACACTCCTTCAGGGTACAGACCAAGTGATGGATCTGTTTCTTCTCCATTCCCACTTTCCTGGCATCATTTTTAAAAATCAAAAGCTGTAAATTGGTTTGTGGCTTGTCATAGCTAACAGCTGTGATTAGAGCGAAACCAAATTGCAATAACTAAAGTGGTTGTTGAATGGCAAATACGGCAGGTTGCCATTCAACAACCACTTTAGTTATGGGGGTCTGCCAAACGGAGGAGGGTCCCTGCCTTGGATGTTTCTGCATGCATCTTCTGGCATCTTCTGACAAAACATGCCTCTAGAGATATTTTATATATCATTGGAAAGCACATAGAACAAGCAACAATTTGAGCATAAAATTATCTACACAAACCAATTATAAAAAAAGTTATGGGCAGTCAAAAGTCAAAAACGTTTTTAGCCAGTCTGGGGGTGGTCCCCCCCCTTAAGGGGAGACGAGAGCATTACTTATCCCCTCTGAGAGTCTAGCAAGATCTCTGAGCCACTCAGGACCAAGGGAGAATCCTTCAGCCCTCGAAAATCCCAAGGTGTTGCCAACAGAAGACTCTGTGGACGATGCCAAAGCTGATAAGAGTCTGATCCCAGATAAAACCCGTCTATTTCTGGATAGTTGTACCACAGACGATGCCGAATCTGACAAGGATGCTGTACCTTTTACACAACACCAATTCAAAGTCCTATCAGATCAGGTCCAACAGTTTGGTCCCAATGTCAGGTGTGACAGAAGGGAAACTGTCGATGTGACCGGTTATGACAAAAAATTGTCCAGCGACCCTCTTCAGATCCGGTCTCACCAACAGATAGACGCGCGTCTGTCAATGTGCCGCTCGATGTTGTCAGGTAATAAAACACCTGAGTCCGAGATGGACGAGGAGGTTCAGAGTGCCATGGAGGCCTTTTGTAATTCCCACCCAGACGAGACAGTAGAATCCGAGGGGTTTGCGACTCTTATGTGTGACTGGGAGACGTATTCAAAAGAAGTGAATGAATGATGAGTATCTACGAAGCAATGCCCCCAAATCTAAAGGTGTCCGCGACAGAGATGTTATACAGGGCAGACATGTGGTTTTTGAATGTTTTCCAGAACTGAAGAGAGCTATAAAGGAGTGTTACAACGAAGAAGGAGACTCGTTCTCCCTCGATGTCAAGCCTAGAGGATGTATATTGCCTTTTCATTCTCACTCCCAGAAGAATTCAACTCGTTTTTGATGTCAACAGAATTTGACATTGACAAGTACGAGCTTCACACATTCTGCAGTCTATCAGAGACTTGCCTGTTGTACCATGTGGGTTCACGGTTGCTATCTCTAATTAACACAGTGTGTAATAATCCTCATCTGGTAGATGATTTGTCTCCAGATTTCGTAAAAACAGAGGATAACCGGTATTTTGCGTCCCCATGAAGGATGCGACAGCTCAGGAAGCTCGGGCCAAGAAGGAAAGGAAAGGTCAAGTGGGACTCGATGAGATTCGTATCAAGAAGGATAACTGTGGCAAGCGGAGCAACAAAAAGGAGCACTCTGACAAGCGGAACAACAAGAAGGAGAACTGTGGCAAGCGGAGCAACAAGAAGGAGTACTCTGATAAGCAATCAGAGAGTGGGGGGTACTCTGACAGACGGCAGGACAGTTGGACTTCCCCCCAAAAGAATCGACACAAAGTCACCCGAACCAGAAACAATTATCACACCGAGAGAAAAAAATGTCTCGGCTGTTAACGAGCAAGTCTGAAGAATTCGAACAGTCTGAACTTGGAAAGGAGACCCTAAGAAACTATGACAGATCGGAAGAGGGCGGTCCATCGTTTGTGGTTGGTGTTGTGGATGTACGCAGGCGATCAAACCTCTCAGAAGTTCGACTGTCACATCCAGGAAAATGATTTAGAGAGAAATAGACACGAGAGACTGGGTTAAAAAAAAAAGTATTTCGCGGATCAACGTGTGGGCGTATTCAAAGCCATCGCGTGATTTAAAAAAATTACAACTGTTCAAAACAGTACTTTGATTTCGTCACGAGCACAACCGATTCTGTTTAGTTGTCCTAAAAGTAGTGACGACACAAAATCATCGACAGACCCTTCGGTTCTGTGTTCTGTTAACTGTGGTTACAACTTTAGAGCTCCGTAGATTCTAGAAACTTCATGGAATGGACTTGATATATAGCTCAAAATATAGGTCTCTCTGTGTGCTCTCTTTTGATACTAAAAATGCTTCATAGATATACTATAGGCAAGTTACTAGACCCTAAAAAAAATTTTAATGGTACAAGTGGCTAGAGGAAGCTCTAGCACATACAAAATTGAGGGCGTTGATTTTCAACGCCCTTAATTTTGCACCCACGTGTCTGACCAGTAATAAATTTTTAACGCCTATTCAAAAAAGTGGTTGCGTGCGCTAGAGCTTAGCCACTCGTACCATTTTCACATTTTTTGGGCACTTCGCAACCCAGAGTGGTTTCTGACGCCAGTTGGAGTGATCCAGATTTTTTAGGTCCCTTTAGGGTCTAGTAACTTGTCCAGTCTCTAAAAAAAATATTAAAATGGTACGATGGCTAGAGGAAGCTCTAGCGCATACAAAATTGAGGACGTTTATTTTTTCAACGCCCTCAATTTTGCACCCACATGTCTGACCAGTAATACATTTTTAACGCCTAGAGCTTCCTCTAGCCACTCGTACCATTTTTAATTTTTGGGCACTTCGCAACCCAGAGTGGATTGTGACGCCAGTTGGAGCGATCCAGATTTTTGAGGTCCCTCCGCTTTAGGGTCTAGTAATTTGCCTATACAGTGGTCCCTCCATATTAAGACCCTCCCAAGTAAGACCAGCTCCATTATAAGACAACTTTTGCTTGCTCCCGGTTGGCTGGCTTTATTTTGCCCCTCCCAAGTAAGACCCTCTAAGATAAGTCCACCTCTCGTATAAGACCACTTGGCTGGGTCAATATCCTCCCAAATAAGACTAAGCACCCAAGAATACATGTTTTTTGTTTGAAGATCTACCTTCCATTAACTGTGAAAGATCAAAAACTAGTACATATTTACATCTGCATTGATCCAAAGAGGGACCTCGGCATCGAGTATGAGGCACAGGCCAAGGCATGGATGAGCGCTCCCATCTGGGAGCAGTGGCTCAAGCGCACCAACAATAAGATGCTTGCCGAGGGCCGGAAGATCATCATCTCCATTGACAACTGCTCAGCGCACTCAGATATCAACCTCAGAAACCTCAAGCTGGTCTTCCTGCCCGCCAACAACACCTCCAAGCTTCAGCCTATGGACGCTGGCATCATCCAGGCCATGAAGCTGGTCTACCGGAAGCAGGTGATCCGCTACATTCTCTGGCTTATGGACGACACTGTGAATGCCAATAATGGTTGCACTGAGAAAATGAGCTCGCTTGTCAAGAAGGTGACGTTCTGATGGCGATCCGCTGGCTCAAGAAGGCCTGGGATAACCTCCACGTGTCCACCATCAAGAAGTGCTTTAAGAAGTGCTTTAAAAAGGGGGGAACTATTGCATTTCCCCCCCTTTTTTCTTGCCTTATGTATGAGGGTCCAGAGGACGAAGTGCTGGGCCATGGGGGGAGAGGATGCCGCCCAGACACTGACCCAGACCTTCGAAAACATAGCCAGGGAGGCGGAGGAAGCAAGGCTGGAGGCACTCATTCAACACTACAGCACCCTGATAGAAACCACAGGCACGGAGGTGGACTCGGCATGTGACTCACACGACCTGCTGGCCCTGACATAAACTGTCATTGTTTCAAGTTTCAGAGCATTTCAATGCGCCATTATAGGGTTATGATACTTTTTATACACACCATTTCAATGTCAAAGAATATTCGAGGTGAAACAGAGAAAGAGCTGCCGTCTTCCTGACGTTCAAGCGTTTGTAACTCAGCGACCTTACTCCCCTAAGTTTTCAAACAACTACCAAAATGACGAACAGTTGACGTTGAAGGTAAAATCATGATGAAAAAACATGATGCGTTGTTCTATTGTTAAATCATCGTAACGTCTGTCAGATGATCTCGACCGTCTTCAGTTACCAATCGGAATTGAGTTGAATCCATGTCTTTTTGTGTTTTTCTAAAACCAGAAATTGTAAAATATGAATGGGGTCTAATAAATAAAAAACATCAGTATTTCATCGGTCACAAACTGTTTACGACTAAGAAAAAGAGTTAAATGGTGAGATATCAGTGATTTTCCGCTTAGACGATTGTGTGACTATATAATCTCTTACTTGTCTGATTGGGAATTCTTAATTCTGATCGATTATCATGAACGTCTATTAAATTACCATTTGACATTGTTACAACATGTTGTCAACCCTTCGATCTCAACCCCTTTTGTAGTTTGTCATTTGCCACACGCCGATGTGTGGATATTAGAACAGAAAAATGAAAACATACGGGTTGTATCTTGGTTAGAAAGAAAAACCTTGTCAGATCTCAAAAATACTATATCTGATCCGATGAGAAAACAGCAGTTGTTGACTCTGTATGATAAAGGAAGTATTGCTGGTATAGATGTGGGTTATATATGGGAAGGGTTCCACCAGATGTCTCATCGTGTTGTCATTGGTCCTAATCTCACGGTACCATCGTTGTCTGTTCGTACAATGTCATGGACATCAATACAACAATTTATTTTCTTATTACAAGGACGTGTATTAAGGACACAAAACACTTTTGATTCTGCGATACAGATACAGACAGTGTTAAAAAAACTAAAAAGAAAAGAAAAACTACCTGATGTGCTAGACGTGTCAGCATCTGTTGTAGCAAGTTAGAAAGTCATTGACAAATATGTGAACAGCACTGCAAGCAGAGAACTTACGGAGTCCTTGGTTGTGGGGGTTCGGGGGACCTTTTCATGATGGAGCGTTGTTACTGAACAGAGAGCTATTACATCTTTTAAGAGCGTTTGGATCATTGTGGAAGTGCAGTGTCTTAAATCTGGTTCAAATATAGTTCCCAGCTGTATACGACTTTTCTTGTCCTTACTCAGCACCATGTTAAACCTCTGGGCCAGCGTTTTATTGCTCACAGATGGAGGTCTGGTCTTTCCTAGTTCGCATTTGGTGAAGGCGTTAGCAATGGACCCCTCTTGTAAAGTAATGAGCATAACATGTTCATACCAGTAGGTGCAGTATGAATTGACCTACCTTTTGCAGTAATCTTTACCGGGTTCATTGTCAATTTGCTAATATCAAAGAGGCATTTCATCACCTCATCTTCCGTGATAGTGCTTCCCCGTACATATGGGTTCATATACCCTGGGAACATCCCATAGTGCTGTTTATCTTTGGCATCTGGCAACAAAATATATAGGAGGCTGGGATAGTGGTGGATTATGCTCTAGGAAGCATTGTAGGAGGCTGGGATAAGGTAAGGGATTACTGGTGGATTATGCTCTAGCTAGGAAGCATAGTAGGGGGCTGGGATAGGGTAAGGGACTGGTGGTGGATTATGCTCTAGCTAGGAAGCATTGTAGGAGGCTGGGATAGTGGTGGATTATGCTCTAGCTAGGAAGCATTGTAAGAGGCTGGGATAGGGATAGGGTAAGGGGATTCTGGTGGATTATGCTCTAGCTAGGAAGCATTGTAGGAGGCTGGGATAGGGTAAGGGGAGTGCCTCATGACAACATACTGAGTGGATAGCTGATATGGACACCTCCCAACCAAGCACCAAGTCTGCACACCAATAAGAGTCTTGATTGTGGTTTCACAGTTTTACAGGTTTACAGGTGGGGGAGGGATTTGAAGGGAGGGATCCACAAAATTGACCACAATCCAGTCAGTCAGTCAGATGCATGCAGATGGACAAGTTGCAGCAGGTGAGTCTTACAGATTATTTAGCCATAGATCTCTGTGCTAGACCTGTTCTCAAGCAGGGGGGGATATTATATTGTGCAGGGGCGGATAAGGATATTACTGATAAGCTAGACTTAGCTAACATTGCAAATGCATTTGTTGGTGACTCTGAACATAGACTTGGTACTTTTCAAAAAAATTTGTTTACATTAGCATAAACTGGGACATGTTGTGTGCTGCAGAGTAGTGATGATGGCGGCACAGACAAGATAAATGGAAATGGACTCATCAAGAAGCTGCAGGTGATTAAGTTTAGTCTTACAAATTATTATCTCAAGCAGAGGGGATATTGTATGAGCAGGAGGGATATGGTATGAGCAGGGGAGGGATGTCATGTTCCTACGCTAACTCCCTTTTCACCCCAGCCACTTTATAGAACATATTTGCTAGCAGAATTGTTCCCTCCCACCTGTGCATGAATAGCCATCTTGGAGCTCTACAGATATTACCAGCTGGGTACCCTTCTTCAACAGATAAACTAGCAGAATTAATCTCCCCACCCCACCCCCCCAAATGATCTGTTCTAGCTATAGCTTAGCAAGATGCTCAAACTTTCAGGACCTGATCTTTAGGCACACTAACATGCTAGAGATATAATTTCTATTTTTGGTCTAAAGTAAGATTGCATTGCCCCCCTTCCTCAGGTATATGTGCCCAAAACCAACGTAAGTGACAAGCAGTGGGCGGAGTATTTGGAGTGGAGAAAGACATGCCCAGGTGAGGGGGAGGTGTAGCTTTCTGTTAAAGTACTGTATGTCTGTTTTTAAGGGTGTTTTCTCCTTATTGTTCCTGTTCCAGTCTTTTGAGAGTTTGACGATGGTCCCTCTCTTCCGACTAACCTTTACAGTACTGTAATTCTGGAGAGGACCTCGACTCATCCACACCACATATAAACTACAGGACCATCATCAGCAACAACACATTTCTTATATGACAATCAAATTTTTATGCAATATCTAAATTAAGTAATCTTGTCTATACTTTATTCATTGATTTTATCTAATAATGAATCTGCCAGTTCAAACTTTGGTAAGGTGGTCAAGCTTCACTTTAGATACATGCTGGATGAAATTTGTGCGTTAACCCCTTTGAGTTTTGCTGACTCACCCCGTCTCATTTGGGGGGTGGGGCTGGAGCCATGAACTGGAATCGAGGTGCCTTATGTAGGAACCCGGGCATAGGTGCTCTATATTCACTCTATAAAGCACCTCGATTCCAGTTCTTGGCTCCAGCCACACCCCCAAATGAGTGAGCTTGAAACGAGGTGCCTATTATTGCAACTGTGTCAATTGTCCCTGTGTCTATAAGTAGACATTCCAATTTCAAAATAGAGCACCTATGTCGCAGTATCAATATAAGGCACCACTTCGATTTCAGTTCTTGGCTGCAGCCCCACCCCTAATTTGTCAGCTGGAAACGGGGTGGTTACTATTGGAACTATAACAATGTACTCATCTGGGGGTTAGATGAACTGGAATCGAGGTGTCTTATGTTGGAACTAGAGCATAGTGCCCTATATTGGAACTGGGGTGACATCATAGGGATATAGGGACCTACCGGTTTTGGGGTGTACAATGGTGGTATTGGGTTGTACAAGTGGTACAATTGTGATATTAGGTTGTATAATGGTGGTATTAAGTGGAACAATGGTGGTATTGGTTTGTTAATAGTTGTCCCAAGATATTAAATATACCCTGGTCAGCACCTGTTAGCAAAGAGGAGTGGATTAGCACATGATTTTTGCATACAATATATAACAGAAAAGTCTTTCCATGAAACTGGGTAAAAAGGTTTGATGATTTCGACTGCCCATAACTTTTTTTTCTAATTACTCTATGCAGATAATTTTATGCTCAACTTATTGATGGTTCTATGTGCTTTCCAATGATATATAAAATATCTCTTTAGGCATATTTTGTCAGAAGATGCATGCAGAAACATCAAAGGCATGCACTTCCTCCGTTTGGCAGACCCGTACTTAAAAAATAAAAGCTGTAAATTGCCACTACGTATCCGTTCGAGTTAGAATTCACGCAGAAACTTGGAATTGGCACTAGCGAAGCTTAATTTGTTGTTCTGTGATGATCTAATTCAATAGCTGCTACCTGGATGCTAGGGTAAAAAGCTATAGCTTAGGCGCTCCTTCATCTCTGTTTAGCACTAGCTTTTACCCCTCCCTTTTATAGCTAACTGTTTCTATAGCAAAATTAGTTAGTGCTGAAGGCTGTTACTTGTTTTTGTGCCATGGAAACGCTTAGACTGTCAGATATCCTCTCAAACATGCCGAAGGGTCTTTGCAAAATTTGTTTATTTTTCAGCCGCCCACGGGGAAACGTCCCGTGCCATCCGTCAAAGAGTGGCAAGTTGCCTTATTTGGTCACGGGCTAATTTTAGCCGTGACCAAATATGGCAGCTTCCCATTCATTAACCACGTTAGTTATTGCAATTCTGCTTCGCTCATGTTAGCTTAGGCAAGCCACAGACCAATTTACAGCATGAGTTTTGGGGGTCTGCCAAACAGAGGAAGTGCATGCCCTTGATGTTTCTGCATGCATCTTCTGACAAAATATGCTAAAGAGATATTTTATATATCATTGCAAAGCACATAGAACCAGCAACAAGTTGAGCATAACATTATCTGCATAGAGCAATTATAAAAAAAGTTATGGGCAGTCAAAATCATCAAACCTTTTTTTATAGCCGACCCTCAACATGTGAGAAGGATTGCTCCACCAAACGTACCACGTGAGTAACAAATAGTGGTTGTTAACATCCAGGTTGAAGTTATTGTTTATTGTCTGTAGAGAAAAAAAGGTGTCATTTACACTCCCCCCCCCCCCCCCCCCCCCCCCCCGATAGTGAAGCTGGCAACGAAGTGAGCCCGGAAACTAATATTACATTACTTGGTGTCGCTATTTGAACCTAATCTTTCTCTTCCATCTTTCTCTCTCTCTAATTTCTTTCTTCCATCTCTCTCTAATCTCTTCCATCTGTACACTTTTTTTCCTTGCAGAAGATTTATCATTTTACCATAAATGAAATTCACTCGAGGCAGCTAATGCTGCCTTATAAGACAACAAGTTAGTATTCACATCCTGAGTTAAAATAATAATAATAATAATAATAATAATAACAACAACAATAACAACAACAATAACAACAACAATAACAACAACAACAACAACAACAATAACAATAACAATAACAATAACAATAATAATAATATCTAATTTGACAGAGGAGGTTGAAATTCCCTGGGCTCTTATTTCGCATATATACTCGTTCTGAGGAAGGAGTTGCATAGTTACCAATATCAGCTACATCATGCACATATTTGCTGTTCACTTTCTGGAATTGTAAATTCTCTCTTCTTCATTATCTTCTTCTTGCAGCAGACCCCTACATTGCGGCTAAAAAATTCATCGTAATTAACCGCCTTCCAGCCCACCACTTGAATGAAGTGGCTGAATATCTTTAGGCTGGGGAATGCTGGGGACCAGTTGTGAGCACAGGATAGCTGCAGTAAATAGATGTTCAATATTGCTCCTTTAAATATATTTGAATTTACGATCAAGTCATTCCTACACTAATTATATAGGACAATGACAATTACCATGTTTAATACTAATTTTAATCGTTCCAGTTTGAATGATAAACTTGATACATTTTTTTTAGCATTGAGGGTAACTGAAGTGGTGCTTATTTTTGGTTTACCTAATTAATGGCAAGAAACCCCAAGCAAGATAAATTTAAAACTTAATTGTCCTATAATCGTTTCTGGCTTGCATTAGTTAGTTAAAAAATTTTTTTGATTGTGACATATGAAGCAACCATAAAGGTTTCAAGCTTCGACCAAAGCAGTTGCCATAAGGCTTTCGCGATGGATGCTCTGAACACGGCAAAAATGAATGTGCGATCTGGAGGTGCACAACCTGCACTGAGAGACACAGAGTGGCCCCCTGATAGTGGAATTACCCAACGAATGGTCGATTTGAAGGGAGTCCCCAAGGGCATGAAGAAGGTGCTGGAGGAACGTGGGATAAACACTTCTTCCCTGACTGGCCCACAGATGAGAGTTATCCTGGCTAACCATCCAGATTTTGCAAATGAAAAGAACGTTGTAGAGAGTTACCTTCTGAGCAGGGGTCATATGGTACGATTAATACCGAAGTTCCACTGTGAACTAAACCCTATCGAAAGGGTTTGGGGGAAGGCGAAATCCTTTACACGTGCCCACACTAATTTTACCATCGCCGGATTACGAAAACTTATACCTATAGCTTTGGACTCTGTATCTCTGGACACAATACGCAAGTATTTCAGGAAGTCTAGGGAATATGAAAAAGCATACAGGGAGGGCTACAAGGCCGGAAAGGATGTGGAACAGGCAATTAAATTATATAAATCACATCGACGTATTTTCTCAGACTTTCTGAGTGTGTAACTTTTGAACAAATTATAATTTTGAAATTCAGTCTTACAAATTTGTTCTACTTTAATTTAGTGTAATTTTGGTCATATTTTAAAAAATTTCTGTAAAGGAAATCACAAGATATTTATTTTTTCATATTGAAAAGGAAAACATTTTTATAAAAATGATAAATGTAAAACTTACAAAAGTGTCTTACAATTATGATCAGCAATATACACTGTTATGGTTGAGTGCATTGTAAAGTTTTAAGGTTACTCCATTAATTTTAAATTAATTTTTTAATAGTTTTTAAGACTTTATTGTTAACAAAACCACATTGTGGTCAATGTCGTTGCTATGGCAACACAACTCTGTGGCCTTAGAGATGACATCTTCATCTGCTTCTCTACCAAAAAGCATGAATTTATGATATTTCCTTCACCTGTAATAAAAGATTACATATGAGTGGGTAAAAATATATAAACTGGGTCGTAATGCTGGCAGGCACTATACTCGTTCTGAGGAAGGAGTTGCATAGTTACCAATATCAGCTACATGCACATATTTGCTGTTCACTTTCTGGAATTGTAAATTCTCTCTTCTTCATTATCTTCTTCTTGCAGCAGACCCCTACATTGCGGCTAAAAAATTCATCGTAATTAACCGCCTTCCAGCCCACCACTTGAATGAAGTGGCTGAATATCTTGAGGCTGGGGAATGCTGGGGACCAGTTGTGAGCACAGGATAGCTGCAGTAAATAGATGTTCAATATTGCTCCTTTAAATATATTTGAATTTACGATCAAGTCATTCCTACACTAATTATATAGGACAATGACAATTACCATGTTTAATACTAATTTTAATCGTTCCAGTTTGAATGATAAACTTGATACATTTTTTTTAGCATTGAGGGTAACTGAAGTGGTGCTTATTTTTGGTTTACCTAATTAATGGCAAGAAACCCCAAGCAAGATAAATTTAAAACTTAATTGTCCTATAATCGTTTCTGGCTTGCATTAGTTAGTTAATTTTTTTTTTTTATTGTGACATATGAAGCAACCATAAAGGTTTCAAGCTTCATGAAGTTAGTCTGCATCCATTTGATGACTCAACAACAAGCAGAACATGCACAGTATACTTCATTATAACACAAGCTTGTGTGAAATGGAAGCCAGAAAAGTATTTTATTTTATGCGGCAAATATTTTGAAGACTGGTATTTTAACACTTACACGGCGGCAATTGGAAACGTCATAATCATTGTATGTGCGTTATACTCAAACCGGAAGTAGTCACCTGGGTGCGGCATTGTTTTTCAAAAAAATTGTCGATCGCATGGGGAAGAAACGGTCTGTTGTTAGTTGCTCCTACGGCATATTTACTACTCCAAAATTGACCAAACAACAGAGACAGGTCCAGGGAACATTGGTTATCTCAGCAAACTGTAACTATTCGATAGCCAGTTTAAAAAAACCCATCGTATTGACGCTTTTGTTATACCTTTGTTTAGAAACTAGTCATGGTAGCTTCTACGCTATTTTTGTATGTTAGTTGGCTGCTTAGACTATGCAAAGTATGCTAGATTTGTCTGTATGCTGTGTGGTAGCTATAGGATAGGCAATTTAGGTAGGTGGGAGCTATTTTTGTTACATTGTGTACTAAAACTTACCTGGATATATACCGTATTTGCCGGAGTATAAGTCGCAGTAGTAGCTCCAAATCTTCTTCTCCAATTGAGGGGTGCGACTTATAATCCGAACATGCCGCTTTTCCTTAAACAACTGGGCGGGGTCTCTAGTGGTACGTGTGTCGATCAAATGTCTGGGAAGCGAATGAGTTATTGCGCATGCGACCTATACTCCAACTATTATAGATTTTCAAAATGATGGCCAACTTTGGGGGGTGCGACTTATATTCCGGTGCGACTTATACTCCGGCAAATACGGTAGCTATCTAGCTAGAACAAGATTGTCAGCAGCAAAAATCCATTTGAATACCTTGCTAGATCAAGTACAATGTTTTATAAGAAGATAATTGAATAACAATATAGTCATTGAATAACAATATAGTCATGAGTTCACTGTGTTGCTCTTGGTTTCTTCAGGATCTTGGGCTGTGTGGTACTCTTTGAAGCACTCTTCTGGATGTAGAGGTGGGTGAGTCTGACAGTAGTACACCGAGCCTGAGCGAACCGTAAGTGGCCTGTTTACGATCAGAATTTGTGTATTAATATTTGTTTCACGCACTACTAGGTCAAAAACCTTGTCTGCAAAGAACAGGTGAAGAAATATCCTTGGGCTCAACATCATCATCTGGCAAATTTGAACCAGGAGTTTCTACGCTCGGTGGGGCTCATAATATTGTCAACTTCTTTGCACCTGACAAGACCACTTGAAGAACTTCCACTCGTATGGCCAGTTTCCACATCCATTTCCCCAAAAGTCTCATCTACACTACTGCTGCCATTAGCATCTTCCATTTCTTCAGGGGCCGGCCATTCTTCCACATCATATAGTTCATCTTCTTCCAATATCATCTAGTTCATTTCTTCCACATCATCCAGTTCACTGTCACTTTCAAAGTCATTCTCAATATCAGAAAGAGCCTCCAATACTGCCTGCAGATCCATATTTGTGTTTGTTTTGGATAAAAATACATACCATGTTTTTTATTTGCATCTGGCAATGAACCAGAAATAAAACGCCTGTTTTTTTATTTTTTATGTTATTCATAGAGATGGTGATGCATTCCCAAGTTTGATTATAAACCCATCAACCTTACCTAGTAAGTACAGACTATAAAACAGACAATCCACAGAGCTATGCAACAAGAAATATCATGTCACAGATGCTGTGACACACGCACTGCCAGCGGTAAATTGCTTGTGGTAAATTGCTTGTCACGGATGCTGTGACAAACGCACCCGTGGGGTGGATTGTAGTGTCACAAACGCCGTGACAAACGCAGTGTAAGAGTTAAACCTGATGAAGAGCTATCACAAGTCATGGTTGTGGAGAACATGCAGTCATTTTAAGGCTGATGCTATACCCACCTAGATCAACAATCCTCCCTACAGATCACTCAAAAATACACAAAGTAATAAAAAGCACAAGTTGTTGCTCTTCCATTCTCTCTCTCTCATTATTCAATTAGTACTTAGATTTGGTAGTTAATTAAATGTACATTTGCAACGTGAAACATTTTCATGATTCCCTCCTGTGTACCCCCTTCAGGCTGGTGCCGAGTGAGATCTCCACGGTCCCTGTACACTTACAGGAAAATTCATTGTTACTAACTTACTAACTTGCCAAAGAATAGCTATTATTATGCACTCCCTCTGCACACACTTTTGGTGTAATTGTGTTCTCTCAAAAAAGTATTCCTTTTTTCAAATATTTGTTTTACATTATATCGTATGTATATATCTAAGATGTTAAGTTGAATAAATATGGGGGGAGTGATGACACTGATGAAGATGTTAAGTTGAATAAATATGGGGGGAGTGATGAGGTCCTTCAGTGCTCTTCGGTGTGCTCATGACCTTGGGCTCTGAAAAGACTGGAACAGGAACAATAAGGAGAAAACACCCTTAAGGGGGGAGTAGACCATTTTGTGCGGTTTTTTCCTTCTTTTTTTCCTTCTTCCATCATTCTATACCTTCACTATTAAATTAGCTGCATTTCAAGTTTCAACAATTTATTGTCAACCATTCTTGAGTTATGATACTTTTTATCCTCCCATTTCATTGCTACTCTGCGCGATGAACAAGAAGAAGCCTGAATAAAGCAGTAAGTTGGATTGTTCATAATATAATAAGCGTTCATGGCCAAGACTTGAAACTTGGCTAAAATATCGCTCAGTCATTTCCGCGCTATCTACGCAAAGTGGGGTACAAACGTCTGCTCCTGCGCATGCCCCGTTCTTTCTCAGTTCTCAACTTTGATCGAACCTCCGTGTGATCTAGTGCGATTCTAAAGCTACTATCATGCACTTTTCAAACTGATTTATTATGAAATGTAATTTCATGTAGTGACATCACATGATACCGTGTAACTCATTCAAATTTTGTCTGTAGTAAATATTTTTTATATATTATGAAAGCTCTTGCATTACTTCTTGACAAATTATCAATCCAGTCATTTTCTGATGAGATATTCAGTCTGACAGCATATGACCGGGGGGGAAATGAAATTGGGGATGTTGGGGTGAATTTAAAAAAAATTTTTAAACTATCAATTCAAAAGAGGTATCTGTGATCACTCTAATATCACCATAAATAGCAAGTGTTGAAGACCTGTGGTTTGGGTACAGGAGTGCATCTAAACATTTTGTGGTTTCCACATGTTTCAGTCCTAGTTTATTGCAACACCATTATTCTAATGTCATTGGAAAGCACCTAGAATGAGCTACATTTTGAGACCATAATCTTTGGAAATGGATTAAGCATTCAATAGTTATGACACGTTTTTTAAAAAGCCCTCAAAATGGTCTACTCCCCCCTTAAAAACAGACATACAGTACTTTAACAGAAAGCTACACCTCCCCCTCACCTGGGCATTTGCTAATTTTGTATACCATTGATTTACCATTTCTTGTTTTGTTTATTTGTTATGTGCTAATTCCGATGCTGTGTCCAAAGAAAGATTTCTGTGAATTTGTGTAACTGTAACTTTTAATGCATGCTCTATTGTATTTATGTCTCTTTTCTCTCTTTTCTGCGGTTTTTTATGGGTTTTTTCCACTCTCTAATAAAAAAAGTAAACATTTTCCCTTTTTCTTCTTGTGTTTTTTAATAAAAAATCTAAATATACCGTCAATGGGGAGGAGTGTGAGATATAGGGCACTATGGTGTGTGTTGTTGTTTTTGTTCTGTTGTTTTTGTTCTGTTGAGTACAAATAGAGTGCACTTCATCTGCACCCCACCAGACTGAGTTCAAATATAGTGCACTTCATCTGCACCCCACCAGACTGAGTGCAAGTAGAGTGCACTTCATCTGCACCCCACCAGACTGAGTACAAATAGAGTGCACTTCATCTGTACCCCACCAGACTGAGTTCAAATATAGTGCAAGAAACGGGTATGAAATTGGAGGTCTCACTGATTCAATATTAATCTTCTCCCACACCTCCATCTCCTTCTCCCTCTCCTTCTCCCACTCCTCCATCTTCTTCTCCCTCTCCTCCATCTTCTTCCCTCTCCTCCATCTCCTTCTCCCTCACCCATTAGTTGTTCCTGAAAAAGTCCCACCGCAACAGGGCGGTAGAAATGCTGGCTAAGTTGTAATTTTATAATTTGTGCTGTAAGTTAATCAATCCCAGTTAGGTGATTAAATAAACTTATCATCTTCATCCTGCAGATTTGCCAACACGAGAGCTCGGTTGCGGTGACGTATGAAAAGCAGATGCTTACTCATAAGAATAATGTACGGGTGCTGCCAGGCGGCCAAATAAACATCGACGTTGATGGGGTGTAAGTGCAGGTGTTGGACTGCTAAAAGGCTGATATTTTTGTACTACTGATTATTCAAATCCCACTTATCTTATGCTGTAGCAAAATATACACCAAGTTCAACAAAGACATGGACAATTATTTTTTTCCAGTAAGTCTTTCTAAGTATTATATACCATTGATTTGTCAAATTTGCTAATTTTGTATACCATTGATTTACCATTTCTTGTTTTGTTTATTTGTTATGTGATAATTCCGATGCTGTGTCCAAAGAAAGATTTCTGTGAATTTGTGTAACTGTAACTTTTAATGCATGCTCTATTGCTCTTTTCTCTCTTTTCCGCGGTTTTTTATGCTTTTTTCCCACTCTCTAATAAAAAAAGTTAACATTTTCCCTTTTTCTTCTTGTGTTTTTTAATAAAAAATCTAAATATACCGTCAATGGGGAGGAGTGTGAGATATAGGGCACTATGGTGTGTGTTCTTGTTTTTGTTCTGTTGTTTTTGTTCTGTTGAGTACAAATAGAGTGCACTTCATCTGCACCCCACCAGACTGAGTGCAAGTAGAGTGCACTTCATCTGCACCCCACCAGACTGAGTGCAAGTAGAGTGCACTTCATCTGCACCCCTCCAGACTGAGTACAAATAGAGTGCACTTCATCTGCACCCCACCAGACTGAGTGCAAGTAGAGTGCACTTCATCTGCACCCCACCAGACTGAGTGCAAGTAGAGTGCACTTCATCTGCACCCCTCCAGACTGAGTACAAATAGAGTGCACTTCATCTGCACCCCACCAGACTGAGTGCAAGTAGAGTGCACTTCATCTGCACCCTACCAGACTGAGTGCAAGTAGAGTGCACTTCATCTGCACCCTACCAGACTGAGTGCAAGTAGAGTGCACTTCATCTGCACCCTACCAGACTGAGTACAAATAGAGTGCACTTCATCTGCACCCCACCAGACTGAGTTCAAATATAGTGCAAATATAGCAAGAAACGGGTATGAAATTGGAGGTCTCACTGATTCAATGTTAATCTTCTCCCTCTCCTCCATCTCCTTCTCCCTTTCCTTCTCCCTCTCCTTCTCCTCCATCTTCTTCTCCCTCTCCTCCATCTTCTTCCCTCTCCTCCATCTTCTTCCCTCTCCTCCATCTCCTTCTCCCTCACCCATTAGTTGTTCCTGAAAAAGTCCCACCGCAACAGGGCGGTAGAAATGCTGGCTAAGTGTAATTTTATAATTTGTGCTGTAAGTTAATCAATCCCAGTTAGGTGACACCTTTGGAACAGGATGTGCTAATGATTTGAGATCAAACCGTGCGAATCCCAACACAGGCTGGGGTACAAATAACTCTGGTTTTGGCATGAATGATCTAAATCCCAACACAGGCTGGAGTACAAACAACTCTGGTTTTGGCATGAACAATCTAAATCCCAACACAGAACAACGCTGGTTTTGGCATGAATAACACAAATCCCAATGCAGGATTGGGAACAAATAGCTATGGATTCAATAGTGGGTATGGTGCAAACAATACGGGGTATGGAATGAATAGTACCAATCCGAATTTTAATCCAACCACTTCTATTCAAACTTTCTCTAACATACAAACAAATTTCATGCATCCAGCCACCACTCTAACAGGCACTAATTAAACACCACACTCATGTAACACCCTCACACCGCAGCCTCATCAACTGTTAGAGCACATGTCATAAATAGGCACTGAAGAAGGTCACACAAATTGACTGAAATATATTTGCCAATATACTACAGTTGTGAGTTCATAGGATTAATATCGATTGTAACTATTAACCTACAGCTAGATACCCTTCCTCGATAAATAAGTTAGTAAGATGTCTAGATGTGATGAACCTCCAGCTAGATCCACCAGAAGCCACACCATGACCCCTGCTCCCCGGGCTGCAGTCGGGGACCATAGCCTCCAGGGGCAATCAACACTAGCCCCTAGCCCTAGCATTGGCAAGGGAGCAAACTGCACCATTAGCCTTCTCCACCATGTCCTCAGCAACCACAGTTTAGGAGAGATCAACCTCAACCTACATGCAGACAATTGCTCAGGCCAAAATAAGAATCGCTTTCTAATGCAATACCTAGCATGGCGTGTTCTGGCTGGACTAAACAAAAACATTGAGATCTCGTTCATGCTTGTTGGACACACGAAATGTGCCCCTGACTGGTGTTTTGGCCTGCTGGAGCACAAGTTCAGACGGACAAAGGTCGGTTGCTTGGATGACATTGTCAGTGTTGTGAACACATCTGCAGTAGTTAACCACGCCCAGTCTAAGAATAGACAACGTCAAACATAGCTAACCAACCGTCTAAACTCTTTACAACTATAATATTAACTAGTCGACCGCACACCGCTTCTCAGAAAGAGTCCAGTCCACAACTGCCAAGCATTAGCTGATTGAACGTGTTCGTCCCACCTAATTCAGGTATACGGAAGTATACGATGTCATGGTGCACGCGAGAATTGTTCCAGACGAAGAAACAGGGACTACTTTACTTATCAAAGAGGGAATGTGTGCCATCAGCAATGTGGTCCACGAGTGCAGACGTTATTCCTGCAGTGTGCAGAGCTGCCACTTGATGTGCATCCAAAGGAGCAAACTGAAGGGTCTGTGGATCTTCGAGTTTATTAGGTTTATTATTGCTGATTCCAAGGAATGTGGCTCACTCCATGTAGGATCGATGTCAGACAAGATCAGCGAGTTGATCACACAAGAGTGCAGTCAGTTATGCTTCCTCTCCAGTGTATGTCTCCTGTACACAAAAAAAAACGATGGCAAGACCACGTTTAGCTCTCAAAGGGCTCCAGGTCACATTCGTTATTTTTGACACCAGTGCAGACAAGGTTCATCTCAACTTGGATCTGTCGGGATTTTCAGATCGGGCCGAATTGGTGAGTGTGTACAATTTTTTTATAGCTTATGTGGAAGAGGTTAGGAATGGAATTGAACAAGGTCAAGTACGTGGCCAGTCTTCAGGGGTTTGTCAAAAAAGATACACAGTGTGTGTATTTGACATCACGATACAGTTGTACGATCCGGAAGTGGCCAGTTCCAAACCCTGGATGAAACTCACCAGAATACACGACACAAAAAACCCTCGCTGTGTCGGTGGGGATCTCTCGGAAACAGTGAATTCCACTTGTTGGATACGGCAACCATCAAACGAGCCTTACCTGGACCTTTGGAGGCGTCACTGATTCTTTCCATGCACACTGTTATATGTGCAGTTAGGGCAATTTACCGACTCAATGTCGCAGCAACTTGCCTTGTGTCTCTGCTGTAGACCCAGAATTCCCGTCCACAAACAACCCCGCTACATATTTGGGCAGCAAACTGGCTGTCAGTTGTGCACATAGCTTGCGTCAACGTTCGTTTGCAGACCGTAATATATACACCTCCATGGGTTTTACGGCTGGCATCTTATCTCAAAAATGTGTCCGGGTTTCTTGCATCCGATGCACCAGTGCTTCCTGCACAAATAGCAGCAATCATGGAGCAGAATAGAACCCGATATGCCAATAATTCCACGTATAAGAGTAATACGACATTTCAGAACGAACCACTCTCAAGATGCTTGTATGCAAATTGAAGTCCTAACACCATTCTCTCTCACATTGCGGTTTAGTAAAACAGAGAAGGTTGAAGAACACAATAAAGTTATCTCACTGGTCAAGGTAATTATGAAAATGACTAGTAGCTACAGAGAAACTATTTCCAATACAATGAGTAATGAAGACTCGGAGTGATATAGAGGATGAATCAATAATAAATTACAAAAATGATTATTAAGGGGGGAAAACTGCTGTTTAAAAAATGCCCACTTTGTCGAGTAATACCCATATTTTATTCAGTGTTTATTGGGAGAACTCCTTTCCTGTTAAGGTTTGACTTGATCCATATGTCTGGTGGAGTGATCCATTGGAAAGAGGATTAGTTTGTCCAAACATTATTTACTTCTTCAGCTTATGATCACTGAAAAAACTACATTGGCTCAAATTATAGCCATGTGGCGAAACAAGCAAACAGAGGCTGGCCTTCATCTTCAGCAGTTCCTGCTAAAGTCAAACATCAGAAAATATATTTGTTCCATGAAATGTGTCCAAAGTTATGTTCATTTCTTCAGCAAGGAACACGATATGCAGTAAATAAATAAATAAATATTTTAATCGTCTGTACAACAATAACATCAATAAGAAAACACAAAGTATTAAAATTATAAAGTGCAGGGTACATATGAATCTGACAATTCCCAAGTAATAATTTCGCGACTGCTATGCACAAAAAAGAGAAACAAACAAAAAGTAACATCACGTTAAGGATTAAGCAACAAGTTAACTGAAAGTTAAGTGTATCATGTTAACATGATGAGTTAGTATTTATTATCTTTAAAACCAACTTCAGTTTGAGTGAAATTTATTGAAATGAGAAAAAGTACAAACGAAACCTAGGGAAAATATATCCAGCACTGCTTCAGTTTGGACAGGTAGAAATAAATGAGGACATTAATGTAGACTCAATCGTTGCAGCTGTCAAAAGACATGTCCTCCTCCATCTTCAACATGATGGATAGTGGTCGACAACTTCCACTGGATAAAAGATGGAAGATATATTATCAGTACTTTTCATCCTTCATAGTTCAAGTTGCTTCATTGGCTAGTGATCAGTATCTTCAAGGTATTGTTTGCCACCAGGTATAGCTTCAGAGAGAAGGCTATTATACACCCATTTAATGTCATTGGATGCCTGATCTCAATACAAGCTGATGAATTGCTTAAGCACACCATCTCATCTTGATGCAAGATGACTTGTGCATCATTCCAGTGAGTTTCAACTTTCTTTAATTTTTCTAATACCAACCTTCCATAGTTCCTGGTAAATAAGCATTTTATCTTCTTTTCTTTTTTTCTTGACGGAACGTAACAATGACATTGTGAGAGGTGAAAATGATGTAGAAATCTTACAACCAAATAATTTATAATAATACTTGCTACACATAAAAACGCACAACAAAATATAAAATACAATAACAGTGTTCACATACATCATAACAAATATACTGGAAAATATATATATACACGAGAAAAAACAAGCCAAAATGAAAATAGACAGATTTTTTTTTTTAACACCTTTTTTCCCCAGAGAAAGAAAACAGTAAAAAGAGAAGACTGCAGCAGCAGCAAGCCTATGTTGTTAGACATTCTTTCTTTGCATATGTATATATTTTTATTATGTTTTTTTTATCACTCCAATGTTATATTCAGTTGGCATTTGCATAACTCCTTATCCCCGACTTCCAGAGATTTGAGAAACACGGCTACAGTTACAAGTAATACTCCTTGATAAAAGCCAGGCACAATTGTTCTATCTTGACATTAGATAGCTTGAGGAAAGATTGTAGCAGTGTAGAATAACTTTGGGCAAGATGTAGAGCAGTGTACAATAATATCAAACAAAAAATAAATTTCAGGAGGGGCAGGGAGGGTATGAATGAATAATGAATTGATGGAATGATTTGTTCGGTCTCATTGTATCTTCTATAGCACTCCATAGACTAACTATTACATTCACACAATCACCATTGCACAGCTCAATACTGTTCATGCAATTATGTCATACAACACACACAAACATCTGGATGCTGTGCACACATATGTCCCTTGCTTGACAGAAGTAGCATTCCTGTTGGCTGTTTTTGCATCGACCTTTTGGGTTTTCTGCTAGAATATTTGTTGGAATTTGTTCATGCGGTCTGTTCTTTTTGATTTCTTGCTCTGTCATATTTCTTCTTGATGGAAATTTTTTCAATAAATAGCTAATAATAAATCAGTGACTGTTGAACTAAATTTTATTTTATAATTTAAAATTTTATTACCTGGTCAGACACGTGGTGCAAAATTGAGGGCGTTGATTTTTCAATTTTGCTCCCACGTGTCTGACCAGTAATAAATTTTTAACGCCTATTCAAAGGAGTTATTGCGTGCTCTAGAGCTTCCTCTAGCCACTCGTACCATTTTCAATTTTTTTGCACTTTGCAACTCGGAGTGGTTTCTGTGGAGGTTGCGGCAATTCAGATTTTTGAGGTCCCTCCGCTTTAGGGTCTAGTAACTTGCCTATAGTTATACCTAATGAAGCATTTTTTGTATCAAAAGAGAGCACACAGAGAGACCTATCTTTTGAGCTATATATCAAGTCCATAGAATCTATGGAGCTCTAAAGTTGTAACCACGGGGGGGGGGAATTAAATTTAGCATCGTCCCCCCCTTAAGGGGAGACGAGAGCATTACTTATCCCCTCTGAGTGGCTACCTCTAAGGCTGGGCCTTCCTCTGAAATGTTGGACTGTGAGCCTCAGATGAGCCAGGCAACTTCATATAACCTGGTCTCTACTGATCGGCTTCGAGCCTCATTGAAGAGGTTAGCTTTCTGTGCCTGTGGAGCGCCTTTGGATGTCCATGAAGATCTGTCTTCTAGAAAAGGTCTGGTTGTGAAGATGTCCATCTTTTGTTCTGGTTGCGGCAAAGAGGGTATTTTCTCAGATCCTTACTCGAGGAAGGAAACTTCTAGAGTACAAGAGAGATGTGTTCTGGCATCCAAGTTTGTTGGTTTAGGGTGCGACCATCTTCAGATGTTGACATCGATGATGGGTCTGCCTCCTTCTCTAGCTCCTTCTTCTTATGCTATTTGTAATACACGGCTTTGTGAGTTGACCGAAAGGAAAGCTGACAATAGTCATTCGCTGGCCTCTGCACATCTTCACAGTGTGCTCGGTGTCGATTCTGACGAGGTTGTTCATATGACTGTCACTTTGGACGGCACCTGGTCCAAACGTGGGCACACAGCTCGCTACGGTGTGGTTGTGGTGATCCTCCTGGAAGACTGGACAAGTGCTTGATACCGAAGTCCTTTCCAAGGGATGTCTGATCTGTTCCTCTCACGAAGTCATGGATAAGGACTCGGAGGGTTACCGTCTGTGGTGGGAAGGCCACGAGGGTTCATGTAACCAAAATTACATCGGATCCTCGCCTGCCATGGAGACAACTGGAGCAGAGATTATTTTCTTGCATTCCATCTCTAATAATAATCTCCGCTACACAAAGGTAAGCACATTATATTAAAAAATATATTGTGAGTTTTTATAGATGGCCTTGTTTCTTTCAGTGATGGTGATACCAAGACTGTATCCAACCTCAATGCCCTAAACCAGGGCTTGGGGCCTTATCATGGGTCGGTATTGCCATCGTCAAGCATGAGTGTGTAGGGCATGTTCAGAAGCGTCTCGGAAAACATCTACATCGGCACCTGTCATGAGCAAGATCGAGGACAAGGCTGCTACCCGGAAGCAGCAGGTGCTCGCAAATAAGGCTGCCCGAGATACTACCAGGGCTCTCAAAGCTGCGGCCCTAGAACTGGCAAAAACCTGCATCCCAAAAACCTGCATCCCAAAAACCTCATCCAGAATAACTCCAAATTGCTAAGTGCTAAAAATTTGAAATTGGTACGAGTGACTAGATGAAGCCCTAGTCTATTCAATGACATTTTTCATTAGGCGTTAAAATTTTACGTTGTCAAGCACGCGGGTGGAAAATTGAGGGCGTTGATTTTCAACATAATCACTTTTCCATCCGCGCGCTTCACCACGTACTACATTTTCACACTGAATGAAAAAGGTCATTGAATAGAGGCGGGCTTCCTTTAGCCACTGGTAAGAGCTCCTGTGGATTTTGAGCCAGTGCAGCGAAGCATTGAAATGCTTACATGTATAGGTAGTGTTTGGTACTGTCTGTTGTCTTTATAATTCAATAGCCTTCCTTGCAGACACGTATTTTAAGTCCGAAAGAAAATATTCAACAGAAAAAATAAAATACCCACTCTAAATATACCACAGTGCTATTTTGGTAATTTCTTTGTATGCACGTGATTTCTGATATATCCACTTATGGCAGTCCTTCACTGAACTGAATTGGAACTTCACTACAGTTGCTATTCTGTCAAGCTTTACATCAAAACTACAACAGGTAGGAGCAACACAAGTGAACTCTAAACGAACATAAAAGGATGCCAAGTAAGCCTGTAACATCGGCAGGTAGGAGCAACACAAGTGAATGCTAAAGGAACATTAAGACACGCCAAGCAAGCCTGTCACATCGGCGAATGCAAACATAAACCTGTCCACACTGCACTAAATACACAGATGTGTGCATGTTGGGTCAGAGAAAAATGCTGATGCGCATCAATGAGAATTCATCGCATCCACACTAGCACCGAAAATAACCGTACGAAGCAAAAATAAACAGCCTACCAATGTCAATAAACTGTATCTGTAATTGAGATCCCTATTCCTTTCTTGCTGATCAGTGTTAGAGGAGGAAGGGCACCACCTGGTCACTAATAGATTGAGACAAGACCATGTTGCAGTACATAACCACAATCACAGCCGTGTGCAAGACCATGTTGCAGTACATAACAACAACAACAGCGTGTGCAAGACCACAGCCTTCGTGTGTAAATAACAGAAATGTCAGGTGCAAATCTAGCTAGATAGCTATGGAGTATTAACCTATCTCTGGGATGAACTAAAGGTTCCTAGTTACAGATGCTGTGTAGTGTAGATAGCTAAGCTAGACACAATAAGCGCTGTCTATATGTTAGTTCCTTCTAGTATTTAGAACTGTTGTACAGAGATAGAAACACTAGCTTGTCTATAGGCTTCTGGCATCTAGCTAGCTAGCTATGGAATATTAGCGCTATCTCTGAGATAAACAAAGGGTTCCTAGCTACAGCTGCTGTGTAGTGTAGATAGCTACGCTAAGCTAGATACGCTAAGCTAGATACACTAAGGGCTGGCTGTATGTTAGCTCCTCTGGTCTGTTTTGCGTAGAGAGAGAGAAACACTAAGCGCTGGCATTTTCTTATCTCCTACTGATATTTAGTGCTCTAATACCTTGTTGGACCCAATACCACCATTGTACCACTTAATCCCACCATTGTACAACCCAATACCACCATTGTACAACCCAATACCACCATTGTACGTGTTGATGTTGAGGATACTCAGAGAGGTCGCATGCCGTTTGTTTACGCTGCTGACACTGCATCTGTCAGTGTAGCACCGTAGGCATGTGACGGTGGAAAAGAGGCAAGCCAGGAAGACTTCCCATTCTAACTAAACACATAGCCTTAGGAGCCGCAATTGCCGTATAGGTTTAATGGGAGGTGTCAACACCAATTAGGGCAGTCTACAGAGTCTTGATTGTGGTTTCACAGTTTACAGGTGGGGCAGGGATTTGAAGGGAGGGGCTCCACAAAATTGACCATATATATATTAGCATAAATAATTATCAAGTCAGTCAGTCAGATGCACCTGCCCACACCCTACAAGAGCTAATCAAACAGTCAATTCCACTCCACGACTTGCAGTTAGAACTCCAAGTGACAGATGGACAAGATGGGTATAAAGAAGATGGACAAGATGGGTATTGGGTCGTACAATGGTGGTATTGGGTTGTACAATGGTGGTATTGGGGTGTACAACTTACTACCACCATTGTACAACCCAATACAACCATTGTACAACCCAATACCACCATTGTACAACCCAATACCACCGTTGTACAACCCAATACCACCATTGTACAAACCAATACCACCATTGTACAACCCAATACATGTACCACCATTGTACAACCCAATACCACCATTGTACAACCCAATACCACCGTTGTACAAACCAATACCACCGTAGTACAACCCAATACTACCATTGTTCCACAGTTTCTATATACATCAAATAAAAGGGGTGTTTTCAGATGTACCATGTGCAGAACATGATTAGTATTTAAGACATTGTTAGCAGAGAGAGAAGAGACTAGATCTAAGCCAGAGCTTAAAGCAGGACTGACTAGTTAATACCAGAATATTGAATATTGTTTATGTGCAATTAATGGTTGTATATAATCAATGATTGTTTCACCTGTGTATCTATAGAAAAATTAAGGCTGTGAGAAAGCCAAGAGAGGTGATAGGTTTGGGCTAACGAGGTTCCTGTCGGATTCTGTAAGGTCAGGGTCAAGAACAAGTTAGTCGGCGCAGCTGATGCAAATTGGCCTTTGGTGTGAAAGGTCAAGTACAGTAGAGGCATCGCTGACAATCAGCAACCTACAGATGGGTGGGAATCATTTGCTGCAGAGAAGAGAGAGCTGAGGGAAAGGCAGAACGGGCGGAAGTTGAAACTGCACGAGGGAGTAAAAACAAAGCAACAAAAGGCAGAACGGGCGGAAGTTGAAACTGCACGAGGGAGTAAAAACAAAGCAACAGTTCTCTAGCTATGTGCTAGCTAGTTTGGTGACTGGCCACAGATAGTATACAGCAGGCTACAAAGTTCCGAATTGCAGCATCATGAAGACATGAGTGAATAAACGCAAAGTCATGTAGAACGCTTTAATTTGTTGCTCTGATTTTGCATCAAACTACTATCAATTGGACCAGAATAAATGTGAATTATTTAATTCTAATTCAGCATAGACGTGACTAATTTGCATTGGTTTGTGCAGTGTTAGAGCACGAGGACATAGAGCTTTAACGGACAACCAGTTCTAGAACAACATGGAAGTATCGCCGAGTCAGCAAAGCTAACATGCAGACAGAATATACCAAAATGCAAGTATTTCCCACCCACCCCTCTAACCGTACGAAGATTGTAAGACTCAACCCCTGCGCTTGCGCAAGAAATATTGCCTTCAAGCCCCACTATTTTCACATGCTTGTAACAATGCTCAACCCTACTATTGATCCAGTGAGAGAGCACATAAGACATTTGGAACTTACAGTACCTTGAACACTTCTGAGTCCAGAGACGAATATCATCTTTTATCCTTAGCAGTGGATTTAGCAGTGGAATGGCTACAAAAGTATAAATGCTCAATTATAAATGGTCATTGCAAAGGATTGTGTATGCCTTCAAATGTTGAGGCAGCCTACAAAGTGTAAATTCCTCATCTAGTAGCAACAACTAGTGTGGAAGGGGGAGGGGAGTCTTTTTTATTTACTTGCAACAAATTTATTGAAGCACGGATTCATATAGAAACCTTGCCATGGGAGGGAGGTGCGATGAAAAAACAGGTGTAGGGCTTGACCCAGTATCAAAATTTGAAAGGGGGGAGGGGTGACTAATGCCACCTTCCCCGCCCCAAATGTGTGAACTTGCCAAAAGGTCGATTTCTCTTATGAAATTTAAAATGTTGCCTAGGTAATAACCAATCCAAAGTTACATACCTCTAAAATTGGGAAACGTCATCTGAATGCCAGAATTTCTAGCAGGAGAACCAACTTTTGGTGCTCGACTAGATAGTCATGGTTGAGCACCCAATGGAAGAATAAAAACAAATTGTCCATTAAAGTAGGGCTTCCCTCTAGCAGTCTAGCCTGAGGCACTAATTACAGATGTCAGCAAGTTAGGCACTCGACATTTTTAAGTACCCCAATTTGTGTGCACGTAACTTTGGCAGAGTAGGGGGTAGTTCACTACAAACTGGTAAAAAACGTCTGTTGACTTTGACTGCCCATAACTTTTTTAATAATTGGTTTGTGTAGATAATGTTATGCTCAAATTGTTGCTTGTTCTATGTGCTTTCCAATGATATATAAAATATCTCTAGAGGCATATTTTGTCAGAAGATGCATGCAGAAACATCCAAGGCAGGACCCTCCTCCTCTTGGCACTACTCATTTTTTTAAATCAAAAGCTGTAAATTGGTTTGTGGCTTGTCAAAGCTAACAGCTGTGATTGGGCTGATTTCATATTGCAATAACTAAAGTGGTTGTTGAATGGCAACCTGCCGTATTTGATTACCGCTTGCGTGGTGGAAAATTGAAGGTGTTGATTTGTCGATGCCTTCAATTTTCTACCCTCAATTTTCTACCCGCCGCTTGACCAGGTATTCAATTTTTAACCCTATTCAAAAAGGTCATTGTATGCTCTAGAGCTTCCTCTAGCCACTCGTCGCATTTTTAATTTTTTGGCACTTCACAACTCCGAGTGGTTTTTTCCCGGCGATTTTGGGGTGCAGGTTTTTGAGGTCCTTAGGGTCTAGTAACTTGCCTATAGTTATACCTATGAAACATATTTTAGTATCAAAAGAGAGCACACAGAGAGACCTATCTTTTGAGCTATATATCAAGTCCATACCATGAAGTTTGCAGAATCTACTGAGCTCTAAAGTTGTGTAACCACAGGTTTAAAAAAAAATTAAAAAGTACAGCTGTCCCTCCTTAACTTCCTTAACTGGGCACAATTAACTGGGCACAATTAACTGGGCACAATTAACTGGGCACAATTAACTGGGCACAATTAACTGGGCACAATTAACTGGGCACAATTAACTGGGCACAATTAACTGGGCACAATTAACTGGGCACAATTAACTGGGCACAATTAACTGGGCACAATTAACTGGGCACAATTAACTGGGCACAATTAACTGGGCACAATTAACTGGGCACAATTAACTGGGCACAATTAACTGGGCACAATTAACTGGGCACAATTAACTGGGCACAATTAACTGGGCACAATTAACTGGGCACAATTAACTGGGCACAATTAACTGGGCACAATTAACTGGGCACAATTAACTGGGCACAATTAACTGGGCACAATTAACTGGGCACAATTAACTGGGCACAATTAACTGGGCACAATTAACTGGGCACAATTAACTGGGCACAATTAACTGGGCACAATTAACTGGGCACAATTAACTGGGCACAATTAACTGGGCACAATTAACTGGGCACAATTAACTGGGCACAATTAACTGGGCACAATTAACTGGGCACAATTAACTGGGCACAATTAACTGGGCACAATTAACTGGGCACAATTAACTGGGCACAATTAACTGGGCACAATTAACTGGGCACAATTAACTGGGCACAATTAACTGGGCACAATTAACTGGGCACAATTAACTGGGCACAATTAACTGGGCACAATTAACTGGGCACAATTAACTGGGCACAATTAACTTGGCACAGCACAATTCTGCATCCACATAGAAGACCACTAGTTCAACAACACCTTTATTATACCCTTTCAAATAAAGGCAAAATGTTGACGGGTGCCGTGCATCCACATAGAAGACCACTAGTTCAACAACACCTTTATTATACCCTTTCAAATAAAGGCAAAATGTTGACGGGTGCCGATTGATTCCCCCCCCCCCCCCCCCCCCCCACCCCTATCAACGAGGTTCCAATGTACCAGGAATTGGCTAAGCATGGGTACAACCTTAGGATTACATGTGTATTGCAGGGATATTTGCTAGGATGTACAGAACAGAATGTGATGAGACAACCAATTACATAATAATAGCAGTTGCAGGGCTAAAGAGAATATGTGACAACCAATTACATTCACAGTCAAAGCAATATTCAACCATGAAGTCAGTCCAAGGCTGCAACAACTGGGCATGCTCAATCTGCCAGAAGTTACAACAAAAAAAAAATTTACTCTTGATAACACAACAATTCATTTTCTTTTGGATTGGAAAATTTGTTTCCCTTAAAACAAACATGTTTATCACAGGAAAGACTTATCTCAGACTAACTTATCTCAGACTAATCTCACATATTTCATAATAATTATATTGATAGGATAAATGCTTTCAAAATGTGTTGCTACTTCAAAATTTATGATATGTTTACACTTTATTTGACAAAGTTCGACTAGACCGCCTTCATGATTGTACTAGACGTAAAATAAAAAGAAACAACAATAACAACCACTTTTAACAGCTGGCTTTCTATTGGGCTGTGTGAGAAATTCGCCCAACCCCACACACATTTAACATAAAGGCTGTAGCAAAGTACCCAGACACTACATATTATACCGTAAACGCTCACCTGATTAGGATTCATTCAGATCTAACAAACTTGTTCAGCACAAGTCTTGACCTCCTACCGCCTATAGACTTCTATTACACGTTGTGAATGGCAGCGGCGCCGCGACGACCTTTTACCACCGGTCATAGTCAGATGCCAGGCCTCATTCGCACATGTGCGTCCCATCAAAGTAGTCGTTAAGATGCCAGCGCGGTCCTCGCCGCAACCAAAATAGGCGTGGAAAATGACTAATGCAACGGAAAATGACTAAATGCAACGGACCAATTCTTCAGCTTGATAAACTAACTTGCAGTATCTCACAAGAAAATATCTCTGACCATCACCAGCCAATCTTTTCTGTTTTAGTAGGCAAGGGAGAAAAAAGAAGCTTGAAACACCGAGTGGTCAGTGGTTGGACTATCAAGAAGCCTAAGACTGTGCTTTGTTTCTTCTACCTTTCTAAGGTCTAAGGCAGTGAAAAAGAATTTTCTGCCAAAAGATAAAAGAGAGAAAGACTACATCAGTCTAGGCTATATCAATGGGAACGATGCTTCTTCAAGAGTGGTTTTAAAGCTAGCTATAGCAATTTGTGTAATATGTTGCTTACAATTTTTTATGCGTACCCAGGAGATGCCAGCTATCTAAGTACCATGCTGATGCTGTTAGACTGATATCCTGCTCACATGGCAAAGAATGTTGTAAGATATTGGATGGAGCACACAAAGAAGACAGGAAGCTCAATCGAAGAGTGCGGGTGAACATTCTTCAAAATGTGGAGGTTATTGGCAGAGAACAATGTGATTAAGCGGACATGATTATAATCAGAGTAATTTTATTCAGCAACTGCTGCTGAGATGTCATGATCAATGACACTTTCCCAATAATATATATATATATGTGACAGTCCACGGGAAAAGGAACAATTTGGGCAAAAGTTCTATTTTTAGATAAAGCAATTTTAAATTTTATGAACTTTGGACTAATTTCCTGACTTATTATAAACACTTACATCATAAAAAAATAGCGCACCGAGGTAGAGCAGGAAGTGGGCTTTATTTTGGTACCTTTTTAGCTAGAGCTATTTAGATGTTGCGCTCTCTTTGATTCGAATTAGCTACAGCGGTGTACACTGAGATTATGGATACTGGTGTATGTGGAGAACCTTCTACATTGTGTAGAGCATCAACTTCATGGGAAGGAGAAGTACAAGGCCAGAGTCTGGATATAAGTTTGGAAGATGCTTCTGAGGTGTCTGCTATTTCCAAGTTTATATCAGAGACTGTGGATGTGAGCTAGGTCCAGAGAAGATCCCATGTTCAACGTACCTTACCAAAGAAACCATGGTACAATGCAGGGCATGTTGTATGGAGTTAGATCATGATGAGCTGGACCTAGTTGTGTTGGGAGCTCACAAAACAACACCACAGCAACCAACAGTATCAAAAGGTCATCACAATGTAAAGGAGACATTTCGATCACACACTGATTATTTTATTCATGGAGTAAAGATCTGCCGTTCTACATTTCAATTTATTTACTGTCTATCAGATAAACGCTTCAGGAATCTTACTCAGCACTATGACATGAATGGATTAGTGACCCGTGTACATGGAAATAGCAAGCGATTGCCACACAATGTTTTAACATTGGAGAATACAGAGAGAGTTACAGCATTCATAAATAACTATGCATCAGCCCATGGCCTTCCCCTTCCTGGCCGTGTACCTGGGCATCGCAACAAGGTGATTGTATTACCTGCTCACCATTCAAAAGCTTTTGTTTATCGGAAATATCAAGAAGCATGTAGTAATAGTACTACATGCGTTTCAACCGTGGGACGGTCAAAGTTCTATGACATGTGGGCTTCACTTCTTCCTTTCATTTCAATAAGTACACCAAGCAGCGATCTCTGTTTTACATGCCAGCAGTTAAGCTTGGCTGTGCAAAAGTCTTTTTGTGTGTCGGAAGAAAGAAGAAAAGTTAAGAAGAATAGAGGAATATCAGGAACATCTACTGAGGGCAAAAAAGAGCGAATTTATTACAATACTCAAATAGCTGAGACTACTGAGAAATTGGACCAAAGAGAGCAATCTGGAGGAAAGCCGCTTACTTGTCACTATTCCTTTGACTTTGCACAGCAAGTACATTTCCCATTTGATTGCCAACAAACTGGGCCAGAGTACTTCAAGACTGCAAAGAAGTGTGGGGTGTTTGGAGTATGTTAATGACTGCACTAACGTTCAAGTAAACTACCTCATAAATGAAGTTGTGTTATTAGTCTTGTGCAACATTACTTGGAGAATTATGGTTCTGGAGCGTCTGATGTCCTCCTTCAAGCAGATAATTGTGTCGGACAGAACAAAAACAATTGTACCATGCAATACCTTGTCTGGCGCACCATGACAAAACGAGATTTAAGTGTTGAATTATCGTTCATGCTGACTGGTCATACTAAGTTTTCTCCTGATCGTTTTTTTGGCTTGTTCAAGAAACTCTACAGGCATTCTTCTGTTGATATAATCCAAGGAATTGCTACATTGGTAAAGCAATCTTCATTGAAGGGACAAAACATTCCTCAGCTGATATGCGACTCCAATGGACATCGCCTGGTTCACTTTTACAACTGGACATCATTCCTCAGTCAGTTTTTTAAACAAATTCCAAATGTAACATCCTTCCACAACTTCAAAGCAGCTCATGATTTTTATGGTCTGAAAGAATATTCTGACAGTGCAGAGCAATGGCTACCTATTCTAAAACCGGGAATCAGTCTGATAAATCTTGATTCGATGCCTACTGAAAAAACAATACCTGGCTTGGATTTGAAACGGCAATGGTATTTGTTTGAGCAAATACGCCCTCACTGCAAGACCAATTTGTCAAAAGATTTAACTTGCCCTCGGCCAAGTGCTCCCAAGAATTCAGATTTGATTCCTGACGATGAAGTTGGAGAAAATCAACCATGTAAAAAAAAGAGACGCATAGTAACATGTGGTGTTTGCAAACAACAAGGACATACAAAGCGCACATGCCCAAGTAAAAGAAATTAGTTACACTTCCTGTCTATGAGGAAGTAAACAGGAAGTACATTTTTTAACCATAACTCTATAATTATGTACAATATGAAAATGAAACCTTTACCACATGTTTTATAATGCATCAGTGCATCATTTCTGAGTATGAACTAAAAACTTCACATTTAGCCCAAATCGTCCCTTTTCCTGTGGACTGACACATATATATATGTTTAATCTTTTTGTCTTGTCTTGTTTCTCATTAATTATCAGTACATAAAAAATTTAAAAAATTAGAAAAATTAAAAAAAATTAAAAAAATCTATCATAATTATTAAACATTTGTAAATATGTAGATATTGGACATTTAGGATATAACTGAATGGCTAGAAAGAAAGAGCGACAAAAATACAAGTCCTGATGTCCAGAATGAAATGTTATGGCTCATGTCTCACACCGTTATTCTCACACCGTTCTTCATGGGATAGTCCAAGGTGCTGAATACTTTACCATTATGGTGGATGAATGTGCAGATTCATCTGGTAAAGATCAGCTGGTATTATTCTTTAGGCATGATGAAGCAGTCCATGAAGACTTGTGATCAGAATGTTGTGCAGAATCCAGCTTGATTACAAGAATCTCGACCTGATGAAATTAGGTAGTCTTGGTATCAGGAATGTTGTGCAGGATCCTGCCTTATCATAAGAGACTTCATCTGTTAATATCAGTCGGTCTTGGGAAGTGATGTGCAGCATCTGGTCTGATCACAAGAGACTGCCTGTTAAGATCAAGTGGTTTTGGCATCAGGAGTTTTGTGCAGCTTATTATACTTTTCTTCTGCCTCAGCTAATCTGAACAATTATATTCTTCCAGCCAGGAGGAACTCTCACTATGATCTCGTGGCCATGACAAGCATCTTGCTTATTGTCCTTATATTGCTCTGTTATACTGGTGTAGCACCAGTATGGGAGCTCTGGTGATATTCGCTGAGGAGGATAAGTCTACCAAATCGTATTCATTTGGACATACTTATATACTTCTTCTTCCCAATTCTTCTTAGTGAGATTCTGGTGGCAATGAGAATCAGGTCTTGAACATTTATGAAGGAGTTGAATGGAAGAGTACAGCAAAGGAAATGGCCCATGCGTAACTCCGACGGTGTCTCTTGGTGGACCCTTTTTTTTGTTATTTGTTGTTGTCCTGTTCTATTTCTAGTTTTTGTTAGTCATTATTATTAGTCATTATTATTATTATTATTTATTGTCTTGTCTAGGTATATAGTATACACTTTTTTCTTAAAAAAAAGACTATTGCTGATGAAGAGACTGACTATAGCATCTAGTCGAAACTTCAAGTGAATAAAATTTGATGAGAAGGTGATTTTAATGTTATTATGTCGACTGAGAATTCATGGAGATTATTAATTAAGTTAGTATAAAAAGGTTGGAGGGAAGGGATAAAAAATTATACAAAAGTCTATCTGACATTGACCACAGCATCGACAGCATTCTCCCTCTGAATGGCCCACAGAGAGCCTCTGCAAAAGAAATTGGATACAATAATGGCTTCTCTAGGACCTTGATAAAGGTAAGAGATTAGTGGCCAAATCTCCTAAAGTGTCAACTGTCACAGGAACAAACTGTTATATAATTATGATGATCTTTGATTTCAGTCATTATATTACTAAAAATATTTAATGAGCAAAAACAATAAAACAACCATACCTAACAAACAAAATTATCTAAATTAAACTAATGACTGCCCAAACAGAAAAAGTTTCTTCATTACATTGACACGGAGAGTCACTGGACAAGGTAAGCAATAGATATCACTTCACTAGGTCTCTGACAAATCTTGTGACAAAGTCTTTGATGAATTAAGTCCAATGACCACCATAGTCTCTATGGTAACTGCAGCGAAGGAGTGATTATGGTCCAAACATGTAATTGGCCAGCTTTCCTCTCCTGCATATACTGCACCTGCTCAGCTGGTACATAGCAAAACCACGATATTAGGAGACGTTGTCCCATGCTAGATTGCCATGTTTCTAAGGTTACCCCATTTGCCATCCTATATGCGGAGAATAGATTATTCCAACCTCTTTGGGATCCCAGAAGACGACAGGTATGATTTAGGATGTCACTTATAGCGAGCGGTGGGCATCGCTGGAGTTTGTCAGGTCCTTCAGATGCAGAGGCTGCAAATCATCTGATGACTTCCTTACACAAATTTAGGAAAGATTCAATTTCTTAAAATACATGTTCCATTGGAGGAGATTAGAGAGAGAAACTAGGTGACTGTTAGGCCAATCCTTCCTTGACTAGCCTAGCTCTTGCTGCCACCAGAGTTCTTTTCCACCCCAACCTCCCTTTCCTCCAGAGGTAATTCAGAATAGAACAAGAACTGCTGCACTAGGGACTGGCTCCCTTAAATAGGCTACCAGCCCCCTGGTTTAGCTTTGACCAATCAGAAGTGTCCACATGCATAAACAATACCTTCTAGAATGTTATTGAGTTCCAACTTAACAATACATAATTAACATGTAAATCTCAGTAGTGTCACAGTTGGGGAGGGCTCCCTAACACCTCCCCCTCCTTATGGGGCCGAAGGCCATCGTCCCAGTCCTGGCGAGATAGCCAATCTGCATTACCATGTGCCGTACCGGGTCTGTGCTGAACTGTAAAGGTCAACGGCTGTAAACAAAGTGCCCATCGTGCCACTCTGCCATTAGTGTGTCTTGCTGAGTTTAGGTGCATCTGCGCCCGATGATCTGTGATGATGATGAAGGGTCTCTCGATTGGGTATATTACAAAGTGTCAGATTGCTTCCACAATTGCCTTCTCGGTCGTGGCATATCTCGATTCCCGTGGAAGTAGTTTTCTCGAGAAATAGGCCACTGATCTCTCGGCATTGTCCCTGAGCACACTGAGAACTGCTCCAATAACAACATCGGAGGAGGCATCTGTGTGTAACTGTAGATTGTCAGCCTTAGTCAGGTTGGTAAGCACTGGAGCCTTGCTCAGCTCCTGCTTGAGATATTGGAATTCTCTCTCTAGCTCATTCGTCCAACATAGCTTCTGGGGGGCTGTTTTGCATGTCGCCTTGGTTAGGTGTATAGAGTGATCTGCGAAGTGGGGCACGAATCTGCGGTAGTAACCCGCTAATCCGAGAAAGGATCGCACTCCCATCTTAGTTGAAGGCCGCAGGAACTGTCGCACTGCGCAGTCGTCTAGCACCACCTTGCCACCTCCTAACTTGTGACCCAAATAGAGACACTGGGCCTTTGCCCACTCGCATTTTGTAGGCTTGACTGTTAGCCCTAATGTCGCCAGTCGTTCCAAAACCATGTTTGTGTGAGCCATGTGTTTGTCCCAAGTGTTGCTATAAATGATTATGTCATCCATGTAGGTGCAGGCTAACTCCTGCATTTCCACCAGCACTACGTCCATTAGTCGTTGAAATGTGGCTGGAGCGTTTCGCAAACCAAACGGCATGGTGACGAATTCATATTTGCCGAATGGTGTTGTAAATGCAGTTTTCTCAATATCTTCCGTCGTTAGTAGAAACCTTTTGATAAATCAAGCTTCAAGAGAAACTTCGCCTCGCCTATATAGCTGGTCAATAATGTCATCCAGCCTTGGCATATCATAAGGGCCTGGAACTGTGACAGCATTTAGTTTCGGGAAATCGACGCAGAGGCGAATTGTACCAGTCTTTCTTTTTGACAGGCAGCACTGGAGATGTCCAAGGAGATAGGGATGGCCTGATTATTCCCACCTGGAGCAGTGTCCCTACTTCCTCTTTCAGCTGGTCACGCCAGGCTGGAGCCACCCGATACGGTACCGCCCTAACTGGGGGAACAGAACCAGTGTTAATGGCATGGTTTACTATACTCACCCTTCCTGGGTCCGCACCAAGTACCGCTGCCCACTTCAGCAGGACACCATCCAGCTGAGTTGATTCTTCAACTGTCAATTTGTGATCATCTTCCCGTTCTGGATCGGCTTCTACCTCTTCATCATCATCTTCATGCAGGAGAATGAGGTTCAACACTCTTGCATCAGGTGTCGTCCATTTTTTTATGAGGTTGGTGTGCACAGTCCGTTTCAAAAAGTTCTCCTGTTCGGTACTGCCACTACATACGTCACAGATGAGATTTACTTGGTGAACTCGTATGGCCCCTGCCAAGTGTCTTGCAGTTTGTCTTGAAGGTGAGGCGCTCAAAGCAAGACCATCTCTCCTGGTGAGTAACTCACAGGGGTCACCTTCTTGTCGTATTGTCTTTTCATGGCGGCCTTGGCTTCTGCTTTGTTCTCCTCCACAATCTCCTCCATCATTGTTAACTTCTTCCTCAACTCGGCCACCCAAGTCACCACAGCCTTTTCCGAGGTATTACTGTCCTGCCACTCTGCCTTCAAGACTTCAAGGTGGCCTCTAACATGCCTCCCAAACAGCAGTTCGAAGGGGGTTAAAGCCCGTGTTGGAGTGAGGGAGCAGATCTGTAGGTGAACAAACAATACGGCAATAATTCATCCCAATCACGCTTACTAGCTGTTGCCTTTCTTAACATGCTCTTCAATGTGGCATGCCAGCATTCCAACATGCCGTCACTTTGGGGGTGGTATGGGGATGTCGTTATTCGTCAGATCTGTAATTTGTTACACAACTCTTTCATCAGAGAACCAGTGAAAACCGATCCCTGATCCGTGAGTATTTCGTTCGGCAATCCGTATCGAGAGAAAATGTTTATCATTGCCTCCACTACTGTCTGAGCATCCACCTTACGCAGGGGAACGGCATCAGGAAACTTCGTCCCGTAATCCATAGTTGTCAGAAGATACTTAGCACCCCGTTTGGTTCTGGGAATCGGACCAACCAGGTCAAAGGCCAGTCGCTCGAAAGGGGTCGTCATCACTGGTAGTGGTACCAGTGGAGCCACCTTATGATTCTGTTTCACTGTCAACTGACATCTCTCACAGGCCCTACACCAATGCTGCACGTCCTTGCCCATGCCCGGCTACGAGAAATGTCTGTGGATCATAGCACTTGTTTTCTTGCATCCCAGGTGTCCTCCCAGGAGTGATGAGTGTGCTAATTGTAGCACACTTTTTTGTCTTGCTTGTGGCAGGATGACTTGCACGACTGGTTGGCCCAAGACATCGTCAGCTTGGTGCACTAGGAGGCCCTTGTCCCAGTAGTACCCTCTCTCTTCAGCGTCTGCATCTTGTCTGCAATCTGCCAGTGTGTTGTCCTCCTCCTTCCAAAGCCGGAAGGGGTAAGTCTTCCTCCACTACATCTTCGTCTTCCAGGGCCTGAGGATGGCTATGAACAAAAAGGCATCGGCAAAGTCAAACACCTCATTCAACTTAACCATCAGAGCTCCGGAATCCTTAGTGTGTTGATCATCGTCAGCCAGCTGCTGTGCCTATTTCTGTGCCTGTTTTCTCGTTAGCAACACTGCTGCTTCTTCCTTCTTTCGTTCTTCCGCTTGCTGTTCGGCCAAGTCCACCAGATAGTGTTGGATGCCCGGATCCTGTCCAAGCAATACCTGGTCTGGAGTAATGTCCATGACGACCACGACATGAGGGATGGTGTACTCTCCAACCTGGAGCCACACTTTTGCCAAAGGATGAGTGTCCTAATTGTAGCACACTTTTTTGTCTTGCTTGTGGCAGGATGACTTGCACGACTGGTTGGCCCAAGACATCGTCAGCTTGGTGCACTAGGAGGCCCTTGTCCCAGTAGTTCTCGGTGCTGACCCACAGCGACAATGCTCATTGCCTGCCCTGTGTAGTGGTCATGCTGCACGAAGTTCGGATGGACAATGGTCTGCTGTGAACAGGTGTCCTACTTCATTTTGGTTGCTATCATGTTGCCAACCTTGCCAGTCACCATCAGGTCCTCCTCCATGTGTAGAATAAGAACCTGTGCCACTCGTTTCGGGCAGTCTGCTTTCCGATGCCCTTTTTGACCACATGAGTAGCATTTGATCCATGACAGCGGTCCAGAGTACATCTTCTCATCATGCTTGGATGTGTTCTGTCCACACTTGATAGTTGGCGTACTACCACTGCCCAATGGCTCAGGTTGGCTCTTTCGTTCCTGGCTCTCCTGGCCATATTTCCAGTCTAAATCTCTAGGCTTGGACCAGTGCTTGTCCCTGTAAGTGTTCCTGTCCTTGATGAAGGAATCAACCATCCTAGCTGCTTCTGTTGTGGTCTTGGGATGGTCACGCCGAACTTGTGCTGCCACCCCTACTGGTATCGTACTCAAAAAAAACACCAAGAGAAATCTGTTCGACAAGTTCATCAATGGTATCACAGCCCTTAGCATACCTTGCTGTCAGACGTTTTACCCGCACTGCCAAGTCTGTTATTGCTGATACTGTCTGAGCTGCCAGAAGTCCCTGCGACACTCCCCCACAGTCAAGCCTAAAGCAGACAACAGAGCCTCTTTTAGTTTATTGTAATCACTTATGTCCCCATCCTTGATGTCCGTTTGGTAAATTGTTCTCACCCTGCAGTAAGTAACACTGACAGTCGTTGTGCCCATTCGGACTTGGGCATGTGATATCTTGACATCAGCCTCTCGAACAGCCGGAGAAAGGCATCCGGATCATCTTGGTCCATCAAGACAGGTAGGTTAGGGACTGGAGTCCTGCTCTCCTGTTCGTCTGTCCGCCAGCGTCTTGCCTCATCATCGCGTCTGTCCTTGAATTGCTTCTGCATTACTCGTAGCTGATCGTCCATTGCTTGCGTCGCTATCCTGTCCCGCTCTTCCCTCACTTCTCTCCAGCGTCTCTCTTCTGCACGTACCGTTTCTGCTCTCTCATCCCGTGCTGCAGTATCCCGCTGCATTTGGAGGAGCTGCTGCATGAGCAATGTGATAGCCTGTGTCGTCACCGACTCAGTTGAAGAAGGTACCAATGCCGGTGAGGAAATAGTATCCTCGTCCGACGAGTGTCCATGGTCCTCCATCCCTAGCAACTTAGCAGACGACTTATGCCTGGTGTTCATCCTGCTGTATAGTGTAGGTCCTTCATTGACCGCTGCCAGCAACTGTTAGGCCAATCCTTCCTTGACTAGTCTAGCTCTTACTGCCACCAGAGTTCTTTTCCACCCCAACCTCCCTTTCTCTCAGAGGTAAGCCTTATTTGAATAGAACAAGAACTGCTGCACTAGGGACTGGCTCCCTTAAGGGGGTCCACTACCCCAAAAAAATAAAAACAAAAAAAACCACAACTTCTCTCTGCTTCAGAATTTTTATTTGAAATCTTGTATGATGTGTACCTATACACAGACCTACCTTCTGGTGCTGTGCCAACTACCCAGCTTTCAGTCTTTACTGATCGAAGGAAATCAGCAGAAAGAAGATGGCTACTGTCAAAACAAGGTTTGCTGTTGTTGATTTTGGCACTGAGTAAACCACAAACAGTTGAAGGATCCAAGGACACTCTTTGGTCAGTTACAATTTTTCCAACTATGCTGAAAAGCCTTTCCGGATCAGCATTGGAATGTGGAAGTACCAAGACCATTTTAGCAAGCTGTGATAGCACACCAAATCTGTGACTTTCATGGTCAGATACATACTTCACTTCAGACATAGCAGCCCAAAAATAATCAGTGGTCTTGCTGTTTTCTTTACTAGGACTAAATATTGGAAGTTGACTATCACAGCATGCTCGAGATCTTGAAATTCAATAGTGAGTGTATCCATCTCATCTGTAGAAAATGATGTAAACCGAGTTGCGAGATTGATAATACCACTGGTAGATATTTTTGTGTGATTGTGTGGGTCAAGAAATGCTAGTTCTTTGATGACTTTATCTTCAAAAGGAAACTTATCAAGCATTTTTTTTACACTTGTTTCATAAAAAGCACGAACACAGGAGAAAAATTTATGCTCAACTGATGTTCCAACAACTTCATCTTAAAGTTCGTACAAAAGAAGCCTTGTAGATGTAGAAATACCAAGTTCATCGGTTTCAACTTGATTTTGTTGCTCAAAATATTTGATCTTAGTGATATCATGATCACCAGCATAACTTCAGGTTTGATAAAGTTCCTCATGTATCCTTGAAGCATGACACGTATGTCTGATTGAAGTGAGCCAATATGACTTGCACTTGTTTGCAAGGTAACAGTCAACTTGTTGAGAGGCTTTAAAGCGAATGATACAAAGTGGCAAAAAGGCTTTACCAATGGGTCATTACAGTTTGTTAATTCGATGAAAACGCTCATTGCCTGCCGTACTTTCCGCTTTGAGATCAAAATAAGCATAAAGAGCAGGCCATTTGTCAATAAGCAGCTTTAATGCAGTGCTCCAAACTTAGCCAGCGTGTGGACAATGTTTTAGTTGTTTGATATCTGCAAAGTCAGCTTCTATTTCAGAGTATTCAGCCCATCTTTTTGCAGAGTATTTGAAGTGATAACAAATGTCTATGAGAAGGCTATCAACAGATACTGGAAGTTTTTTTAAGCCTGCGGTAGCACATAGAGCAACAAGATGGCAAGTGCAACCAAGACTGAATAGTTTTGGTTGTTTTTCCTTAATTCTGCTCAGGACAGAATTATTTTTCCCAACCATTACAGAAGCTGTATCTAATGTATAGCCAATCAAATTAGACCATGGGATTTTATGACATTCTAATTCCTTTGATAAAGCATCAAACATTGCTTGTGCAGAAGCCACATTACAAACTGGCATTGCTAAGAATAATTATTGTGAGATAGCAGAGTGTGCACTTTCATCCCAAAATCTTACCATTATAGCAAAATATTTCCGTACATCTTGATCATTACCCCCATCGTAAAGGATAGTGAAAGGAGATGATGCACAGGCTTCGATTTACATTTTCATTGAGTGCAGGAGCAAGAGCATTTTTAATGATGGCTTGTGTCTTTGTTGCTCCACTAGCAAACCCTTCAGCTATTTTACTATCTGGGAAAATATTTTTACACAGTTTTGTGAAGTGGTCAACAGCAGAAAATGCTAAGTTATGCTCTGCTATGAAAATTGTAAAATACAAGTAACCTGCTCATTTAATGACTGCTTCTTTTGAGATAGTAAGGATGTCATTGTAGCTTGATTTGTGAAAGCTTTGCACCATCTTTATGGCATTTATTCTCCATATGTCACTTCACTTCACATAATCCTCCACCACCCACTGAGAGATCGATTGCACAGATGTTGCAGTGGGCATAACTTGGTCACTTTCTACTTGATGACATGTTGTAGCATGTCCATTCATCTTTCTACTTGCAGATTCTTTTTGGCTTCTTCTGATGTGGTGGTTCAGCCATATTCGGCAGCAACTAGCAACTAAAACAGCTGGTGATCTGGTGATCTAAAGCATGCAGCTGCTTTGACCACAATGTAATCATGGCATTAGTGGTATGCTCATTTTTAACACACAAAGAAAATGTGTATATTGGACCTTGATCATTAATGCAAATCCCTCGACCCCTGGACAGAATCTTGAAAAGGCTAAATCCCTGGACAGTCCAGGGCATCTCTGGACGGTTGAGTGGTCTGCGGTCCAGTTGATGATCGCTGCCATGGCTCCCGCTCCACACCTTCACTTCCCTCTACACCTTCTCCAACAACACATCAAAGCAGCGAGTCTCTTAATAATGAACAAGTACCGTTTAAGGCTAAGCCACCGTTGATAAAGATTATAAAGAGGATACCACGTGCATCTCGTCCCCAAGCAGCCTTGAAGTTAACTGCCATCATTAATTATATTGCGTTGGATATGGATAATCTTCATAAATGGGGTAGGTTATTTAAATTTGCTCCTTGTTGTTTAAGACATCCTAGCAGGGGTGGGCCCAAAAGAAGCCTTGCCTCACATATAAACTCCTTCATTCGGGATGAAACATACCCAACTCAGACCCATGTCCCAGGGAATAAGAAACATATTTTAATAAAGATCCATCCCTTGGATTTGCTTTGCAAGTCTGTTTCATCCAAATTGGAGGAGGGTGACTTCAAGGGAGCGATCCGTCTTGCAAGCTCTGAGGATTCTCTAGCAAGTTTTGATGAGAACACACTCAACAGGCTCAAAGATAAGCATCCCTCACCTGACCAGAATACATCTCAGCCCCCTCCTCCAGTCTTTGATGAAAGCGTCTGAGTACTTTCTGAGAAGTTGATCGTAAAGGCTATTCGATCATTTCCTTGTGGGTCCGGTGGGAGTCCCGATGTCCTACGTCCGCAGCATCTGAAGGACTTAATCATAGATGCAGCTCAATGTAATAGCGTGAACCTGATTAAAGCCTTGACATAATTTGCAAATCAGGTTCTTGTAGGTAGAACTCCCTTTCCTGTGCGACATTTTTATTTTGGCGCATCCTTAGTTGCCCTCAATATGAAGGATGGGAGAGTTACCAGGAAACTAAAGCTCCGTTTCCATCCTTCATCCCAGGACATTCCTATGGTACTCTCTACGGTCAAGGCTGCTGTCCTGGGTCACTGTTTTACAGACCTTAGTTGCAACAATGATGTTTATACAGCTACTCACCTTGCTGTCCTCAAAAACCTTTGTAGTGATATAATTCTTGGACAAGACTTTCAGGAAAAACACCACAGTGTCGTTATCAAGTTCGGAGGTGAGAGATCTGATTTGTTAGTATCCGATGTAACGTCAGACTGTACTCTTTCAGAAGCATTACTGTCTGTTTACGAATCCCCTCCCCAGTTGTAAACCGGTGGCAACCAGGTCTAGATGTTTTGGCAAAGATGATCGTGCTTTCATACACCACGAGATTACTCGACTTTTAGAGAAGAACATTACAGAGCCCAGTATCTCCCCATGGTGGGCACAGGTTGTGGTTGTCAAAGACCCCTTGCTCCGACACAAGAAACGACTATGTGTTGACTATTCTCAGACTGTGAATCTGTTCACAGAGTTAGATGGATATCCTCTTCCCCGAATTGATGACATGATCAATAACCTTGCCAACTACAAGTTGTTTTCAACATTTGACTTAAAAAAATGTGCTTACCATCAAGTCCCAATCAAGGAATCCGACATGAAATATACAGGGTTTGAAGCAAATGGAAGACTCTACCATTTCCGCCGCATCTCCTTTGGTATTACTAATGGTGTTGCAGTTTTTCAGCGGAGTATGGACACTATGGTCGAGCAAGAAGGGCTCCGGGATACCATTCCCTATCTAGATAACATCACAGTTGCTGGCAAGGATCAGGAGGAGCATGACACTAACATTCAGAGATTTCTTGCCGCTGTTTGCCACAGATGTCTTACCCTCAATTTAAGCAAGACAGTGGAATCTGTGAAAGTCATAAATATTCTTGGGTATTGTGTGGGTAATGGCTCCATTAAACCTGATCCAGAGAGGCTTCAACCTCTTCAAGAGTTTCCTCCCCCCACAAATCGACAGTCTCTTCGTAGAGTTGCAGGTATGTTTGCCTATTATGCTAAGTGGATTCCACAATTCTATGACAAAGTACGACCTCTGATGATTGTTACATCCTTTCCACTGGACGAAGCTGCATTGACGGTCTTTGGCTTCCTAAAGAGGGAGCTTGAGAAAGCCACTTTTCATTCCATTGATGAAAGTTGTCCTTTCATAGTCGAGTGTGATGCCTCTGAGGTTGCAATCTCTGCAACGTTGAATCAAGGGGGGCGGCCTGTCGCTTTCATGTCAAGAATGCTTCAAAGCAGTGAGCTAAATTACCCAGTGATGGAGAAGGAGGCTATAGCGATCATTAAGGCAGTGCGCAAGTGGAGGCACTTACTTTCTGGCCGACAATTCATTCTTGAGGCAGATCAATGCTCAGTGGCATTCATGTTCGATAACCGGAAACGTACAAAGGTCAAGAATAATAAAATTCAAGACTGGAGACTCGAATTGACATCCTTCTCCTACTCAGTGAAGTATCGACCTGACAGAGACAATGTGGCTCCTGACTCATTTCCACGGGCCTTTATATCTTCCATACTGTCGTGTGATAATTATGTATGATATACACAAGGCTTTGTGTCATCCAGGAGTAACTCAGATGCTACACTTTGGACGCTCCAAGAACTTGCCCTACTCAACTGATGATGTGAAGAGAATATTTTCAGGATGCTGCAGAGTTGAAGCCCCAGTTCTATCGCCCCACTTCTGGAGCACTAATCAAAGCCACACAGCCTATAGAGTGACTCAGCATAGACTTTAAGGGGCCATTGTCTTCCGTTTCTCGGAATACATACATTCTCACAGTTGTGGATGAGTACTCACATTTTCCGTTTGTTTTTCCCTGTCCAAACACGAACTCCTCAACTGTCATCAATTGCCTTAACCAGGTATTTACTCTTTGTGGCCTCCCCAGTTATGTCCATTCAGATCCTGGGGTGTCTTTCCTCTCCCAGGAAGTTAAGATCTATCTCACACAACAATCTACCAGTAAGACTTCACCTTACCATCCTATTGGTAACGGTCAAGTTGAGAGGTACAATAGTATTGTTTGGAAAGCTGTTCATCTTGCATTGAAGTCAATGAACCTGCCAGACTCTCAATGGGAACAAGTACTACCTGTTGCGCTCCACTCTATTCGATCACTCCTTACTACATCTACGAATTCCACAACGCATGAGAGGTTCTTTAGGTTTCAACGCCGATCATCCCATGGGACTTCTATGCCATCTTGGCTGATGTCTCCAGGTCCAGTACTGCTCCGCCGATTTGTTCAAGCCAACAAAAATGACACACTTGTGGACCAAGTTGATCTTCAAGAAGCCAATCCCTCCTATGCCCATGTCCGTTACATGGATGGTCGAGAGTCAACCGTTTCTCTTCGGGACTTGGCTCCTTGCCCAAGCGGCTCTGTAGAGAGGGAACGCACTCCGTCTATATTAACTTTCCCGGAAGGAGTAACTGATCACACTCAACCACTATTAACTGATTCTGATGCATTCTCAAGCCCAGCTGTCAACTCTCCAGCTGCAGTGCCCGAGCCAGACTCAATTCAGGTTTTTCGGCATTCTGTCCGTGCAGTGAAGCCTCCCATATGGTTGGGATATCCTAATACGGAATAGTTAATAACTACTATTTCTTCCCTAGAGGGGAAGAATGTCGTGAACTCTGAACTCTATTATTATGAGTATGGTGATTATCATGTTATTCATACTCTGACTCGTGTTTGACTATAAATTATGTGTGTTGTTGATAGTCTTCATCTCTGTTCATCTCTATTGATTCTATTTGTCTTTGGTGTAGTGTCATTGTTAGTTTTGTAAAGCCATATTATCGTTGGTCACTACATAAGTTTAGAGAAGAATGGAACGCAAAACGAATAAAAATAATAATAGTACAAAAAGAACTAATCAAAATATTCAGAATTGAAGAAAGATAAAGCGAAAAAATAAAAGGAAGAAGAAAATGCAAATAAATAACTCTCTAACTCATTAACTAATAGTAATATATTCAGTTAGGCAATACATTTACCAATTTAAATATCTTGAAATAATTATACAGTCGAGTGATCTCTATAATATATATTACAATTATATAATAATTATGATGGAAAGATAACTGACTGCAACTAAACAATAGAGAGATATAGAATAGCAGTCATCTTTTCTCCATATGTGGCTATCTATCCATGTTTTGGTTAGGGAATATGGGTTATAAAAGTCAAACCCTAGCTAATCCTTGAAGATCACCTTTTTTATCAACTCCAAATGGACACTAAAGTCTGGCAGACTATTTGCTTTCATAATCGGGTATATAGAGGTTAATGGTTATCGACATCCAACATACCGGTCACTTGAAATTAACTTTGCATCACTTGATTGAATATTAATGATGCGGGTAATTGAGCTATATGTTAAGGTAGACTATGCCAGCATAATATAGAGCATAATAAGGAGTTCTGAGTGGCAGTGTTAGGGATTTGGGAAAGTTGCGGGATGAATGGATGAGGTAGAGGAAAAGATCATAGAAGATGCTTCATTCAGAGTACAACTCAGCTGGTTCCTCTATGGTGACTCCCTTAAATAGGCTACCACCTGAGTCCCAGCCAGGACCTTATTTGGTAATAATTATATGAATCATGTACAGTTCACGTGATCTAGCTAATTATACATTCTAGTGGTTACTTATCGTGCTACTAGGTTATGCATGGTTCAGTTAGTCTGTTTTGGTCTGGGGTTCTCCATGGGTTGGGGATCCTAACACTCCTCCCCTCCCCCTCCTGCAGCGAGTCATGGGGCAGATTATCTGGTGCGTCTGCGATCCAGGCTTGACGAGACAGACCATCTGCGTTGCCGTTGTCGGCTCCAGGACGGTGAATGATGGAGTAGGAGAATGGTTGTAGACGTAGGGACCAACTGCTCTGTCGACCACCAACATCCTTCATATTATGTAGGTAGCATAAACAACTGTGGTCGGTTACTATTGTGAAGGAGACTCCTGTGAGGTAAACTTCGAAGTGTTGGACACCATTGACTATGGCCAAGCATTCACTTTCCACAGCTGCATAATTTCTCTTGCGGCTACAGAGCTTCCTTGAATAGAAAGCGATGGGGTGATCTCCATTCGTGTCTGAATGTTGAATGAGGACAGAAGCGATGCCCACGTCAGAGGCATCTGTCTGCAGTATGAATGGTTGAGTGTAGTCAGGTCCCTGCAGGACAGGGTCAGTTGAGAGTGACTGCTTGAGTTGCTCGAATGCTGACTGATGGACGTTTGTCCACTTGACCTTGTTTGGGAGTTCCTTACATGTGAGGTCAGATAGTGGGGCTGAAATGTCGGCGTAGTGGGGTACAAATCTCTGTTAAAACCCATCCAACCCGAGAAAAGACCGGACGTCTTTCTTTGTCCGAGGATGAATGAAGTTTTTGAAGGAGTGGACCTTGGCAGAGTCAGGCTGTACCTGGCCATGTCTCACTCTGTGGCCAAGGTAGAGGCATTCGTGCATGCTGAATTGGCACTTGCTCATCTTCACTGTCAATCCTGCCACCTCCAGCCTGCAGAGTGTCTCATGTATGTGAGCCATGTGATCTGTCCAAGTGGTACTGAAGACAACCAGGTCGTCCATGTAGGCAGCGATGTGGGTCGTCAGGTCACCCACTAGAGAGTTCATAAGGCTTTGGAAGGTAGCAGGTGCTCTGATGAGGCCGAAGGGCATCACGGAGAACTGATATTTTCCAAATGGCATTGTGAAAGCAGTCTTCTCCCGTGAGCCCTCGGCCACTGGCAACTGCCAATATCCTTTCGTCAAGTTGAGGGTTGTGATAAAACTGGCCCTTGAGAGACCGTCTAAGTGGTCTTCTACTCTCGGCATAAGGAATGGGTCGGGGCGCATCACCGCATTGAGTTTGCGGTAGTCTACACACAACCTGACTCAACCTTTTTTGTAAGGAGGACTATTGGTGAGGCCCATGGACTCCTGCTTACCTCAATAATGCCAGCCCTCAGCATAGATGCTATCTCATCCTTTACGGTCTGCACCCGTGTATGAGGTAGGCGATAAGGGGGAGAGCTAAGGTGTACAGACTTGCCTATATCAATGGAGATGGAGATGAGCTCTGTGAGTCCAGGCTGATCGCTAAACACCTTGTCGTGGGCAGCAAGGAGATGGAGTAGGTCCTCTCTCTGGGTCGGGAGAAGTTCTGGATTTATTCTCAGACCAGGTAGGGATGTCCTCGTGGTCCTGCACTTGAGACTCGACAGAGCTGTACAGGAATACCGCTGATGGGAACTCCCACCTGGCGAGCATGTTAACATGGTACCTGCGAGAAGGCCAGCCATCCTGACACGGTAGGTAGTTGGGGAGAGGATATCTGTGATGGGGAATGGTCCCTGCCATTTCACCAAAAGCTTGTTGGTGGAGGATGGCAACAGCACAAGGACCAAATCTTCCAATGCAAATGACATCTCCCGAGCCTTCTGGTCATACCACAACTTCATTTGTTGCTTGTTGTCAAGTTCAAGTGATGGAGGCAATGTCTCTGGCTGCCTCAAGTCTAGCGTAGGTGGTCATCATGTGCGAGACGACACTTTCAGGGCAACTATGGGCTTCTTGCAATGCCTCCATGAGCAGCCCAACCTCCCTTTCTCTCAGAGGTAAGCCTTATTTGAATAGAACAAGAACTGCTGCACTAGGGACTGGCTCCCTTAAGGGGGTCCACTACCCCAAAAAAATAAAAACCAAAAAAACCACAACTTCTCTCTGCTTCAAAATTTTTATTTGAAATCTTGTATGATGTGTACCTATACACAGACCTACCTTCTGGTGCTGTGCCAACTACCCAGCTACAACCAATCCGGACTTAGTGAACATTTAAGATTTCACGAGGACGGTCATATTTGGAGACTAGTTTACTTTGGGATTTCACAACTTACCACAGGGGAAATTACAAAGTATGAAACATAATATAACATTGAGTTTTTTTTAAATAGTGTGATCATGGATTTAAAAAAATTATTGGTGGTAGCATTTTCATTTTTTTTTTGTACCTGTTGACATCATACATGCTTAAAATTAAAAACAGAGAATGTCATCTTGTAGCTCTCATTGAGAGGAAACAGAATCTATATAATTTGGTATGGTTACTCCAAATATGAAGCAGGGAGAACCGTCCTTGGCTAAAAAAAAAAAACTTTTTCGGGACAGGCATTTTAAGAACTAGTATAGTATTTCAATGGTTGAATTGACCATACCATTAAAAAAAACACCAAAAGTGTTATACATATACATACTAAAAAAATCAAGAATAGGGAGGGCAAGTTTGGTCTGTCCTATATAGGCCGCTTCCTAGGGGGATGACCAGAATCACTGGTTTGCTTCCCTTGTCGGTCTCCGCGGCCATTGAAACTCACTATTACGTGAAGCGTTTTCTTCGCAAATCGGGAGTACTCAGTTAGTATAAGTCCAGAATGGAGTATCCAAATCTTCTCCAATTTGGAAGGCAGCATCTTGCATGTACTGTCATCATATTTGGGGGGGGGGGGGGGACAAAAAAAACAAAAAAAATTGGGGGTAGTGGACACCCTTAAATAGGCTACCAGACCCCTGTTTAGCTTTGACCAATCAGAAGTGTCCACATGCATAAACAATACCTTCTAGATTCTAGAATGTTATTGAGTTCAAACATAACAATACATAATTAACATGTAAACCTCACAGTTAGGGAGGGCTCCCTAACAGAGGTATGGACGACCCTGAAGGAAATGAAGGGCGCTTTATCTTGAGCACAATAGGCCTCACATCACTCTGAAAGGGTGTTCTCCGAACAAATCAGTTTTTGGATTGCATGTATCATTACAGAGGGACGTATGATTACATCTTCCCCTTGGATAGTGATGATTTCTTCAACCCAAGTATACCTGACAAGATTAAAGACTACTGCTTCACAAAACGATTTGCTTCATGTGCATTCAGAAGGTTGTTTTATTATCCTGGAGTGATTGAGATGGCAGAAAAAGTAGGGAAAGATGGTAATGTTACCAAATACTCGAAGAGACTCATAAGGGAGTGGATGAGCAGAATAATCTCAAGTCCGTGCATTCGGAGTGATTCCATGAAGGCCATTGCGGAGTTTATATTTCATGATGCCACATGCAAGAGATGCTTGTTGCCAGGAATGGAATTGAACCCAAGAAAATATATAGCATACATGGCTCATAATAGATTGCATATGGATGCAAGTCGTGCTATATAGATAGGTTCTGCTAGCACTTCAATTCATCAAAAATAAAAACACACATTATATATATTTTATACTTTATTTTTTTCAGTTGGTATTTTGTTTTCATCATATTGTGCAAGTGTATCTAATGATCTCATCATTGTGACTTTCAATACCAAGATTACATATTGTGAATGTTGTGAATTTGATTTGTAGTGTTGAGGGAGAGAGAACTAAGAGGGAGAGGGAGAGAGATCAGAAGAAGAGAGATGAGAGGAGATAAAGGAAAGGGAGAGAAAGGAGCAGGGGAGGGAGTAGAGGGAGAGAAATGGGAGAGAGAGGTGAGGAGGATAGGGAGAGAGGGAGAGAAAGGAGTGTTAGAGAGAGAAGAGGGAGAAAGGAGAGGGAAGTAGTTATGGATAGACATAATGTATGCAGAATATACTATATACTATGTTAATATTAACCAGGCCAAAGTGGATCAACTCACTGAAGACGTGCTGTATATGACTAATTGATCAGACAAAAGGGGTTATCGTACAGAGTACATATCCTTCAACTGTCTTGGGAGGTCCGGGACGTTCCCGGATTTGCAATTGGTAAAATGGTGTTTCTCCAGGAAATGCTGGATTATAATTGTTTGTACAATTTACAACTGGCTACAGCACTGTGAGACTAAAGGGTCTCCCTTAGCAGCTGCTATTTTACAACAGGCTATATACAACACTATGAGACTAAAGGCTGCTCCTTAGCAGCTAGTACACCTGGTCCCTACACAAGTCAGCACTTCACTACACAACTGAGAGGGGGAAAATCCAGCTGCTACCTGGCAGTTAGGGCTTGATAAATTGTGCTTGCATTTATTTTAGAATTTTAGATATGGCAGAATAATGCTAGCATTATAGGCAGCATTTGGTCAGCTACAGAGGTAAAATAGTTTCGATGTAAATTGGACCCTATAAGGATGTAGAATGTAGATTAGACCGCCTACTGCTAGGTTTGCTATTAGCACACCATTATTAATATTCACAACTAGCCACCTGAAAATACAGCTGTCAAACTGGCATGCCCACGGGCACAGCATAATTATAATGTCAACAGGAAATTTCAATAGTGTGACCATAATTATACTAAAAGGAATGTCAGTAATCAAGGCAACTGTCAGTCATCTGACTCACCTTTCACCTATGCTTGAGCATATGGTTGGCAATAGCTAGTAAAGGAATGGCTGCAGAAACAAATAGCTGTAGTATTTCTTCTGCAGATAATGGTCCAGACATTGACTACTGGTCCTAGCAGAGCTACTGGGCCGAGCACTGCCATTAGGCCCGATAAGAAAGTAGCTAATCTTCAGTAGCTTAAGAGTCCTGCTCCATCTGACCTCACAAGAAAGCAACTAAGATGTAATCCTCCAAAAGGGTTTAAACAAGGTAAATGTGTTGTTGCAGCTGAACCAGTTATGGTTTCAATCTCTACAAGGATAAGAGAATTCCCCAATGAAAATCTAACTGTTATTATGGGCAAGTTGTTTTGCAATCCCTGCAGAGAGAATGTATATCTTAAGAAGAGTGTGTCAACTCAGCATATCAAGTCAGCAACGGGAAAGAGCGTTTGGCATCAAAGGAATTGAGAGAGAGGAACATAATATATATGTGATATGTTTAATAAATATGACTAGGAAAATAGACCCTATTGGAGAAGGCCTTTCAGATGCATTTCGTGTCCATCGAGTAAAAGTAGTTGTAGCATTTTTAAAGGTTGGGGTACCGCTTGCTAAGATTGATTTTTTTCGGGATTTATTTGAGAAAAGCCATTCCGGCTCTCCAACAGCACAAATTTGTATCAACTGATTCCTTTTATTTAGCATGAACAGTGAGAAAGCAGAAGGAAATTGATGGTAAAGAAGTGTCTGTAATTTTTGGATAGCAATGGTGATACTACTGCGCTTTGTTGATGAACAGTGGAACATACAGCAGCATGTTGTTCGGCTAATGATGTTAGCTAAGAGCCTTACAGGTGAAGAACTTTCACGTCAATTGATCATTTGCCTTTCTACTGAGCTACATATTGCCTCCAACCTGTTAGTAGCTGCTATGCGAGATAGTATCAGTGAACAATGTAGAAATATATACACACATCGAGTATTGTCTTCCCACACATTTTAAATCTAGGGTGTTTTTCTCACACCTTGGGTCTAGTGGGAGAGAGAATCAAGACACCTGTGCTTGATGAATTTATGAAGGGTTGGTTGGGTTGGGCTTTATAGTTGAGGCTTCAGGACATTCTTGATGAGACCCTCCTATAAGTTACAGATGGAACTTGTAATGACAATTAATGCTGGTTAACCTTTTGTTAAAGCGACATAACCCCTGGAAGTGGATGGGCCACTTATATTCAATGCATAAAATTAATGTACTTTCTGCTTCTATTTCCACTCAGTATAATCCAAATGTCAAAGAAGTTGCCAGCAAGCTGTCCTCCTACCCTGTTTGTGAACAGCAGCTGATTGACTGTGCTAAAGCATGTGTTGAACCTGCATACAGATACTTCAATGAAAAATTTGGAGCTGACCTCAAGCTCACTGTTGAAGCTTTAAATATGTTAAATTATTTGACCCGGCAAAGATTTGTGAGTTAAAAACAATCCAGCAATGATATTGTATTTCCATTCCTCAGTACTGAGGCTGAGACAAGGTAGGCATTGTTTGTGGCTAAACACAACATATCTTTCCAAACCAGTCATCATGCCACTATGTTTCCGGATTCGGAGATTGCCCCAAAAAATGCATGTGGGCGTGTCAGGACCCACTGGACCAACATGAAAGAGGGGAGGAGAGAGAAGGAGGAGAGACCTAGAGAGAGAGAGACTTACTAGAGAGAGAGACAGAGAAGAACCAAGACTAAGAGAATTTACATATATATACCGGTATAAACCATGTGCGTGTTTCAGTACATATTCACCTGTTCCCTTTATTCATAACAACACTTACCATAAGCTTAGGTGGACTGATCCAATTGGTCATATATTACAGCATCACATGTGATATGGTAAATGTAGAACCAAAGGGGGACAGACTATTTAAAGCCCCCCACCTGAGTAGTGATGCAGATATCCTATTTTCTTGACATAAGATGAGTTGTTCAATCTCTAACCGAGTCTTGGGAAGACTAACCCCTACCTTGTCTTGAGGATATCTCTGGTGGCAGCTTTTAATAACTGGTGGATCGGAGACCTAATCCAGTCCCGGCCCCGACACATGGTGGCAGCGGTAAACTACATCTTCTAGCCATCGAATTATTGCATAGCTACTGAACTACTTTATTGGTTACAGTTATTCCTCCTTCTGAGCTAACCATCAGACAAGAGGATGAATCAACCTTCCCAAACCCAACAGTCCCAAATAACGGACCTCCTAACTCAGCTGGTTCTCTCCCAGACGGAAACAGCCAACAGGAGTTTGCAGACAGAGGAGAGACTGATCCAACTACAGGAGACCCAAATAGCTAAGGAGCAGAAACAGCAGGAACTAATATGGAGTGGGAGGATAGGAGATGAGAGATATCAAAGTGGAGTAGACTTGCTGACAGGATGACTCCCTGGACAGACATGGAGCATGCTACGGCATATCTGAGCAGGTTTAAGCATGTAATGCAGGATGCTGGAATTAGTGTAGAGCAGTGGCCCAGTAGGTTAATACCCTTGTTGGCTCTAGATGCTTATACCCATAATGTACCCCGACGAGCAGCAGCTACCTACTCCTCCCTCAAAGAAGAACTCCTCCAAGCAATGGGGATGTCCGCCAGAGAGAATTCTGGACTCTCCAGAAAAAGTACACAGACACTTGGCAGCAGACAGCATGTCTGGTGGAAACTATGGTAGACCGTATGACAGATGATTGCACCACGGTGCAAGAGGTAAAGAATATGATTTCAATGTCTAAATTTCTTTCTCTATTTCACACATAGGATGCAGATTTTGTCTGTCTCCGGAAGCCAATCTCAATATTGGATGCAGCCAAAATTCTCGATGAGCGGAATGCGGTAAAACGTGAACACCCGAACTACACCAGACCTAGCCAGAGCTGGCAGCAGCAGAACTACGGGAGGAAATCGGACAGGAAAGGCGAGCAGCGAACTGAATAGCACGAGAGACCCCCACCTTCAGGAGTAACACCACCATCACCACGCGAGGAACCCTGGGTCTCAACATGCTACAGCTGTGGGAAGAAGGCCCAACAAGAAACCGGACTGACCAGCTAATGTGGCGTTAATCCTAAGTAAAGAGGGTAGGTCCAATGTGTACATTAGAGGGAAAGTGAGAGATGAGCCTTGTGTCATGATGTACGATACTGGGGCAGAGATCACTCTTGTGAGAGAGGATATCGTACTCCCACATGAGTATACCGGTGACTATTAAGCTCCTGGTAGTGGCAGATCAGAGAGTTATCTCTAGGCCCCTAGCTCGGGTTTGGATTACTGTAGGGCAGTGTCAGATGAAAGATTGGAAACAGTTTTAGGAGGTCCTGATAGAGTACTGTTAGGTGCTGACCTCAATTTATTCCACTATATTGCCAAGCTCCATAAAGATCAGCAGGAAGAACATTCCTGCCAGGTTTTGTTGATAAGAGCAGAGAATAAACAAAAGAAGAAAGGGACGAGCAAGATGAGAGAGCTGACCTTATGTCAGGTGCAGACCCAACCCCCTTGAGTAAAAATTTTGAATTTGATGACGATGTATTCTCTAATGACCCCATACCGAAGGTAGTACAGAGTATCCCTGATGGGCCAGGTGACCTTTTACCATGCCAAAAAATTGTTGATGGCTGAAAGTATTCTTGCTGCTTGGTGACAACCTTAGACTTCTCAAGTTTGATGAAGAGTGTCAGGTTTCAGATGAGAGTCTAGGAATAGGTACTGAAACTTGGGGTTGTCGTGCAGCATTTGAAGAAGAGAGAGATCCAAAGCACAGCAGTACGCAACTTTTACCTGGCAAACATTGCAAAAATGGTAAAGTTGGGTATACTCTCCTAAAGAATTTCGGTGTTCTTCAGCCAGACAAAACATCCACTTATTCAACAGCTACTGTCTTGAATTTGAATGAATTCTGGTTGCTTTCAAACAACCACAGAGATATGAACATCATTCTAAAAAATGTTCGAAGATTTTTTTTTTAATGGCTCATACCATTAACATAATGTGTACACTCACTCTGGTTTAAACTTTGCTAGAACTAAGAGACAATTTCCGCAGATTGGTTTATCTGATTCTGAATCACTTGACCGTATTGAAGAGGAATTTAATGACTTTCTTCTTTCCCCAGCTAACATTCCCAAACCAGATACATACCATCATATCCAAAAATTCCTTGTGCTGGCTCTTATTGGTGGAAAGTGGGCCAGATCAAAACTTTGGCTGGGGAGTTAAGGTTTAGTTACTTGTCCGTCTCATGGCTGGTCTGTTGACCGTATTCTGCTCCAATGCTGATGCAGAGAGGGGCTTTTCTATACTCAGAAAAGTCCACACAGACCAGAGATCCCGTATAAACGAGGATACTATTGTTTCCTTTAATGTCAGTCAAGTTTAACAGCAATTCTCATTCTTGTCGTTTTGATGCTAAACTTTCAGATGAGCTCCTTACAAAATGTGAACAGGTCACAACCATTTCTATGCAAATCTATGCAAAAATGAATTATATTCATGGTGGGCATGGTAAATGTCGCGGATTTCAATTTTGAAAAGTAATTAAATCCAAGTCCTGAAAGCAGGTCTAAGAATAGAGAATTAAGAACTCTTACCTCCATCACACACTAATCCTGTGTTCTTTGACCTGATTTCTCAAATATGAGTGCTCTGTAAAATTTGCCCTTTTTCTCTAGCTCCTGTTGTGTTATTCAGGAGTGGTAATAGCAAGTAATTACAATAACTTTCTCAATAATGATCTTGAAATTGCATTCTCTCCAGTTTCTACTAGATGCTTCACTCTAATGAAGGCTAGAGCATCTTGGCGAAACATCAAGAGAATACAATTTCAAGTTGATTCTTGGGATTGGTATTGTATAATTATTATGTCAACTGAGAGTTCATTAAGAGTATTACTTTATTAATAGCTAGGAGAGTAACAACGACAACAGCATTGCTACTGATTACTGCAATGAAAGGTTCCATATACATTTGTACACATACTATCAGCATCTATTGGAAATGAGCTGTTATGATAGGAGTCTGTACTCGGTTGAGTAAGTGGCAAAAGATGAGAATTCATCATCTGAATCGTTGCCTTCATCATTCTGTCCTCCATTTATTCCCATCGGGTTAGTGGTGCTTAGGTTCAAAGTACAAGGAAGAATATCCCTACAAGGACACAAACTGGGGATTCTACAGGAACTAACCTTTACACCAATATTGAATGATTTGTGGCAGAAATTGTCAAACTTTTTTTTTAACACCTTAGAGAGAGAAAATGTTTTAGGATTCCCGGCAAACCAGATGTAAGTCACGAACACAACATAGGATTTGACTACAGCTAAGCCTACTAACAGTAAACTAAATGTCTACAAGTATGTAGCTATTGCCTAGCTAGTTCAGCTAGTGCTAGTGCTAGGTCTAGAGTGGAGATGAGGTGTCATAGCTGAAAGGTGCATATGCTAGGGTTGAGATATGATAGCTGATATGCTATAGTAGGTATCAAAAAAGGTTCCACTTCCCCATTCCAGCAGCAATGCTACGACTTAGAGGATGGAAAAAGAAACACGTGATTACCGGACCAAAAAATCCCGACAAATAACACGAACTAGAGACATTAAGTTTCTGTTTCAATGAAATGGGGCTTTTTAAACAATGTGTGCACATAGCATTCACATGCACACAGGGTGGGCACCCAAGTGGAAGCTCAAATCGAGCTAGTTTTTGGGAGGTTCCATCATTTTGGGGGTTTTTTAAGAAGTCATTTGGGCAATCCAGAAGTCTATGACAGATTAGTTATTTCTGGTGCTAACCTACTATTGGAGCTCATATTAGCCTATTTTGTGATGTTGTGATCCATAGAGTTGGATTGATATGTATTTCTTTCCTCATATTTCTATAGATGTTAAAATCTTATCATGAGACGTTTGTCAAAACGATATATGCAAGCAGAGCCCCCGTGATGAGTGCTTCGATTTCCAGCCTGGGACACCGGACCAAAACATTATTAGGATTTTGGATTACACCAAAGATTATGACTTTAACGTGTACACCATATGTGAGATTGATGGTGTTTATTGCACTGATCCTGAGTCACACTCCTGTGTGGAGAATTCGATTAAAGACAGGCTAACTAGTGAGTTTCAGTGTGCAGCATCTGTAATAAAGGAGCATCGATTCAAACTAGAAGGGCAATCAGTATTTACTTCACCTACGAAGGTAGTTGATGTTGCCATCGTTTTTAACAAGAGGCTTGTTATTCAGTTGGAAGTTCAGTCATCATCAAAGAAGTCAAATTCGAGATATTGTACTGTAGTCAAACTTATGTATGGGTTGATTGATCAGTTAAGAGACCATATGAATGAGGGTGTACCTACTACTTTTATACAAGGATTTTACATTCCTGTTGGTTCAGGATACGTGGAATTGATAACATGCAAATGGGATGAAAAATGCTTTATGTACTCCTGCGAGCAAGAGAAATTACCAAAAGAAGATATACTTCAGACTATCAAACCTGTTTTTTTGGCAGAACAGTCAAAGTATTCCCCAGTAAGACTAAATCAAAACTTTACATTTCTGGTAAGCCAGACATATATTGCTACACATTTCTCTGGAGGTGCGTACCAGTTAAAGTCAGGGAGTTCGGTAGTGATAATGTGTCGAACGGAAAAATTAGTATACTAGGCGCCTATTGCGACCCAAGAGATGTCCAGGTTATTTGCACTGGAGGCTTCCTCTACTTTGAACCGCTCTTCTTTTACTATCGATCACAAGATAATACGAAGGAAATTTTATTTCCGGTTTAATGCGCCCATGCATCGAAAAGAAGCAAAGAAAATTATTGTTAAGTTTGTGAAGGAAGTGGTATGTGCAGTTAAAGAGTTGCATGATAATGATATTGCACATAATGATATTCGTCTCGAAAACATTTGTTTTGATGAAAATCGTCAACATGCAGTTCTGATAGACCTGGATAGGTCTTCTGGAAAAAGTGAAGCGGATTTGTGGTCTGGATCAACTATGTACTGTACGAAATGGATTGGTGAAAATTTGGACTGGAGGCAGTTGGCGATTATGATTCATTATAATTATTACAGCAGAAGAAAGCAATGTACCGTACCACAATAGTAAAGTTCCGGACACTGCGCATCGATTCCTCTTCAACATGTTCGTTCAAGGTAATACATAGTACATTCTGTTTGATCTTTGTCATATCCATTTTTCTTAATCTTTTTTACAGGGAAATTTTTACGAAGACTTAGCTGAACTGTGGTACATGCAGCGCAGCAGCATTACTGTATGAATCATAACCCAGTATGGCAAATAATTAACATTATGTCATTCCAATTACTATTATTATTATGATTAAATTTGCATATTATACAGTCAGGGGCAGATCTAGCTTTGGAACAAGGTGGGTTTACATAGAAATTGGTGTGCCAACCCCCACCCTCCCTTTACATTTGGGAGTGCAGTGAGCAGGTACAGGATCCGCAGAAAGTTCCCTGGGAAAAAAAAAAAAAAGGAAACAAAAAAGGAAAAGGGAACAAAAAGGGGAAAAAATTCAATAGTAGGCACTATTGAAAACTATTTGGGGGGGTGGTGCTGGAGCCAAGAACTGGAATCGAGGTGCCTTATGTTTGAACATGTTGAGTAAGCTGAAATACAGGTGCCTACTATTGAAACGGAGACATAGGTTCCTATATCCCTATGAGGTCATCGCAGTTCCAAGAGCAGGCACCTCAATTTCAGCCGACTCATTTGGGGTGGGGGTGGGGCTGGATCCACGTACTGGAATAGAGGTGCCTTATGTTAAAATGGCGGTGGAGGAGAAGGAAAAGGCGGGAGGAGAAGGAGAAGGTGGTGTAGGAGAAGGAGACCCCCTCAGACACCACCCCCTCAGATCCCTCAGACACCACCCCCTCAGACCCCTCAGACAACACCCCCTCCTCACCCACAAGGATCGAGAGGGAAGGGATAAGGCGGAGGAGGAGAAGGCAAATGCATTGGAGGAGGTGAAGGCGTTGGAGGAGTTTTGGTCAAGAAGATAGAAGGAAAGAAGCTGCAGGTGATTAAGTTTATTATCCAGGAGGGGATATTGTATGAGCATGGGAGGGATGTGATGTTCCTACGCTAACCCCCTTTTCACCCCAGCCACTTCATAGAACAGATTTGCTAGCAGAATTGTTCCCTCCCCACCTGTGCATGAAATAGCCATCTTGGAGCTCTACAGATATTACTCAACAGATATATATACTAGCAGAATTTATCCCTCCCCCCCAATGATCTGTTCTAGCTATAGCTTAGCAAGGAGCTCAAACTTTCAGGACCTGATCTTTACGCACACTAAAAGACACCAAAATTATTGTTAGAGATATAATTTCTATTTTTGGTCTAAACTTAAAGTAATATTGTCAAGGATTGCATTGCTCCCCCCCTCAACGATCAGGTATATGTGCCCAAGACAGAGGTGACTGACGAGCAGTGGGCGACATATTTGTCGTGGAGAAAGACGTGCCCAGGTGAGGGGGAGGTGTAGCTTTCTGTTAAAGTACACAATTATGTGTATGTCTGATTTTAAGCGTGTTTTCTCCTTATTCTTCCTGTTCCAGTATTTTTACAGTCTTTGCCAATACTCTCCACCTCCCGTCGACCCGCTGAGGACAAAGACACATCCTTTTTTAATATTTTGACGCTAGAAAATTTATCGTTTGTGAACTCAGAGTCACCAAGTGTCACCAAACCATTCATTAAGTATTCTGCCAACCGAACTGTGTTTTGTTTGTGTGTGTGTGTCATGTCAGTGGGTGCTGTTTTTGAGCGATGTGCTGCTCCCCACTGGCATGTCACCAACTATTGTATAAACTAACTTTGACCACAACTCTCCCACGTCTGATTGGCCATTTAATCTACAAAATGTTACAAGGAGAATAGCCATGATGACATATCTATCTACATAGCAATAATGAGTGCACATGTGCAAGGGGGATTTAGATTTCAATATATTACCACCTGCACTCCTCCAGAGAGTGAATGAATGGAGGCTGTCTATAGTTTACATAGTGGTACAACCTGCAGACTTGGTGGTTGGTTGGGAGGTGTCAACAACAATGAGTGTACATATAGGTGTGTACTTTTATATATAACACAAACTAGATGCTTCTCATACAGGTGGGGTGTAACTGTGCTAGGAAGATATATATTGTGGACAGAACTTAGACAACTCTCATCATAACCTGGAGAGAGAGAGATTATGTGTATGCATGTGTGTGTGTGTGTGTGTGTATAAAATAACACGCGTACGTAAGTCACATGGAAAAGTGGGTGGCACCTTTGAGCATGCTGGGCATGAATAATTTCTGGAATGGTCTGGTGACATACTGCCGGGAAGCTGTTGGCTCAGCGGACAAATCTAATGCCTCTGTCTCTCTGAATGACACTTTGCTCTTCGTAGGTAATTTTAACTCCCTGCATCTCTCCAGAAATGCCTCTTTGTTGCCTGGGTTGAATTTGTAGCTCTATGATGACACACACTGGAACTCTCATTATGGGTGGAGTGAGGATGAGTGGGAGCTTGTGGGTGGGGGGGGGGGGGGGGGGGGGAGGAGAGGAATATCTTGGGGTGTGTGTGAGGGGAGGGGCAGCTTGGGGAAGAGGGTGGGGGGGTGTAAGGTGAAAGTCCCGACACATCACAAATCTGATCTCTGGGGCCATGACTCCTTGTTTGTTGAGACAATTTTTTGGGGGCATTTCAAACATACACACCTGCATAAATAAATAAGATATTGCTGTATATATAATAGTACAGCAGCATCTATACACCAGCAAAAAGAGTAGTACTCTCAATACTGTACCACTTAGTTGTCACAATTAATCACAAGTTAGTATGAACTCCTCCCCTTTCCCATGTGCTTATGGAGGTGAGTCTTACAGATTATATTGTACTGGTAGCCATACCATATATCTCTGTGCTATATAGACCTGTTCTCTCAAGCAGAGCCCGACAAGCCCTCCTCAACAAACAAGATCTGCTGTGCTTCTACACCCGACAAGCCGTCCTCAACAAACAACATCTGCTGTGCTCCTACACCCGACAAGCCCAATCAATCATCAACGCTTCTCTCTCTTCCAGCATCGTAAGACAGTAATCTGTGTTTCGTGATTGAATGTATTGTCTGTTCATGTTAGACCACGTTTCCTGCAAAGCATCATACATGCTTAGATATGTTGCTGGGCATGATGTTATATTATTTGTCTGGTAGTTTCAATCAGAAGAGTCTCGTATGCCTAAATGCTCCATTTCTTACTTATAATAATAATCCTTAATAATAAATTTAAAAAATGCTTTTCTCAACAAAAGTGTTTTTTTGATTTTCCTCATTTGACAGAGCATTTTGTGTTGGCTGTTTTTGCATTGACCTTTGGTTTTCTGCTAGAATGTTCTGCCATCAGCTGATTTCTTGATTCAAATCTTGAATCAAGTGTTGATGTTGAGGATACTCAGAGAGAGTATGGTAGAGGCCAGTTCCTCTGATCCAGGTTGATGTTGGTTGCTGGGCACGTTATTGCTTTTATATTTGTCTTTAAATGGACGAGTTGCGTATTTCTTACTTTATAGTAATCGTTAATAATAATTTCAATAAAAAAATTCTTCCCAAGTCATAGTTTTCTGTACCTACGAATAATACTCAGCCTGCCTTCAAGAGCTGTGGATTTTTATTATTTTTCAAGTTGTTTTGTAGTTCCCTTAACAGGTCAACAAACTAAAAACTGTTTTATTTTTTACCTCACAGCTCAATCATTCTTGTTCGATTTCTTCCTCTGCTATCAGCTGATTTTTCCTCCATCAGCTGATTCAAATCTTTTCAATAAAGAGCTAAATCAGTGACTGTTGAACTAAAAGAATAGTTACTGTCTGAAGCACATCTGTTTTCATTAAATTGCATCTTACTGCATACAATGAGCAGTCGAATGATGATTATTGAAATGCTTGTAGGTTCTGGTTGCCAAAATACTAGACTCATTCATATAAATATTATTCCCAAGTGTTTTTTTTATGTTCTTTGCTTGGAAGGAGTAGCATTCCCTGTTGGCTGTTTTTGCATCGGACCTTTTGAAGATAGGATAAAATAAATACAGACTATTTTTGTTGGTTCTTTGGTTGATTCTTTTTCTGTCAAAATAGCCTTTTTTCCCCCTTGTTCAGAATCATCTCCATATCTCTCTTAAGTGCTTCAAGGTGCTTCACCCTGTCTGAGTCGTCGATTTATATCATTAAAATGCTTGTAGGTGGTAGTAGAGCCATCCATTCCACACCTTAACCTACCCAGCAACTTATTAAACTCCCTGCCTGGATCACTGGGTAAACAAACTAAAAGCAAATAGTTTACTTTTACCTCAGTCAGCTACAAAGTGCGCATGTTTGATCTGGACTAGCTGGACTGTCAAGAGTATCGATGATAGGAACTATCCCTCATTTAGGTAGGTACTCTCCCCAATGCTAGATTAATACTAGCTAGACTCATATTTATTAAGTCATAGTTTTCTGTACCTTCTATTAACAGGTCAACAAACTAAAAACTAAAATCAAGCAGTGACTTTTTTTAAACCTATCTGCTTCATTTGTCTTGTGGCTGTCTGTTGCTGTTGTTGCCACTCCTTGGGGCTGGATATATCTGGTTGATTATTATTCTCAAAATAGCATATCTTCCTTAAGTGCTTTTTCCATCATCTTTTCTTGGTACACTATACTGCGCTCCATTGCCAACCTCAATGTACTAAACAAGGGCTTGGGGCCTATGGGTCGGGTATTAAGCATTTGTGTGTAGAGCATGTTCAGATGCATCTCGGAAAACATCTACGTAGCCTTATCATGACATCGGCACCTGTCATGAGCGAGATTGAGGACAAGGGTGCCCGAGATGCTACCAAAGCTGCGGCCCTAGAACTGGCAAAGGAAGAAACACGGCAATTGCGTATCAGGGTCAAAGCTGAGAGAGTAGCGGCAGGGTTGAAGGGGGCAATCAAGATCAGTCCTGTCATACCCAACCCTGTTGAATAGATCCAACCTGTAAAAGTAGACGGCATCACGAAGATGGTGCCGCTTTTCTGGTCAGGTAAGCACGGCAACACGGATGACGATGTCGTGGTCCTCCAATCTTACTACGGACAGGCCATCCGTAGTAACAAGGGGGACGTGAAATCGATGCAGAAAGCCTGCTGGGCTGTGTACTACCACTCAATTTCTACCGACAGCGAACCTGAGCACCATTTTTGTCCAGACGTGAAAGACTCTTGGTGCAAGTTCAATCGTGCAAATTGCTAACGGGGAGTATCCTCAACCACACACATCCCGTATCCCTCCTCATCTACGAGAAGGTGTGAAAGCGCTGTTTACAAAGTTACTCTGTGAGGAGGAGCTGAAACTGTGCTAGTTGGGTGCCTCACAAAACCAGAATGAGAGTTTCAACAACCTCGTCTGGGAACGGTGCTGAAAGACTGGATATTGTTCCTTGGTTAGTGTTGAGATTGCTGCCAATCTAGCAATTCTTACCTTCAATAGCGGCTTGAAGGCCATAGAAGACTTGTACAGGCACACCTAAAACGACTCATAGTTCTTGAACGAGTCATTACTGGGCTGCGACATTGAGTTGTTGCATGGTTTGGGTGGTGTTCAGGAATGACATTCAATTGACTCCGATTGCGTCGAATTAGTCCACTTGGAGTCTCGATGTGGTACGATCGGGGTGCACTTGCAGGTGTGACAACTCTGCCTGAGATAGGCCTTCCATTTGTGGTAACCCAAACATCAGTGTCGATCGGTATGTCTGGTAGGTCTCGAACTCGATGTCTTTGGTCAAAGTCTTGTTTCTGTCAGTCTTTGTTCTTGATCGCAAACTCTGAATTTGTCAAGGTATGACCATTGAGGTGTGAGGTATTTCTGGATGAGGGGTAAGTCAGAACGGATCCTTCTTCCCATCAGCAATTCGGCCGGAGAGATCCCACACCATGGAAGTGGCATTGCTCGATATGACAATAGAGAAAGATATGGGTCACATGAGCCCTTGATTAGTTTCTTCACAGTTTTCACAGCGCGTTCTGCGTGTCCGCTACTCTGTGGGAAGTGGGGGCTGTTGGTGTCATGCCAGAAGTTGTAGGCAGTTGCGAATTTGGCAAATTCCTGGGAACTATATTGTGGACCATTATCACTAACAAGGATTTCTGGGATGCCATGTCGAGAGAAGACAATCTTCATTGCTGCGATAATCCCCTGTGATGCCGTGGTCTTTAGCTGGATGACTTCTGTGTATCTTGAAAAGTAGTCCGTGACAATGAGGTAGTTCACTCCTTTGAGGGTGAAAAGATCAGAATCTAATTTCTGCCCAGGATAGTGTGGTAACGAGGTGGGCATCAAGAGTTTCTTATTAGATGTAGCATCTCGAGTGCATTCGGGACATATCTTCACGAGATCTGTGAGCTGTTTCGATATGCCAGGCCACCATACGGATGTCTGGGCATTCTGAATGAAGCATCTTCTATGATCTTTTCCTCTACCTCATCCATTCATCCCGCAACTTCCCCAAATCCCTAACACTGATGGCAGCTACCAGAGATGACTCCACTCCACTCAACTCCACTCCACTCCACTCCACTCCACTCCTCTCCACTCCACTCCACTCCACTCCACTTCACTCCAAATACCCTACCCAGAAGACTTCTGCCACTATTGATACGGCTGGTTCTCAAGTTCCATCTATACTTAAACTTTTGCTGTTTGTGTCAAACCTACCCTCCTAGAATTTTGGAGCCATGTCTACCATGAACAATTCAAAAGCTTTCAACAAAGACAGTACCCATGATCTCCCTCTCACTTCATTTGATGCTGAATCAGGCCACTCTAGATCCACAGAAGCAGAGCCATCGGAGGAGGAGCCCTCTGCATCTTCCACATACTCTGAAGGAAAATGGCTCAGCAGACATGATCAACATGTTCATGACGATGCAACAGTCTGACAGAGAGGAGAGATGACTGGCAGCAGAAGAAGCCCGCCAGAATGAAGAGAAATGTGAGGAAGCCCGCCAACTCGAGCATGAGGAGGCGGAGAGTAGGCGAATAGCAGAGGAAGTTCATAGAATAGAAGACCAAACAGCTGAAAAAGAGATGGAACAGCACTGTCGACGAGCCGATGAAGAACGCTGGCTAATACTCTTAACAGTCAACCAAGAAGCTACAGCCACGGCCAAAGCTGATGCAGAATCTCGCAGACTCCAGAATGAGGACACTTGAGCCAAACAAATGGAAGAACTCCGCCTCAAGCGAATAGCCGACAGGCAGGAGGAGGCCCGACGTGCTGTTGAAAGAGGAAAAGAAAGAGCAGCTCGAGATGCACCCAGACTGACTCCCATCACCGATCTTGGCAACATGGAAATGTTTCTGAACAATTTCCAGAGCCATATGACTCTATATGAAGTTTCACCTGAATACTGGACAGCTAACTTCATCTCCCTGCTGGACCCAGTATCCCAGAAATACCAAGAGCAGATGCCAGATGATGAAAAGACGACATTCCAGGCTGTCAAGGCGGCACTGATCTCCCTGCATGGTAATACGCCAAACCATTACAGGGTCAATATTAGAGACCTGGCTCAGCTGCCCTTCGAACCCTGTCAACAATACGGCCTGCGAGTGCTTTCCCTAGTGATGCTCCGGGCCAAGGAGACATCATCCAAAGCAGATTTGATCGATCTTGTGAGCATGGATAAGATGCTGTCCATCCTCTCTGATCCCAAGGTCGAGTCCTGGGTCAGGGCTCGGAATCCATCCTCGACCAAGGAAGCCTCTCGCATTGCAGAAGATTACATCCACAGTCTGCCTAAGGTGGATGACCCCAACAAGTGGGCCTGACCTTCCTTCCATAGAGGAACTGGACCGTCCGACCGCAACAAGCCTCACCCTCAGGGTAAAGTACCCAAGTCGGACCCGTCCAAACCAGACTCTACTACTGTCAAGGCCCCTCTCCTCCCAAACTTCGACCCAGTGAAGGGCCCACGTTGCTACCACTGTCATGAATATGGTCATGTGGCAGGCAAGTGTCCCAACAAAACTTGCTGGTAAGCATGGTAAATCATAAATTACCTTTTGTCACCATTGCATGTATAATCAACAGGAAAGAGGTCCGACACCTCCTAGTAGATACAGCTAGTGACCTCTCACAAGTGCATCCCAGATGTTTGGCGAGGAACTATTGCCGTGAAGGACAAGTGATCATCACGGGACACAATGGCACCTCCTCCAAACATCCAACCACCATGTTCCACCTCAGTGTGAGAAGAAAAACCATACTGCTATGGATGGCAGTGAACACTACACTACAATTTGATGGTCTCCTGGGAATAGATTTCCTGGAATTATTCTCTCTTCTTCCACACTCAGGACCCAGTGGCTCAGACAAGTCCATCCCCTCCCGACCAGTCCAGAGATGCAGATGACATGTGAACTATGTAGAGAACATGTCGTCCTCCACTGACTCTGGGAAGTCCAGTTTCGTCCCCACACACAGAGCCAGACCACAGACAAAGACGCAGGTGCAGTCGTCTACTCCACCATCCTCTGAGTTGTATGCATCCCCTCTTCGGATGAAGAACTGACCCAGAACACTGGGCCTAAAGAGGAGGATCATGTACCAACCTATCCCCTCAATGCCACTCTATAGCTGACTTGCCTAACTTTGCAGACAATTTTTTGGGCAGATATCCGACAAGAACCGGGCGTCCCGCCACCAGAAGTGGCTTGACCGACGTACGTATGCAGCTGTACGTGGACAACTATCGCTCCTAGATGGTGGACCTTACCAGCTCAAGGAATCCCAGTCCACTGACCCATCACTAAACATCATGCTCAAGAAGTGCCATGACAGGATTGCCCCTTTCTTCCTCCGAGATGGTATCATGTTCCGCAGCTGGATCCCACCTCACCAGAAAGAGCCAATTGACCAGGTCATCCTGCCACACAGCTACAGAGAGTCTGTATTCAGAACGGTCCATATGGCACCATGGGTAGGCCACTTCGGTCGCAGGAGAATGACTGACAGAATCATTCACCGCTTTTTCTGGCCTGGAGTAAGACAGGCCATCGCAGACATCTGCTGATGCTGCCAGACATGCCAGTGCACAGCCAAGGGAACTACCAGGAAAGTTCCTCTGGTGCCACTACCAGTTATTTCAACACCATTTACCCACATTGCCATGGATATGGTGGGACCACTGCCTGTGACCGAGGAGGGTCACAGGTATATCCTGACCATCGCGGACTATGGCTCCAGATACACAGATGCAATACCTCTCTGCACAACCACCAGTAAAGATGGAGCAGAGGCTCTGGTGGACTACTTCTCGAGAGTCGGACTGCCGAAAGAGATCCTAATGGACAGGGGGGCAAACTTCTGTAGTGACCACTCCTATGACCTCTTCAGCATACGCTCCATCAAGATCTCGGCCTATCATCCTGAGACAGACGGAATGGTGGAGCGATATAACGCAACGCTCAAAAGTGGATTACGTAGGTATGTCACAAAATTTGGTGGGCATTGGCACAAGTCACTGCCCTACTTATTGTTTGCTTTTCTAGAGACCCCACACAGCTCGACCAGATACAGTCCCTTTGATCTGGTCTTTGGAAGAAACCCACGAGGACCCCTAGACATGCTCATGGAGGCATTGCAAGAACCCCATAGTTGCCCTGAAAGTGTCGTCTCGCACATGATGACCACCTACGCTAGACTTGAGGCAGCCAGAGACATTGCCTCCATCACTTGAACTTGACAACAAGCAACAAATGAAGTTGTGGTATGACCAGAAGGCTCGGGAGATGTCATTTGCATTGGAAGATTTGGTCCTTGTGCTGTTGCCATCCTCCACCAACAAGCTTTTGGTGAAATGGCAGGGACCATTCCCCATCACAGATATCCTCTCCCCAACTACCTACCGTGTCAGGATGGCTGGCCTTCTCGCAGGTACCATGTTAACATGCTCGCCAGGTGGGAGTTCCCATCAGCGGTATTCCTGTACAGCTCTGTCGAGTCTCAAGTGCAGGACCACGAGGACATCCCTACCTGGTCTGAGAATAAATCCAGAACTTCTCCCGACCCAGAGAGAGGACCTACTCCATCTCCTTGCTGCCCACGACAAGGTGTTTAGCGATCAGCCTGGACTCACAGAGCTCATCTCCATCTCCATTGATATAGGCAAGTCTGTACACCTTAGCTCTCCCCCTTATCGCCTACCTCATACACGGGTGCAGACCGTAAAGGATGAGATAGCATCTATGCTGAGGGCTGGCATTATTGAGGTAAGCAGGAGTCCATGGGCCTCACCAATAGTCCTCCTTACAAAAAAGGTTGAGTCAGGTTGTGTGTAGACTACCGCAAACTCAATGCGGTGATGCGCCCCGACCCATTCCTTATGCCGAGAGTAGAAGACCACTTAGACGGTCTCTCAAGGGCCAGTTTTATCACAACCCTCAACTTGACGAAAGGATATTGGCAGTTGCCAGTGGCCGAGGGCTCACGGGAGAAGACTGCTTTCACAATGCCATTTGGAAAATATCAGTTCTCCGTGATGCCCTTCGGCCTCATCAGAGCACCTGCTACCTTCCAAAGCCTTATGAACTCTCTAGTGGGTGACCTGACGACCCACATCGCTGACTACATGGACGACCTGGTTGTCTTCAGTACCACTTGGACAGATCACATGGCTCACATACATGAGACACTCTGCAGGCTGGAGGTGGCAGGATTGACAGTGAAGATGAGCAAGTGCCAATTCAGCATGCACGAATGCCTCTACCTTGGCCACAGAGTGAGACATGGCCAGGTACAGCCTGACTCTGCCAAGGTCCACTCCTTCAAAAACTTCATTCATCCTCGGACAAAGAAAGACGTCCGGTCTTTTCTCGGGTTGGATGGGTTTTAACAGAGATTTGTACCCCACTACGCCGACATTTCAGCCCCACTATCTGACCTCACATGTAAGGAACTCCCAAACAAGGTCAAGTGGACAAACGTCCATCAGTCAGCATTCGAGCAACTCAAGCAGTCACTCTCAACTGACCCTGTCCTGCAGGGACCTGACTACACTCAACCATTCATACTGCAGACAGATGCCTCTGACGTGGGCATCGCTTCTGTCCTCATTCAACATTCAGACAAGAATGGAGATCACCCCATCGCTTTCTATTCAAGGAAGCTCTGTAGCCGCAAGAGAAATTATGCAGCTGTGGAAAGTGAATGCTTGGCCATAGTCAATGGTGTCCAACACTTCGAAGTTTACCTCACAGGAGTCTCCTTCACAATAGTAACCGACCACAGTTGTTTATGCTACCTACATAATATGAAGGATGTTGGTGGTCGACAGAGCAGTTGGTCCCTACGTCTACAACCATTCTCCTACTCCATCATTCACCGTCCTGGAGCCGACAACGGCAACGCAGATGGTCTGTCTCGTCAAGCCTGGATCGCAGACGCACCAGATAATCTGCCCCATGACTCGCTGCAGGAGGGGGAGGGGAGGAGTGTTGGGATCCCCAACCCATGGAGAACCCCAGACCAAAACAGACTAACTGAACCATGCATAACCTAGTAGCACGATAAGTAACCACTAGAATGTATAATTAGCTAGATCACGTGAACTGTACATGATTCATATAATTATTACCAAATAAGGTCCTGGCTGGGACTCAGGTGGTAGCCTATTTAAGGGAGTCACCATAGAGGAACCAGCTGAGTTGTACTCTGAATGAAGCATCTTCTATGATCTTTTCCTCTACCTCATCCATTCATCCCGCAACTTTCCCAAATCCCTAACACTGCCACTCAGAACTCCTTATTATGCTCTATATTATGCTGGCATAGTCTACCTTAACATATAGCTCAATTACCCGCATCATTAATATTCAATCAAGTGATGCAAAGTTAATTTCAAGTGACCGGTATGTTGGATGTCGATAACCATTAACCTCTATATACCCGATTATGAAAGCAAATAGTCTGCCAGACTTTAGTGTCCATTTGGAGTTGATAAAAAAGGTGATCTTCAAGGATTAGCTAGGGTTTGACTTTTATAACCCATATTCCCTAACCAAAACATGGATAGATAGCCACATATGGAGAAAAGATGACTGCTATTCTATATCTCTCTATTGTTTAGTTGCAGTCAGTTATCTTTCCATCATAATTATTATATAATTGTAATATATATTATAGAGATCACTCGACTGTATAATTATTTCAAGATATTTAAATTGGTAAATGTATTGCCTAACTGAATATATTACTATTAGTTAAAGAGTTAGAGAGTTATTTATTTGCATTTTCTTCTTCCTTTTATTTTTTCGCTTTATCTTTCTTCAATTCTGAATATTTTGATTAGTTCTTTTTGTACTATTATTATTTTTATTCGTTTTGCGTTCCATTCTTCTCTAAACTTATGTAGTGACCAACGATATGGCTTTACAAAACTAACAATGACACTACACCAAAGACAAATAGAATCAATAGAGATGAACAGAGATGAAGACTATCAACAACACACATAATTTATAGTCAAACACGAGTCAGAGTATGAATAACATGATAATCACCATACTCATAATAATAGAGTTCAGAGTTCACGACATTCTTCCCCTCTAGGGAAGAAATAGTAGTTATTAACTATTCCGTATTAGGATATCCCAACCATATGGGAGGCTTCACTGCACGGACAGAATGCCGAAAAACCTGAATTGAGTCTGGCTCGGGCACTGCAGCTGGAGAGTTGACAGCTGGGCTTGAGAATGCATCAGAATCAGTTAATAGTGGTTGAGTGTGATCAGTTACTCCTTCCGGGAAAGTTAATATAGACGGAGTGCGTTCCCTCTCTACAGAGCCGCTTGGGCAAGGAGCCAAGTCCCGAAGAGAAACGGTTGACTCTCGACCATCCATGTAACGGACATGGGCATAGGAGGGATTGGCTTCTTGAAGATCAACTTGGTCCACAAGTGTGTCATTTTTGTTGGCTTGAACAAATCGGCGGAGCAGTACTGGACCTGGAGACATCAGCCAAGATGGCATAGAAGTCCCATGGGATGATCGGCGTTGAAACCTAAAGAACCTCTCATGCGTTGTGGAATTCGTAGATGTAGTAAGGAGTGATCGAATAGAGTGGAGCGCAACAGGTAGTACTTGTTCCCATTGAGAGTCTGGCAGGTTCATTGACTTCAATGCAAGATGAACAGCTTTCCAAACAATACTATTGTACCTCTCAACTTGACCGTTACCAATAGGATGGTAAGGTGTAGTCTTACTGGTAGATTGTTGTGTGAGATAGATCTTAACTTCCTGGGAGAGGAAAGACACCCCAGGATCTGAATGGACATAACTGGGGAGGCCACAAAGAGTAAATACCTGGTTAAGGCAATTGATGACAGTTGAGGAGTTCGTGTTTGGACAGGGAAAAACAAACGGAAAATGTGAGTACTCATCCACAACTGTGAGAATGTATGTATTCCGAGAAACGGAAGACAATGGCCCCTTAAAGTCTATGCTGAGTCGCTCTATAGGCTGTGTGGCTTTGATTAGTGCTCCAGAAGTGGGGCGATAGAACTGGGGCTTCAACTCTGCAGCATCCTGAAAATATTCTCTTCACATCATCAGTTGAGTAGGGCAAGTTCTTGGAGCGTCCAAAGTGTAGCATCTGAGTTACTCCTGGATGACACAAAGCCTTGTGTATATCATACATAATTATCACACGACGGTATGGAAGATATAAAGGCCCGTGGAAATGAGTCAGGAGCCACATTGTCTCTGTCAGGTCGATACTTCACTGAGTAGGAGAAGGATGTCAATTCGAGTCTCCAGTCTTGAATTTTATTATTCTTGACCTTTGTACGTTTCCGGTTATCGAACATGAATGCCACTGAGCATTGATCTGCCTCAAGAATGAATTGTCGGCCAGAAAGTAAGTGCCTCCACTTGCGCACTGCCTTAATGATCGCTATAGCCTCCTTCTCCATCACTGGGTAATTTAGCTCACTGCTTTGAAGCATTCTTGACATGAAAGCGACAGGCCGCCCCCCTTGATTCAACGTTGCAGAGATTGCAACCTCAGAGGCATCACACTCGACTATGAAAGGACAACTTTCATCAATGGAATGAAAAGTGGCTTTCTCAAGCTCCCTCTTTAGGAAGCCAAAGACCGTCAATGCAGCTTCGTCCAGTGGAAAGGATGTAACAATCATCAGAGGTCGTACTTTGTCATAGAATTGTGGAATCCACTTAGCATAATAGGCAAACATACCTGCAACTCTACGAAGAGACTGTCGATTTGTGGGGGTAGGAAACTCTTGAAGAGGTTGAAGCCTCTCTGGATCAGGTTTAATGGAGCCATTACCCACACAATACCCAAGAATATTTATGACTTTCACAGATTCCACTGTCTTGCTTAAATTGAGGGTAAGACATCTGTGGCAAACAGCGGCAAGAAATCTCTGAATGTTAGTGTCATGCTCCTCCTGATCCTTGCCAGCAACTGTGATGTTATCTAGATAGGGAATGGTATCCCGGAGCCCTTCTTGCTCGACCATAGTGTCCATACTCCGCTGAAAAACTGCAACACCATTAGTAATACCAAAGGAGATGCGGCGGAAATGGTAGAGTCTTCCATTTGCTTCAAACCCTGTATATTTCATGTCGGATTCCTTGATTGGGACTTGATGGTAAGCACATTTTTTTAAGTCAAATGTTGAAAACAACTTGTAGTTGGCAAGGTTATTGATCATGTCATCAATTCGGGGAAGAGGATATCCATCTAACTCTGTGAACAGATTCACAGTCTGAGAATAGTCAACACATAGTCGTTTCTTGTGTCGGAGCAAGGGGGCTTTGACAACCACAACCTGTGCCCACCATGGGGAGATACTGGGCTCTGTAATGTTCTTCTCTAAAAGTCGAGTAATCTCGTGGTGTATGAAAGCACGATCATCTTTGCCAAAACATCTAGACCTGGTTGCCACCGGTTTACAACTGGGGAGGAGATTCGTAAACAGACAGTAATGCTTCTGAAAGAGTACAGTCTGACGTTACATCGGATACTAACAAATCAGATCTCTCACCTCCGAACTTGATAACGACACTGTGGTGTTTTTCCTGAAAGTCTTGTCCAAGAATTATATCACTACAAAGGTTTTTGAGGACAGCAAGGTGAGTAGCTGTATAAACATCATTGTTGCAACTAAGGTCTGTAAAACAGTGACCCAGGACAGCAGCCTTGACCGTAGAGAGTACCATAGGAATGTCCTGGGATGAAGGATGGAAACGGAGCTTTAGTTTCCTGGTAACTCTCCCATCCTTCATATTGAGGGCAACTAAGGATGCGCCAAAATAAAAATGTCGCACAGGAAAGGGAGTTCTACCTACAAGAACCTGATTTGCAAATTATGTCAAGGCTTTAATCAGGTTCACGCTATTACATTGAGCTGCATCTATGATTAAGTCCTTCAGATGCTGCGGACGTAGGACATCGGGACTCCCACCGGACCCACAAGGAAATGATCGAATAGCCTTTACGATCAACTTCTCAGAAAGTACTCAGACGCTTTCATCAAAGACTGGAGGAGGGGGCTGAGATGTATTCTGGTCAGGTGTGGGATGCTTATCTTTGAGCCTGTTGAGTGTGTTCTCATCAAAACTTGCTAGAGAATCCTCAGAGCTTGCAAGACGGATCGCTCCCTTGAAGTCACCCTCCTCCAATTTGGATGAAACAGACTTGCAAAGCAAATCCAAGGGATGGATCTTTATTAAAATATGTTTCTTATTCCCTGGGACATGGGTCTGAGTTGGGTATGTTTCATCCCGAATGAAGGAGTTTATATGTGAGGCAAGGCTTCTTTTGGGCCCACACCTGCTAGGATGTCTTAAACAACAAGGAGCAAATTTAAATAACCTACCCCATTTATGAAGATTATCCATATCCAACGCAATATAATTAATGATGGCAGTTAACTTCAAGGCTTCTTGGGGACGAGATGCACGTGGTATCCTCTTTATAATCTTTATCAACGGTGGCTTAGCCTTAAACGGTACTTGTTCATTATTAAGAGACTCGCTGCTTTGATGTGTTGTTGGAGAAGGTGTAGAGGGAAGTGAAGGTGTGGAGCGGGAGCCATGGCAGCGATCATCAACTGGACCGCAGACCACTCAACCGTCCAGAGATGCCCTGGACTGTCCAGGGATTTAGCCTTTTCAAGATTCTGTCCAGGGGTCCAGGGATTTGCATTAATGATCAAGGTCCAATATACACATTTTCTTTGTGTGTTAAAAATGAGCATACCACTAATGCCATGATTACATTGTGGTCAAAGCAGCTGCATGCTTTAGATCACCAGATCACCAGCTGTTTTAGTTGCTAGTTGCTGCCGAATATGGCTGAACCACCACATCAGAAGAAGCCAAAAAGAATCTGCAAGTAGAAAGATGAATGGACATGCTACAACATGTCATCAAGTAGAAAGTGACCAAGTTATGCCCACTGCAACATCTGTGCAATCGATCTCTCAGTGGGTGGTGGAGGATTATGTGTGGTGAAGTGACATATGGAGAATAAATGCCATAAAGATGGTGCAAAGCTTTCACAAATCAAGCTACAATGACATCCTTACTATCTCAAAAGAAGCAGTCATTAAATGAGCAGGTTACTTGTATTTTACAATTTTCATAGCAGAGCATAACTTAGCATTTTCTGCTGTTGACCACTTCACAAAACTGTGTAAAAATATTTTCCCAGATAGTAAAATAGCTGAAGGGTTTGCTAGTGGAGCAACAAAGACACAAGCCATCATTAAAAATGCTCTTGCTCCTGCACTCAATGAAAATGTAAATCGAAGCCTGTGCATCATCTCCTTTCACTATCCTTTACGATGGGGGTAATGATCAAGATGTACGGAAATATTTTGCTATAATGGTAAGATTTTGGGATGAAAGTGCACACTCTGCTATCTCACAATAATTATTCTTAGCAATGCCAGTTTGTAATGTGGCTTCTGCACAAGCAATGTTTGATGCTTTATCAAAGGAATTAGAATGTCATAAAATCCCATGGTCTAATTTGATTGGCTATACATTAGATACAGCTTCTGTAATGGTTGGGAAAAATAATTCTGTCCTGAGCAGAATTAAGGAAAAACAACCAAAACTATTCAGTCTTGGTTGCACTTGCCATCTTGTTGCTCTATGTGCTACCGCAGGCTTAAAAAAACTTCCAGTATCTGTTGATAGCCTTCTCATAGACATTTGTTATCACTTCAAATACTCTGCAAAAAGATGGGCTGAATACTCTGAAATAGAAGCTGACTTTGCAGATATCAAACAACTAAAACATTGTCCACACGCTGGCTAAGTTTGGAGCACTGCATTAAAGCTGCTTATTGACAAATGGCCTGCTCTTTATGCTTATTTTGATCTCAAAGCGGAAAGTACGGCAGGCAATGAGCGTTTTCATCGAATTAACAAACTGTAATGACCCATTGGTAAAGCCTTTTTGCCACTTTGTATCATTCGCTTTAAAGCCTCTCAACAAGTTGACTGTTGCCTTGCAAACAAGTGCAAGTCATATTGGCTCACTTCAATCAGACATACGTGTCATGCTTCAAGGATACATGAGGAACTTTATCAAACCTGAAGTTATGCTGGTGATCATGATATCACTAAGATCAAATATTTTGAGCAACAAAATCAAGTTGAAACCGATGAACTTGGTATTTCTACATCTACAAGGCTTCTTTTGTACGAACTTTAAGATGAAGTTGTTGGAACATCAGTTGAGCATAAATTTTTCTCCTGTGTTCGTGCTTTTTATGAAACAAGTGTAAAAAAAATGCTTGATAAGTTTCCTTTTGAAGATAAAGTCATCAAAGAACTAGCATTTCTTGACCCACGCAATCACACAAAAATATCTACCAGTGGTATTATCAATCTCGCAACTCGGTTTACATCATTTTCTACAGATGAGATGGATACACTCACTATTGAATTTCAAGATCTTCGAGCATGCTGTGATAGTCAACTTCCAACATTTAGTCCTAGTAAAGAAAACAGCAAGACCACTGATTATTTTTGGGCTGCTATGTCTGAAGTGAAGTATGTATCTGACCATGAAAGTCACAGATTTGGTGTGCTATCACAGCTTGCTAAAATGGTCTTGGTACTTCCACATTCCAATGCTGATCCGGAAAGGCTTTTCAGCATAGTTGGAAAAATTGTAACTGACCAAAGAGTGTCCTTGGATCCTTCAACTGTTTGTGGTTTACTCAGTGCCAAAATCAACAACAGCAAACCTTGTTTTGACAGTAGCCATCTTCTTTCTGTTGATTTCCTTCGATCAGTAAAGACTGCAACTTGCAGAAGTTTAATCTGTCATTGACTAACTTTGCATTTTTCATTAGCTAGTAAGTATATAGTAGCTAGCTAGTATTTTTGGTTTCAAATTTTATGTAAATCTTTTGCTCAGTAGCTATAATATACAGTACACTGTTTGTGGGAGGGGGTTGTCCAGGGAAATGACTGATTGTCCAGGGAAAATTGGTCATATGTCCAAGGATTTAATCTGCCATGGTTGGGAGGTCTGGGACAGTGGACACGCAAAACTCCAGCTTTGGTTATCTACCACAAACAGAGCACAAGGCTTTCCTCATGATAGAAGAGGATCGACTGCCCAAATCAGAAACGTTGCTGTCAAGTCATTGCTAGGTATCTGCTAACTGGTGTAGATAAGCTTCTTTCCTCCATAATTTTTTTAAAAAAATTTTAATATGTTTTGTGTTTCTTTTTTATTTTATTAATTTTATTATTATTATGAATATATAAAATTATGTATTATTATGATTTGTTAGCTTTATTTTATTTTATTATGCCGAGTAAGAGTTCATTGAGATTTTATTCACAATACTTCGTCGATAATCTTTGTAAGTGATAAATCTGCTTTTCTGGATGCAATTCTTTCTGTTTTATTGCATGTGCCTTGGTTGTACCTGAACTGTGGCATCAGGGTCACCACTGTGGAAAAAGGGTGGTGGAGAGGGGATTAAATATATTTTGTTGTCCTCTTCCCATTACCCTTGTTTCTCCCATCCCCGGCCACTAATGGAACAATGATACCTGCAACTAAAATGATAACCTCCATCACTAATTTGACCACACCCACCCACCCACACCTTGCAGTATCATGCCACAAAGATCAGCTAAACGAAGATAGAAGTGGTGGCAACTTACGTGAGCCATAAGCCAACTCAGAGGCAAGCACATGTTTCCCATACAGATCTACTCTCACTTGTAGGGACATACAGTAATTCTACAACTCTAACACTGTTATCAACACAATAAGCTGTGAAATACTGGCTGCAAGGGTATTTAAACCCCTGTGCAGTCCAGACTTAGGCAGTCTCATTCTACCTGCTACTCAACTGTTGTATTAATATAAACTACTTAAAGGGAGGACTATAATGTAAAAAAATAGACTTTTTTCCTTCCTTCTGTTTTTTCTTCTTCTTTCAAACTGTTTTTTGTCCATGGACAACAGATCAAGAAACTACAAAGAAAACACATCTTGCATGATATTTGCCCTAACTTGGACTCATTTCTTACAAAAAAATCTTTTTATTTGGCTATAAAGCTCATAACTTTTCTATACTTCACTAAAAATGATAAATTTATATCACTCGATAGCTCTTCTAATTATCTGCTAATATACGTGACAAATTTTAATAAGTCTTGGCTAGTTATGGTGATTTGAAGTGTTGAGGTTTGGGATTTTCCCTGGTGTTTTCCAGTTGCAAAAGCGGTAGCCTGCGATAATCTGTTCATGCGTTTCAGATTAGGGTCAGCTGACCAAATCTGGGACTTTGATCTTAATATTTAATGCAGTTACGAACTTTTGTGCAAGTTAGGTCAACTTTTTTAGGTATATCTTCCGAGAAAATATATATGTCGGCAGAGACATTCAACACATCACTAGGTTGTACAAAGCATAAGGAACACAAAGGGAATAAAATTCATAGAGTGTATAGAACAAAAGTTATGGTGATTTATAATACTTTGGTGTTGCTGACGTACAGTTCTCCCCCCCCCCCCCCCCCCCCCCTTCCCTGGGAGACTAGACGTTTATTTTTATGATTATTAATTTTTTAGTTCAAACTGTTGTTGCATGCCACTTCCAAAGTTTTAGAGGCATTGGATGCTTCATTTCAAAGTTATGGTGGATCTACTTCATCATACTTTTCTTTGACATGTACGCTATAAAGGAAAATTCCACATATACATCTTGTAATAATTATAACAACTTTCATCTTGTTACATGCAGATACAGGCACAGAAAAACTCAAGAAAGTCATGGAAGTATAAAAAAACAGATCAAGGAATTGATAAAACTTGTAAAAGAAGTCAAATTATTTGAAAACATTTCGTTTTCCAAACTTAGACTGCTTATTCCCACAATTCATAGAAATATTTCTTGTGGCGAGCATAACTTTAAAACTGTTTGCTCATTTTTTTTGTGTTTATGTCATTTGAGAGCTCTTTTAGTACTCTGTGATTTCCATCAATCAGATTATTGTTTACTGCAAGCATTGCCAAGAGATGGTGGTTAGAAAGAGCTGACCTCTAGTTTTTCCCAGTTTTACAGACTCTGTAGGGTGCAATTAATCAACATGACAACATATGGTAACTTTGGTGGAAATCACCGAGACATTCCTTAGCAAGCCACACACCAATTATGATGGCAGCTAGGTCTGCTACAAATATCTTGGAGTCACCTCCATGTATATTCTAAGAAAATTTGTCTAAAGAGACATTTAACATATCATAAAAACAAACACAGAATAATTAAGATTTTGGTAGCTGCATAGAAGAAAGTGAAAAAAGTTATGGCAATTAGCAAGTATTTTGTGGTTTTGACGTATAGTCCCCCCCTAAGATCTAAAACTCTTTTGTCAAGTTTGGGCTTTAGCTAGAAGAAGACTCCGGTAGCAGCCAATTGCTAAGGTTGGTATCTGTTAGGTCTCTTGTCGTTGGAGACTCAAACATCTGGTGGCAAGCGGTGGTTCTTACCTGTTGAAGTGGACTGGTTAGTAAGACAGCTAGTGAGTTGCATTACGTTATTTTCTCCAGAAACTTATTGAAGACAGGTGGTGTTTGGCTAAGCAGAGAATAGAAACTGTGGCCGGTGTTTGGCTCAGCTTGGTTGACTCGGAGAAGCGAGAGCACGTATTCCACATGTGTTCAGCATTTCTGTTTGCAATAGTGTTTCCTTATCATTTACTTATTGTGCATTTTTATATTTTTTCCATGTGTTGTGCTAGAAATGATGTCAAGGAGGAAGGCGAATGACAAGTCCGAGAGAGCAAACAGAACAGAGCAAGGGGAGCAAATGGAGATACTCCAAAGAGAGCAAGTCCAGATGACCGACATGTAGAACACAAATATGGATATCAAGAAGGGCGCAGCCTGCCATCAACCATCAACTACAAGGACTACAACAGAATTCCCCAATCCACTGGATGTCATCCACGCATTAATCCAGAATTGAGGAGAGCAGAAGAATTGAACATAGAGAAGTGGAAGAACATCGAACCAGAGAACTGGAAGCAAAGGAGGAACCCCACAAAAGAGAACTCCATGAAATACTGCTGATGCAATTTAAGCTTCAGCAAGAATACCAAGATGAAGTGTGGCATTGCCAGAAACACTTGGTGACAGCTGACGAGATAGCGATAGAAAAAGAAGATGGCCGATAAAAATTGCTCCATGAACGGACAAGGACCAGCCTGGATCCAACCATCGAAGACACGCTCTCCACAGCAGGGAGATCAGCAAGGATGAATGGACAAGTCGCCTGGTACCTCCACTGATGGGAACTGTATCCATAGCTTACATGATATCTGTCTCAGAGGAGGCCAAGGTAGACTATGATTTGTTGAAAATGGCCTTGCTGATGCTAAGACTTTCCAAAGAAGCCTGCGAGCTAGAGTTCTGGTCCTTCAGAAGGAAAGATGGTGATGCAGCTACAAACATTCTAAGAGAATTACTAAGTATGACAGAGACATTCATGTTAGAGCTACAACTTCAACAAATGCAGGCCAAACAGCAGCCAAAATAAGATGCAGGAGTTAACTTTAATCACAATGAGGCTGCATGCCAGGCAAAAGTGGAACGGGCAGACACACAGCTCAGTGCAGAATCAGGTGCCATGCCCTTTCAATTTAGTGATGAAATATTTGGGGATGAGAAAGTTGGGGAGGTTGAAAGAAGAGGACTCGACTCTAGCCAGAATCCGGGAGTTGGCCGAGGATGGGAAGGAGGGTAGAACAAAGTGCTTGTTCACAGAATGGAAAAGGAGGATGACACCATGAGTGAGAGGGTAGTCATACCGGTAGAAAGGAGGAAAGGTATCCTTAAGAAGGCACCCTCCAACAAGCACCAACAACAACTGGCTCTAGCAATACCAAGTAACAACAACAACTGGCTCTAGCAATACTTGCACCAACATCAACTTGCTCTCTACAAAGCACCACTAACATCTGGCTCTATACAAAGCACCAACAACAAATGGCTCTAGTAATACCAAGCATCAACAACAACTGGCTCTAGTAATACCAGGCATCAATAACAACTGGCTCTAGTAATAACAAGTATCAACAACAACTGGCTCTAGTAATACCAACAAACAACAACTGGCTCAAGTAATACCAAGCACCAACAACAACTGGCTCTATACCAAGCACAAAACAACAACTGGGACAACAGTAAAAGAAAACCAATTTTGGTTACATGAAACGCTAATGGAATGATTATGTGACTACCCTGGTAAAATAGAATCAGCTTTATTCAGCCAGTGGCCAGTTAAAAAGCAATGGCGTGTAAATATAGCTTGCTAGCGTGCCTATTGCATAAATGAAGAGGCTAGAAATTCTTACCAACTATCCTATTCAGTTTTCCCTAATCCTTGAGAAGCTCGTGCAGGTTTTTAAACCTCGCTCTCTCTAGACATTATTCTCATCAATATAATTATGAATGCAGCAAAGGAAGTCCTGCATGAGCTTCATGTTGATCATGCCAATCTTGAATGCATTATTAGGTTACCTAATAATCTAAGCGAGTTTCAGCCCCTCCAGTATTGTCTCTCGATGTACATTTTCTAACTGCTTTCCTCTTACTCTATACAAAGTTAACACAATATCCAGTTGCTGCTTTGTTATTAAGGACCTTGGTAGAGGGTCAACTTTCAAATGTGGTAACATTTCCACATGGTAAATGTACAAAAGTATAAATTGCGGAGATTACCTGTAGGTAATTTTCCTTCTTCTTGGAACAAGATTCTCAGTAAACCTACTGAGTGTTAACTATATAATGTGCTAGAAATAAATACAGCTGCATTAGCTATACACATGCAGTATAATTATAGTCTTGTATACATATATAAATAAGGTTGCAGACTATTAAACTTTAGCCCAAACCACTGTTAGCTGAATAGGGCAATTTTTGAGTTGCTGCCACAGGCTGGTCCACAGCCTGCTAAATGAGGAGGTTTTACCATGCCACCAGAGCATGCGCTCTTTATCTAAACTTTTCTTTCCACAGAATGAGACTTTCATGAAAGCGATTGAACATTAACTTCTTTGCAGAGAAAGCATGTAGCCAGCTCAGCTATGCTTGAAGTCACACCCACGTACATCCACATGCACACCCACATGTGGCTGCTGCACCAGGTCAGCTAGGCTCAAAGTCATACACATGCACAAATGTACACACATATACACACCTACATCACTTATTCGGTTGTATACCTCCTTACCAATTCTTGTGGTGAGAAGCAGCCATGGTGGGATACGTATAATTGCAAAATTATTGTGAACATTGTACATACTCTATGCATGTTATAATACCACAACAAGGAAAAGCAACATATCAGACTAGGTGTTTTAGGATGGATTTTAGAATGCATCTCCCACCATTAGGTTAACCTTTTTCATACTGTATGTGTGTGTATTATGTGGGGATGGGGGTGGTTCATAGATTGATGGACAAACAAATAAGGACAAAAAATATAGAAAACAGGAACTTCATCGAATTCCTCTTCAAAATATACATAAACCAAATATATGCACTTGCTTATGAACTAAACTACTGCACACACCATTGTACAGCCAGGTAATTGATGACCCTTACCAGGAAAAATAAAATAGATGCACGTGCTTATGAGATCAACTACTCCACACTCTCACACAGACAGGTAATTTATGACCTTTACCATTCCATAGATTATTATTTATTATTACAATTACTATTATCAATATATTCAATGAACCCTAAGTTAACATAATAATTATTACACAATAATCTTCTCAATGATCAACTTGAAATTGTATTCTCCCGACATTTCTACTGGATGCTCAGCCTTCATCATTATTCTGATGAAACCTAGAGCATCTAGTTGAAATGTCGAGAGAATACAATTTCAAAGAGAAAGCTATTGTAAATATTGTTCTTCGTCTTATTATTATTACTGTTGCTCTTAATGTTTTTAATATTATTATTAATTATGAATGCTGTAGTTGTTATGATTGTTGTTGTTGTGATTACAATTTTTTCCCATTATTAATATTACTGTTAATACTACTACTAGTACTATTAACTTTCTTATTAGTCATTGGTTATTATCATTATTACTATTAGTTTTTTTTCTTTTTTCATTCGTTTTATTATAAACAAAAACATTAAAAATACAAAGATATTAACAAACATATTTATAACTTTATTTATTTGATAATTAAATATTATAAATACACAAATAAATAAATACATAAATAAAGAAACAAAGAAACAAACCAAAAAACAAACAAACAAATAAACGAACGACCAACAAACAAACAAAATAATAAATAAATAAATAAAATAAATAAATAAATAACTACAAGTTGAATTCAGAGTATATAACTCCCAATACAGATGAGGCATTTCCCCCTCTGGACTGCCACCAAGTGACACTGAAGGAAGTAAGCATGGGCATTCACTCCCAAGTTGTTTGACTTATCCTGAGGCTGAGCTCCTTCAGGAAAGCCATCACCTGGCCCTAATGACTCCCAAACACTGAATGGCCATGGGCACAAAAAGTGGCATGGATCCAGACTTGCATACTTGGCCACTTATTTCTTAGCCTTAATAGCCACAGCTCCAGCTCTACTCACTCATTTATTATTATTATTATTATTGTTGTTGTTGTTGTTCTTTTTGTTATTATTATTATTATTATTATTGTCATAATCATCTTCATCATCATCATCATCATAATTATTGTTGTTGTTATTATTATTGTTGTTGTCATGTTATTATTGTTGTTGTTATTGTTGTTGCTGTTGTTATTTATTATTAGTAGTACTTTTTTCAATGTACGCTCAGTTGACAAAAAATTACAATGGCCTTCTCAACAATCAACTTGAATTTTACTCTTGCGCAGTTTTGCCTACATGTTCTAGCCTTAATCACGAATAAGATTTGCATGAGCTTGTTAGATAACAGTAGCTATAGAGCTATTCACCACATCTCATCCCAAACCACAACCTGGCACACACATTCAATGTGTGAACCACACATGAAACAGTGGTGGAAAATTAAAATAAAGATAATAATAATAGCATAATCTAAACAACAAAAATAAATAATATAAATGAAAAAAATAAATCAATAAGAAAAACATTAATCTGACGGAGAAGAATCGTTCTCCAACTTAGGAAGTCCTTGCTTTTGGGTTGGTCCCAGCTATTATCTTGCCACAGAGCTACAGTGATCAAGGGACAGTTACATTTTTTTAAACTTTTTTTAAACTTGTGGTTACAAATTTAGAGCTACGTAGATTCTGCAAACTTCATTGAGTTGATATAATTATAGCAGGTCTCTCTGTGTGCTCTCTTTTAATACTAAAATATGTTTCATAGGATAAATATAGGCAAGTTCCTAGAACCTTAAGTGGAGGGACCTCACTGCATCCCAAAGTCCCCATCCCAGATTGCTAAGTGCAAATTGGTACGAGGAAGCCCTAGAGCACCTTTTTCATTCGTGGTCGAGCGCGTGGGTGGAAAATTGAGGGCGTTTATTTTCAATTTTCCACCCGCGCGCTCGACCACGTACTAAAATTTTAACGCCTAATGAAAAAGGTGATTGACGCATAAACATACACCGTCACTCTACTGAAGAACACGAACTAATTTGTTTCAACTGTTGAAATTTTTTATCTGAAGGCTATAAAGAGATTCTAAGTCATCAACTTCTGCCATTCCAAGTTTTTTTTGTGTGTGTATGTTTGATTGACTGCTACAGAATTTGGTTGCAGCCAGACCCACCCACTTACGTTCGCTTTGTGACCGGTTAGAGAGACTACATTTCTTGGAAAGTTACTAGTTGGAACAGTTTTCCCAGCTGTGATGACCAGCCTATCAACTTGTTTCTGCTTGTCGCTGGTAGGTTTTGTATGAAACTCTAGATAGTTTTGCAACATCGTTAGCTACTATATAATATAGGGTATAGCTGGTCCCCCCTTCCTTTTTTCACCCTACCCTCGATGTATATAAGTTGTGTGTGTGTGGTGTGTGTGTATATGTGTGTGTACTTCCTAGAGTATATGTCAGTAGTTGTTCTTTTGCTTTCCTTCCATACTCCAGTCGGTAGCAGCACAAGCAGACTACCTTTTTGAACTTGATCTGCTGAGTTACAGAAATCCTGGAGGAAAGACATCTACAGGTGCCTGCTGTGAAGTTAAGGCTACCAATCCTGCAGATATGACTTGCCTTACTACAGATACTTGTGATCCCATCTTCAATATCAGGCTACAGAACTTTAACACTCTTACCTTTATCGGCCGGGATTACTCTTTGGGTGTTTTTACAAATAAAGATTCCATCACTTTTCCTACCTGTGGGCCAATAATTAGCAAATCACCTAACAGAGTGTCAAATCCTCTCCGTTTTACATTTCCTGCAACAGCATTTAGCCCAACGGTATGTAAGAATGTATGATTTTAACAACAAAGGACCATTATATATATATATATATATATATACATACTAATGGCTCTTTGTCACATCTTATTAACATCACTTCATGTTACAACATTTTCTTGATAATTAATGCACTCGAGATTCGGCTAGATTAAACATCCAATGAGTAAATTTAAGTTGATTGTCGAGAAAGTCTTTGTATCTTAACTATGTTAACTGAGAGTTCTATGAGAGTATTTCATGCTTTCTGTAAATTAATGCATTCAATAGAATGTGCTACACAATTTATGAATCTATAGAATGCATGACATTCTATAGATTCCACATCGTTATACACAACACAAGGCAGGATATTTATTGCTCATTCTTGGAATGGCTACAGGTCTTGTGGCAAGTTTGTTCTAGGGCTAAGCTAGGGCTTGTTGTCATTTACTTAAACAATACCTCATATCCTATATGCTCTAATCCTAGAAATAGCCCCAATAGACAACAGGTATTGTGTGAGTAACAAGGCATAATATAGAATGAGCAATAAATAATCTAGGCCTTTGGCTATTCTTATGGCCAGGCAAGAGTGAAGGTAATTTCTGAAGCTCGAGCTTGGCTTTTTGTCCTGTTTATTTAAAAGCAATTTAAGCCCATCCTTAGCTATATCCCTAGAAATATTCCAAGATTGCCACAACTGGGCAGGAGGTGAAAACATGACCAGTAGGTCATTCTCAATCCCAATGCATAGAAATAGCAGTAACTAATCCTGGCATGAATTATATATATATAGAATCTGTACCAGTGTAGAGAATGCATGCATTCTGTGGATCCATAAGATTGCATATAATAGCACACTATATAAGATGCAATGATCTACAGAAAGTGGGATGAATAACTTGTTATAAAAATGAATGGTCGCTATATTGTTCCAAACTACATATCTATTGAGTTAAGAATGTTACATATAATATAAAATATATAATATCATTGACAATTAAATTCATTTTGTACACTTTATTTTAATCTCTTCGAATGTAGAATAGTATTCGGATCATAATGGATATATCACATGTGGAAGGCTCATCTACTATCCCCATAGTTTCCAACTTTGTCCAAGAGATATCTCACATCTCTGGTGCAAATCCATCATTCAGTAGCAGTATGACAGTAGCAGCACCTGCTCCCAATACACTGGAGATTCAGTTCAGCTATAGGCTGATATGCACGCCAGGATTATGTGGAAATGATTGTTCTCAGACTTTGGTCTGCTCCGATGTTTCTAAAGCTTGTCCTGCAAGCTGCGATGCAAGTATCGCTTGCATGAATGGTGGAACTTGTGAAGTAAGTACTATTATTATTCACTAGTTCATGGTTTGTGGTGTCATTTGTATTAGAGAGAAAGCAATTTCTACACTAAGTTACCGACTATAATATAGATGGAATTTATTGTTCAGTATTATTCAGTTGTTATTAAAAGTGGGGATGTAAAGAATATTAGCATATTTACAACATTACTCATTGAACTGTTGACCTATCAATATGTCTGCCAGGGGAATTATTATATGGAATTCATGTTGAGCAGCAATCATTAAGCATTGCAAATGATCACGATTTAGACATAACAGAGTCATGAATGATATTAAAACGTTGACAAAATTTCATATAAGCTAAGGATGAATAAATATACTGCTGTTGAAAAAGTCATTACCTTCATAGATAATAGATCAAAATGCATTAGTCCTCCATCGTTTCATACCTTGTCATATTATATATTCTCCTGATATAAATGTATATATTCATAAGCAGTTCAGAAGCCAAAATAAGTAGAACAAACCCGACACATGTAGAAATAATTAACAAGCTCTTATTTTATAGTTCACTTCCTAGCCGGTAAACACACATAGGGTCATTATAATTATAGTACTACATGAACAAGAAAAAGAAGAAGGTAAAAATATTTAAAACAAATGAAGACTGAGAAATAACGTATAGGGCAAGTGGCTCATACAGGCTATGGTGCTAGCCTTTCAAAACCAATGTACGTATAAACCTTTTCTCTAGCAGTTCATGTTTGCATATATCCTCGAAAGGTTAAAGTTTAACGTGCATGAACCAAATGCTCTATATGCTATTCACACTACTAGTTTGCTGAAAATCTGGAATACTCAGTATAGCTTGTGTTGCCCTCATGAAACAGCTAAAGAAATGTTAGGAACAGAATAGAGGATGTATCTCAGAATTAGGAGCGAAGACTGAAAGGCACACTACAATCTAGATTTGCATGGGAAAAAATGGAGGACTTCTATTCAATGAACTAACAAAGAGGAAAGCCCTAAGAACTGAAATATATATACATATATACATATATACATAGATATATATTATATATAAACATATATATATATGTGTAAGTGAACTTGCAAGAAGAGAGTACGAATTCTAGATATTTAACAACATTGTTATGGGTTGTGACAACATGGATATGCCAGGAGAGACCATAATAATTATAATTAAATATTTATTAGCTAATACAGTGAGTATAAGTAGCATCATAGCATTGGCACAGGAGAAAATAAAGTGGACATGTAAGGAGGTGCAACAAAGTGGAGTAACAATCTAGGTATTTACAATTTCACCTCTTTCAGACTGGTCCGGCACATGGGTTATGTTTGTGATTACAGGCTCCAAAATGGATTTAAAAGGTGATGACATAATATTTAGGAGGACTTAAAAAATTTCCCAAAATTAAAGTGGATCGAGAATTACTCACATCCTCCTACAAGTATTCTTCACACTACTACCATGGCTGGAATGAGGGTGGTTGAATATTGGTAGCTAATATTATAAATCATACCCAGCTTTATCAAATTTCATGACTGATAGACTATAATAACCCTGTGCTGCTCAATTTAATATTGTAATCTGCATCTTATGCACATTCAACAGAGTGGAATGTGCCACTGTACTCATGATTACAAAGGCAAGTCAATATTACTTTTGCTATATTATCTTTACTGACATGTTTAATGAGAGTAGAAAAAATGCTACACTCCCTGTGTGAGATCACCTCCCCTACCAAATAGACAAGAATGGGAGCAAGAAATGAGTGAGAAAGAGCAAATCATGCTGTAGGAGCTGAGGAACTGTGGAGAGTTCAGCTATGAAGAAACTATTGAACAATGAACTTTGACTTCCACCCATACATTTCCACAGATCTTCACTTGGCCCCTATTGTTTGAACATTGCCATGCATCTTCACTTGTCCCTCAATGTTTAAACATTGTCACACACCTTCACTTGACCTCCAAGGTTTGAACTTTGCCACTAATCTTTTGACCCCCAATGTTTGAACATTCACTTGACCCCCAACGTTTGAACAACAATCTAATTATAGGAAATTATGCCTCTGCTTACTTCTCTAAGGTTATAAAAATCATGCTCAGCCCTCACAAACAAAATAATTGGAGTAGTAAGTAGCAGTCAGTAATTTTCATTGTCAAGAGGTAATTGAAGCTCTTGCACTAATCCATAGGCAGCCTGAAGGCAGATGATTAATCACATGAAGAGCTAGGTGTGTGTGATATAAATGTCCTATCCACTGCCCCACCTCCCAATATAATTATTGTTATTATTATTTATTGGTAGATATAGTGAATTATGAAGTTCTCCCCTCGCACTTCCCCATGAAAACAAAAAGTGATGTCAGAGTGATGTCATAGTCATGTCATTCTTTATGGTACTGATATCTTATACAGGATCTCTTTGTCAAAATTTGACAGCTGATTTTACTACTCCAACCAAGGAAATATCTACTCAAACTCCTCCCACATCTGATTTAGCTTCAAGTTCCACACGTGACAGTAACCATGGTGATATCAGCATCACTACCACCGTGACCATCAGAAATAATAGGGGAACGACCTTCAGCGATGCCCAAATGACAATTAACACTCCAGCTATTACATCTTGTGGTAAATAATAATAATAGCCAGTATAACAGTTAAGTTTAGGAACATGTGTAGCAACAATTATAGGCATAGGAGTTTTCATGAATATTTCAGGTGCACATTTAGCTCATGCTAAACTGTATCTTGAACATGTGCACAAATTTGGACTTATTCAGGCATAATCCATCATTCAGATCTGTATGGGATTAAGGCATTGTCAGGGATAGACCTGCAAAAGATTATCCTGACATTTAATAGAACATTATAATGTGTGTGGTGACTATAATAACATTGTGTGTATAATGTGTGTTAAAATAGTAAGGTGTTGATTATGTCATGTGAGGGTACTGAGGGGAGCACGTGTAGAACAATATATATGTGGTCGGCTCACCCCCTCAGTAGCCAGTTCGATTTTTGACCTTGTTTCTGTAAAGTGTTTCTGAAGTATTAATAATATAAATTAGAGTACTTGTATACTAGCTTAGAAGATAGATCAGACTTAAAGTTTGACATAGGCTACCTAAGTTAAGGGTGGAAACGAGCGCGAACCTCAACAGGCATCAGTTAGGATTCTTAGGATTAGGACCAAGGAAGTAGCTGGAGCAATGGGATCCGACTATGATGAAATGCTATGTACATTCTGGAACTGTTTTTATTTATTTTAGGAAATGTGTTATCCTTTATAATCAAAGTTAAACTAACAGCTAGCAGATTTTAAGATGAGATTGGCTATCCACCAAAGCAGCAGCTATCAGAGTTATGTAGACAAGAATAACTAGCCATGCAAACAAAAAGTAGGTGAGTCATGGAGACAAGTGGAGCTGGTTGAGTTACGGAGACAAGTTAGGTGTTATAGAGAGAAGAGTTACCTCAGACTGTACTTTAAAACTAATTCATGTCTGTTTTTAAGAGAGATTAAAAAAAATTGTCCCATATGAACAGAAAATATATATAATAATTTGCAGAATCACCAAAGTCCATAGCAACCATATCCTCCCATTTACTTGGTTAGATGCATATTGTTGTAAAGTTCAGTCAAAATGGTACTAACCATAATGTTATGTTAACTAGTAATGACATTAAGTATGGCTATAGGTACCATGATAATTAGAATGTTGTTGGATATTTTTCAACCTAACTGCAGTTAGAGGAACAAATACTTGTATGGTAGAGATTGCCATTGCATATTTGACTCTGATAATCATATTTGCTTTACCATCCAACTAACCAGGAAGACTTTATACATGTACTGTACAATCCACCAACTAGCTGGGAAGTAGTAGCTAAAAAGCTGGTCTATTTTATAATGGAGAAGATCGTCATTTGGAAATCCACTAGAGAGCCTACTGGCATTATTTTTAGCTAGCTAAGATTATACCAACTGTCAGAGCTTTCTTCCCTGCTGGTAACCTCCTCATCAGTCATAAAATAAAAGAAGATAGCAATGTTTCTTCGCTAAAAGGTATATACCTAGATCTGGCACTAAAGTTCTTCCCATTGAATGATTGTCTTTGGCTTTGGTGGTGCACACTCCAATGTTTGAAAATATGCTTCTGCTCACTCATTACCTGTTTCTCCAACAAACAGACCAAAGTCATTGTTCAACACTTAAAAAATAATTTAATCCAAACCTACTCAGACATACATCACGAAGAAATGGTCTCGGGTGAAGTGCCTGGATATTCACAAAACTTTCCTTACCTCCCTTCATCAATTTTTTGGTGAACAGATAGCAGAAGAATTTTAGTTATGTGTAGATTGTTTTAAAATTCAACAATCATTTAAATTAATTTTCAAAGTGCATGGCATATGATGCTTACAGATGAAAGATATAATACAAAGAATGAAAAGATTTCCTCCTGGGACACCAGGACAACACCACCAATTTTGCAATACTTTAGAGACTCTAATAAAAACTACTTCCCCTTTAGTTGTAACCTCCCCTTCAATTGGCAGCAGTTTGCTATATTGAAGTAATCAAACAAAAGCTATGACGTGCTATGTTGGCAACTAAATTTACAGCAAAGAAATTCTTCTGGTAGCAGCACCTCTTTTCTCAAAAGTAAAAGAATTCTGAACATTTACTGTAAGAAAGGTGCCTGTGACAGCCTACTTTAGCAGAATGGCTTTCAGAAACAGTAGCATCAGCCAGGAAGACCTTCAAATACTACAGTAGCAATCATTGACAATTTTTTTGCCACAAAGCTAGAATACCCTCACAGCCAAGATTCACATAATGGGAACTATTCTTCCAATAGCGATCTCTTGGAGTGAAGACATGAGTAACCACAGTTCCTGTTAGAAAATATAGCATTTTGGCATTCATCATAATAAATCTCTTGAATCCTATGTTTTGGTATAGAAATTTCATCCTTTATGGAATGATTAAACTGTCCCTGTGCAATGTTGCCAATCATATATATTGTGAAAAACATTGTTACTGGAACATTTCCTAAATGTCAGTATTTTTCTTATATAGGCATTTCTTCTGTGACAAACATTCTGCCATTTATTCTCCCTGTTCATGTTACACCTGGATAATACAGAGTTCTTAGGGTCTCTATCTCAAAATTAATTTGGGAAAAACTAGCTAGTGATTATATATATATATAGCTCTCTCTCTCTCTATATATATATAGCTCTCTCTCTCTATATATATATAGAGCTATATTAGAACTTTATAGTTAATGGGTCAGCAGAGCTTGCACAGAGGCCTGCTTTTTACTTTTGATAAGGATTCCCAATATTTTATCATAGTTGAATGTCTTAATTATAATTATAAGTACATTTCCTGTTCAGATTTTAGAAATCATATATCGGTACAAGTGCATATTCATATCTGTGGCTTCCAGAGTAAACTCACTGAATCTTGAATATTGTTAGTTTCTTTAAAAGCGTAGTTCTCTCTTATACATTCTGTGTACAGAGCACCATTCTCACTTCTCTGTGTAGTCAGTTTTCTTTCTCCAAGCTAGGAATCTGCTGTTGTTTTCACGATGGTTCTCTTCACTAATTCTCTTAACTATGATGACCCTTACCAATAAAAAAAGCCTGGATGGGTGTCCTATTCCTATTTTTATGGGTAAATGTATGTGAATAAGTGATAGATATATAACTATGTCATGTGTAGCAATACCAAATTTTCTGTCTAAGTAATGCATGAGGGCTCACTTTGCTCACCAACTAATATTCATGTGATGTTTGTTAAACATGTCATATCGTCATTAAAATGTGATGGTTTCGCAGTTACGAACAAACATTTCCCAGAGGTATTCATAACCCTGAGGATCTTCTCTATATGAAACCTCAACCCTTAAAGTGTATGTAGTATAATGCATAACTAATGGTAGTTGACCTTTCTGGATCACATTTTTTACTTCTACTCTTGTATAGGGAAAATCTATAACTATTTAATACTTATATCAAATCAATGATACAGGCTACAGAGAGCTAGGAACTGGAGTCATAATTGCAGATGCCATCTTGTTCTTGTGCTATGCTGTGTTGTAGTAAACAAAGATGATTTATTCTGTATACACTAAATTATCATCAAGATAATTAATAAGTTGTTGTTGTTTTTCCTATTTTTGGTTCTGTCATCCAATATTATATACTTCTGAAATATACCCTATGCATACATCTTGCTGAAACTAAACTATAGGCATGTTATTAATAATGTTTCGTTTAAGCATTACTCTGTAGCACATGAACGTTGTTATATAGTTTGTATAATTATGCATGTATATTTGTAATACTTGATTTGTATACACAGAAAAATAATCAAATCTTGTAATAATAATAATATAAAGCTAAATTGTTATAATTTTGGAATTGGCAATTTCATGCAAAAGCAATCATCAGGGACAATGGGGAACTGATATGAGAGGTGGGTGTATGCGATGTGAAATGGTGAATATTTAGATAAGGTGATTGCCAGTTTGGTAAATGGGGTGATTGATGGATGTAGGTGTCAATGAGAGTTTTCGAGGTGAAACTTGTTGTGTCTGCACATTGGGAAGGAATTAGGATCATTAGTTTGGAGTTGTTTGTTTGTCTGAGCAGATGATGTAGAGTTTTTGTGTGATGCATAAGTTACAATATTTCTATGTCATTGAGTAGAATAGTGCTCTGTCCATGATAGACCATTTTATGATATATTGCATATTGGTGTCTTAGAGTTTTTGATAGCTTATGCATGAGACTATAGCAGGTCCAGCCAATTCCAAAATTATCACTAGAGCTAGGGCTAGGGCTACGGCTAGGGCTAGGGCTTCAAAAAGAAGGAAACAAATTTTTGGTTTGTGGAGAATTTTTTTTTGTGGAGAGTGCATTCACCTATTGCAATAGGTGAATGCACTGGACAGAGCACTATTCTACTCAATGACATAGAAATATTGTAACTTATGCATCACACAAAAACTCTAGAAATAACTTAGAAATATTACAAGTATATATAATTTTTAATAAGCAAACAACCATTTTCTTTTCTTAATGAGTGTGTATAAATAATCATCTGGGGTAATGACATTGCAACAGGAGGTCATTAAAAGCCTCTCCACTCCTCTCCCCTTGGAACGATTGCAACCGGTGAACATTTAATGGCCCCTCCCAGATCCATTGCAACAGGTAAACCATCCTCTCCCCTTGGACCTATTGCAACAGGTGGACATTTAATGGCCACTGCTCTCCTCTCTCCATGGAATCATCACAATAGGTAAACATTTAATGGCCTCTCCCCTCCTCTTCCCATGGACTAATTGCAACAGGTGAACATTTAATGGCCAGCCCACCCTCCTCTCTCCTTGGCCTATTGCAATAGGTGAATGCACTCCTCTTGTCCCCTTGGACCTATTGTAACAAGTGAACATTTAATGGCCACTCCTCTCTTATTACAACAGGTAAACATTTAATGGCCTCTCCCCTCCTCTCCCCTTGGACCAATTGCAACAGGTTAACATTTAATGGCTGAAAATACATAAAGAACTTAGCTAAGGTAGATGAGGGAAAGAACTGTGCAATGAAAGATGTAATTACATTAAACAAAGACATTGGTATATTTATAGTTTGGGCATTTGCAAATGAAGCATATCAACATGACCAAACCAAAAAATACACTATACATATAATATGCGCAACACACAAGGTTAAATGAGTGAATTTGGCATTGTTGATGCCATGGATATCATATGGAAATGCAATTAGTAAAAAATTTGGAATGAAACACGATTTGAGAAAAAGTTGGCAAATGTTGCTAAGAATGCCTAGTAGACTAAGAGTAGTATTGAGGAAAGGGTATGGAATTGGTTCTAAATGTGTTGGGGATCCTCAACCTAAAGAGATCCCACACCGAACATCAAACTAATTCTTTAATAGGGCATAACACTGCAGCATGAGTACTAACCATTAGAATGCACACTTAATATACATATTTAAGTATGCATATTACCAAATAACGTTCGGACTGGTTGTCCGGGTGGTATTTTTTTTTAAGAGAGCCTGCCAGAAATCTAGACAGGACCAGCCAAGTTGTATCTTGCTGAAGCTCCTGCGATAATCTTTTTACCCATCATTGTCCATTCTTTCTGCGACCTCCTGTAATTCCCTATGTCTAGTAGCAACTACCAGAGATGAATCCACGGTCCAACCTGGCATCCTACACAGAAGACCTAAGCCTCTAATGATACCACTGGTTCTCAGAATTGTAATTACTTTTCGAGCTGGTCTTTGGAAGAAATCCCCATGGACCCCTGCACATACTCAAGGTGCATGGCATTGCAGGAACTTTCCAGTTGCTCTGACAGTGTTGTCTCACACATGATGGCCATCTATTCAGCAAGCGGCAGTGAGACATGAAACTGAAATGTAAGAGAAAACTGATAAGGATTATCAACAGGATAAGCATGCTTGTGTGATTGTAGCTGGATTCAGATGGTGGCTAGCTGCCAACTCTTAGGCACAAGCTGCTGGTGAAGTCCTTGAGTGACAAGCTATGAGATACCATCATCAAAACCTGCAGACACAAATACACACATACAAACCATGTACAAATGACTAGCAGCATAATGCATAATAAGTAGAGATGACAGAAGTTGCTGCACGGACAATGGAGGATAGATGCTGGCAAAAGCAATAGAGAAGAAAACGGGCTGCAGAGTTAATAGAGAAGAAACTTGGTACACAGTTGGTAGAGGACTGAGAACTGGCTGTGCAGTCAGTATAGAGAGAAAACTGGATGCACAGTCAGTAGATGAGAGAGAGGTGACTGTACACACAGTTGTAGAGGAGAGAGAATTGGCTGTACAATTTGTTACTTGTGAGAGAAGAGAGAGATGCTTCATGGTGAGGAATATCCAGCATAAAAATAAACATGCAGTTTACAGATAAGTGTCTGCTTGCTACAAGTCTAGGTTTAAACTTTGCATACCTAGCACATCAACAATGTCTTTAGGCTAGTTAGCACATCAACAGTTTAATACGGTCATAGATTGTATCTGAAAATGGGGTTGGGGCAAAAGCACAGTAATGCTGGTCACCCTGGGGTAGCACCCTAGTAATTCTGCATGTAACATGACCAGATATGACTGTCATCAGGACATAAAAATTAATGTAAGAGAATCTGAGAGACCTAGAATAGAGAGGCATTCCTCCATATCTATTACTGCTATGTAGAAGAGGCCATATATGATGAGTGACTCTCTACTCTATCCACATTTATTGCTAACATGCTTCAGGCTTAGTTCCTTCACCAGATCTTTAAGCTCTGTGCATATCATAAGAGGATTGAGGCATTTGTTCGACATGGTTGTACGGAAGTCAGACCCCACCCTTCTCACTGCACTGAAAGCACTTTCAGAGCTGGCATTTGTTGCCGGCATAAACAGAACAAACTTGACCAAGGACATAACTTCTGGTATGAGTGAGCAGATCTTTTTGCTATTTCAGAGGAAATAATTATATGACATTATGCAATGTTTTACCACCTTCACCTCGACTGAAACTCTGATAGGACTCTGCCATTATATAGAGCAGAATTTGTTGCGTATTGGTCATAGTGGACCTCACAGAGTTTGCCAATATTTTACTTGACAAGTTCCCGCAATGCTCCTTTCACAAGAACCTGCTCACAGGTTGCACTCATGGTGTAATCCTTTTGATTGAAATGCTACAATGCAGCTAGATATAGTCTCCACAGTTTTAAAGTAGATCTGGCAGAAAATATCCTATACATTGGAATGGTACTCAGGTGGAGCATTACTCGCAAAATACCTTATGGCATCTTAAGTTAATGTGGAAGTAGTGAAGGTGCATGTAACTCCAATTAGAATGGCCTTGGTCCAATAGAGGCTTGCATCCCTGTCTGATAATATACCTCAAAGAACAATGACAGAAAACTCGACATTCTTTTGAGCATCTGGTGCATATAGCTCTCTCTTCTAAAGCCTGGTTACTGAGGTTATCTCAATACTAAAGTACTATAATGGCAAGCTGATGTCCATAGAAGAATCCAAAAGTTTGCATTTTAGCATGCGCTCCTATTATTCTTGCCTTCATGTCAGAGTCACTGATATTGTTCTGTACCCACCTCCATAGCTTCATCAAACATCCATAGTTTTTCCGAATAGGCACTCAATGATGCAGTTCAGACTTTTCACCTTGTTGGGGAGAGGATTTTCAGAGTTGGTGAGTCAAAACTGTATGCGTGGAGATCATGTTAGATTTGTCCCAGAATCTTTGCTTGTTTTCTGAGGAGATCTGCCTCTCTTTTGGGACTCTAGTTTATTAATTTAGTGATTTCATATGCAATATCAAGTGTGTCTTTCAATAGTGAAATATTTTTTGTTGTAGTCCTAACAGCAAGGAAATGAATGGCAGTAACAATTTGTCAGCAAGCATTTTTCATTAAGTTTTTTTATATATAAAGCAACCCCACTTTGGTTCCAGTCATGGTCAAACATCCATCATTTCCCACGGGCATCTTGAATTCTGAGATTCGTACAAAGCAGCACACCTCTTATGCAAGTGACAATTTTATCTGCATTTAACTGAGCAACTGGCATCAGATCAATATATTCCTCATGTACTCTCCTCTCCTCGTCCACCCAACGTGTTCAAATTACAAGTTATTCATATCACTACTTTCATCAGCCATGATACTCTAGCATCCAGTTTCAGCTCTGTCACTTGCTATACCATGCAGTACTTTTAGAGCGATGATTTGTAGTAGTATATCATTCTGAGCATCCAGGCACATTTGCTTGTAGAATTTTCAAATCCACTTTCAAAGCACTTCATTAACTTCAGCTCAGAGAAGGAGGGGCTGCTCAAAACTTGACTCCGCCTCAGTGGGCAAAGTAATATATACTTTGGACCCCTTAACTGTCCTTAAGCTACTCATCATGTGACCTGATTGAGTTAACATAGTAACTGCATGTTTGTGACAGAAATTGGAAAAATACTTGTTCACAAGTATTTTTCCAATTTGTGAACCCATCGGACAAGTATGAACTTCCAGAAAGTTGAAACAATCCTTTCAAACTTGCTGTAGCACAAGAGTGACATATTACAGAATCTAAAATTTCAGCCATGAAAATTGTGCTGATCCATTTTGGTTTTATGGTAGATGCATTTGATGCTGGTTTGTAGGAAAGGTATTCAGACATGCTCTCCTTCATGCATTCTATTCAGCATTAAAAGAAAGTAGGCACAACTAAACATGAAGCCCACCCCCCAGTTGTTAAAGGAATAGGTCCCAGGGCACAAGTAAAGGTTGCTTATCTGTACAACATGACATCCTGTTTGCTGTCACTGATCACATGGGTTCTTTTGGTCAGGGACATTTATTAGTGATGATGAAATCATCCTCGTCTATATATGTGTCCGCAAGAAAAAATATATATGCGCTTTCAATGACTTGCTGCAAATGAATGCTGCAGAGGAATGAGTTTTCAGTATGGTGATGAAGAACGAGACTGTTTTTAGATGGGAAACTGTCTGGAATCCTTGCTGTCAAACTTGCTAATCCCGAACCATATGAGTAAACATGTACTGTTTACTATGAGGACTGCAACGGAGTATGATGCAACTAATAGCAGCAAGAACTAACTGTACCAATGCCATTATCACTTGCCAATTCTTGAAGTTCTTTACTGACAATGAATTGTACCATTGTACTTGATAGATTACAATCTCTCAACTCTTACAGCACCCGATCTCTCTTGTTTTCTCACACACGCAACACACATACTCAAACACAGATGCTGCTACTCAAAAAATTAGCCAGTTGAACCCTCCTGTGGCTTCATCGACACCCACTCACAGATCAGCCATTTGCACCCTCCTATGGCTTGAGCCACACCCACTCACAGATCAGTCATTTGCACCCTCCTGTAGCTTCAGTTGCACCCACTCACAGATCAGCCATTTGCTCCCTCCTGTAGCTTAAGCCACATCCACTCAGAGGGCCCTTACTATCATCATCTGGATTGAGGGGAAGTAGACCCATCAGTCTTCTACGGGAGTTCTCTCTGGATTATGCTGCATGTTTTCATGAGGGGATACCAAGGTATCGTAGAGTTGCTCACAAGGTTTTAATGTTGGTCTAAATTCTGTACAATTTTTACATGATGCAAGTTCTATTCCATTTAATCCACATTATAATCCACCTATTTGGTTGGGTTAGCTGACCGAATTTTAATCCATACTTGAGACGTGTATGAATTTGGGTTATAAGTGGGATAAAAATAAATTACATAAACTACAGTCCATCAAATTGTGTGGATACCATAAAATACCTGTAGCTACACATATATGGGCTGTGTTTCATCGATATTTGGTACACCAGAAATTGTTCCCTTGTCCCATCCGCTGCTACAAAAGGTAATAGCCTGCCAAGAAAGGTCGAAGGGTTGTAAATGAGTGAAGCTCCCTTTTAAGAAATCTTGGACATATCACATGCTGATCATAGGGTTGGAGGTGTGGCGAGTTTTTATTAGGGGGAAACCCTTTTCCTGTATGGCACACTCTAAAACTAGTTGTTAAGCAGGATCTTGTATTAAGCATCCATTATTTATTAACCACCTACTATACTGTTGATTGTAGCTTCTATTTGTTAAGTGTCAGTTGTGACTGTGTCTACTGTCAAGAGTCAATTTGCCAGTGAATAGGGCTAGGGCTACGGCACAGGTTTGATATCCAGGTTCAAAAGCCCAACCTGCGACCATCCCAAGACTGTTAGTAGGTATATAACAAGCTAGATGTAAGTTTGTGTGTGTATTGCTACTGTATTTCAACTGGCCATGCCCATTAGAGGGGTGAGGAATCAGAAGAGGATGATGTCCTCTTGAGGATGGAGCTGCGCTAGAAAATACAAAAGGACAACTGCTCTGACATGGATGGAAGTTCTATTTTCATATAGTGTGCTAGTAAATTTGTCTCTAAGAAAGCTCATAGATAGGTCCTCCTCTCAGACCGGATCTCCATGAAAGTTAGATTTTTTTCACCTAAGGTTCCATTATGTAAGGCCTGGCACAGTGGCTAAATTGGGTCAGCCTAAGAAAGTCCCACATCAGTTAAAGAGCAAAGAAATGATTCCCGCTTCTCTATATTATTATATGTGTATGCTTATTTGCTTGACAAATGCATCTTCACCATTGCTATGTAACCAATACATCTTAAGTGTCATTAACCCAACATCCCTGCCTGTATGCATGTGGCTAGTACCCAAACATTACCCACTCATATCATACACTCACTACATGGCCTCCACCACCAAATGATGCACTGGAGCAAATAATGAGTCTTCCACTTCAGTCACTGACAGAAATGGAACTCTATTTCATTTCTTAATAAGCTATAATTTTATTGACAGGTAAGTTCCTTTGGGTGACTTCTGCACATTTCCTATATTGGAAGGAAGAGAAATGGATGAAGAAAGTGTACTCATCAGCATTTACATAATTATGTAAGTTACTTACATATATCATCTAGTTGGGCATTATATCCCTCTAGTCATCTCTTACTGTCCTCTGTGCCTTCCTTAAATAAATAGTCCTCATCCATCGAAACTCTCTTAGGAGACTACAAAACTTCTTCTAGAGTTTGTGTCTCTTTTCTGCAATGGCAGAGTGGGAGTCACACAACCCTCTGAGGAAATCAGAAGGCTTCTGGATGACACATGGTGCAAAGAAGCATAACACACAGTGGTTCGGACCATATGTAAGGGGGCATTGTGTAACCTCTTGGTAGGTCATGCACTGTCAATACAAAGATGGAGTTTACATGTTGTTTTAGTAATTGAGAAAGCTGTAACTATCTAAATAACATGCACTCCTCTTGTTTTTAGGTCCATCTGTACCCAGCTAGCTACTCTCTCCCATGTCAGTTTGGCACCAAACTACTTGGTCTTTGTATAGAGGTGATGGTCCCTCATGAATTGCTTCATCTGAGAAATGAAGATATGGGGAGGACTTGTACTAAATAGGAAAGGATCTACATTTGGCCTCTCTTTCTTGGATCTTTCATCCTGTTCTGCCATGACTGAGCCTACAGTGTACTTACTTGACTCTGTGGTGTGCTAAGATTTGTGGGGTTTTTTCCTGGCATGTCCAAGTGTCCAAGTACGAAGAAAAGTGGGAGGGGAAGAATGCAACATTTTAAAATTGCCGCCTGTTAATTACGGAATGCTTGCAAGAAGTTGGAGTCAGCACAGATGAAGAGTGGGTAGAGACTGTTGTGGGCAAGTAACACAGTAGCAGGAGTGGCAATACAGGGATATATGAGGTGGAGGAAGCTAGAGGAGAGGAGGGTAGAGATGAAGGTTTTGTTTGGTAAGAGATTAGAGGTGTTGGAACAGTATAAGTTGTAAATAAACTAAGAGAGGATGGAGGAATTGGATGGTGGGAAGAATATGAGATCTTGAGGAGAAAGAATGAGGTAAACAATGCGGTTTGGTCAATGCGCAAGTGGAAGGGGAAAGTGAAGGTGAGAAATGAGAAGGCCTGGGAGATGGAAGTAAACGGAAAGAATATGCTGAATTTTTATAAATCGGCAAAGAATGGTGCAGGGTTGGAGAGGTATGTGAGGTACATGCATGATTAGGAAGGTGTCGGTTGCAATTTTGACTGAGAACTGCATCAGCTGGGTTGTTAGTGGATAAGAAGAGATGTGGGATAGTTAATGATGAGAGATGTATAATGTGTGATAGTGGAGCAGGGGAGGATTTGGAACATTTCTTGGTGATATGCGGGGAATTTGAGAGGGATTAGCTGGTACTGATGGATGAACTGCGCAGGCTGGATGAATTTAGAAGAGTGAGTAAGGATGGAAAGGTGGCATTGCTTTTGGGGAAAGATATGTGCCCATTTTGACAAGAATGAGCGATTGGGAGTAAGTGATGTAGTGATGGAATAGGTGGGCGAGTGTGTTATGTATTGGGTAGGGAAGTGGTGGCAGAGGAGAAAGGAACTGTTCTATGGTGAGCTGAGGAATGTGATCTTTGGTCCCATCCTATCACCCCTCCTTGAGCAGTGGGACACTATTGTGGATAATTATATTAATTAAGTACTGTTGATTTAGATTGTTGTTAGGTTAGTTACTAAATAGTTCCACACTGTGCTGTAATATATATGTGATGGCCTTAACAGGCTCAGCAATATCAAGATTAAATCATAATGGCAGGGTCATCTCCCTATACTCCAGTTGTATCCAACCCTGGCCCTCCATGATGATGTTGCCAAGCCTCTCCCCTTCTCTATACTCATAAGAGCTATGTGATTGCATTAATTTGTGGGGCGAGTTGTAGTTGTTCTAACTGAGCTTAAGTCTAGGATAGCTCTAGTTGCCGGTTACTTTATTGAACTGACCATCACCTCTATCTTCCTACACAGCAAATAGTTTTCTAAAAGGCGTACAGGACCATTTCTTGGCCTGCGCTTGTGTTGCTGGTTCATCCCGGCCTTCAGCTCGATGGACTCAGTCTGAGTCTAAGACGAGCAGACCGGACAACTGTGGTAGGTCTGTGGTTTAGTCTGTGTCCAAGACCAGCGGATCTGAGAACCGTAGGTCTGTGGATTAGCTAATACTTCCCCATTTTTTTCTTATGCTAGTTGGGAAAAAACTACGTGGCATGTTCCTGGAGAAACTAATATCGAAGTTTAGAGAAACTACCATTCATAACTACATGGTGGTGTCCTTGTTTTATGGTTAGTCAGTGCTCAATGTCAAATTATTCTGCAAAAAAAATTCAAAGCAAGTTCACCTTCAGCTAACTAATTACTTTTGTTCCTGACTTATGTAGTTCTTGTTGCTAGCTATCAACCTTATTTTTAGGAATACTATGTTGAACACTTAACATTGTTACCAGATATTAAAATTTTAAATACACTCCCCCACCCCACTAGGCTCTGGCAAATTATTCCAGGAATAATTTGAATAATAGGCACAACTCCCAGGAATAATCATTGGGACACCTCCTTTGTTGGCAAAATACAATCTGGAGTGGTATCAAAGGGCACTACAAATGCTAAGAGCCATAAGAGGACAGTTCTAACCTCTAGTAAACTGTGTTATCACTCATCAGTCATCAGGTAGCTAAAGCTGCATTAGCAAGTACAGTGCTATACGTATACAGCCTACAGGTCTATAGAGACTAGACCTTTTTGGTACATTTTTTTTGTCTAAAGATGGTATTCCATCACTGACAGGCCAATATGATATATTTTGCATTCAAACATACCCAGCTGACAAACTACATCTATTCAAGCCCAACCCATGACCACACCGCTAAACATGCCCACAATAATCATCGATAAAGGTATAAGAGGACCTTTGAAAAGCTTCACACAGGAAGAAAACCCATATGATAACAAAATGTTTTGCATGATATAAGTAAAATAGATATGCTTGACACCTGCAGAACAAGTTTGGGTTTTTAACTCCCATTAGTTTGTAAATTTCAGCTTAAGGCGTTCCCAACATATAATGTGGCAAAATTTACCTCATTAATCGTCATTATCAAAAACTATATACTGGCATTAAATGCTTATAACTTGGTAGGGAGGTAGGGAACATTATATTCCGATATTCTGCAAAATTTGATCAGCAGCAGAGAGGGTATTTTCACTTCTCCAAAGTTCATTCGGAAAACAACAAGAACCAGTCATTAGAATACTACATTCAACTATCTGTGATGATGCAGTACAATTATAGAAATGATCATTATGTATATAATTATTACAACAAAGTTGAGAATAATTTAGGAATAATGGGCTACCTTTAAAAGAATAATAGGCTCAATACCTGAGAATAAAAGAATAGAATAATAGGTGACCTTTTGGGAATAATTTGCCAGAGCCTACACCCCACCCCCCTCCAACTTCTTTCTCCCCCCCTCCAGCCTGTCATAGAACTGTTATCACTAGCATCTGCTCTGTGAGAATGTGAGGGTTACGATAGACAATTTGACCCCACTCTGGAGAAGCAGCTGGCATGTTCCATCTGTCTATTGGCGCAGCAAGATACCATGCAAACTCTGTGTGGACACCAGTTCTGTACCACATGCATCCTGCCGGCTTTGAGGTGCAACCCTAAATCATTCCCTTGCAGAGAGTAAAAATGCTGTCTACACTGAACTTGTATTTTTACATGGCAATGAAGGTCAACAACAACAACAGATAGGATCACTGACTACAAAATAATGCCAGCCTAGCAAGATCAGAGCAAGCTAAATTACAGGGATCAGCGGATGAATGATCTGGGAGAGCAGGTACCCTCACATTTTCCCTCCTGTCCAATGATGACAAGGCCAAAGTCTTCATGAGGATGCACAAGCACAAGATGAAAGATGTGTTTGCATATGTATCTAGTTATGGCTAATGGGGGAATGAGGATATGCCTCTGGTCTAGACAATGAAGGGAGGAGTGGAGAGGGGAATGAAACAAGAATACACTCATTCGAACACCACATTGGAACCCCTTAACCGGTTTGTGAAAATTTAAAAGAGAAAATGGTTAGAAATCACTGTCATATTGTATGTGCTTGAGCCTGGTAAAGTGTCTACAACAAAATGTGATCATTCTTGCTAGCACCGCTTTTTTTGGTTATGATTCAATATTGGCTTGATCTGGACTGCATGCGAAGTGGTGCTACACTCTGTAACTCTGGATGTGTTGCTGGCTCCCTCTGGCACTCTAGTAAGAAGTGCTGCTAGTTACTAGCTCATCTACTCAAAGTTGGCATGCCAGGTGGTGTTTCACCGTGTGACTATGCAAGTGTTTCTGGCTAGTTACTAGCTCATCTACTCACAAGCTGCATTCCAGTTGGTATTGTGTGAATCTGGAAGTGTTGCTGGCTCCCTCTGGCACACTAGTAAGAAGTGGTGCCAGTTACTAACTTACATACTCACAAGCTGCATGCCAGGTGGTATTGCACTGTTTGACTCTGGTAGTGTTGCTAGCTCCCTCTGCTACTCTAGTAAGAAGTAGTACCTGTTACTAGCTCATCTACTCACAAGCTGCATGCCAGGTGGTGTTGTAATGTGTGATTCTAGAGTATTGCTGGCTCCCTTTAGCTCCGCATACTACCTCATCTACTCACAAGCCCCCTGCCCCCCATTTCCCCCGCCCCCCATTGAATTCATTAGTCAAAGTGCATCCAGCAAGCTGTGCAAATGCCATTCATACCATCAACAAACAGCTCAAATTGTTTTACTTACTACATACAGTATGTCAGATAACTCTACAAGTTTGACAAGATAGGCTGCTCTAATTCAATCTAACCCTGGGTTTGTGTATGGAGAATTTCTTGAGTTTCCTCAGGAAGTGTATTCACTTGTATGTGGTGTAGGCACTGAGATGAATCTGGTGTGCTTGCCAATATGGTTTAGTGGTATAGACACTGAGATGAACGTCGTGTGCATGCCAATATGGCTGAGTGTTGTAGACAATGAGATGAACCTCGTGTGCATGCCAATATGGCTGAGTGGTGTAGACACTTAGATGAATCTGGTGTGCATGTCAGTATGGCTTAGTGATGAAGAAACTGAGTAGAATATGGTGAGCATGCCAATATGGCTGATTGGTGTAGACACTGAGATGAATGTGGTGTGCTTACTAATGGCTTAGAGGTGTGTATGGTGGAATGCCAATGTTTTGTGCTAAAATTCTCTTACACTAGAGCTGGCCCTAATCCTGTGGTCGTAGCCATAATCCTGTAGTTCTGGCTCTAGCTCTAACCCAGTGGTCCTAGTCCTAACTGTGTGCTCCTTGTCCTAACTAGTGTTAGATAATAGGTGTGCAAGAACAAGGACTTTGGACCTCCATACATAGATGCCCATGGTTGCCCTCAACACTACTGGGTATATATGTTATGCATATAATATGTGCTAGTAGAGAATGTCCCCTGCTGGCAATATCTTTCCTTGGACAACCTGGGAATCCCTGGATGCTTGCAGTTATCCTTTGAAGTCCCGAGCCCTAGAATAGCCCGGCTCTAGCTGTATAATATATACACTCCTTACCTTAGAATAGCACTTGCCTAGCCCTAATTCTGGGACTTTAAGCCCCCTATTCCTGATTCCGGGATCCTTGCTTCAGTCCCCATCATGATAGACATCCAAATACATCCTAATTAAGGTTAAGGCAATGCTGGACAAGCATGGAGGCAATAGTATGATTACTATGTACTGCTTGAAAGGATTCTTTCATGTTGTTATTGTCTAGAGTGCACTTCTGGGGATGCGCTTGACTGGCAAGATTAGCCGGGCCTACTTGACCATCAACTGTTTTCACTGGAGTGATCACAAGAAGAACATGGTGACTTATGTGGCCGGTCACAAGACTTACTTAGTCAAGTTGATACAGGTAAGGGGTGTTCACAATTGACACTGGATTGTCATGGCGACTGCTTATTAATATTAGTGTGGACATGAGTTTAGTAATTAAATGTAAATAAAACCACTCTAGTCCTTTCAATGAGTATACTTATATAACAATTGAGCTGCTATGTAGGAATCAAGTTTTAATTAAAGGACTTTTTGTTAAGGACAGTCTACACAGCACCTTAACTGATGCATATTAATACCCATTGGGTGCTTGGACGGAAAAAATCTTAGAAGTTCATGAATATTTCACATGTCCACACTAGCACCAAAATAAACCTTACGGAGAAAAAATAATCTGTTCATCACACCTATCAATGACAGAAGAAAGTCACATCATAATCATATACTTTATCTATAGTGGGATGCAGGTTGTTGTTCAGATTATTTTCTTGCTGATCGGCTACACTTTATATGTGCAGGAAACATATGCTGCAGATGGGAAAAAGGAGAGAACTGTATGAAAGGCATTACCAATGAAGATTGCGACTGTATGAACTTCAGAAGTGAAGATTCAGAACATATAAACATAGCAACAGTCCTCTAGCTATATAGTCTAGCTAGCTAGTTTGGCTGCAGGCCATAAATAGTATATATTTAGCTCTAAAGTTCTTAACTGCAGCTATTGAGTTAATTAAAATTGTTTTCAAATAGCACTCGCATAGTTAATTGAACACTTTAATTGTTGCTCTGTTTCAACAGAAACCACTCGAGGTGAGAACCAGATCAATATGCATTAATGCGCATTTCTCTAATTCAAATTCATTGTGGACACGACCAATGCCTACTGGATTCACTACACATAATACTTGGGTAAAGTTCCAGACATGGTTTCACATAGCTAGGGTATGGTTCCACAATACTTGGGTAAAGTACTACAATCATAGGTGTCAACCTTGAAATTAGTTTTGGAAGAAAAAATAAAGAGGGATTTTGGTACCAGAGAAGGACATTCCCTGTAATACCTTATCTTCAACCAAAAAAGCTTTGTGAGTCGAAAGGACAAGTGTAATGTGGGAGTTTTGGTGTGACTGTAGTGCAACCCCCCCCCCCCCCCCCCAAAAAAAAATTGACGTAATGCTTGATCTGCACTTTCATACAACACAGAAATGTTTAATAAGAAATGCTCGAGCAATGCAACCATGGAGGATCCGGTAACTAACTGTAAGCCCCCTATTCCTGATTCTGGGATCTTTGCTTCTTCTAGCAAAGATCCATACATAGCTATAGCTTGTTCTTTCTTTGCAGCATCTAGACTGGTAGCTCTATTAATCCATCTTTTAATTCTTGATATTTAGACAGACTATTGTTTGGTCTTCCGGCAGAATGAAAATTCTGTGTCGGCTGTACCAAGCAGTTAAGACTTAGGGGCTTTTCAGTGGGAGATAAGTGTGAGGTCAAGACAGACTGACATACAAAAGCAAAAAAAAATTCTATAAATAGAATTCAGGGTGATTTATTATTTTGAAATAATTATAGGTACCCAGGCAGCCATGGAGAAGCTAGAAATTCGAGCCTGTTATGGAATTCGATAATGAATAGTTCTCTCTTCAGCTGTGGCAGAGTCAGGTGTAAGCTGTTTATTTATGTTAGGAATCTTTAATTCGTAGAGGAAGAGTGGTGAAGATCAAAGGGAAGAACCCCAAAGCAAGACACCTGAAGGTGTGTTAAACTTGATCAACTCAAATTTGCTCTCGACATTTCGACTAGATGCTCCAGCTTTCATCAGGAATAATGTAGATCGATTTTTATTACTATGGTCATGTATTTTATTACTAAGATCATGTGATGATACTCGCTTCCTACATAGTTCGAGCATGTTCTCCATTGCTCACTCCTCCATACTCTTCTAATAGAGCCAAACCCATTTATATTTATTTAGAAATTAATCTACACAAAAAAATCAAAGAGCTCCAAAAAGAGGTCAAGTATAGAGCAGTAAGAAACTTGCTGCGAGTAAAGTAACTAAAATTTCATAGAGTGTTCACCATAATTTATAATACTAGTAACCCCACAAGGTGCATATTAACTCCCAGCAAATGAAGGGTCACCTGTTTCTCCTTAGAGGGGAAGATTTCTCACGGCCTGCAGTTCAACTTCCAGCAAATGAAGGGTCACCCTCTTCTCTCCTTGGAGGGAAAAATTTCTCAGGGCCTGTAGCTCAACTTCCAGAAAATAAAGGGTCACCCACTTTTATTCTTGGAGGGGAAGATTTCTCAGGGCCTCCAGCTCAACTTCCAGAAAATACCAGATTCAGGTGATACCAGGCAAGAAGTGTCCAAAAGGATTTTTCATGCCAGACACGTGAGTGCAAACTAAATGTAAATTAATTATTTGTCAAACGTTCATAATGCCACAGCTTTGAACATGGAGATGGTGATTATGGAGCAAGCATAATGGCTTGATCTGATGTAGAAATGTTTAAAAGAAATTGTATCGTCAATTAAGAAAGGGGAGAAGATGTTGCACAAAAATTGGAGAGGTTATCTCCTCAGTCTACTCATTCACAACCTCCACTTCCTTCAGTATGGATATACTCCAGTATGGTCTCCTGTAGCCTTGCTTCCTTTCTCAACCCCCCCCCCCCCCTTTATCCCCTCTATTGCCTCATATGCCACTTCCTTCACATGTCACTCCTCCTCCCATGGCCATAGCCTCCTATACTCCTACACTAAAGAAAAACCAACAACTTGGCATTGTGTTTGCAATCCAACATAAGTTTCTCCGTTTCCACCATTTTTATTATGCTTGTTATAATATAACTTTGGTATCAGTTGAGTCTGCTTGATATGGAGATAATGAAAGATGTACTTTCATGGGAACTAGCTCCCAGTTCTGGAGCAATCCACCAATTTGGAAATGATACCTCAGGGGCCATTCAGCAGACATCAAAGAGAATGTGACAATAGAATAAATGACATCACTCTTCATAATGATTTTGTTTGGAATATTAATTGATTGGTAAGCCCAACTATAGGATGGGCTTCATTAGACATTTCTCATTGGTTTTTCATTGCTTGGAGGCAATGACAATACAGTAAATGTGGCTTGGCTACGGCAAATCTTACCAAGTTCATGGAATTTAAGATTGGTACTCTAGCAACGTATATATAATTATATTGCCCATGAAATTTCTGTTGTTCATTTGCAACAGCATAAATAGATGCACCTATTTTGCAGTTTTGAGATCTGTTGAGTTAATTGGGGGGAAAGAATATGTAGGACAACAAATCAAAGATGGAACAAACATTCTTCAATTAATAAACCAGTAGCTGCACCTCCTGGTTTAATAACCAACAGTTGTAAACCCAGGTTTAATAACCAGTAACTGTACCCCCTTGATTAATAACAAGTAGTTGTACCTCCTAGTTTAACAACCAATAGCTGCAACCCCTGGTTCGATAATGGTGAAGAATGACTCCGCCAACATACATGTACTTCTGATATACTTCATGCCCTTTGGCAAATCTTCATCCCAAAACCATATACCTGTCACTAACTCCAGAGGACATTCTGAAACCCACCAGAGGCTTCACCCATTAACTGCTCTGTCCAGTACAACTTCTTGATGTAAAGATGGAACGGGATTATGCTTTTATTCATATCAAGTCAACAAGAACGGAAAGGAAATGGTCGCAGACACCTGATACATCAATATGGCATCCAGCATAAACTTATGACATCGAGAAACAACTTAAACTAATAATAAGCAAGCTTAGATACACCCTCAACTACCCTCCGAATATAACAAAGAGATTGGAGACCTATGAAGTTGTCTTAAAATTAAGCACATCTTCTGCCCAGCTAAATCTAGTCAGTATAGAGCCTCAAGCTAACAAGACCTACCACAAACCTTGCTAATAATAAGGCTTAATATAAACTTTGCATATCAACTCACAGTAGTAACTCCCTTGAAAAATCCATCTAGTTAAGGTCTACAACGCAGAATAGCACTCGACTTAAGCGGGTAGCCCTTGCTTTTTACAATCTCATGTAGCTGGTATGCAGTTTTTTCCCCGTCTCCAGCTTGCATTTCCTCCTCCACAATCTCTCGGAAGGCTGTTTTTACTTGGGAGATATCTCGCTACAGGGCCACTTGAGTGTAGTGTGGTTTTCACAATAGTGGCTGAGGAAGCAGTGAATCCCATTCCTCATTGCATGTCTCCAATAGTTACCTTAAATACTTTGAAATGCAGGATAAAAATCCTTGTATGTAAGCTGCCTAACCAATTTCGTGCTTTATGTTTCAAACTCCTTGGGCAACTCACTAACTATCCACACTGCCAAATCAACAATTTTAAATAAACTTTTTCAAGTTTAATTTTGTTACAAACATTTCTTATGTTCATTTGGGATGTTTAGAAAACACACAACAATTGGGAAATTGCATGTATGTTGGACTTAAATGCAACGCCAGGTTTGTTTTTTAACTTGTAGTGTACCTTATATGGCCAAATCCAAGCCCATTGGTTTTGTGAAGGAGGCACTATCTTCTTCAGAAATATGCAAAGATGACTTGGAAGACATCAAAACTGTAATGGCCCAAGAAACCCCAAACTACAAACAATCTTCAAAATGGCTCCCTTGATAGCAGCTTGCTAGAACTATGTTTGGACATGACATTATAAAGAATTGCACTCCTACGAGGAATAGATATCTGTTGGGGCCCGGCCCCAACAGAGTGACAACCTTGACATTTCAAGGTGTGACTCCATACTCAAGGTGCTTATCAGCTATTAAACCAGACATCTCAGGCTTGCATGAACTCCATGACCCTGATTACTGAACATGCACACATACACAGATCTGTTATGCCACAGCCCTTGCTAATTGTAGTAACTGGCCTGAAGGGCAGTAGCCTAACCTACTAGTTCAAGTCTTCAGTACTTGATAACGTAATCTTACAATCTCACTTCAGTACCGTATCTCTCAAAAAAATACTACGCAGTGCCTAGCCTGGTGCCCTTAATTAGGCTGCCAGGCCCAGCTCACATGACCAAATATGGGTAAGTACATTAACATTACTGATGTGGTTGTCCAATCATAATTATGGAGTTCATGCAAGCCTGCTTTAAGAGCTAATTAGCACCTTCGAGTCACACCTTGCCATGTCAAGTTTGTCACTGTTGTGGCCGGGCTCCAACATTCCCCTCCCCTTCTTGAGATCTCTGCTCATCAGTCCAGCATTGTCGTGACAATCCATCTGCATTGGCATTGGTGGAACCAGGCCTGTAAACTATGTCGAACTGAAAGGGCTGTATGGTCAGGGCCCAACTCATCAGGCGTCCTTTCTGTTTTTCATAGTGTAGAGGTAGGTGAGAGCTCTGTTGTCTGGATGGATGGTGAAACTCCGACCTAGTAAGTATATTTCGAAGTGTTGCAGTGCTGCTACTATTGCCAGACATTCTTTTTCCACTGTAGCATATCTTGACTCTCTTGGCAGGTCGCTCCACATTCTCCTGGTCGTGTTTAATCAGTACTGCCCCAATCCTGTGATATGATGCGTCCATTTGCAGCAGGAAGGGTTGGCGGTAATCTGGGGCTTGTCAAGATTGGCTTGCTGGTAAGTCAATTCTTCAGTGTTTGGAAAGCCTCTTGGCATTCGGGTATCCATTGAACCTTGGTTGGTGCTGCAGACTTTATCAGATCTGACAGGCAAACGCTATCCCACTGAACAACGGCATGAAACACCTGTAGTAGCCTGCCAGACCTAAGAAAGCTTGGATATCATGCTTAGTCTTGGTTGTGCAAACTGCTGGATATCCTTCACTTTGCCTAGTTCAGAGGCGATCTGCCCCAAGCCAACAACGTGTCCCAGATAGGTACAGGAGGCCATTCCCAGACACTTCTTCTTTTTGATAGTCAGGCCTTCCGCCCCCAGTCGCTGTAACACTCTCATCAGGTGAAGGAGGTGGTCATCCCAGTCATTACTATGTCATCCAGGTAAGCTGCTGTGAAGCTTTGGAGGTTGTCTAGCCCTCCATCCATTAGCCGTTGGAAGGTGTTGGGGGTCCCCTTCAATCCAAATGGCATGGTATTGAATCTGTGTTTACCATATGGTGAAACAAAAGCAGTCTTGTCATGATAAGTCTAGTGTCGACAAATACGAGGCCTTCCCCAGCTTGTCTAGCAAATCCTCAATCCTCGCCATCTGGTAAGGGTCAGCTGTCGTTACAGAGTTGAGTTTCCTGTAATCAATACATAGCTGGAGGGTGCCATCCTTTTTAGCCATAGTCACTATCTGAGAAGCCCAGGGGCTTCTGCATGGTTCTATCACATCCAAGTCCAGCATAGCCTTTATCTCCTTCCTGACCTGGTTTTAGGGATAAGGGGCAGGAATTTCGGCACGCCAAAGGTAGTCATATGTTGCTCAAACCGTGTTAAAGCTGCATTGACGTCGTCCTAGTCCTTAATTGCTGCTAGCTTAGGGGGTGGGAGTTTAGGTTGCTGTCTCTCTGTAACTAATGACTGTATGAGTTAAGTGAGCTGTTCAGCATCTCGAATTTGATGCTGGTGCTCCGACTCTCTCTCTCTGCTTCCAGACGACTCCATCGCTCTTGGTCCAGTCTCCTTTGTTCCTCCTGACTGTTCTGCTTGGCTATCTTTTCAGCCTCAAAGCATTGCCATCTATCTGCCTCGAGTTGCTGCTGTTGGCCCATTATTTGCAGCATGTCAGCTGTTCCTTGTTGTTCCGCCACCATGGCTCTAGTGATCCGGACAGTGTCTTCTCTGTTTCTTTCTGTCACGCTTAGGTCTTCCAACTCAGTTCTGCCAAATTGCTTTACCTTTTTGTCTCTGCTGGACATGTTGTACTGGTTTAGGGGTCTATTGGTCTATAGTTCGAATCGAGTTTCCGCTGCCACCATATGTTATGCCAAAGCCCTTGCTAATTGTAGTAACTGGCCTGAAGGGAAGTAGCCTAACCTACTAACCTAATCTACTAGTTAAAGTCTTCAGTAGTTGATAACTACGTAGTCTTACAATCTCACTTCAGTACAGTATCTCTCAAAAACTCACGCAGTTCCTAGCCTGGTGCCCTTAATTAGGCTGCAAGGCCCAGCTCACATGACCAAATATGGGTAAGTACAATAACATTACTCATGTGGTTGTCCAACCATATGCTAGTGTGTGTGTATGTGTGCATGTTCAGTAATCAGGGTCATGGAGTTCATGCAAGCCTCAGATGTCTGCTTTAATAGCTGATAAGCACCTTGAGTATGGAGTCACACCTTGAAATGTCAAGGTTGTCACCCATTACTCACACATTATAGTTAAGATATTCAACTGATATAAAATGGGGGGATTCCTTGTCAAAAGTAACAAGCAAGCCTCTGTGTAAGCTCTGCTGACCCAGTAGTTGTTCATGGATGCTCGGTTTGGCTTTGTTATACTGGAAACAATGGTTTGTTTTAATAGTATTACAACTATTTGTTTGCTTGCATTATTAGTAGTCGATTTTATTTCATTTATTTTTCTCTTATAGTATTATTAGATGTGTATTAAAAGAAAATATCATGTTTTCTTCATGATTTCCCCCCTTTTTCATTGTTGCCACATGCAGTCATGTGCATTCATACATCTGTGAGGGTGTGTTTCACATAGCTAGCTACTGATGGTTTTCAGCCACACATGAATCTGATCAACTCGCTATTCCTGAGGAAGACTAGAGCATCTATCAAAACATCAAGTGAGCACATTTAAGTTGATTATTGAGAAAGTATATAATCTATCAACTGAGAGATTATAGAAATGAAGCTATGGCAGTAATACCGAGAAATTGGTGATGCAATACGACAACTTTTTTATGTAAGAGAGCAAAGTGGAAAAATCACAAAGTTTTTAGTATTAGATGAAAAGGTTATACCAGAGAGTTTAAGGATAAAGCCTCCCATTAAGACCAGGGAAGGGTACAGTTAGCAGACAGAGCAAGCTAATTATTCCTGTCTAAGTGAATTGACTAGTTTTCCAGGACAAGCAGTATTTACCCTAACAGCTAAGTTTCAAGACCAGAAGACAAAACTGGAAGTAGCATGTGGACAACAGAGAAGGCCCACAGCCAATTCAAGTCAAACTATAAAAGAAGCTGGAGAAGCTTTTAAAAAAGAAAATTGAGTTAAATGAAGTTAAAGCATAAACAGATGGTTGGCAAATCTGAGAGAAAATAATATTTATCCTACTAAAGAAAAAATACTTGCTATGGCAGTGGGAAGCTGGAGGATAAAATGTCACATAACCTTTGAGGAAGAATATGTGGAATGTTATAAAGAGTGAGAGTGAGGAAACAGAGAGGGCACTGGCAGCTGAGGGGAATGGAGATCATGATCCTATCTCTAGACAAGAGGAAGAAAATGTTACAACTCAAGGTTACAATTCAAAGATGACATAAAGCTGTACAAGACATATGGGCCACTGAAGAAGATACGGAAAACAAGTAAAGAAATGTAGTAATAGGTGTGTAGAGGACAGGGGAATAACAATTGACTTGTATAATAGAATTCAGTCCACAAATAGACCAAGGGCTCCCTTTGGTGTGCCTTAGTATCTGTGCTAGTTGGAATTAACCTCTATTGCTCTTTATTAATGAAATATATGCTGGTTATGGTTTAAGTTCGGGCTCTTCAAAGGGGCTACCCCAGCAACCAGGTAAGTCCATCCCACAAACTGATTAAACGACTCACACTGGTGCTAGGATGATATGTACTAGCAGTGTTCTATCTAGAAAAAAGTGTTTGGGGGGGAAGCTTGTGTTCCTGTAACCCAAGCTTCCCCCATCCCCAAACAATTTATAATTTTCTCCAGCGGTGAGTCGGTGTGAAGAAAAATTATTGTAGGGTACACAAAATCATACCTATAGTTATTATATTCTTGAGAAAGTGTATAAATGAGAGGATGGTCAATGAGTTCACAAATTAATTTTACGTGTTTTAACAGACTTGTAATGATTAATTATATCTTCTAAAATGTCATGAGACAGAGTATCAGGACCTTCAATGCAGATGCGCATAGTGTTTTCGAGTGTGTCCTCACCCATTCGGTTTCGAAGCCTCGTCTTGATGAATTTCATACTACTGAAACTACGTTCAACAGTTGCTGTTGTAACTGGTAGAACAGAAATAATTCCAGCTAGCCTAGACAAATTGGGGAAAGCATCTGCAATGTCACCATGGCTAATCAGCTTGGACAGGACTTGATGTATAGAACTGCTCCTGTACTGCATAAATATGAGCCGCCTGAATAATTTCCATTCAGAAAGTGTATCTTCAGCTTCAATGTCAGGCTGTGAAATACATTCCTCTCCATCATATTGCACTTTCTGCACAGCTCCATAGAAATTTGTCAGTTCCAAAACTTTATCCACGCCATAATTGGGAAGTTTGTCTTCAGTGTCAGGAAGATGTTGTGGATCAAACACAGACATTGCAGAGATGAGATCAGTTGACCCCATTCTGACATTGATGTGATCAACTACACTCTGTATGTATGGACGGTAAATTCTCTGTAAAACCTTGGCCTTATCTTCTTCACTTACAACAATATTTTTCTTTCCAAGCTGTGCAGGATCAGAAAAAACTTCCATATGATCTTTGAACCACGTGCTGGTATTTGGATGTTCTTTCAGTTCCTGTAGCCTTTTTATTGTATTCTCACCATCGTTGGCACACTAGCAAGATCAATTTGTTTGCTTTGCAAACTACCCTGAAGTTTGGCCACGATGTGCATGACATCTGACAGCATGTAAATGCTAGCTACAGTCTTGTATTTTGTTAACAGAACTGCTATTCCATGTGCTTCAGCATCCCCTGTATTATCATAGATTTCTTCAAATGTACCAACTAAAGCTGCTAAACTTCTACGCACTGCTCGTATTGCCCTTTCGCGAGCAAGCCATCTGGTGTCACTAGGTTTCTGCATTTTTATTTCTGGACAATCAAGTTGAGCTTGAATTTCAACCAGCTTTTCCGCCTTCTTTGGGGAATAGTGAAACGATTTCCAGATGGTCAACAGTGTACCCAATACCCTTTTCACTTCCTGGTGTTCATTAGCTGCATTAATGGAAGCGAGCTGTAGCTTATGACATCGGCAATGAATATAGAGAGCAGAAGGTGCCAACATCCTCAATCGTTTTTGCACACCAGTTTTATGGCCTGACATAGTGCTGGCACCATCAAAGCCAAGTCCACGCAACTTCTCACAGCTGATACCATGGGAGTTAAGAAAATCAGAAAGATATTTAGAAATGGCTTTAGCATTTGTTTATTTAACATGGATGATTCCAAGGAAATGTTCAACTACCTTATTTTCGTGAAGCCATCGAGCATAAACAGACAATTCTTCCTGTGATGCGGAGTCTGTAGACTCGTCTGCCATCAATGAGTAATATGCACTAGATTTCAAGCTAACCAAGAGTTTTTCCTTGATAATCTCACTAATACTTGAGAGAAGCTCAACTATTGTCGTGTAAGACTCATATGTAGCACTTTGCGGGCATGTATTGCGGTGCATTTGCAACTTAACATTCCCATTATCAATTTGCAACGTTAGAAGAGAGTTGAAGGTAGTAGTATGTGGAATATGGAATTTAACTAGGAAATACAGAGATCGAAGAAGTGTTTTCATTAATTCACGGTTTTCTTTCTTCTCTTCCTCACTAGCTGCCACTATTTGTTCAACTACAGTCCCTTGTTCAGAGAGAGAGAGAGAGAAATAGCCCTTTTTTCCATCGCTGCAATATGCCAGTCTGATTTGTCATGTTTAGATAAAAGAGATGTTGCCTTAACCCAGTTGCTCACAGACCTGCTCACCCATGCCCCTCTGGATTGCACTGGTACCTTCCCATGTACCTTACAAACTGAACACAGCATGCCCTTACTCTTCGGATCATACTCTATCCAAGGATAGTTCACCTTCCACTTAGGGTCATACATCAAATTATCCTTATATGACTTCATTTTTCCTTTCTTTCCAGGTGGTTGTTGAGTTGACTCTTCACTAGCTCTCTTTCTAGTAACAAACTTATCCATGTTTAGCTTGCTGGCAGCAGAACAGCTGGAATACTACTGCATGTGCTTACTGGGTGTGGTAGTGATCAGGAGACTGAGGCCAGTGAGGTGTTGATAACCTTTCATAAGGATGGGGTCACAGAGTGACCACTAACACCTTATGTAATGGCTATAGGCAGGCTGCTACCTAATATCTACTATATAGCGCAGACCTATAATGTGAAGGCAAGCTATGCCAACGATACTGCTATGCCTATCCCTGGGCAGTTGTGAAATGTTGATGTCCAAATATCCTTGAAAGATGGGACGACACACACTAAGTGATGTGATCAGGCAGTACTGTGAGCTCACTTCGCTCGCCAAATGATACTAATTTCCTCTAAAATATTTTGGGGGGGAAGCTGGAACTTTTGGGGGGGAAGCTTCCCCCCCGCCCCCCCCCCAGTAGATAGAACCCTGACTAGTGTTACCAGCTAGTGATAATTATCCACTCTGCTATAAAAGGTGCACCTATAGTTACAAGACAATTGCATAGGTGGAGTTGCCAACCACATTGAGTATCAAAAATAAGTAAGACAGGTCATGGGTAGTAAATGGTAGGACCAGTTCTCCGGATAGTCTAGACTCTAGAGAATAGCTTCTAGGTTAGTTAATTGTATAAATGATTAAAGCCTGGCTGGTAAAAAAATCTGAAGTAATATCTTTCATCAGTGTCATATAAATGTATCTATTCCCACAATTCAAACACAGGATCTTGCACACTTCATGCATGCACTAACAGTAAATGTGAATTTACTCATTCAACACTCAACAATATGCACACACTTTACTCTGCCTAAATTTTCGTAATTGCTGCTGTAAGATCGGTTGTATTCCCTGGAAACTTTCTTAGCTGCAACGAGATGTTCCTTTGGTGATTCAAAGTTGTAAGTTTGGGTATCATTAAGAAGATCCATCTATGTTGCTACTAAGCTTCCTAATGTTTCCTCTTGGTCCAGATTAGGTCACAAAGGAGCTTTATTTTTCCTTACCATGGAAAAGTCACATTCTTCGGCAGAGAAAACAATTGGGGCCAACATCTGCATTGTTCTTGGCATATTATTTTCCTCCTGGACTGCAGAACTTTAACCATAGTCAGATCTCAGGGACTGGGAGCTAGTCATACGTCAGACTGTAAAGTTAAGTTAACGTGGTTATCTAATTTAGTGTCAGATCTGTTCTCGCAAATTTAATGCAGGTCACTGAGGAAAATGCAGACTCTGGTTGTTGTCATAGCAATTTTTGCTAATTTGGTATGTGATATTGATCGAATATGGCTGCATATGTCAACAGCTCCATGGTGGGAAATACTCGCAGTCTTACCACACTTATCGCAACTCAAATGATGTAAGTCTCCAGCTGAGATGGTATAGCAACAATAAACAGCCATGTTTTGGTCCACTCCTTGTTGAATCTAGTCTTGTACTTGAAAGTACAGTACTTTGTCTTTACCTGACTTAATTTCTGTTGATTTGCAAAACAAGGAGTATCGTGATGAAGGCTAGAGCTTCTAGTCGAAACATTGAGAGTATACAATTTCAAGTTGATTATTGAGAAGGTTATTGTTAGGTGTATCTGTATCACAGTCCGACTCAGAGAGGTTGGATTCTGACCGAGTGTCATAACATTACACCTTGTTAGATTGGCAAATGAAGTGAGCCCTCAAGAAGGTAAACTTTGATATTTGCCACACATGGCGTATTTATTTCTATCTAACATTTAACTAAAACAAATGCAAAGCTTTGTGTGGAGAGCTAAGGGGCAATAAAAATATTGATTTGGAATTTATAATTTATATCACATTTCCCTAAGTATTGTCCTACTCCAAGCAAAGCTGCAGGCTTAACATTATACATTGATCTGTAAATTATTGATGTAATCAGATTGGATTGTAATATGGAGAAATAGGTAAGATAGTATATTCCTCAGTTTTCAAGGATGATCAGCTAAATATTGACTGTAACGATCGTTTTCATTTAGAACTTGTCCATTGCAATCATTTACATTTTAACTAACATGTCCATAGCTAGAGTGTGATGATGAATAGAGTGGCTAAGTCAGAATGAAGCTGCAACTGAGCCTAATGAAGCTTCTCCACCATGGGATGCTGTGCCGAATGCCATAATTTTTTTTAATCCTTTTCCCCTCTAAATCTCAGTTCTGTTTCAGAAGCAGCCTTTCACTTTTCTCTCTCTTTCCTTTTCTGTTGTCTATTTTCATTATCCACTAGCTGTTCTGCTTTAAAGAAAGATTTGCATCTGCAGCTCTGCATGTAGCTATGGTTTAGTATGTACATGTATGCAAGAATCTATTCATACACATATGGGAACTATTTCCAAATTAATCACATAGCTGGACAATGCTGTGGTTGGGGGAGTGCTGTAAAAACCTCCATTGTAGTTTTTCATCAGTAGATTCCGCATTTGGTCCTAGCCCAGACCAGTGCGGCTGCTAATACAGCTATGTTTTGTAGCTATAGTTTTCTCACAACACTGTTGAGTCAAGAGCTGTATTGAAAAGCACACAAAGTAAGCTACACATTAAAAAATGAGTACTGGACATAGCACAGGTGTGCACAGCATTACTATGTTGGGGGGGGGAGAAACAAAGCATTGCTTGGTGCATGCAAAATAGCTAGGGATGGTCTGCATTCTACAAGGTATATAGCTATATTACCTCCAGGAATTTTTTCTTCTTCTTCATGTTATACAGAAATTAACATCAAGGCCATTGATTTATATTACATGTATATCTTATATTTTTTGGAAACATAATTGCATTTGTCGAGGTCCCATGGACGCAAATGTGTCAGTAATAGAGTCATAATTTAGCATAGCAATGATATCATTTTCAACAAAAAGAATCACAATTCTCTCTTGAGATGTCGTGGATCGAAGCTTGTTTTAACAATGTTGAGTTTACTAAAGCTGCTCTCATAGGAAGCTGTGGTCACAGGAAGTGTGAGAAACAAACGATAAAGTTGGTATAGTTCTCCATACACTCTGTGCAGATCAGTCTGATGCAATACATCCAGAACTGTTTTGCAATTTTTAAGAAGGTCTATCCTCAGGGAAAACTCTGTTTTCAGAGTTGATGATTAGACAATAACAATGATTTGTGGGCAACACTAATGAAATTAGACAGTTCAGTTATTGTCTAAAGTTTGTCTCTTTACACTAAAAATAAAATAATCTGGACTCTAGCTATTATATACAATTTAAAAAAAAAAAATAATAAAAAAAAAAAAAAAATTTTCTTTGAATAATTAAACGCGCGCCGGGTCAGGTGAGAAATGGATCTCTACTACACTATTCACTAGGTCTCTACGAGTCTACTACGAGACAAGTGCATTCACTAGCTGCCTGCTCAAAGCTACAATTTGCAATAGCAAGCAGCACTGGACTAAATCTTATTCTCGTGATAGTGGTCATGTGTCGGTGATCTCGTCCAAAATTATTGACTCAGCATCAAATTCTGTGACTGATTTGTGTGTGAATGATAGAGCTTAGCTTAGCTAGCTGGCTGTGTTGGTTGGGGGGGCGGACACCCCATCCGCCCCCCCCCCCCCCCCCCTTAGTACCACGGGTGCTTCTAGGGAGGCTCCTTTGAAATAACTTACTTTGATGTCAGAGCTTTTAACCCCTATGCTCCATCAAATAGAAATAATGAAATGTCCTCATGCTACAAAAAAAATTAAATGCTTAAGTAGCGAGCTATGAGCAGTGTTTTGGGAGATAGAACTTCATGCAACATTTATACCTCTTGTGCTCCCGTCTTGCCAATGAAGCAACCACTTCTTACTAAAAAATAGCCACCAAGCTTGCTTCAAAATGGAACCATCCATGTAGCAGTACATGAGCTGGCTAAGATGTCGGCTATCATTGTGTCTCTTATGCTCGGGAATTCAGGGGCAAGAAAAAAATCAGTAGGAACCAGACACTAGTCACAGGGCCATATTCAGTGTGTGCGCTGTTATTTGGCGGTAATGCATTTATGCATTATTGTAGCTTCTTTTTATAAGCAGCTGGCATTTCCCCTCTTCATTTACCTTTTTACTATGAAGTAGGCAGAGAATCCTTTGCATTAGATAATATTAGACCCAGATATTTTGGTTGACTACTTGGACAGGCTACCAAGTGATGACTCTGACAACGACTATCTGGACGATGGCATTTTAGTAGAGCAACATTTGACAGCCGACGCATCACTTGATATTTGTATCTACCTGTAGCCTAGTGGCAGTAGAGCTTCTTTGAATTCCAAAGAATCAACTACTCCTTCTCAAAAGTTTTCAGCTCCCTTACCATTGCAGTTGTCAAGCCACTCAGCTACCTCCTTCCTCTAGATTTGTTCCTGATTTCACAGGTTAGTCATTTATATAAAACATTAACATTAGCATCAATTATCATTAAAACACTGAGTTATCTTGTTCAGAACATATACACCTGCATTTGAAAAAGGGATGAAAATTACCATTATAGCAGTTGTTCATCATATCCACTATTGCTCAGAACTGAACTCTCAGTTGACACAATTTAGATACAATGACTTTAGCTCTAGTAAAACTAACAACTAACATTCTATTAGAGCTAGTTACCTAGCTCATGGTCATAATTGTCATGAAGAACAAAATAACTTAGGACTTACAATCTGAGCTTCTAGAAGCAATTGTTGGGGCATTGGATAGCCTAGCTTTTAGTTGGCTTCCTAACACTGAACAACTAGTACCTTCTGTGATAGTTATGCTTCTTAGAAGAGCAGGATACATTGTGTTGGTTAACACTCTCATCTGCACAGTAATGATAATTTTGCTGACAGAAGAATGGTTGTGACATTAAGTTGCCTCAAGCTAGATGCTATTTGCTGATAAAAAATACCACAACAATCTAGGAAAGTAGCTAAAGCCTAGATGCACCATTGATCTGCTACTTGTTAGTCACTACTACCTAGTAATTCTTTTCTCTATATTATAGCTCTATTGTAAACTTACTTAATACTAAAGGCTATACACTTACTTTTGGCAAATAGAAAGGCCTAGACTGTCAGATATCCTATGGAATATGCTGTAGCTGAATCTCTGTAATCTGGCATTAATATACTCTTACATAAACTTTACATGACCATGACCATAGCAAATCTGGAATTGTGATGGGTTGATATAATTATGTAGGATCATGGACAAATACCAAGAGCGGTTACCTATGTCAGCTCGAGTAAAACTAATAGCTAGCATTCTATTAGAGCTAGATAGATAGCTAGCTTGACCATGATCCAAAAGACTAAGTGATTTGGAAACCCCATTCAGGCTTCTTTTAGGAAATAATAATTTGGGCAGTTGATGCCAATTTTTTAATCGGTTAACTATCTAGACACTAAATAGCTAGACCATCCTTACCTTGATGGCATGCAATGAGAGCTTCATCTCAACTCACTTTGTTAATCACCACATCCAGCTGGGTAGTAATTAGAAATTTAGCTGATGTAGAATGGGTGTGGCCCTAATAAGCACTACATTGCCTATGGTACTATTTATGGGGGAAAACTTGGAATTGGCACAGGCGACACCTACATTTTTTGTTCTATCCGACCATCCAATTGATAAACTACAACTTGGTAAGTAGCTAAACCTTAGAAGCACCATTGATCTATTAACTAGCTAGCAATATTTTGTTTTGTTTATAGTTCTCAACTGTTTCTAATGGCAAACTTACTTAGTGCCGATGGCTGTAGATTTGCTTCTTGGCTTAGAAATCCTTAGACTGGCAGATGTCCTCTGTACTTAGATTTTAAATGTGTGTGTGTGAATGTGTGGTGTGCATGTGTATGTGCATGTCCATGTGTGTGTGTGTTTGAAATAATATTACCTAAAATTTGTAACTCTGTAACTCTGTAACTCTGTTTCAACTTACTCCATGAGAATAAATGTTAGTATGAGGTACTTAGGCTGTTTTTTTAATTTAATCCACCTGTAAATTGCACAACAGACCCTCACAGGCATCACAGTTCATCTGAAAATACTATGGATGTTTCTTAGGATTACTCTTAGTGGAGTAGGTTGGTCCAACACTTCGTTTTATACATTTGTGTTTTGAATAGAAACAAGGTCAAACTCCAACTTTTGGAGTCAATCCCTTCCAAATCGATTAGGCCCATACACAGATACCACCTGTATGATGACATCAATTTAATAATTATGCTCCACTCTACTACACAAAATCAGAATGACTTGTCCAGTGTAAGTTTTAAATGCCATTTCTGATGGTTGTAGAGGCATGACTAGTCATTTGGATGTTCGGTGATCGAATGGCTGATGATGGTAACTGATGCTCCCATCTTCAATTTTATTTGTACTGGAACAAGAAACTGATAATGGATCCACTCTCAACTGCGGACATGGTAGTTGTCCTCTGACTCCTGAGGTGCTTGGAATCTTGCTCTGCCATTTTGATAGCAATGATGAGAGGGTAAGGTTTATCGTATATAAAGTCCTTTTCAACCAGAGAAATCCTTCGTGATGAACACTAAATACCAGCCATTTCTGAGCATCTCCTTATGTTTCATAGGTACAGCATTCAGTCAGTGTCCTAGAGCATTCATGTAGTTTGCTTCAGGCTCCACACAGTTCCAAATGCGGATGTTGAACTTCTACCTTGGTTGGCTTGGTATCATAGTGTTCTTTCACTAGTAGGACAAGATCATTGCATGGAATTGTGTCCAGTCCATGTCCCTCAAATAGGAATCATACTAGCTTGAAGCAAAGAGGTCAACAAGTGTAAAGCTAGATGTAATTCTTCTTTTCTTCTGAATCAGCAACATTAGTTTCAAATTATAAATGATGTCCTTCAGTGTATTCTATCCTGTTCACCATAGCTGGATCAAACTTAGAGACAAAACCGTGAGTAGAATGCTATGACTTAACACTTAGCGGACCGTTGTCACGAATTCGTGACACCGCAGGCGTATCTATAAGACCATTGTCACGTATTCGTGACAGTAGTAATTGTCACCTGTAGACCACAGTCACGATATCGTGACAGCCACTTCATTTTGACCACGAAGGGTTTTTTTTACTATGGTTCGTGGTTGTTAGCTATGAATGGCCTGTGGTTATGATACCCAGACTCTACTAGAGAGGTTATTGATGATAATGGCATCAGTGATTGTACATAGACTCAAATAGCTGTAGGGATGATGAAATAGATATGAGTAGCAATTTTTATGAGACCAAGGATGAGAGTGCAAGTATGGATGTTGGAGCAAGTGGAAATAGGGGGAGAGATACAGTGATAGGACTAAGTCAGCAGATGTCAATGGGAGGTCATCGTAATAGGGGAAGAGCTGCAGGTAGAGGACAGCAGAGGAAGGGAAGAGCTGCAGGAAGAGGACAGCAGAGGAGAGGAAGATCAGTTGGAAGTGGAACCAGCCGTGTGGATGCTAGCCAATATATGTGGACAACTGCTGGGGAAGGTATGACATTCCTGGAATAAAAGAACAATAACAATTAATATTATTAGGTATTACACAGACAAATGTTTTATATATATCAAGCAAACTTTACATATAAACCATTATTATTTCTTTTTAAATCCTAGATGACATTGCAGAGTAGCCCATACATCCTTCAACCAGGACCTAATGTTCCTCCATCCTGCCAAAGTGCAGAAGATTGTTTTCAACTATTCTTTGGTCCAACCATGCTAAAGTTTACCATTGACAGGACCAATGCACATGCCGAACTGAAGTGTGCCCAAGAACAGCTGAAGGGCAAACAGGCTGAATGGCAAGGGACACCATTACCAAGTGTGAGGAAGTCAGAGGTGTGACTGTGCTTTCTGCAATGGCAGGATGGCACCAGACACCTCACCCTGTATAGATGTGGTGCCTGCCTAACACACTCCACTCCACACCTACCACTCACAGAGGACAAATAAAACAGAAGACTGAATCTATATAAGTATACCTTCATCCTAGTTTCATGGTTATGATTACATGACAGATGTTGCTTCATCACAGATGTTGCTGCAATCCTATATGTAAAATATATTAATAAGTGAACAACTGAATGTGAGCAAGGACTATATAACAAAATCACACAGTGTTCTCAGGAAAGAAAAGGCTATTTAGCTAAGCTAGATAGCCATTTAACTGCTAACTAGCTATATGGGGGCGCTAGCTTGCTAGCTACTTGGGTGCTTTAGCCAGCTAGCTATATGGGAGCGCTTGCTGGTTAGCTACTTGGGTCCGATAGCTAGCTAGCTACATGAAGCGCTAGCTCGTTAGCTACAAGGGTGGGCTAGCTAACTATTTAGCTACGCTAGCTACTATTCCTACACTATTTAGATGCGCTAGCTAAACTATTTACTATTCATACACTATTTAGCTTGATCTAACAGTCGTAAAAGAAACCACTAGATTTATATTAGCTGAAGTAAAGTTACTTACTCACCTTGGTAACAAGAGTTCTTCGCTTTACTTTTTTTAATTATTATCAGCTCATATACTTGAAAAACCTTTTGAGATTTGAGTAATGAAGTACCAGTAAGTAATCATAGAGAGGAATAGCACCTATAAGTTGTCTATCAAGCATCCACTTCTTGGAACACGAGGAAAACTAAATATTGCCCACCGTTAAACGCCCGGTCTCTGGGAATAGATCCGCGTTCGAATTGAATAATCTCGCGTTGACATTTCAATTAACGTGTACGGTCCGCTAAGTGCTAATCATCGTTGCCAATGTAATAATCTGATTTTAAATCTTTTATCTATCATAGAAGCCTCAAGTGAATGTTATAAAATATGGCCTAAATATATACTCACAAGTTTTACCACAAGAATTTATACTGTTGATGCATAATCAATAATTATTAAGTGTTAATTACTTCCTGTCATTGTTATATAGTGTACACATGGAAAATCACACACACACACACACAAAACACAGACACACTTTTCTTCTGCGCGTACAGCATGTAGTCATCATTGTTTCCGGAATGATAAAGCCAAATGGAGTATTCATGATAAACTACTTGGTCAGTACACTGTGTACAGAGGCTTGCTTATTATTTTGGGAAGGATTTCATGTGAACTGAAAATGTGTCTAGTCTAACAGAATTGTTATAATCTTTACATATGAGTACATATTTCTGTTCAGGTTTCAGAGAACTATTTTCAAATATCAGGACAAATGCATATTTCATACCTCTGGCTTCCTGAATAACCAACTGCATATTGAACCATGTTAGCTTCTCATGCATAGTTCTGTTTTCTGCATAGGCAGTTATATCCTCACCAGCCTTTGCAGATGGTTTTGGGAAGGTTACCAACTAATTGACAGTGACTATCATTTCCAGGTTAAAAAAATGTCTACATGAACAGATGGAGTGTAGAAACTTTACCTGAACCTAAAGAAGTTTATCAATCGTGGATGCCAAGTACTAGCAATGAAGTTAAGAAATAGTCAACTATATTATAATTGATTCTGAATAGGAATATTTATAATATGTATGTTGTGGATCATTATATATTTGAGTTATGTAATCATCTGTCATATGTGAGCATGCGCAGTATAATTATGTGGTTTTTGCTTGGATACGAATAGCGAAGAAGCGTTGTTAGTTAACTAAACAGTCAAAGACAAGACAAAGAAACGAGCAATACGAATCGTGTATGATGCCTCAGCCAGAGTTGATGGTCCATCGTTGAATGATTGTTTGTGCACTGGTCCGAAGTTTGGAGAATATCATGGACATAGTCCTGCGGTTTCGAGTTCACAACATAGCATTGGCAGCAGATATTGATAAAGCTTTTCTCATGATTTCAGTATCTGAAACTGATAGAGATGTGTTGAGATTTCTATGGGTTGATGATGTCACCGAGGAGGATCCCAGAGTTATCACTCTCCGCTTCACACGTGTGGTATTCGGTGTATCTTCAAGCCCATTCCTCCTAAATGCCACAGTACAACATCACATCCAGAAGTATTCTTCCAGCTATCCAGAGGTAGTGGAAAATATCTCTCGCTCAATATATGTAGATGATATTATATCTGGAGCTGACACTGATGATCATGCCTACAGGCTGTATTCTGACTCTAAGATGATGTTCAAGGAAGGAGGCTTCAACCTGAGGAAATTTGTGACCAACTCCAGTGATCTTCAGAAGAAGATAGTTGAGAATGAACGCTTGATGGTGCTGCCTCTGACTGACTGCCCCCTGAATGATGAGGAGTATGCTAAACTCACACTTGGAACCACGCAGAAGGTACATACCGGAGAGACAAATATTCTAGGCGATAGATGGAACCCATCAACGGACAGATTCGTATTTGACTTCAGAGATGTGGTATCACAGGTGTTCAATCTGGAACCCACTAAGAGGCATGTTTTGGGAACTGCAAGCCGATTCTATGATCCTCTTGGGTTTGTTTCACCTGTTACTATATGCTTCAAGGTCCTGTTTCAGGAGTTCTGTGAAGCCAAGCTTGATTGGGATGATGTAATTCCCGCTGAATTGCAGCATAAATGGAAATCTCTGTTATCTAGTCTGCAGAAGTGCCAACCCATCAGTATTCCCAGATGTTACTTTGATGGACTTTCAATGACGGTGTCTTCCTATTGTCTGCAGGGATTTTGTGATTCTTCAAAATTAGCATATGCTGCTGTAGTGTATCTCGTGATGGGTGTGAGAGATAGCCATGTCACAAGATTCATTGCTTGCAAAACAAGAGTGGCACCTCTCAAAGAACAGACAATCCCACGATTGGAGTTGTTATCTGCGGTGCTTCTAAGTAACCTGATGGCCAATGTCTCACAAGCTCTGAACCCTGAACTCCCATCAAAGGTGGCACTCTACTGGATCAAGGGACAGAGAAAGGAATGGCAGCAATTTGTGCAGAACCGGGTCAACCAGATATGCAGTCTGACTGCGGTTGATCAGTGGCAACATTGTGCAGGTATCGAGAACCCAGCAGATATTCCTTCCCGAGGGATGGATCCTAGTCAGCTGTCATCCTGCTCACTCTGGCTACATGTCCCACCCTGGTTCTGTGATGGTAGTGGTTTCCCCAATTGTGACGAGCTGACGACCATGCCTGAGGAGTGTGGACTGGAACAGAAGAAAGTCAAACACTTCCACACTCTTCTAGCACCTGCTAGTGATGACAAGAGAGTAAAAATCGGGAATTGGATGATGTGTGAGGACTTTAGCTCCAAGACTCAGCTGTTGCAAGTGACAGCACAGGTACTGAAATGTTCCAGGATTTGGATGCATAAGATCAGGAGCAGTGACTCTGAATTCACCCAGCATATGACCTGCCAAGACCTGCAGGAAATCGAAACCCACTGGATTAAGGAGATGCAAATCTCCCTAGTGAGGAATCCCAAGTTTGTGGCATGGCAGCAGCAATTTGGATTATTTATTGATAACACTGGAGTCTGGCGTTGTGGTGGCCGACTAACCAATGCAAACCTCCCATGACTCAGCATCCAATACTATTAGATTCTCAACATCCATTGACTGGATTGATTGTTCTTGATGCTCATACCGTTGTGAAGCACAATGGTGTCGGTGAGACCTTGGCAGAACTCAGGTCGAGGTATTGGATTTTACGTGGGAGAAGCCTCGTGAAGATGATTTTGCGACGATGTGTCATTTGTAGATGCTTTGAAGGACGAGCACATTATCCACCACCTCCACCACCTCTACCCAGTTTCAGGGCTCCAGTAATCACTTATACTGGAGTGGACTGTGCAGGACCTCTGTACATCAAAGAGGTTGGCAGATCAGAAAGTACCAAAGTATGGATTTGTCTTTTTACTTGTTGTGTGGTACGAGCAATACACCTGGAAGTTGTCCCAGATATGACAACTCAAACCTTTATCAGATGCTTTAAGGGGGGCCACTACCCCCCAAAAAAAATTTCCCCCCCCCCCAAATGTGATGACTGTACATGCAAGATGCTGCCTTCCAAATTTTAGAAGATTTGGATCCACCATTCTGGACTTATACTAACTTGAGTACTCCCGATTTACGAAGAAGACGCTTCACATAATAGTGAGTTTCAATGGCCGAGGGGAAGCAAACCAGTGATTCTGGTCATCCCCCTAGGAAGCAGCCTATATAGGACAGACCAAACTTCCCCCCCCTATTCTTGATTTTTCTAGTATGTATATGTATACCATTTTTTTTTTAATGGTATGGTCAGTTCAACCATTGAAATACTATGCTAGTCCCTGTCCCGAAAAAGTAGTTTTTTGGGCCAAGGACGGTTCTCCCTGCTTCATATTTGGAGTAATCGGACAAAATTATATAGATTCTGTTTCCTCTCAATGAGAGCTACAAGATGACATTCTCTGTTTTTAATTTTAAGCAAGTATGATGTCAACAGGTACAAAAAAACAATGAAAATGCTACCTAGAAATTGCAATAGTTTTTAAAGTCCATGATCACACTATTTAAAAAAAAATCAATGTTATATTGTGTTTCATACTTTGTAATTTTCCCTGTGGTAAGTTGTGAAATCCCAAAGTAAACTAGTCTCCAAATATGACCGTCCTCGTGAAATCTTAAATGTTCACTAAGTCAGGATCACTTGGAGCTGGGTAGTTGACACAGCACCAGAAGGTAGGTCTGTGTATAGGTACACATCATACAATATTTCAAATAAAAATTCTGAAGCAGAGAGAAGTTGTGGTTTTTTTAAAGTTTTTTTTGTTGAGGTAGTGGACCCCCTTATGTGTTTTACTGCTCGAAGAGGTGTCCCTATTCGAATCATTTCGGATAATGGCAGAACCTTTAAGTCTGCTGCCAAACTCCTAGTGAAGATACTCAAACATCCTGAAGTGCAAGGATACTTTGCAGGAATCCATATTCAGTGGAGTTTTAACTTGGAGAAGGCACCATGGTGGGGTGGGATATTCGAACGCATGATTAAATCCGTGAAACGATGTCTGCGGAAGACAATTGGAAGAGGAAAACTTACCATGGATGAACTCGTGACAGCCACCATTGAAGTGGAAGTGATAGTTAACTCCCGACACTTGTCTTATCTCTCAACCGATGATATAGAAGAGCCACTCACTCCATCACATCTTATTACAGGCCGACGTCTCTTGAGCTTGCAAGATGGGCCCTACAATAGAGATATCGATGATACCATTGAAGTGAATCAGAATACCCTCACAAAATGGATGGTCTATCTCAGCCGTGTTTTGGACCACTTCTGGGGAAGATGGAAGAAGGACTATCTATTGGAGCTCAGAAATTCGCATCGACATACACTCAACAAGCACCCTGCTGATCCAATTAACATTGGCGACATCATAATCGTACAAGAAGCCGACCAGCCGAGGGGATTTTTGAGATTGGCCAAGATAGAAGACCTCATCACAGGTTCTGATGGTCAAATCAGATGTGCTCGCATCCGGACTCGGACAGTTGGGAATCGACCCACTTATCTACAACGACCAGTCCAACTGTTGTATCCATTGGAAGTGCATAATTGGAGAGATTCCGATGATCATGGGTTATCTGACCCACTCTCCCAAATGAACAGGGGGCTGATATCACTGTTACTCCTGAGGCTGATGTGGAGAGCAGACAGCCATCATCCAGACCAAAGATAACTGCTGCTCAGAATGCAAGAGAGATTATTAGGGTCGTGGCAGAGGATTCCTAACTGATCATGAACTGAACAGGTGTATTTATCATGTAACTTTTATCATTATTATTATCTGACAATCCACAGGTTGACCAGTGCTGGTCAACGGGGGAGGATGTTGTGGATCATTATATATTTGAATTATGTAATCATCTGTCATATGTGAGCATTCGCAGTATAATTATGTGTTTTTTTGCTAGGATACGAATAGCGAAGAAGCGTTGTTAGTTAACTAAACAGCAAAGAGGTTCCCAAGGCTAAAGAAATAGGAAACAGGTTACTGTTTATTACAATGTAGCTAACAAGCTTATCTTGCTAGATATAGCTAAAGTTTGGTAGTAAGAATTCATAAATTGTCCTAGACTTGGTCATAAATAGCTGAGTTTTGTTTATTGATTTGCAGGTTCTATGTATGGGTTTGGTGGAGTTGAAAGTTCACTAAACAAATCTGGAATAAAGTATGCTTGATTGGTAATAATTTTTTTGGTAACTAATGGTAAAAAATCTCATATAGATTCCTCATTGCATCGGGATCATCATTATTCATTATCCAGCAAGAGCACCAGTTATCTCTTTTGTCCAAACCCTGATGCATGTGTATCTCACCTATTTACTTGAGGTATTAAAAATTAGGACTATAAGAGATACAAAGATTAGTAACACAAGTTAACATGTTTATTCCTGATGAAGGATAGTCGAAATGTCAAGGGAGTAACTTTCAGGTTGATTATTCAGCATTGTAACATACTTGGTTTATATTTCTCTCTACCACACACATGAATACACATGCACACACACAAGAAATCATTACTCCACACACACATTGCACACGCAGACATGTCTCACACAATAATTCTGCTCTTCTCTCTGTGCAAGATGCCATCATCATGATCAATGATCTACAGTATGTAAGCCAAACTGAGGATTCGTGGCTAACTTGTGGGTAAAAACAGTGTGCACAGAAGCAAGCTTGTGATTTGGAGCAGGATTCCATGTGAAATGAAAATGTAAACCTGAATATGAAATCTTCAGTATTGTCTGTTCGGATTTCAGATAACTGTTTTATAATATCATTTCTTACTTGTGGTTTCTACAGTAAATCCACTGCATATTGAACCACATTATCTGTTTTCTGCATAAGCAGCACCATTCTCACTTGTTTATTGCAACCAGTTATCCTTACTCCTAAAGAATTATATTCTTAGAAATATGTGAAATTATACTTTTCATTTATTAAACATTGTTAGCTATATTGTAATTATCGTCATCATGTATATGTATCAGTTGTCGGCATGTGTAAGAATGAATTATAAGTCCTCTTCTTGCGTGGGCTGACACATTACACAACTAAAACATGTTAGCAGAACTTAGCATGACTTACATCCATATTTAATCTATTGTGAGCCATGTATGCTACCTCGGGTTTGATTTTTCTAACTGAATATCCAGGCAGCAAACATCCAATACATGCGGCATCGTGAAACGAAAAATCCACAATGGCCTTCATGGAGTGCACGGACTTGAATTTTATTTGCTCAGCTATTGCATTATGAGGCTTCAAGTATTTGGTAATGTTACATCTTCCCCTACTTTTCCTGCCATTCCACAGACTCCAGGATAATAAAACAACCATCTGAACGCACATGAAGCGAATGGTTTTGTGAAACAGTAGTCTTTAATGTAATTCTTCAGTTTTGTCTTGCCAGGTATACTTGGGTTGAAGAAATCATCACTATCCAAGGGGAAGATGTAATCATACGTCACTCTGAAACGATACATGCAATCCAAAAACTAAAAAATGGTCCCGTGGACATAAAATTCGTTATCATCATACCACTCATGCCAAACAGTGATGGAGAGGTAACCTTCTCGTACCGCATTGCGTGTAAACTCATCTGACATGAGGTAATCTCGGAATCCACCATCCTCGATGAAAGTGTCTATCATGGCATGGTGTACGTGGTCCACACCAAGTGTCTTCTGGTATCTGATGAACTCGGGTAGCCATGAAGCGCCTCTATTGTGTGCTTTCGTACATGTCAATACCGATAGATTGTGCTCTCCGGACGGCTGGATCCTTGGCGCAGGAATCATGAGAGGTGTCAAAGATTCACTCACCAACTCCTTAGTGGCATTATTTACCCCACTTTGATAAACTACAAATGCCCTGCTGCCATTCACTACAGGCAAGTTGTAGCAATCAAGTGCGACCTGTTCGAAGGGAAACTTGCGATCACCTAACCAACTGTGCATCAGATTAGTTTCTTCGACAAAACGGATCTCAAAATTATTTGTCATGGCAGAACCAACTCCACATTGGGAGAACCACTTGTGCTCCACTTGTGCTCAAATATAGTTCTATTGATGCCTATCAAGAATATGGTAACATTACTATGACCATTTCGTGGCCTTTCATCAAAGTATGCACTGTAAACGATGACGTCCTTAGACAGAGGTGTCGCTGGCAAGTAAGAAAAAGGATAGTTTATATCGATGTGCTTTTTCTCGAATTTTTCATTCTTGGATTGAATAAGGGAATTAAGCTTTTGTTGTTCTGTTGGTTGAATAAAATTTTCCACAATCACTTCTTTCTGTCTATATGTTTTGTCCTTCGTGTTCAAAATCATTGCAAATAGAGGTATTCCTAGTAAGACTGTTACACTTAAAGTGATATAAGCTGTGTGCTTGGATTTCATTCTCTGCAGTTGTAACCAAAAATATGCTATATATATATAAACAGTCATGAATATTGAAACCAGAGCAGTGGTTATGGGTAGTACAACAAATTAATTCATTATTCAGTCAGTGTTTGCAGTTCCTGTAACACAAAGCTCCTCAAACTAGACAAAGAAACTTTCATCGAAAAAGTTTTGGTGTAGCTTAGCAACACAAATATTGTTGTAATAATGAATAATATACCTGGCTGGTATATAATCGTATGTCGCTATGAAACGATAAGTTAAAGGACATCCAAAGTTCTTGTTCTTGTTCTAATTTAATCCCATTCCTTATAATAATAATGATTAGCATCAATCCAAAGCATCGAGAGAGAGTAAATTTCGAGTTATTGAGAAAGTGATTGCATCTTATTGTAATTGTTACAACTACTGCTGCTGCTACTACTATTACTACTATTAGTAGAATGATCAACATACTTTCCCATACTAAAGCAGAGATATCACATAATTTATACCAACCTTGCGGAGCCTACCATTCTGTTGTCCAGTGCAAAACTTGGTATTATATACTGTACCTCACTCTGCTAGCTACATATACTATGAATAAATAGTAAGTATAGGGGGAAGGAAACAAAGGGGGAGGGAAAGGGAATAAATATGTCCAGAATTATATTTAAATGTGGTTGAGGCAGCATAATTGAGTAAGGGACCAAATAGTGACAAACTGTATGAAGTTACTTTATACTATATCTGACACCTCTTATCCACTGTCATGCATATTATAAACTAGTCACACTGTACAATTTATAATGTTGGGTGCACTGACAGTAGATACGAGTCAAACTAGCAGCACTGTCAATAGAGGAGAGAGAACTGGTTGCTATGTCAGTAGAGGAGAGCGAAATAGCTGAACTGTCAGTAGAGGAGAGAGAAATGGCTGGACTGTCAGTAGAGTGGAGAGACCTGGCTTCATATTGTAACCGTCGCGGAGCCAGCGTTAAACAGGGCACAGTATCTTAGTACAGTTATTATTTCAGCATACCAGCAATCATACATACAGTATCCAAAAACACGGCATGATATAGAAATTATTACACGAGTTGTTAATCAGTGATTGGTCAGATGACCCGACTGTCCAGCATCCCTTATATGGGCATCTAGAAGAGATGCAATAACAACAACAATCCAAAGGTCATAATATATTAGTAATTAACATTGTTATACTACCCCCCTTTCATAAAAGTTCGTCACGAATCTTTTAAATTCAATAAGACACACCGGGGGCAAATCTGTCCGGATGTCGTCTTATACGACAAGGGTATCGAGATCCAGGAGGCGTGCGATGTTCGTCCTGACTTCCATAATCGATCAGTTCCATGTGTACTCCAAAATTGGTAGGTGTTGTTAGACTTGGTAATTTGTCTGAAGAATCGGTAGCTTCTGGAGCATTGTGTTCAAATCTTGCTCCCGGAGCACATAGCTTCAATCGATTGAAATGCACAACATGGATTTTTCTCTTTCTTCCGAGACCTTTGATTCGATAATCACATTCCGTCCATCATTTGATTACTTTGAATGGGCCAATCCAAGGATGGTGAAGCTTTCTTGATTTCCCACGTGAAACGACTCTCGAGTGTAGCCAAACTAGTTCATCGTCTTGAAATGGTCTTCCATGAGTGTTCCTGTCGCAATACTTCTTGCGATGTTCATGGCTTGGACCAAGCTTCACCCGAACATTTTTGTATGCCTCCTCCAATCCTTTCTTAAGCTGACGTGCATAGTCTGATACAGGAAGTTCGTCATGTGCACCAGTCCCGTACATCATGTCCACTGGCATTCTCGCTTGACGGCCAAACATCAGAAAGAATGGGGTATATCCAGTTCAGGAGTGGACACTGCTGTTGTAAGCCATGCATACCTTAGAGAGCTGATCTTCCCAATCAAAAGGATGATCTTTTGTGGTGGTGGCAAGCATGTCTAGTAAGGTGCGGTTGAACCGTTCTACTAGACCATCACATTGGGGGTGGTATGGAGTGGTCCTTGTCTTTCGTATCTGGAGCAATTTACATATCTCTTGAATCAATATAGATTCAAACTGTCTACCCTGATCCGAATGCAGTTGCTCTGGAGGTGAGAACCTGCAAAACATTTCATCAGTAAGTTTCTTGGCAACTGTGATAGCTTCTTGGTTAGGTATTGCGTATACCTCGACCCACTTGGTAAAATAGTCTGCTGCCACCAGTATGTAGCTATTTCCAGATTTACTCTCAGGCAAGGGACCCATAATATCTACTGCCACCACTTGCATTGGATAACCGGCCTTGATGGTTTGAAGAGGCGCACAGTTTCTTTGGGGAGCAGTTTTCCGTGTAGCACATGTTGTGCAAGTCCGACACCAGTTTGTGACATCATGGTGCATTCCAGGCCAGTAGAACCTTTCCTTTAACTTTTTAAGAGTTTTTTTCCGTGCCAAGGTGACCGCCCATTGCTCCAGCGTGCAAATCTTGCTGTATTTCTTCCTGGAGGCAGCACAGGGCTACTAATTGTATCCAGGTTGAGGTCCCTTTACATCTTCGTACTGCCTCCAGAGTACTCCTTGCTTCACCACTAGTTTGTCCCAGAGCTGATTAAGACGTTGAGCAACGGGTCCTTGGCTTCTGACATCATCTATGCTAGGTTTTTCGTCTCTTTCTCTTGCTAGTAGGAAAAGCTGTACCGGACCATCGCTAAGTGGTTTCTGTCGGATCTCTACTGTGGACATCTCCACAAGGTCAGAGGCTATTGATCCACTCTCCACCACAGAGACTAGGCCTTCTTCGTGACTCTCTCTGCCACATTGCGTACATGGTCTTCGAGACAATGCATCTGCATTCTGGTGTTTCCGTCCAGGGCGATGGGAGATAGTAAAATCATACTCCTGTAATCTCTCTAGCCAACGTGCAAGCTGACCCTCCGGTTCCTTGAAATTTGAGAGCCAGGTCAAGGAGCCGTGGTCAGTCCTGAGAAGGAACTGTCTTCCCAGGAGGTATGGCATAAACTGCTGAACAAATGTGACCACGGCAAGCAATTCCCGTCTAGTCACGCAGTAATTACGTTCCGGCCTGGTCAATACCTTGCTTGCATATGCTATAACCTTCTCTGTTCCATCCTCTTGGGGTTGTGATAGCACAGCTCCTATGCCTGTTGCACTCGCATCGGTGTCTAGGATGAACACTCGGCTGTGGTCAGGGAATGCTAAGATTGGGGCCATCACAAGTCTGTGGCGAAGGTCCTGGAATGATGTCTGGCATTCAGCAGTCCATTCAAACTTTACTGTCTTCTCTGTTAACCGATGAAGAGGTTTAGCTATAGTAGAAAAGTTCTGGACAAATCTTCGATAGTAGTTGGCTAGACCAAGAAACTGTTGCACATCCTTCTTAGAAGTGGGTGTTGGCCACTTTGCAACCTTAGCCGTCTTGCGTGGGTCGGTGTGCACACCATCTCTAGACACAACATGTCCTAGGAACTCCACCTGTGGCGAGCAGAAGTTACACTTGCTGGGTTTGAGTGTCTGCCTCCTTTAATCTCTCAAATACTTCTTTCAGATTAGATATATGTTCCTCAAATGTCTTTCCAATAACAATTATGTCATCAAAATAAACTAGACAGTTCTTCCACTGGATGCCCACAAGCACCATATCCATCAGTCGCTGAAATGTAGCTGGGGCATTGCAAAGGCCAAAGGGCATCACCTGAAACTCGAATAACCCTTCATGTGTGCAGAAGGCTATTTTTTCCTGGTCAGCCGAGCCCATCTCCACTTGCCAATAACCGCTAACAAGGTCCAGGGTGCTGAACCATTTAGCACCAGAGAGAGTGTCTAGTGTGTCATCCCACTCTAGGAAGTGGGTAAGCATCTTTCCTCGTGATGGTATTGAGTTTTCTATAGTCAACACAGAATCGTGTAGACCCGTCCTTCTTTTGGACTAAGACAACTGGTGCTGCCCAGGGACTACTTGAGGGTTTAATGACATTTCTATCAAGCATTTCCTTAAGAAGTTTTGAGGCTTCTTCCTTCTTAGCTGGAGAAATCCGACAAGTTGATTGGCGAATTGCTTGACTGTTACCTGTCTCGATTTTGTGCTTGATCTTCCCCGTACGTCCAAAATCATCAGGTGATTTGGCAAAAAGATCCTGGTACTCTAAGAACAGTGCAAACAGCTGTTCCTTCTCTCCATGGTTGACCTCATCCCCTGCTCTGTCTGCCATCTCCAATAAGGCCTCATGTTCGTTCAGGTTAACTGAAGAGGGTTCGACAGCACCTAGCAACCAGAACTGCATTCCTGCCTTTCTTGCTTCCTTCTAATACCAAGGTTGTGTTTATAGCAGAGCATGGTACTCGTCCTATAACATCTAACTCACTCTGTGGGGGAATTTGCAAAACTCTGCCTATGGTAACAGTGATGCAAGACAATATCTCCTCTGAGGATTTCCCATTCAAAGTCATAGCAATCCCCTTTTATTGTTCAAATGCAACATATCCCCACCTTTTCCCATATCTATCATACACTGGTGTTCCCTAAGGAAGTCCCGTCCAAGTATAATATCAGTGGTGAGGTTACCAGCTACAATTGCCTCAGTGGCAAAGAGTACTCCCTGCAACTCAATCCTTATTTGAGCTACACCATACAGTTCTAAGGGAGTTCCCTGCACCCCGATAAGCCTCTTCCCTACTGCATTTCTCAAATTTTTGTTATTACCCTTTGCTTTGTCCCAAAACTCCTTGGATAAGATGGTTACTGCTGCACCAGTATCAGCTAGAATACTAGTGGGAACCCCATTAACAAAACCCTTCAGCACATAGTTAGAGTCACTTGAAATGGAGAAGGCTGGAATCTTATCATCAATAGATGCCCCACCTACAGCAGTAGGTGGTGATACCTCTGCTTTGCTATAACATGCTTTACTTACAGCATCAAAGGTCCTCTCATTTCCTTGCTGTTGGTCCCTCCTCCTTGGTTTCGAGCAGTCCCTATAGAGATGACCAGCTTCTCCGCAGTTCCAACAACCAGGTCGATACTTGGGCTTGAATCTTGAATTCTGTCTTGATGGTTGTGTCTTCAAAGTCATAACATCCTGTAACTTGGACTCCAGTCGGTCCATCAGATCGAGTATTAGCTGCACTGGATCGTCCCTTGCTTTAGCAGTGGCAGCAATAGGTTCAGACACAGATGCGTGACCATCAGGTTCACTGTCAACTACCGCCACTCTTCCAGGATTGGATGTCGGCAAATACGATTCCATTTCGAGAGACAGAGTGATTGCTTCATCAACATATCCAGGTTTAGCTTGCCGGACGCTGAAAGCTACTTGGGGTTTGTCGATACGAGCGAGGTACTGATTCAAGGCGAACCGTTCCCTGGCTTCTACGGGTAATTCGGGGTAGGCCTTATCTGCGAGTTGTCTCATCTGCGAGTTGTCTCAAATCCTCTCCAAATGAAGCCCAATCTTCGCTCCTTTTTCAAACTCGACTCTGCAACTCAGCCATATACAGGCCCTTTCGGCTCTCTGGTTCGAATCGCTTCCGCATTGCTTTGACTGCCTCCGTGAAGTCGTTTCTTATGTCATCAGGTAGCCTCTTAAAAGTGGTCACAGCTCTACCAGTTAGCTGTACTCTTAGCCACTTCAGTTTCAAGGCATCGTCCCATTCGCACACGGTAGCCACACTGTCAAAATGGTCCATCCATTCGTCCCAGCTATTGTCTCCATTGTAGATTTCTGGGAGTACGGCAGGCTTGCTTATCCTGATGACGTAGTCGAGATAAAGTTAGCAAAAAGCGATCCTGCCAACTACGCCAATTGTAACCGTCACGGAGCCAGCGTTAAACAGGGCACAGTATCTTAGTACAGTTATTATTTCAGCATACCAGCAATCATACATACAGTTTCCAAAAACACGGCATGATATAGAAATTATTACACGAGTTGTTAATCAGTGATTGGTCAGATGACCCGACTGTCCAGCATCCCTTATATGGGCATCTAGAAGAGATGCAATAACAACAACAATCCAAAGGTCATAATATATTAGTAATTAACACTGTTACAATATATAAGGGGATTGAACTAGCTATGCAATCAACAAGGAGAAAGAACTGTTTGCATAATTATAGAGGGATGTGAACTGGCTACACAGATTAGCTAATGATAATTGGATACAGCAACATTGCGAAGGAAAAATGTGGTTGGCTTATTAATTTTTAAAAGAGCTCAAGCTTTGAGGATCTAGAATATATTTTCTACAACTAATTTCTAAAGGGATTTGAAACTTATTGAGTCAAGTTGCCATACATGTGATATCCAAATAGATATACTGAATCTAGGTCTGAGGTATTGGAAGGGACAAAACCATGAAAGTAGTATAAATGTTTAAACACTTGTGGTTACCATTTTATACCTCCATAAATTCTGCAAGCTCCATGGTATGGACTTGATATACAGCTCAAAAGATAGGTATCTCTGATACTAAAACAGTTTTTGCTATAACTAAAGTTACTGGAGTTAAAATGTGGGTAACTCAAAACCTGAGCGCCTGTGTTAGGAACATAGCCAAGTGCTAGAGAACTGAAATTAATACCAGTGGCTAGAGGAAACCCACTCTATACAACCGTCATTGGGCGCTAAATTTTGTACGTGGTCAAGCGCAGGTTGGAAATTAATTGGCGCTTGACTACGTAATTAGGTTTTAGCGCCTAATGCCGAGCATGGCTTCCTCTAGCCACAGATCCTAATTTCAGCTCTCTCTCTCAGCTTGGCAATCTGGAGGAATACCCTTTAGCTCCAGTAACTTCGATATAGTTATAGCTATGAATAATATTTATTTTGGTATTTAAAGAGAGCCCTATTTTTTTAGCTATATATCAAGTGCCATATCATGAAGCTTTAAAGGATCTATGGAGCTATAAAGTGGTAACCATAACTTTTTAATACTTTTATGTTTTTATTCCCCCCTTTAAGGAAATCAGTCAGGGCTAGAACATGACATGAAGGAAGTCCCGCTACATAGTAAACTGTAAACCATACTAACCACGTCCAGCCCCCCAAAAAATCAGCCGACTTGCCTTCGCCGAATTTGTCCGCCACTCCAAGGGGCGTAGTGACATAAAAACGTTCAACGCGCATCACGTGGTTAACTAAGGCGAAGCTGAAGGAGTGTTGATTAGAGCACCAGAATCGCTGGAAAATGTCAAATTTGCCAAGGACTACAGCTTCAGGAGAAGTTCTTTATGCTCTAGCAATAATACACTAGTACATCCAGTAAGGTTTTTGATCAAAGCACTTCGCAGAGTTGTGTTGGAAACAGCAGTTTTCCATAACCTCTGAAATTTGCAGGGGTTGATTGGCTGCCCAGTTCATGAATAGCTGCGGCTATGCAAATACTTTTTGGTAATCCTAAGAAGTCAATCTCACTATTGTTGGCGTCAGAAGTGAGCCCTTACAGGGGAGTTGGACGGAAAATTGGTATGGCGTCTATATTATTATTATCTAACTATCATATATATATAATTATATGCATCTCTTTGTCGGAATGTTCGCCGGTAAAAAAAAAAGGAACGGCATATAAATCGGGATGAGTCGTTATAACTTTACATTACAGTACATATATATGCATGAGAGAGAGAGAGACGACGTCATTTGTGAGAAAAAGTACTTTAGGTTTACATCTAGAGTAAATGGGGGGGGGGGGGGGGGGGGTGGGTTAAATGTTAGGAAATGGGCGTCATTAATTAACGCGTCAGGCGGAATACTTTTCATGTGACCTTAGGATGTGGTGTGTGTACTGGACTAGTTGTTGACTTGAGGGTTTTACAGTCTTAGCGATATATTGCCCGAAAAGAAAGCGATGCCTTGGCTACCTGATTACAAAATAATGCTTTAGTGCCCGCTGTGGATAACAAATTTCGTGTTCCAAAGAGTATAAATGTAATGAGCGTTCAGCGGATACCGTTCAGCTAAGGATCGGACTGTTCAGAAACTTTGATAACCCAGTCCCGTTACACTTCTCTGAGCCTTGGAAGCTCCTGGACAGAAGATGATGCTACGCGCTAGCAATTGAGAAAGAAAGGTAAGCTATAATTATGTAATTTTTGTGGGGACTCATTCAATGTGTAGCTGCTAAGTTGAAACTCTTGGTATGAGTTTTGTACGTGCAACTATAGGTTTTTTGTCTATCAACTCTCAATACAATATCCGGATCAATCCCCTCCAAGGGTCGAAAAAATCGTGCGCGTTTTTAATTACGCGAGCGGTACCAGAATGTGTTTAATGAAACTTATAAAATGAAACTTATAATGAACTATGCACGTGGCTGGTAAACTGCACATTATAATTCCTTATAATTACATTGATTAATATTATTTAAAATATATAGTTTTTGTTTTTACCATGATATATCTTTTACCATGTTTTTACCATGATATATCTTATAATTATTTACAATATATATTTTTTTACCACGTCGAATTAATTGTGCATTTAAAATTAGTTATTTATTTAAAATTGGTTTATGCATTTAAAATTAGTTATTTATTTGAAATTGATATTGTGCAGTTATAGAACGGATGATGTTCTTGTATGCCTCCTCCGTTGTCCTTCCTTTACGCTCCCTCCACATGAATTCATCTAGATATGATGGTAGCTGGTGATGATGGACACCCTTCATCGATTTCATCTTTATCTTTGCCTGTAAAGAATTAGAATGTTATTCAAGTTATGTATTATTAAATACCAGTTATATATATTTACCCTATTCCAATACGATTCTATGTGCTGAGTGTGCACCCCCATTGTATGGTCGACAAATTGAATCGAGTGGTTGACCGTAGCATGGCTAGTCACACCAGGCACAGCTGCCACCCTCCTGTATGCGGGCGGCCCACTGGTCAGAGTGCACAATCGTTCCTTGTGCAACATGTGCTTGAATTAATGGCAGGAGTTTTGCTGCATCCCGTTGGGCCACAATCTAGCATGAAACCTGGAAAATATTGCAATAATAATTGACTATCATGGCAAACACAAGTGGTCATGATTACCAAGAGCTGGTGTGTGGTTAGTATCCACCATCCCAAACACCAAACTTCTTGTGCTGGAGGGCGTCCTCTGTGATGCTATTCATTGACAAAGAACAAACGTTTATCTCTTGTTCAATATGATATACGACTGCCTTGAAATACCTTTGGTTTATGTGTGAACTGGGACTCATCGATTTGCACAACCACGCCAGACCCACCTAACACAATAGGTTGAGCACAGCTCTGTGGAACATACCTCCCGCAGCCACTGGTACACATTGACTGCAGTATCTTTGTTACAACCACACCCACATGCAGCATCTGTAACCCGGTATTCCCTGGACCACCAATAAATAAGGATGATCCAGCTTTGCAGCGGAAGCCGTGATTTAGGAAAAAAACTCCCTGTATATAAGTCAATGGTATGATTCAGTTTAATCAACACAACTGCATTCAATCTGTATACCATGGCGAATTGATTTAGTAGATTTGCATGTTGAACATGCCCAAGTCCAACCATCCTTCAATGAAGCCTTTCTTCTCAAAGTCATATTTATACTGCATCTAATACACAGGTATAACATCAGTGAATCACAAAATCCCAATTATGTCTGTTTTACCTTTCACATGTGACAGAATTTGTCAATAAACCCTGGGTCTTCAGATAGTCTATAACCTCATTTGTGCCAAAAGCAGCAGAAGCAATGTGTCTTAATGTTCCTGAAGCAGCCATGGATACAATTAGCATGGTTATACATCTAGCATGGTTATATACCTAGCATAGTTATACACCTAGCATGGTTATACACCTAGCATGGTTATATACCTAGCATGGTTATACACCTAGTATGGTTATACACCTAGCATGGTTATATACCTAGCATGGTTATACACCTAGCATGGTTATATACCTAGCTTGGTTATACACCTAGCATGGTTATAATTATACCTAGCATGGTTATATACCTAGCGTGGTTATACACCTAGCATGGTTATATACCTAGCATGGTTATATACCTAGCATGGTTATATACCTAGCATGGTTATATACCTAGCATAGTTATACACCTAGCATGGTTATACAATTAGTATGGTTATACACCTAGCATGGTTATATACCTAGCATAGTTATACACCTAGCATGGTTATATACCTAGCATGGTTATACACATAGCATGGTTATATACCTAGCATGGTTATATACCTAGCATGGTTATACACCTAGCATGGTTATATACCTAGCATGGTTATATACCTAACATGGTTATATACCTAGCATGGTTATATACCTAGCATAGTTATACACCTAGCATCGTTATACACCTAGCATGGTTATACACCTAGCATAGTTATACACCTAGCATGGTTATATACCTAGCATGGTTATATACCTAGCATGGTTATATACCTAGCATGGTTATATATCTGGCATAGTTATACACCTAGCATGGTTATACAATTAGCATGGTTATACACCTAGCATGGTTATATACCTAGCATGGTTATATACCTAGCATGGTTATATACCTAGCATGGTTATACACCTAGCATGGTTATATACCTAGCATGGTTATATACCTAGCATGGTTATATACCTAGCATGGTTATATACCTAGCATATTTATACACCTAGCATGGTTATACAATTAACATGGTTATACACCTAACATGGTTATATACCTAGCATAGCTATACACCTAGCATGGTTATACACCTAGCATGGTTATATACCTAGCATGGTTATATACCTAGCATGGTTATATACCTAGCATGGTTATATACCTAGCATGGTTATACACCTAGCATGGTTATATACCTAGCATGGTTATATACCTAGCATGGTTATATACCTAGCATGGTTATATACCTAGAATGGTTATACACCTAGCATGGTTATACAATTAGCATGGTTATACACCTAGCATGGTTATATACCTAGGATAGTTATACACCTAGCATGGTTATACACCTAGCATGGTTATATACCTAGCATGGTTATATACCTAGCATGGTTATATACCTAGCATGGTTATATACCTAGCATAGTTATACACCTAGCATGGTTATACAATTAGCATGGATATACACCTAGCATGGTTATATACCTAGCATGGTTATACACCTAGCATGGTTATACACCTACTGTAGCATGGTTATATACCTAGCATGGTTATATACCTAGCATGGTTATACAATTAGCATGGTTATACACCTAGCATGGTTATATACCTAGCATAGTTATACACCTAGCATGGTTATACACCTAGCATGGTTATATACCTAGCATGGTTATATACTTAGCATGGTTATATACCTAGCATGGTTATATACCTAGCATGGTTATATACCTAGCATAGTTATACACCTAGCATGGTTATACAATTAGCATGGTTATACACCTAGCATGGTTATATACCTAGCATAGTTATACACCTAGTATGGTTATACACCTAGCATGGTTATATACCTAGCATGGTTATATACCTAGCATGGTTATATACCTAGCATGATTATATACCTAGCATAGTTATACACCTAGCATGGTTATACAATTAGCATGGTTATACACCTAGCATGGTTATATACCTAGCATGGTTATATACCTAGCATAGTTATACACCTAGCATGGTTATACACCTAGCATGGTTATATACCTAGCATGGTTATATACCTAGCATGGTTATATACCTAGCATGGTTATATACCTAGCATGGTTATATACCTAGCATAGTTATACACCTAGCATGGTTATACAATTAGCATGGTTATACACCTAGCATGGTTATATACCTAGCATGGTTATATACCTAGCATAGTTATACACCTAGCATGGTTATACACCTAGCATGGTTATACACCTAGCATGGTTATATACCTAGCATGGTTATATACCTAGCATGGTTATATACCTAGCATGGTTATATACCTAGCATAGTTAAACACCTAGCATGCTTATACAATTAGCATGGTTATACACCTAGCATGGTTATATACCTAGCATAGTTATACACTTAGCATGGTTATACACCTATCATGGTTATATACCTAGCATGGTTATATACCTAGCATGGTTATATACCTAGCATGGTTATATACCTAGCATAGTTATACACCTAGCATGGTTATACAATTAGCATGGTTATACACCTAGCATGGTTATATACCTAGCATAGTTATACACCTAGCATGGTTATACACCGAGCATGGTTATATATCTAGCATGGTTATATACCTAGCATGGTTATATACCTAGTATGGTTATATACCTAGCATGGTTATATACCTAGTATGGTTATATACCTAGCATGGTTATATACCTAGCATGGTTATATATCTGGCATAGTTATACACCTAGCATGGTTATACAATTAGCATGGTTATACACCTAGCATGGTTATATACCTAGCATGGTTATATACCTAGCATGGTTATATACCTAGCATGGTTATACACCTAGCATGGTTATATACCTAGCATGGTTATACACCTAGCATGGTTATATACCTAGCATGGTTATATACCTAGCATATTTATACATCTAGCATGGTTATACAATTAACATGGTTATACACCTAGCATGGTTATATACCTAGCTTGGTTATATACCTAGCTTGGTTATATACCTAGCATGGTTATATACCTAGCATGGTTATATACCTAGCATAGTTATACAACTAGCATGGTTATACACCTAGCATGGTTATATACCTAGTATGGTTATATACCTAGCATGGTTATATACCTAGCATGGTTATATATCTGGCATAGTTATACACCTAGCATGGTTATACAATTAGCATGGTTATACACCTAGCATGGTTATATACCTAGCATGGTTATATACCTAGCATGGTTATATACCTAGCATGGTTATACACCTAGCATGGTTATATACCTAGCATGGTTATACACCTAGCATGGTTATATACCTAGCATGGTTATATACCTAGCATATTTATACATCTAGCATGGTTATACAATTAACATGGTTATACACCTAGCATGGTTATATACCTAGCTTAGTTATATACCTAGCATGGTTATATACCTAGCATGGTTATATACCTAGCATAGTTATACACCTAGCATGGTTATACAATTAGCATGGTTATACACCTAGCATGGTTATATACCTAGCATAGTTATACACCTAGCATGGTTATACACCGAGCATGGTTATATACCTAGCATGGTTATATACCTAGCATGGTTATATACCTAGCATGGTTATATATCTGGCATAGTTATACACCTAGCATGGTTATACAATTAGCATGGTTATACACCTAGCATGGTTATATACCTAGCATGGTTATATACCTAGCATGGTTATATACCTAGCATGGTTATACACCTAGCATGGTTATATACCTAGCATGGTTATATACCTAGCATGGTTATATACCTAGCATGGTTATATACCTAGCATATTTATACACCTAGCATGGTTATACAATTAACATGGTTATACACCTAACATGGTTATATACCTTGCATAGCTATACACCTAGCATGGTTATACACCTAGCATGGTTATATACCTAGCATGGTTATATACCTAGCATGGTGATATACCTAGCATGGTTATATACCTAGCATGGTTATACACCTAGCATGGTTATATACCTAGCATGGTTATATACCTAGCATGGTTATATACCTAGCATGGTTATATACCTAGCATGGTTATATACCTAGCATGGTTATATACCTAGCATGGTTATATACCTAGAATGGTTATACACCTAGCATGGTTATACAATTAGCATGGTTATACACCTAGCCTGGTTATATACCTAGCATAGTTATACACCTAGCATGGTTATACACCTAGCATGGTTATATACCTAGCATGGTTATATACCTAGCATGGTTATATACCTAGCATGGTTATATACCTAGCATAGTTATACACCTAGCATGGTTATACACCTAGCATGGTTATATACCTAGCATGTTTATACACCTAGCATGGTTATATACCTAGCTTGGTTATACACCTAGCATGGTTATAATTATACCTAGCATGGTTATATACCTAGCGTGGTTATACACCTAGCATGGTTATATACCTAGCATGGTTATACACCTATCATGGTTAAACAATTAGCATGGTTATACACCTAGCATGGTTATATACATAGCATTGTTATACACCTAGTATGGTTATACACCTAGCATGGTTATATACCTAGCATGGTTATATACCTAGCATGGTTATATACCTAGCATGATTATATACCTAGCATAGTTATACACCTAGCATGGTTATACAATTAGCATGGTTATACACCTAGCATGGTTATATACCTAGCATGGTTATATACCTAGAATAGTTATACACCTAGCATGGTTATACACCTAGCATGGTTATATACCTAGCATGGTTATATACCTAGCATGGTTATATACCTAGCATGGTTATATACCTAGCATGGTTATATACCTAGCATAGTTATACACCTAGCATGGTTATACAATTAGCATGGTTATACACCTAGCATGGTTATATACCTAGCATGGTTATATACCTAGCATAGTTATACACCTAGCATGGTTATACACCTAGCATGGTTATACACCTAGCATGGTTATATACCTAGCATGGTTATATACCTAGCATTAGCATGGTTATATACCTAGCATAGTTATACACCTAGCATGCTTATACAATTAGTATGGTTATATACCTAGCATGGTTATATACCTAGCATAGTTATATACTTAGCATGGTTATACACCTATCATGGTTATATACCTAGCATGGTTATATACCTAGCATGGTTATATACCTAGCATGGTTATATACCTAGCATAGTTATACACCTAGCATGGTTATACAATTAGCATGGTTATACACCTAGCATGGTTATATACCTAGCATAGTTATACACCTAGCATGGTTATACACTGAGCATGGTTATATACCTAGCATGGTTATATACCTAGCATGGTTATATACCTGGCATGGTTATACACCTAGCATGGTTATATACCTAGTATGGTTATATACCTAGCAAGGTTATATACCTAGCATGGTTATATACCTAGCATGGTTATATACCTAGCATATTTATACACCTAGCATGGTTATACAATTAACATGGTTATACACCTAACATGGTTATATACCTAGCATAGCTATACACCTAGCATGGTTATACACCTAGCATGGTTATATACCTAGCATGGTTATATACCTAGCATGGTTATATACCTAGCATGGTTATATACCTAGCATGGTTATACACCTAGCATGGTTATATACCTAGCATGGTTATACACCTAGCATGGTTATATACCTAGCATGGTTATATACCTAGAATGGTTATACACCTAGCATGGCTATACAATTAGCATGGTTATACACCTAGCATGGTTATATACCTGGCATAGTTATACACCTAGCATGGTTATACACCTAGCATGGTTATATACCTAGCATGGTTATATACCTAGCATGGTTATATACCTAGCATGGTTATATACCTAGCATAGTTATACACCTAGCATGGTTATACACCTAGCATGGTTATATACCTAGCATAGTTATACACCTAGCATGGTTATACACCGAGCATGGTTATATACCTAGCATGGTTATATACCTAGCATGGTTATATACCTAGCATGGTTATATATCTGGCATAGTTATACACCTAGCATGGTTATACAATTAGCATGGTTATACACCTAGCATGGTTATATACCTAGCGTGGTTATATACCTAGCATGGTTATATACCTAGCATGGTTATACACCTAGCATGGTTATATACCTAGCATGGTTATATACCTAGCATGGTTATATACCTAGCATGGTTATATACCTAGCATATTTATACACCTAGCATGGTTATACAATTAACATGGTTATACACCTAACATGGTTATATACCTTGCATAGCTATACACCTAGCATGGTTATACACCTAGCATGGTTATATACCTAGCATGGTTATATACCTAGCATGGTGATATACCTAGCATGGTTATATACCTAGCATGGTTATACACCTAGCATGGTTATATACCTAGCATGGCTATATACCTAGCATGGTTATATACCTAGCATGGTTATATACCTAGCATGGTTATATACCTAGCATGGTTATATACCTAGCATGGTTATATACCTAGAATGGTTATACACCTAGCATGGTTATACAATTAGCATGGTTATACACCTAGCCTGGTTATATACCTAGCATAGTTATACACCTAGCATGGTTATACACCTAGCATGGTTATATACCTAGCATGGTTATATACCTAGCATGGTTATATACCTAGCATGGTTATATACCTAGCATAGTTATACACCTAGCATGGTTATACACCTAGCATGGTTATATACCTAGCATGTTTATACACCTAGCATGGTTATATACCTAGCTTGGTTATACACCTAGCATGGTTATAATTATACCTAGCATGGTTATATACCTAGCGTGGTTATACATCTAGCATGGTTATATACCTAGCATGGTTATACACCTATCATGGTTAAACAATTAGCATGGTTATACACCTAGCATGGTTATATACATAGCATTGTTATACACCTAGTATGGTTATACACCTAGCATGGTTATATACCTAGCATGGTTATATACCTAGCATGGTTATATACCTAGCATGATTATATACCTAGCATAGTTATACACCTAGCATGGTTATACAATTAGCATGGTTATACACCTAGCATGGTTATATACCTAGCATGGTTATATACCTAGAATAGTTATACACCTAGCATGGTTATACACCTAGCGTGGTTATATACCTAGCATGGTTATATACCTAGCATGGTTATATACCTAGCATGGTTATATACCTAGCATGGTTATATACCTAGCATAGTTATACACCTAGCATGGTTATACAATTAGCATGGTTATACACCTAGCATGGTTATATACCTAGCATGGTTATATACCTAGCATAGTTATACACCTAGCATGGTTATACACCTAGCATGGTTATACACCTAGCATGGTTATATACCTAGCATGGTTATATACCTAGCATTAGCATGGTTATATACCTAGCATAGTTATACACCTAGCATGCTTATACAATTAGTATGGTTATATACCTAGCATGGTTATATACCTAGCATAGTTATATACTTAGCATGGTTATACACCTATCATGGTTATATACCTAGCATGGTTATATACCTAGCATGGTTATATACCTAGCATGGTTATATACCTAGCATAGTTATACACCTAGCATGGTTATACAATTAGCATGGTTATACACCTAGCATGGTTATATACCTAGCATAGTTATACACCTAGCATGGTTATACACTGAGCATGGTTATATACCTAGCATGGTTATATACCTAGCATGGTTATATACCTGGCATGGTTATACACCTAGCATGGTTATATACCTAGTATGGTTATATACCTAGCATGGTTATATACCTAGCATGGTTATATATCTGGCATAGTTATACACCTAGCATGGTTATACAATTTGCATGGTTATACACCTAGCATGGTTATATACCTAGCATGGTTATATACCTAGCATGGTTATATACCTAGCATGGTTATACACCTAGCATGGTTATATACCTAGCAAGGTTATATACCTAGCATGGTTATATACCTAGCATGGTTATATACCTAGCATATTTATACACCTAGCATGGTTATACAATTAACATGGTTATACACCTAACATGGTTATATACCTAGCATAGCTATACACCTAGCATGGTTATACACCTAGCATGGTTATATACCTAGCATGGTTATATACCTAGCATGGTTATATACCTAGCATGGTTATATACCTAGCATGGTTATACACCTAGCATGGTTATATACCTAGCATGGTTATACACCTAGCATGGTTATATACCTAGCATGGTTATATACCTAGAATGGTTATACACCTAGCATGGCTATACAATTAGCATGGTTATACACCTAGCATGGTTATATACCTGGCATAGTTATACACCTAGCATGGTTATACACCTAGCATGGTTATATACCTAGCATGGTTATATACCTAGCATGGTTATATACCTAGCATGGTTATATACCTAGCATAGTTATACACCTAGCATGGTTATACACCTAGCATGGTTATATACCTAGCATGGTTATACACCTAGCATGGTTATATACCTAGCTTGGTTATACACCTAGCATGGTTATAATTATACCTAGCATGGTTATATACCTAGCGTGGTTATACACCTAGCATGGTTATATACCTAGCATGGTTATACACCTAGCATGGTTATACATCTAGCATGGTTATATACCTAGCATGGTTATATACCTAGCATGGTTATACAATTAGCATGGTTATACACCTAGCATGGTTATATACCTAGCATAGTTATACACCTAGCATGGTTATACACCTAGCATGGTTATATACCTAGCTTGGTTATACACCTAGCATGGTTATAATTATACCTAGCATGGTTATATACCTAGCGTGGTTATACACCTAGCATGGTTATATACCTAGCATGGTTATACACCTAGCATGGTTATACACCTAGCATGGTTATATACCTAGCATGGTTATATACCTAGTATGGTTATACAATTAGCATGGTTATACACCAAGCATGGTTATATACCTAGCATAGTTATACACTTAGCATGGTTATACACCTAGCATGGTTATATACCTAGCATGGTTATATACTTAGCATGCTTATATACCTAGCATGGTTATATACCTAGCATGGTTATATACCTAGCATGGTTATACACCTAGCATGGTTATATACCTAGCATGTTTATATACCTAGCATGGTCATACACCTAGCATGGTTATATACTTAGCATGGTTATATACCTAGCATGGTTATATATCTAGCATGGTTATATACCTAGCATAGTTATACACCTAGCATGGTTATACAATTAGCATGGTTATACACCTAGCATGGTTATATACCTAGCATAGTTATACACCTAGTATGGTTATAGACCTAGCATGGTTATATACCTAGCATGGTTATATACCTAGCATGGTTATATACCTAGCATGATTATATACCTAGCATAGTTATACACCTAGCATGGTTATACAATTAGCATGGTTATACACCTAGCATGGTTATACACCTAGCATGGTTATATACCTAGCATGGTTATACACCTAGCATGGTTATACACCTAGCATGGTTATACAATTAGCATGGTTATACACCTAGCATGGTTATATACCTAGCATGGTTATACACCTAGCATGGTTATACACCTAGCATGGTTATATACCTAGCATGGTTATATACCTAGCATTGTTATACACCTAGCATGCTTATACAATTAGCATTGTTATACACCTAGCATGGTTATATACCTAGCATAGTTATACACTTAGCATGGTTATACACCTATCATGGTTATATACCTAGCATGGTTATATACCTAGCATGGTTATATACCTAGCATGGTTATATACCTAGCATGGTTATATACCTAGCATAGTTATACACCTAGCATGCTTATACAATTAACATTGTTATACACCTAGCATGGTTATATACCTAGCATAGTTATACACTTAGCATGGTTATACACCTATCATGGTTATATACCTAGCATGGTTATATACCTAGCATGGTTATATACCTAGCATGGTTATATACCTAGCATGGTTATATACCTAGCATGGTTATATACCTAGCATGGTTATATACCTAGCATAGTTATACACCTAGCATGCTTATACAATTAGCATTGTTATACACCTATCATGGTTATATACCTAGCATGGTTATATACCTAGCATGGTTATATACCTAGCATGGTTATATACCTATACACCTAGCATGGTTATACAATTAGCATGGGTATACACCTAGCATGGTTATATACCTAGCATAGTTATACACCTAGCATGGTTATACACCTAGCATGGTTATATACCTAGCATGGTTATATACCTAGCATGGTTATATACCTAGCATAGTTATACACCTAGCATGGTTATACACCTAGCATGGTTATATACCTAGCATGGTTATATACCTAGCATGGTTATATACCTAGCATGGTTATATACCTAGCATGGTTGTATACCTAGCATAGTTATACACCTAGCATGGTTATACAATTAGCATGGTTATACACCTAGCATGGTTATATACCTAGCATGGTTATATACCTAGCATAGTTATACACCTAGCATGGTTATACACCTAGCATGGTTATACACCTAGAATGGTTATATACCTAGCATGGTTATATACCTAGCATTAGCATGGTTATATACCTAGCATAGTTATACACCTAGCATGCTTATACAATTAGTATGGTTATATACCTAGCATGGTTATATACCTAGCATAGTTATATACTTAGCATGGTTATACACCTATCATGGTTATATACCTAGCATGGTTATATACCTAGCATGGTTATATACCTAGCATGGTTATATACCTAGCATAGTTATAAACCTAGCATGGTTATACAATTAGCATGGTTATACACCTAGCATGGTTATATACCTAGCATAGTTATACACCTAGCATGGTTATACACTGAGCATGGTTATATACCTAGCATGGTTATATACCTAGCATGGTTATATACCTGGCATGGTTATACACCTAGCATGGTTATATACCTAGTATGGTTATATACCTAGCATGGTTATATACCTAGCATGGTTATATATCTGGCATAGTTATACACCTAGCATGGTTATACAATTTGCATGGTTATACACCTAGCATGGTTATATACCTAGCATGGTTATATACCTAGCATGGTTATATACCTAGCATGGTTATACACCTAGCATGGTTATATACCTAGCAAGGTTATATACCTAGCATGGTTATATACCTAGCATGGTTATATACCTAGCATATTTATACACCTAGCATGGTTATACAATTAACATGGTTATACACCTAACATGGTTATATACCTAGCATAGCTATACACCTAGCATGGTTATACACCTAGCATGGTTATATACCTAGCATGGTTATATACCTAGCATGGTTATATACCTAGCATGGTTATATACCTAGCATGGTTATACACCTAGCATGGTTATATACCTAGCATGGTTATATACCTAGCATGGTTATATACCTAGCATGGTTATATACCTAGAATGGTTATACACCTAGCATGGCTATACAATTAGCATGGTTATACACCTAGCATGGTTATATACCTGGCATAGTTATACACCTAGCATGGTTATACACCTAGCATGGTTATATACCTAGCATGGTTATATACCTAGCATGGTTATATACCTAGCATGGTTATATACCTAGCATAGTTATACACCTAGCATGGTTATACACCTAGCATGGTTATATACCTAGCATGGTTATACACCTAGCATGGTTATATACCTAGCTTGGTTATACACCTAGCATGGTTATAATTATACCTAGCATGGTTATATACCTAGCGTGGTTATACACCTAGCATGGTTATATACCTAGCATGGTTATACACCTAGCATGGTTATACATCTAGCATGGTTATATACCTAGCATGGTTATATACCTAGCATGGTTATACAATTAGCATGGTTATACACCTAGCATGGTTATATACCTAGCATAGTTATACACCTAGCATGGTTATACACCTAGCATGGTTATATACCTAGCTTGGTTATACACCTAGCATGGTTATAATTATACCTAGCATGGTTATATACCTAGCGTGGTTATACACCTAGCATGGTTATATACCTAGCATGGTTATACACCTAGCATGGTTATACACCTAGCATGGTTATATACCTAGCATGGTTATATACCTAGTATGGTTATACAATTAGCATGGTTATACACCAAGCATGGTTATATACCTAGCATAGTTATACACTTAGCATGGTTATACACCTAGCATGGTTATATACCTAGCATGGTTATATACTTAGCATGCTTATATACCTAGCATGGTTATATACCTAGCATGGTTATATACCTAGCATGGTTATACACCTAGAATGGTTATATACCTAGCATGTTTATATACCTAGCATGGTCATACACCTAGCATGGTTATATACTTAGCATGGTTATATACCTAGCATGGTTATATATCTAGCATGGTTATATACCTAGCATAGTTATACACCTAGCATGGTTATACAATTAGCATGGTTATACACCTAGCATGGTTATATACCTAGCATAGTTATACACCTAGTATGGTTATACACCTAGCATGGTTATATACCTAGCATGGTTATATACCTAGCATGGTTATATACCTAGCATGATTATATACCTAGCATAGTTATACACCTAGCATGGTTATACAATTAGCATGGTTATACACCTAGCATGGTTATACACCTAGCATGGTTATATACCTAGCATGGTTATACACCTAGCATGGTTATACACCTAGCATGGTTATACAATTAGCATGGTTATACACCTAGCATGGTTATATACCTAGCATGGTTATACACCTAGCATGGTTATACACCTAGCATGGTTATATACCTAGCATGGTTATATACCTAGCATTGTTATACACCTAGCATGCTTATACAATTAGCATTGTTATACACCTAGCATGGTTATATACCTAGCATAGTTATACACTTAGCATGGTTATACACCTATCATGGTTATATACCTTGCATGGTTATATACCTAGCATGGTTATATACCTAGCATGGTTATATACCTTGCATGGTTATATACCTAGCATAGTTATACACCTAGCATGCTTATACAATTAACATTGTTATACACCTAGCATGGTTATATACCTAGCATAGTTATACACCTAGCATGGTTATATACCTAGCATGGTTATATACCTAGCATGGTTATATACCTAGCATGGTTATATACCTAGCATGGTTATATACCTAGCATGGTTATATACCTAGCATGGTTATATACCTAGCATAGTTATACACCTAGCATGCTTATACAATTAGCATTGTTATACACCTATCATGGTTATATACCTAGCATGGTTATATACCTAGCATGGTTATATACCTAGCATGGTTATATACCTAGCATGGTTATATACCTAGCATGGTTATATACCTAGCATAGTTATACACCTAGCATGGTTATACAATTAGCATGGTTATACACCTAGCATGGTTATATACCTAGCATAGTTATACACCTAGCATGGTTATACACTGAGCAAGGTTATATACCTAGCATGGTTATATACCTAGCATGGTTATATACCTAGCATGGTTATACACCTAGCATGGTTATATACCTAGTATGGTTATATACCTAGCATGGTTATATACCTAGCATGGTTATATATCTGGCATAGTTATACACCTAGCATGGTTATACAATTAGCATGGTTATATACCTAGCATGGTTATATACCTAGCATGGTTATACACCTAGCATGGTTATATACCTAGTATGGTTATATACCTAGCATGGTTATATACCTAGCATGGTTATATACCTAGCATGGTTATACACCTAGAATTGTTATATACCTAGCATGGTTATATACCTAGCATGGTTATATACCTAGCATGGTTATATACCTAGCATATTTATACACCTAGCATGGTTATACAATTAACATGGTTATACACCTAACATGGTTATATACCTAGCATAGCTATACACCTAGCATGGTTATACACCTAGCATGGTTATATACCTAGCATGGTTATATACCTAGCATGGTTATATACCTAGCATGGTTATATACCTAGCATGGTTATATACCTAGAATGGTTATACACCTAGCATGGCTATACAATTAGCATGGTTATACACCTAGCATGGTTATATACCTAGCATAGTTATACACCTAGCATGGTTATACACCTAGCATGGTTATATACCTAGCATAGTTATATACCTAGCATGGTTATATACCTAGCATGGTTATATACCTAGCATAGTTATACACCTAGCATGGTTATACACCTAGCATGGTTATATACCTAGCATGGTTATACACCTAGCATGGTTATATACCTAGCTTGGTTATACACCTAGCATGGTTATAATTATACCTAGCTTGGTTATATACCTAGCGTGGTTATACACCTAGCATGGTTATATACCTAGCATGGTTATACACCTAGCATGGTTATACACCTAGCATGGTTATATACCTAGCATGGTTATATACCTAGCATGGTTATACAATTAGCATGGTTATACACCTAACATGGTTATATACCTAGCATAGTTATACACCTAGCATGGTTATACACCTAGCATGGTTATATACCTAGCTTGGTTATACACCTAGCATGGTTATAATTATACCTAGCATGGTTATATACCTAGCGTGGTTATACACCTAGCATGGTTATATACCTAGCATGGTTATACACCTAGCATGGTTATACACCTAGCATGGTTATATACCTAGCATGGTTATATACATAGCACGGTTATACAATTAGCATGGTTATACACCTAGCATGGTTATATACCTAGCATAGTTATACACTTAGCATGGTTATACACCTAGCATGGTTATATACCTAGCATGGTTATATACTTAGCATGGTTATATACCTAGCATGGTTATATACCTAGCATGGTTATACACCTAGCATGGTTATATACCTAGCATGTTTATATACCTAGCATGGTCATACACCTAGCATGGTTATATACTTAGCATGGTTATATACCTAGCATGGTTATATATCTAGCATGGTTATATACCTAGCATAGTTATACACCTAGCATGGTTATACAATTAGTATGGTTATACACCTAGCATGGTTATATACCTAGCATAGTTATACACCTAGTATGGTTATACACCTAGCATGGTTATATACCTAGCATGGTTATATACCTAGCATGGTTATATACCTAGCATGATTATATACCTAGCATAGTTATACACCTAGCATGGTTATACAATTAGCATGGTTATACACCTAGCATGGTTATACACCTAGCATGGTTATATACCTAGCATGGTTATACACCTAGCATGGTTATACACCTAGCATGGTTATACAATTAGCATGGTTATACACCTAGCATGGTTATATACCTAGCATGGTTATACACCTAGCATGGTTATACACCTAGCATGGTTATATACCTAGCATGGTTATATACCTAGCATTGTTATACACCTAGCATGCTTATACAATTAGCATTGTTATACACCTAGCATGGTTATATACCTAGCATAGTTATACACTTAGCATGGTTATACAACTATCATGGTTATATACCTAGCATGGTTATATACCTAGCATGGTTATATACCTAGCATGGTTATATACCTAGCATGGTTATATACCTAGCATAGTTATACTCCTAGCATGCTTATACAATTAACATTGTTATACACCTAGCATGGTTATATACCTAGCATAGTTATACACTTAGCATGGTTATACACCTATCATGGTTATATACCTAGCATGGTTATATACCTAGCATGGTTATATACCTAGCATGGTTATATACCTAGCATGGTTATATACCTAGCATGGTTATATACCTAGCATGGTTATATACCTAGCATAGTTATACACCTAGCATGCTTATACAATTAGCATTGTTATACACCTATCATGGTTATATACCTTGCATGGTTATATACCTAGAATGGTTATATACCTAGCATGGTTATATACCTATACACCTAGCATGGTTATACAATTAGCATGGGTATACACCTAGCATGGTTATATACCTAGCATAGTTATACACCTAGCATGGTTATACACCTAGCATGGTTATATACCTAGCATGGTTATATACCTAGCATGGTTATATACCTAGCATGGTTATACACCTAGCATGGTTATATACCTAGCATGGTTATATACCTAGCATGGTTATATACCTAGCATGGTTATATACCTAGCATAGTTATACACCTAGCATGGTTATACAATTAGCATCGTTATACACCTTGCATGGTTATACACCTAGCATGGTTATATACCTAGCATGGTTATATACCTAGCATGGTTATATACCTGGCATAGTTATACACCTAGCATGGTTATACAATTAGCATGGTTATACACCTAGCATGGTTATATACCTAGCATGGTTATAGACCTAGCATGGTTATATACCTAGCATGGTTATACACCTAGCATGGTGATATACCTAGCATGGTTATACACCTAGCATGGTTATACACCTAACATGGTTATATACCTAGCATGGTTATATACCTAGCATGGTTATACAATTAGCATGGTTATACACCTAACATGGTTATATACCTAGCATGTTTATAGACCTAGCATGGTTATACACCTAGCATGGTTATATACCTAGCTTGGTTATACACCTAGCATGGTTTTAATTATACCTAGCATGGTTATATACCTAGCGTGGTTATACACCTAGCATGGTTATATACCTAGCATGGTTATACACCTAGCATGGTTATACACCTAGCATGGTTATATACCTAGCATGGTTATATACCTAGCATGGTTATACAATTAGCATGGTTATACACCTAGCATGGTTATATACCTAGCATAGTTATACACTTAGCATGGTTATACACCTAGCATGGATATATACCTAGCATGGTTATATACTTAGCATGGTTATATACCTAGCATGGTTATATACCTAGCATGGTTATATACCTAGCATGGTTATACACCTAGCATGGTTATATACCTAGCATGTTTATATACCTAGCATGGTCATACACCTAGCATGGTTATATACTTAGCATGGTTATATACCTAGCATGGTTATATATCTAGCATGGTTATATACCTAGCATAGTTATACACCTAGCATGGTTATACAATTAGCATGGTTATACACCTAGCATGGTTATATACCTAGCATAGTTATACACCTAGTATGGTTATACACCTAGCATGGTTATATACCTAGCATGGTTATATACCTAGCATGGTTATATACCTAGCATGATTATATACCTAGCATAGTTATACACCTAGCATGGTTATACAATTAGCATGGTTATACACCTAGCATGGTTATACACTTAGCATGGTTATATACCTAGCATGGTTATACACCTAGCATGGTTATACACCTAGCATGGTTATACAATTAGCATGGTTATACACCTAGCATGGTTATATACCTAGCATGGTTATACACCTAGCATGGTTATACACCTAGCATGGTTATATACCTAGCATGGTTATATACCTAGCATTGTTATACACCTAGCATGCTTATACAATTAGCATTGTTATACACCTAGCATGGTTATATACCTAGCATAGTTATACACTTAGCATGGTTATACACCTATCATGGTTATATACCTAGCATGGTTATATACCTAGCATGGTTATATACCTAGCATGGTTATATACCTAGCATGGTTATATACCTAGCATAGTTATACACCTAGCATGCTTATACAATTAACATTGTTATACACCTAGCATGGTTATATACCTAGCATAGTTATACACTTAGCATGGTTATACACCTATCATGGTTATATACCTAGCATGGTTATATACCTAGCATGGTTATATACCTAGCATGGTTATATACCTAGCATGGTTATATACCTAGCATGGTTATATACCTAGCATGGTTATATACCTAGCATAGTTATACACCTAGCATGCTTATACAATTAGCATTGTTATACACCTATCATGGTTATATACCTAGCATGGTTATATACCTAGAATGGTTATATACCTAGCATGGTTATATACCTATACACCTAGCATGGTTATACAATTAGCATGGGTATACACCTAGCATGGTTATATACCTAGCATAGTTATACACCTAGCATGGTTATACACCTAGCATGGTTATATACCTATCATGGTTATATACCTAGCATGGTTATATACCTAGCATGGTTATACACCTAGCATGGTTATATACCTAGCATGGTTATATACCTAGCATGGTTATATACCTAGCATGGTTATATACCTAGCATAGTTATAAACCTGGCATGGTTATACAATTAGCATCGTTGTACACCTAGCATGGTTATACACCTAGCATGGTTATACACCTAGCATGGTTATATACCTAGCATGGTTATATACCTAGCATGGTTATATACCTAGCATGGTTATATACCTGGCATAGTTATACACCTAGCATGGTTATACAATTAGCATGGTTATACACCTAGAATGGTTATATACCTAGCATGTTTATAGACCTAGCATGGTTATATACCTAGCATGGTTATACACCTAGCATGGTGATATACCTAGCATGGTTATATACCTAGCATTGTTATATACCTAGCATGGTTATATACCTAGCATAGTTATACACCTAGCATGGTTATACAATTAGCATGGTTATACACCTAGCATTGTTATATACCTAGCATAGCTATACACCTAGCATGGTTATACACCTAGCATGGTTATATACCTAGCATGGTTATATACCTAGCATGGTTATATACCTAGCATGGTTATACACCTAGCATGGTTATATACCTAGAATGGTTATATACCTAGCATGGTTATATACCTAGCATGGTTATATACCTAGCATGGTTATACACCTAGCATGGTTATACAATTAGCATGGTTATACACCTAGCATGGTTATATACCTAGCATAGTTATACACCTAGCATGGTTATACACCTAGCATGGTTATATACCTAGCATGGTTATATACCTAGCATGGTTATATACCTAGCATGGTTATATACCTAGCATAGTTATACACCTAGCATGGTTATACAATTAGCATCGTTATACACCTAGCATGGTTATACACCTAGCATGGTTATATACCTAGCATGGTTATATACCTAGCATGGTTATATACCTGGCATAGTTATACACCTAGCATGGTTATACAATTAGCATGGTTATACACCTAGCATGGTTATATACCTAGCATGTTTATAGACCTAGCATGGTTATATACCTAGCATGGTTATACACCTAGCATGGTGATATACCTAGCATGGTTATACACCTAGCATGGTTATACACCTAGCATGGTTATATACCTAGCATGGTTATATACCTAGCATGGTTATACAATTAGCATGGTTATACACCTAACATGGTTATATACCTAGCATAGTTATACACCTAGCATGGTTATACACCTAGCATGGTTATATACCTAGCTTGGTTATACACCTAGCATGGTTTTAATTATACCTAGCATGTTTATATACCTAGCGTGGTTATACACCTAGCATGGTTATATACCTAGCATGGTTATACACCTAGCATGGTTATACACCTAGCATGGTTATATACCTAGCATGGTTATATACCTAGCATGGTTATACAATTAGCATGGTTATACACCTAGCATGGTTATATACCTAGCATAGTTATACACTTAGCATGGTTATACACCTAGCATGGTTATATACCTAGCATGGTTATATACTTAGCATGGTTATATACCTAGCATGGTTATATACCTAGCATGGTTATATACCTAGCATGGTTATACACCTAGCATGGTTATATACCTAGCATGTTTATATACCTAGCATGGTCATACACCTAGCATGGTTATATACTTAGCATGGTTATATACCTAGCATGGTTATATATCTAGCATGGTTATATACCTAGCATAGTTATACACCTAGCATGGTTATACAATTAGCATGGTTATACACCTAGCATGGTTATATACCTAGCATAGTTATACACCTAGTATGGTTATACACCTAGCATGGTTATATACCTAGCATGGTTATATACCTAGCATGGTTATATACCTAGCATGATTATATACCTAGCATAGTTATACACCTAGCATGGTTATACAATTAGCATGGTTATACACCTAGCATGGTTATACACCTAGCATGGTTATATACCTAGCATGGTTATACACCTAGCATGGTTATACACCTAGCATGGTTATACAATTAGCATGGTTATACACCTAGCATGGTTATATACCTAGCATGGTTATACACCTAGCATGGTTATACACCTAGCATGGTTATATACCTAGCATGGTTATATACCTAGCATTGTTATACACCTAGCATGCTTATACAATTAGCATTGTTATACACCTAGCATGGTTATATACCTAGCATAGTTATACACTTAGCATGGTTATACACCTATCATGGTTATATACCTAGCATGGTTATATACCTAGCATGGTTATATACCTAGCATGGTTATATACCTAGCATAGTTATACACCTAGCATGCTTATACAATTAACATTGTTATACACCTAGCATGGTTATATACCTAGCATAGTTATACACTTAGCATGGTTATACACCTATCATGGTTATATACCTAGCATGGTTATATACCTAGCATGGTTATATACCTAGCATGGTTATATACCTAGCATGGTTATATACCTAGCATGGTTATATACCTAGCATGGTTATATACCTAGCATAGTTATACACCTAGCATGCTTATACAATTAGCATTGTTATACACCTATCATGGTTATATACCTAGCATGGTTATATACCTAGAATGGTTATATACCTAGCATGGTTATATACCTATACACCTAGCATGGTTATACAATTAGCATGGGTATACACCTAGCATGGTTATATACCTAGCATAGTTATACACCTAGCATGGTTATACACCTAGCATGGTTATACACCTAGCATGGTTATATACCTAGCATGGTTATATACCTAGCATGGTTATATACCTAGCATGGTTATATACCTAGCATAGTTATACACCTAGCATGGTTATACAATTAGCATCGTTATACACCTAGCATGGTTATACACCTAGCATGGTTATACACCTAGCATGGTTATATACTTAGCATGGTTATATACCTAGCATGGTTATATACCTAGCATGGTTATATACCTGGCATAGTTATACACCTAGCATGGTTATACAATTAGCATGGTTATACACCTAGCATGGTTATACACCTAGCATGGTTATACACCTAGCATGGTTATACAATTAGCATGGTTATACACCTAGCATGGTTATATACCTAGCATGGTTATACACCTAGCATGGTTATACACCTAGCATGGTTATACACCTAGCATGGTTATATACCTAGCATGGTTATATACCTAGCATTGTTATACACCTAGCATGCTTATACAATTAGCATTGTTATACACCTAGCATGGTTATATACCTAGCATAGTTATACACTTAGCATGGTTATACACCTATCATGGTTATATACCTAGCATGGTTATATACCTAGCATGGTTATATACCTAGCATGGTTATATACCTAGCATGGTTATATACCTAGCATAGTTATACACCTAGCATGCTTATACAATTAACATTGTTATACACCTAGCATGGTTATATACCTAGCATAGTTATACACTTAGCATGGTTATACACCTATCATGGTTATATACCTAGCATGGTTATATACCTAGCATGGTTATATACCTAGCATGGTTATATACCTAGCATGGTTATATACCTAGCATGGTTATATACCTAGCATGGTTATATACCTAGCATGGTTATATACCTAGCATGGTTATATACCTAGCATAGTTATACACCTATATAGCATGCTTATACAATTAGCATTGTTATACACCTATCATGGTTATATACCTAGCATGGTTATATACCTAGAATGGTTATATACCTAGCATGGTTATATACCTATACACCTAGCATGGTTATACAATTAGCATGGTTATACACCTAGCATGGTTATATACCTAGCATGGTTATACACCTAGCATGGTTATACACCTAGCATGGATATATACCTAGCATGGTTATACACCTAGCATGGTTATACACCTAGCATGGTTATATACCTAGCATGGTTATATACCTAGCATTAGCATGGTTATATACCTAGCATAGTTATACACCTAGCATGCTTATACAATTAGCATGGTTATATACCTAGCATGGTTATATACCTAGCATAGTTATATACTTAGCATGGTTATACACCTATCATGGTTATATACCTAGCATGGTTATATACCTAGCATGGTTATATACCTAGCATGGTTATATACCTAGCATAGTTATACACCTAGCATGGTTATACAATTAGCATGGTTATACACCTAGCATGGTTATATACCTAGCATAGTTATACACCTAGCATGGTTATACACTGAGCAAGGTTATATACCTAGCATGGTTATATACCTAGCATGGTTATATACCTAGCATGGTTATACACCTAGCATGGTTATATACCTAGTATGGTTATATACCTAGCATGGTTATATACCTAGCATGGTTATATATCTGGCATAGTTATACACCTAGCATGGTTATACAATTAGCATGGTTATATACCTAGCATGGTTATATACCTAGCATGGTTATACACCTAGCATGGTTATATACCTAGTATGGTTATATACCTAGCATGGTTATAGACCTAGCATGGTTATATACCTAGCATGGTTATACACCTAGCATGGTGATATACCTAGCATGGTTATATACCTAGCATTGTTATATACCTAGCATGGTTATATACCTAGAATAGTTATACACCTAGCATGGTTATACAATTAGCATGGTTATACACCTAGCATTGTTATATACCTAGCATAGCTATACACCTAGCATGGTTATACACCTAGCATGGTTATATACCTAGCATGGTTATATACCTAGCATGGTTATATACCTAGCATGGTTATACACCTAGCATGGTTATATACCTAGCATGGTTATATACCTAGCATGGTTATATACCTAGCATGGTTATATACCTAGCATGGTTATACACCTAGCATGGTTATACAATTAGCATGGTTATACACCTAGCATGGTTATATACCTAGCATAGTTATACACCTAGCATGGTTATACACCTAGCATGGTTATATACCTAGCATGGTTATATACCTAGCATGGTTATATACCTAGCATGGTTATATACCTAGCATAGTTATACACCTAGCATGGTTATACAATTAGCATCGTTATACACCTAGCATGGTTATACACCTAGCATGGTTATATATCTAGCATGGTTATATACCTAGCATGGTTATATACCTGGCATAGTTATACACCTAGCATGGTTATACAATTAGCATGGTTATACACCTAGCATGGTTATATACCTAGCATGTTTATAGACCTAGCATGGTTATATACCTAGCATGGTTATACACCTAGCATGGTGATATACCTAGCATGGTTATACACCTAGCATGGTTATACACCTAGCATGGTTATATACCTAGCATGGTTATATACCTAGCATGGTTATACAATTAGCATGGTTATACACCTAACATGGTTATATACCTAGCATAGTTATACACCTAGCATGGTTATACACCTAGCATGGTTATATACCTAGCTTGGTTATACACCTAGCATGGTTTTAATTATACCTAGCATTGTTATATACCTAGCATGGTTATACACCTAGCATGGTTATACACCTAGCATGGTTATATACCTAGTATGGTTATATACCTAGCATGGTTATATACCTAGCATGGTTATATACCTAGCATGGTTATACACCTAGCATTGTTATATACCTAGCATGGTTATATACCTAGCATGGTTATATAACTAGCATGTTTATAGACCTAGCATGGTTATATACCTAGCATGGTTATACACCTAGCATGGTGATATACCTAGCATGGTTATATACCTAGCATTGTTATATACCTAGCATGGTTATATACCTAGCATAGTTATACACCTAGCATGGTTATACAATTAGCATGGTTATACACCTAGCATTGTTATATACCTAGCATAGCTATACACCTAGCATGGTTATACACCTAGCATGGTTATATACCTAGCATGGTTATATACCTAGCATGGTTATATACCTAGCATGGTTATACACCTAGCATGGTTATATACCTAGCATGGTTATATACCTAGCATGGTTATATACCTAGCATGGTTATATACCTAGCATGGTTATACACCTAGCATGGTTATACAATTAGCATGGTTATACACCTAGCATGGTTATATACCTAGCATAGTTATACACCTAGCATGGTTATACACCTAGCATGGTTATATACCTAGCATGGTTATATACCTAGCATGGTTATATACCTAGCATGGTTATATACCTAGCATAGTTATACACCTAGCATGGTTATACAATTAGCATCGTTATACACCTAGCATGGTTATACACCTAGCATGGTTATATACCTAGCATGGTTATATACCTAGCATGGTTATATACCTGGCATAGTTATACACCTAGCATGGTTATACAATTAGCATGGTTATACACCTAGCATGGTTATATACCTAGCATGTTTATAGACCTAGCATGGTTATATACCTAGCATGGTTATACACCTAGCATGGTGATATACCTAGCATGGTTATACACCTAGCATGGTTATACACCTAGCATGGTTATATACCTAGCATGGTTATATACCTAGCATGGTTATACAATTAGCATGGTTATACACCTAACATGGTTATATACCTAGCATGGTTATATACCTAGCATGGTTATATACCTAGCATGGTTATATACCTAGCATAGTTATACACCTAGCATGCTTATACAATTAGCATTGTTATACACCTATCATGGTTATATACCTAGCATGGTTATATACCTAGAATGGTTATATACCTAGCATGGTTATATACCTATACACCTAGCATGGTTATACAATTAGCATGGTTATACACCTAGCATGGTTATATACCTAGCATGGTTATACACCTAGCATGGTTATACACCTAGCATGGATATATACCTAGCATGGTTATACACCTAGCATGGTTATACACCTAGCATGGTTATATACCTAGCATGGTTATATACCTAGCATTAGCATGGTTATATACCTAGCATAGTTATACACCTAGCATGCTTATACAATTAGCATGGTTATATACCTAGCATGGTTATATACCTAGCATAGTTATATACTTAGCATGGTTATACACCTATCATGGTTATATACCTAGCATGGTTATATACCTAGCATGGTTATATACCTAGCATGGTTATATACCTAGCATAGTTATACACCTAGCATGGTTATACAATTAGCATGGTTATACACCTAGCATGGTTATATACCTAGCATAGTTATACACCTAGCATGGTTATACACTGAGCAAGGTTATATACCTAGCATGGTTATATACCTAGCATGGTTATATACCTAGCATGGTTATACACCTAGCATGGTTATATACCTAGTATGGTTATATACCTAGCATGGTTATATACCTAGCATGGTTATATATCTGGCATAGTTATACACCTAGCATGGTTATACAATTAGCATGGTTATATACCTAGCATGGTTATATACCTAGCATGGTTATACACCTAGCATGGTTATATACCTAGTATGGTTATATACCTAGCATGGTTATAGACCTAGCATGGTTATATACCTAGCATGGTTATACACCTAGCATGGTGATATACCTAGCATGGTTATATACCTAGCATTGTTATATACCTAGCATGGTTATATACCTAGCATAGTTATACACCTAGCATGGTTATACAATTAGCATGGTTATACACCTAGCATTGTTATATACCTAGCATAGCTATACACCTAGCATGGTTATACACCTAGCATGGTTATATACCTAGCATGGTTATACACCTAGCATGGTTATATACCTAGCATGGTTATATACCTAGCATGGTTATATACCTAGCATGGTTATATACCTAGCATGGTTATACACCTAGCATGGTTATACAATTAGCATGGTTATACACCTAGCATGGTTATATACCTAGCATAGTTATACACCTAGCATGGTTATACACCTAGCATGGTTATATACCTAGCATGGTTATATACCTAGCATGGTTATATACCTAGCATGGTTATATACCTAGCATAGTTATACACCTAGCATGGTTATACAATTAGCATCGTTATACACCTAGCATGGTTATACACCTAGCATGGTTATATATCTAGCATGGTTATATACCTAGCATGGTTATATACCTGGCATAGTTATACACCTAGCATGGTTATACAATTAGCATGGTTATACACCTAGCATGGTTATATACCTAGCATGTTTATAGACCTAGCATGGTTATATACCTAGCATGGTTATACACCTAGCATGGTGATATACCTAGCATGGTTATACACCTAGCATGGTTATACACCTAGCATGGTTATATACCTAGCATGGTTATATACCTAGCATGGTTATACAATTAGCATGGTTATACACCTAACATGGTTATATACCTAGCATAGTTATACACCTAGCATGGTTATACACCTAGCATGGTTATATACCTAGCTTGGTTATACACCTAGCATGGTTTTAATTATACCTAGCATTGTTATATACCTAGCATGGTTATACACCTAGCATGGTTATACACCTAGCATGGTTATATACCTAGTATGGTTATATACCTAGCATGGTTATATACCTAGCATGGTTATATACCTAGCATGGTTATACACCTAGCATTGTTATATACCTAGCATGGTTATATACCTAGCATGGTTATATAACTAGCATGTTTATAGACCTAGCATGGTTATATACCTAGCATGGTTATACACCTAGCATGGTGATATACCTAGCATGGTTATATACCTAGCATTGTTATATACCTAGCATGGTTATATACCTAGCATAGTTATACACCTAGCATGGTTATACAATTAGCATGGTTATACACCTAGCATTGTTATATACCTAGCATAGCTATACACCTAGCATGGTTATACACCTAGCATGGTTATATACCTAGCATGGTTATATACCTAGCATGGTTATATACCTAGCATGGTTATACACCTAGCATGGTTATATACCTAGCATGGTTATATACCTAGCATGGTTATATACCTAGCATGGTTATATACCTAGCATGGTTATACACCTAGCATGGTTATACAATTAGCATGGTTATACACCTAGCATGGTTATATACCTAGCATAGTTATACACCTAGCATGGTTATACACCTAGCATGGTTATATACCTAGCATGGTTATATACCTAGCATGGTTATATACCTAGCATGGTTATATACCTAGCATAGTTATACACCTAGCATGGTTATACAATTAGCATCGTTATACACCTAGCATGGTTATACACCTAGCATGGTTATATACCTAGCATGGTTATATACCTAGCATGGTTATATACCTGGCATAGTTATACACCTAGCATGGTTATACAATTAGCATGGTTATACACCTAGCATGGTTATATACCTAGCATGTTTATAGACCTAGCATGGTTATATACCTAGCATGGTTATACACCTAGCATGGTGATATACCTAGCATGGTTATACACCTAGCATGGTTATACACCTAGCATGGTTATATACCTAGCATGGTTATATACCTAGCATGGTTATACAATTAGCATGGTTATACACCTAACATGGTTATATACCTAGCATAGTTATACACCTAGCATGGTTATACACCTAGCATGGTTATATACCTAGCTTGGTTATACACCTAGCATGGTTTTAATTATACCTAGCATTGTTATATACCTAGCATGGTTATACACCTAGCATGGTTATACACCTAGCATGGTTATATACCTAGTATGATTATATACCTAGCATGGTTATATACCTAGCATGGTTATATACCTAGCATGGTTATACACCTAGCATTGTTATATACCTAGCATGGTTATATACCTAGCATGGTTATATACCTAGCATGGTTATATACCTAGCATATTTATACACCTAGCATGGTTATACAATTAACATGGTTATACACCTAACATGGTTATATACCTAGCATAGCTATACACCTAGCATGGTTATACACCTAGCATGGTTATATACCTAGCATGGTTATATACCTAGAATGGTTATACACCTAGCATGGCTATACAATTAGCATGGTTATACACCTAGCATGGTTATATACCTAGCATAGTTATACACCTAGCATGGTTATACACCTAGCATGGTTATATACCTAGCATAGTTATATACCTAGCATGGTTATATACCTAGCATGGTTATATACCTAGCATAGTTATACACCTAGCATGGTTATACACCTAGCATGGTTATATACCTAGCATGGTTATACACCTAGCATGGTTATATACCTAGCTTGGTTATACACCTAGCATGGTTATAATTATACCTAGCTTGGTTATATACCTAGCGTGGTTATACACCTAGCATGGTTATATACCTAGCATGGTTATACACCTAGCATGGTTATACACCTAGCATGGTTATATACCTAGCATGGTTATATACCTAGCATGGTTATACAATTAGCATGGTTATACACCTAACATGGTTATATACCTAGCATAGTTATACACCTGGCATGGTTATACACCTAGTATGGTTATATACCTAGCTTGGTTATACACCTAGCATGGTTATAATTATACCTAGCATGGTTATATACCTAGCGTGGTTATACACCTAGCATGGTTATATACCTAGCATGGTTATACACCTAGCATGGTTATACACCTAGCATGGTTATATACCTAGCATGGTTATATACCTAGCATGGTTATACAATTAGCATGGTTATACACCTAGCATGGTTATATACCTAGCATAGTTATACACTTAGCATGGTTATACACCTAGCATGGTTATATACCTAGCATGGTTATATACTTAGCATGGTTATATACCTAGCATGGTTATATACCTAGCATGGTTATACACCTAGCATGGTTATATACCTAGCATGTTTATATACCTAGCATGGTCATACACCTAGCATGGTTATATACTTAGCATGGTTATATACCTAGCATGGTTATATATCTAGCATGGTTATATACCTAGCATAGTTATACACCTAGCATGGTTATACAATTAGCATGGTTATACACCTAGCATGGTTATATACCTAGCATAGTTATACACCTAGTATGGTTATACACCTAGCATGGTTATATACCTAGAATAGTTATACACTTAGCATGGTTATACACCTAGCATGGTTATATACCTAGCATGGTTATATACCTAGCATGGTTATATATCTAGCATGGTTATATACCTAGCATGGTTATATACCTAGCATGGTTATATACCTAGCATAGTTATACACCTAGCATGCTTATACAATTAGCATTGTTATACACCTATCATGGTTATATACCTAGCATGGTTATATACCTAGAATGGTTATATACCTAGCATGGTTATATACCTATACACCTAGCATGGTTATACAATTAGCATGGGTATACACCTAGCATGGTTATATACCTAGCATAGTTATACACCTAGCATGGTTATACACCTAGCATGGTTATATACCTAGCATGGTTATATACCTAGCATGGTTATATACCTAGCATGGTTATACACCTAGCATGGTTATATACCTAGCATGGTTATATACCTAGCATGGTTATATACCTAGCATGGTTATATACCTAGCATAGTTATACACCTAGCATGGTTATACAATTAGCATCGTTATACACCTAGCATGGTTATACACCTAGCATGGTTATACACCTAGCATGGTTATATACCTAGCATGGTTATATACCTAGCATGGTTATATACCTAGCATGGTTATATACCTGGCATAGTTATACACCTAGCATGGTTATACAATTAGCATGGTTATACACCTAGCATGGTTATACACCTAGCATGGTTATACACCTAGCATGGTTATACAATTAGCATGGTTATACACCTAGCATGGTTATATACCTAGCATGGTTATACACCTAGCATGGTTATACACCTAGCATGGTTATATACCTAGCATGGTTATATACCTAGCATTGTTATACACCTAGCATGCTTATACAATTAGCATTGTTATACACCTAGCATGGTTATATACCTAGCATAGTTATACACTTAGCATGGTTATACACCTATCATGGTTATATACCTAGCATGGTTATATACCTAGCATGGTTATATACCTAGCATGGTTATATACCTAGCATGGATATATACCTAGCATAGTTATACACCTAGCATGCTTATACAATTAACATTGTTATACACATAGCATGGTTATATACCTAGCATAGTTATACACTTAGCATGGTTATACACCTATCATGGTTATATACCTAGCATGGTTATATACCTAGCATGGTTATATACCTAGCATGGTTATATACCTAGCATGGTTATATACCTAGCATGGTTATATACCTAGCATGGTTATATACCTAGCATGGTTATATACCTAGCATGGTTATATACCTAGCATAGTTATACACCTAGCATGCTTATACAATTAGCATTGTTATACACCTATCATGGTTATATACCTAGCATGGTTATATACCTAGAATGGTTATATACCTAGCATGGTTATATACCTATACACCTAGCATGGTTATACAATTAGCATGGTTATACACCTAGCATGGTTATATACCTAGCATGGTTATACACCTAGCATGGTTATACACCTAGCATGGTTATATACCTAGCATGGTTATACACCTAGCATGGTTATATACCTAGCATGGTTATATACCTAGCATTAGCATGGTTATATACCTAGCATAGTTATACACCTAGCATGCTTATACAATTAGCATGGTTATATACCTAGCATGGTTATATACCTAGCATAGTTATATACTTAGCATGGTTATACACCTATCATGGTTATATACCTAGCTTGGTTATACACCTAGCATGGTTATAATTATACCTAGCTTGGTTATATACCTAGCGTGGTTATACACCTAGCATGGTTATATACCTAGCATGGTTATACACCTAGCATGGTTATACACCTAGCATGGTTATATACCTAGCATGGTTATATACCTAGCATGGTTATACAATTAGCATGGTTATACACCTAACATGGTTATATACCTAGCATAGTTATACACCTGGCATGGTTATACACCTAGTATGGTTATATACCTAGCTTGGTTATACACCTAGCATGGTTATAATTATACCTAGCATGGTTATATACCTAGCGTGGTTATACACCTAGCATGGTTATATACCTAGCATGGTTATACACCTAGCATGGTTATACACCTAGCATGGTTATATACCTAGCATGGTTATATACCTAGCATGGTTATACAATTAGCATGGTTATACACCTAGCATGGTTATATACCTAGCATAGTTATACACTTAGCATGGTTATACACCTAGCATGGTTATATACCTAGCATGGTTATATACTTAGCATGGTTATATACCTAGCATGGTTATATACCTAGCATGGTTATACACCTAGCATGGTTATATACCTAGCATGTTTATATACCTAGCATGGTCATACACCTAGCATGGTTATATACTTAGCATGGTTATATACCTAGCATGGTTATATATCTAGCATGGTTATATACCTAGCATAGTTATACACCTAGCATGGTTATACAATTAGCATGGTTATACACCTAGCATGGTTATATACCTAGCATAGTTATACACCTAGTATGGTTATACACCTAGCATGGTTATATACCTAGAATAGTTATACACTTAGCATGGTTATACACCTAGCATGGTTATATACCTAGCATGGTTATATACCTAGCATGGTTATATATCTAGCATGGTTATATACCTAGCATGGTTATATACCTAGCATGGTTATATACCTAGCATAGTTATACACCTAGCATGCTTATACAATTAGCATTGTTATACACCTATCATGGTTATATACCTAGCATGGTTATATACCTAGAATGGTTATATACCTAGCATGGTTATATACCTATACACCTAGCATGGTTATACAATTAGCATGGGTATACACCTAGCATGGTTATATACCTAGCATAGTTATACACCTAGCATGGTTATACACCTAGCATGGTTATATACCTAGCATGGTTATATACCTAGCATGGTTATATACCTAGCATGGTTATACACCTAGCATGGTTATATACCTAGCATGGTTATATACCTAGCATGGTTATATACCTAGCATGGTTATATACCTAGCATAGTTATACACCTAGCATGGTTATACAATTAGCATCGTTATACACCTAGCATGGTTATACACCTAGCATGGTTATACACCTAGCATGGTTATATACCTAGCATGGTTATATACCTAGCATGGTTATATACCTAGCATGGTTATATACCTGGCATAGTTATACACCTAGCATGGTTATACAATTAGCATGGTTATACACCTAGCATGGTTATACACCTAGCATGGTTATACACCTAGCATGGTTATACAATTAGCATGGTTATACACCTAGCATGGTTATATACCTAGCATGGTTATACACCTAGCATGGTTATACACCTAGCATGGTTATATACCTAGCATGGTTATATACCTAGCATTGTTATACACCTAGCATGCTTATACAATTAGCATTGTTATACACCTAGCATGGTTATATACCTAGCATAGTTATACACTTAGCATGGTTATACACCTATCATGGTTATATACCTAGCATGGTTATATACCTAGCATGGTTATATACCTAGCATGGTTATATACCTAGCATGGATATATACCTAGCATAGTTATACACCTAGCATGCTTATACAATTAACATTGTTATACACATAGCATGGTTATATACCTAGCATAGTTATACACTTAGCATGGTTATACACCTATCATGGTTATATACCTAGCATGGTTATATACCTAGCATGGTTATATACCTAGCATGGTTATATACCTAGCATGGTTATATACCTAGCATGGTTATATACCTAGCATGGTTATATACCTAGCATGGTTATATACCTAGCATGGTTATATACCTAGCATAGTTATACACCTAGCATGCTTATACAATTAGCATTGTTATACACCTATCATGGTTATATACCTAGCATGGTTATATACCTAGAATGGTTATATACCTAGCATGGTTATATACCTATACACCTAGCATGGTTATACAATTAGCATGGTTATACACCTAGCATGGTTATATACCTAGCATGGTTATACACCTAGCATGGTTATACACCTAGCATGGTTATATACCTAGCATGGTTATACACCTAGCATGGTTATATACCTAGCATGGTTATATACCTAGCATTAGCATGGTTATATACCTAGCATAGTTATACACCTAGCATGCTTATACAATTAGCATGGTTATATACCTAGCATGGTTATATACCTAGCATAGTTATATACTTAGCATGGTTATACACCTATCATGGTTATATACCGAGCATGGTTATATACCTAGCATGGTTATATACCTAGCATGGTTATATACCTAGCATAGTTATACACCTAGCATGGTTATACAATTAGCATGGTTATACACCTAGCATGGTTATATACCTAGCATAGTTATACACCTAGCATGGTTATACACTGAGCAAGGTTATATACCTAGCATGGTTATATACCTAGCATGGTTATATACCTAGCATGGTTATACACCTAGCATGGTTATATACCTAGTATGGTTATATACCTAGCATGGTTATATACCTAGCATGGTTATATATCTGGCATAGTTATACACCTAGCATGGTTATACAATTAGCATGGTTATATACCTAGCATGGTTATATACCTAGCATGGTTATACACCTAGCATGGTTATATACCTAGTATGGTTATATACCTAGCATGGTTATATACCTAGCATGGTTATATACCTAGCATGGTTATACACCTAGCATTGTTATATACCTAGCATGGTTATATACCTAGCATGGTTATATACCTAGCATGGTTATATACCTAGCATATTTATACACCTAGCATGGTTATACAATTAACATGGTTATACACCTAACATGGTTATATACCTAGCATAGCTATACACCTAGCATGGTTATACACCTAGCATGGTTATATACCTAGCATGGTTATATACCTAGCATGGTTATATACCTAGCATGGTTATATACCTAGCATGGTTATATACCTAGAATGGTTATACACCTAGCATGGCTATACAATTAGCATGGTTATACACCTAGCATGGTTATATACCTAGCATAGTTATACACCTAGCATGGTTATACACCTAGCATGGTTATATACCTAGCATAGTTATATACCTAGCATGGTTATATACCTAGCATGGTTATATACCTAGCATAGTTATACACCTAGCATGGTTATACACCTAGCATGGTTATATACCTAGCATGGTTATACACCTAGCATGGTTATATACCTAGCTTGGTTATACACCTAGCATGGTTATAATTATACCTAGCTTGGTTATATACCTAGCGTGGTTATACACCTAGCATGGTTATATACCTAGCATGGTTATACACCTAGCATGGTTATACACCTAGCATGGTTATATACCTAGCATGGTTATATACCTAGCATGGTTATACAATTAGCATGGTTATACACCTAACATGGTTATATACCTAGCATAGTTATACACCTAGCATGGTTATACACCTAGCATGGTTATATACCTAGCTTGGTTATACACCTAGCATGGTTATAATTATACCTAGCATGGTTATATACCTAGCGTGGTTATACACCTAGCATGGTTATATACCTAGCATGGTTATACACCTAGCATGGTTATACACCTAGCATGTTTATATACCTAGCATGGTTATATACCTAGCATGGTTATACAATTAGCATGGTTATACACCTAGCATGGTTATATACCTAGCATAGTTATACACTTAGCATGGTTATACACCTAGCATGGTTATATACCTAGCATGGTTATATACTTAGCAAGGTTATATACCTAGCATGGTTATATACCTAGCATGGTTATACACCTAGCATGGTTATATACCTAGCATGTTTATATACCTAGCATGGTCATACACCTAGCATGGTTATATACTTAGCATGGTTATATACCTAGCATGGTTATATATCTAGCATGGTTATATACCTAGCATAGTTATACACCTAGCATGGTTATACAATTAGCATGGTTATACACCTAGCATGGTTATATACCTAGCATAGTTATACACCTAGTATGGTTATACACCTAGCATGGTTATATACCTAGAATAGTTATACACTTAGCATGGTTATACACCTAGCATGGTTATATACCTAGCATGGTTATATACCTAGCATGGTTATATATCTAGCATGGTTATATACCTAGCATAGTTATACACCTAGCATGGTTATACAATTAGCATGGTTATATACCTAGCATAGTTATACACCTAGCATGGTTATACACCTAGCATGGTTATATACCTAGCATGGTTATATACCTAGCATGGTTATATACCTAGCATGGTTATATACCTAGCATGGTTATATACCTAGCATGGTTATATACCTAGCATAGTTATACACCTAGCATGGTTATACAATTAGCATCGTTATACACCTAGCATGGTTATACACCTAGCATGGTTATATACCTAGCATGGTTATATACCTAGCATGGTTATATACCTATACACCTAGCATGGTTATACAATTAGCATGGGTATACACCTAGCATGGCTATATACCTAGCATAGTTATACACCTAGCATGGTTATACACCTAGCATGGTTATATACCTAGCATGGTTATATACCTAGCATGGTTATATAACTAGCATGGTTATACACCTAGCATGGTTATATACCTAGCATGGTTATATACCTAGCATGGTTATATACCTAGCATGGTTATATACCTAGCATAGTTATACACCTAGCATGGTTATACAATTAGCATCGTTATACACCTAGCATGGTTATACACCTAGCATGGTTATATACCTAGCATGGTTATATACCTAGCATGGTTATATACCTGGCATAGTTATACACCTAGCATGGTTATACAATTAGCATGGTTATACACCTAGCATGGTTATATACCTAGCATGGTTATAGACCTAGCATGGTTATATACCTAGTATGGTTATATACCTAGCATGGTTATATACCTAGCATGGTTATATATCTGGCATAGTTATACACCTAGCATGGTTATACAATTAGCATGGTTATATACCTAGCATGGTTATATACCTAGCATGGTTATACACCTAGCATGGTTATATACCTAGTATGGTTATATACCTAGCATGGTTATATACCTAGCATGGTTATATACCTAGCATGGTTATACACCTAGCATTGTTATATACCTAGCATGGTTATATACCTAGCATGGTTATATACCTAGCATGGTTATATACCTAGCATATTTATACACCTAGCATGGTTATACAATTAACATGGTTATACACCTAACATGGTTATATACCTAGCATAGCTATACACCTAGCATGGTTATACACCTAGCATGGTTATATACCTAGCATGGTTATATACCTAGCATGGTTATATACCTAGCATGGTTATATACCTAGCATGGTTATATACCTAGAATGGTTATACACCTAGCATGGCTATACAATTAGCATGGTTATACACCTAGCATGGTTATATACCTAGCATAGTTATACACCTAGCATGGTTATACACCTAGCATGGTTATATACCTAGCATAGTTATATACCTAGCATGGTTATATACCTAGCATGGTTATATACCTAGCATAGTTATACACCTAGCATGGTTATACACCTAGCATGGTTATATACCTAGCATGGTTATACACCTAGCATGGTTATATACCTAGCTTGGTTATACACCTAGCATGGTTATAATTATACCTAGCTTGGTTATATACCTAGCGTGGTTATACACCTAGCATGGTTATATACCTAGCATGGTTATACACCTAGCATGGTTATACACCTAGCATGGTTATATACCTAGCATGGTTATATACCTAGCATGGTTATACAATTAGCATGGTTATACACCTAACATGGTTATATACCTAGCATAGTTATACACCTAGCATGGTTATACACCTAGCATGGTTATATACCTAGCTTGGTTATACACCTAGCATGGTTATAATTATACCTAGCATGGTTATATACCTAGCGTGGTTATACACCTAGCATGGTTATATACCTAGCATGGTTATACACCTAGCATGGTTATACACCTAGCATGTTTATATACCTAGCATGGTTATATACCTAGCATGGTTATACAATTAGCATGGTTATACACCTAGCATGGTTATATACCTAGCATAGTTATACACTTAGCATGGTTATACACCTAGCATGGTTATATACCTAGCATGGTTATATACTTAGCATGGTTATATACCTAGCATGGTTATATACCTAGCATGGTTATACACCTAGCATGGTTATATACCTAGCATGTTTATATACCTAGCATGGTCATACACCTAGCATGGTTATATACTTAGCATGGTTATATACCTAGCATGGTTATATATCTAGCATGGTTATATACCTAGCATAGTTATACACCTAGCATGGTTATACAATTAGCATGGTTATACACCTAGCATGGTTATATACCTAGCATAGTTATACACCTAGTATGGTTATACACCTAGCATGGTTATATACCTAGAATAGTTATACACTTAGCATGGTTATACACCTAGCATGGTTATATACCTAGCATGGTTATATACCTAGCATGGTTATATATCTAGCATGGTTATATACCTAGCATAGTTATACACCTAGCATGGTTATACAATTAGCATGGTTATATACCTAGCATAGTTATACACCTAGCATGGTTATACACCTAGCATGGTTATATACCTAGCATGGTTATATACCTAGCATGGTTATATACCTAGCATGGTTATATACCTAGCATAGTTATACACCTAGCATGGTTATACAATTAGCATCGTTATACACCTAGCATGGTTATACACCTAGCATGGTTATATACCTAGCATGGTTATATACCTAGCATGGTTATATACCTATACACCTAGCATGGTTATACAATTAGCATGGGTATACACCTAGCATGGCTATATACCTAGCATAGTTATACACCTAGCATGGTTATACACCTAGCATGGTTATATACCTAGCATGGTTATATACCTAGCATGGTTATATAACTAGCATGGTTATACACCTAGCATGGTTATATACCTAGCATGGTTATATACCTAGCATGGTTATATACCTAGCATGGTTATATACCTAGCATAGTTATACACCTAGCATGGTTATACAATTAGCATCGTTATACACCTAGCATGGTTATACACCTAGCATGGTTATATACCTAGCATGGTTATATACCTAGCATGGTTATATACCTGGCATAGTTATACACCTAGCATGGTTATACAATTAGCATGGTTATACACCTAGCATGGTTATATACCTAGCATGGTTATAGACCTAGCATGGTTATATACCTAGCATGGTTATACACCTAGCATGGTGATATACCTAGCATGGTTATACACCTAGCATGGTTATACACCTAACATGGTTATATACCTAGCATGGTTATATACCTAGCATGGTTATACAATTAGCATGGTTATACACCTAGCATGGTTATATACCTAGCTTGGTTATACACCTAGCATGGTTTTAATTATACCTAGCATGGTTATATACCTAGCGTGGTTATACACCTAGCATGGTTATATACCTAGCATGGTTATACACCTAGCATGGTTATACACCTAGCATGGTTATATACCTAGCATGGTTATATACCTAGCATGGTTATACAATTAGCATGGTTATACACCTAGCATGGTTATATACCTAGCATAGTTATACACTTAGCATGGTTATACACCTAGCATGGTTATATACCTAGCATGGTTATATACTTAGCATGGTTATATACCTAGCATGGTTATATACCTAGCATGGTTATATACCTAGCATGGTTATACACCTAGCATGGTTATATACCTAGCATGTTTATATACCTAGCATGGTCATACACCTAGCATGGTTATATACTTAGCATGGTTATATACCTAGCATGGTTATATATCTAGCATGGTTATATACCTAGCATAGTTATACACCTAGCATGGTTATACAATTAGCATGGTTATACACCTAGCATGGTTATATACCTAGCATAGTTATACACCTAGTATGGTTATACACCTAGCATGGTTATATACCTAGCATGGTTATATACCTAGCATGGTTATATACCTAGCATGATTATATACCTAGCATAGTTATACACCTAGCATGGTTATACAATTAGCATGGTTATACACCTAGCATGGTTATACACCTAGCATGGTTATATACCTAGCATGGTTATACACCTAGCATGGTTATACACCTAGCATGGTTATACAATTAGCATGGTTATACACCTAGCATGGTTATATACCTAGCATGGTTATACACCTAGCATGGTTATACACCTAGCATGGTTATATACCTAGCATGGTTATATACCTAGCATTGTTATACACCTAGCATGCTTATACAATTAGCATTGTTATACACCTAGCATGGTTATATACCTAGCATAGTTATACACTTAGCATGGTTATACACCTATCATGGTTATATACCTAGCATGGTTATATACCTAGCATGGTTATATACCTAGCATGGTTATATACCTAGCATGGTTATATACCTAGCATAGTTATACACCTAGCATGCTTATACAATTAACATTGTTATACACCTAGCATGGTTATATACCTAGCATAGTTATACACTTAGCATGGTTATACACCTATCATGGTTATATACCTAGCATGGTTATATACCTAGCATGGTTATATACCTAGCATGGTTATATACCTAGCATGGTTATATACCTAGCATGGTTATATACCTAGCATGGTTATATACCTAGCATAGTTATACACCTAGCATGCTTATACAATTAGCATTGTTATACACCTATCATGGTTATATACCTAGCATGGTTATATACCTAGAATGGTTATATACCTAGCATGGTTATATACCTATACACCTAGCATGGTTATACAATTAGCATGGGTATACACCTAGCATGGTTATATACCTAGCATAGTTATACACCTAGCATGGTTATACACCTAGCATGGTTATATACCTAGCATGGTTATATACCTAGCATGGTTATATACCTAGCATGGTTATACACCTAGCATGGTTATATACCTAGCATGGTTATATACCTAGCATGGTTATATACCTAGCATGGTTATATACCTAGCATAGTTATACACCTAGCATGGTTATACAATTAGCATCGTTATACACCTAGCATGGTTATACACCTAGCATGGTTATACACCTAGCATGGTTATATACCTAGCATGGTTATATACCTAGCATGGTTATATACCTAGCATGGTTATATACCTGGCATAGTTATACACCTAGCATGGTTATACAATTAGCATGGTTATACACCTAGCATGGTTATATACCTAGCATGTTTATAGACCTAGCATGGTTATATACCTAGCATGGTTATACACCTAGCATGGTGATATACCTAGCATGGTTATATACCTAGCATGGTTATATACCTAGCATGGTTATATACCTAGCATGGTTATATACCTAGCATGGTTATATACCTAGCATAGTTATACACCTAGCATGCTTATACAATTAGCATGGTTATACACCTAGCATGGTTATATACCTAGCATAGTTATACACTTAGCATGGTTATACACCTAGCATGGTTATATACCTAGCATGGTTATATACTTAGCATGGTTATATACCTAGCATGGTTATATACCTAGCATGGTTATACACCTAGCATGGTTATATACCTAGCATGTTTATATACCTAGCATGGTCATACACCTAGCATGGTTATATACTTAGCATGGTTATATACCTAGCATGGTTATATATCTAGCATGGTTATATACCTAGCATAGTTATACACCTAGCATGGTTATACAATTAGCATGGTTATACACCTAGCATGGTTATATACCTAGCATAGTTATACACCTAGTATGGTTATACACCTAGCATGGTTATATACCTAGAATAGTTATACACTTAGCATGGTTATACACCTAGCATGGTTATATACCTAGCATGGTTATATACCTAGCATGGTTATATATCTAGCATGGTTATATACCTAGCATAGTTATACACCTAGCATGGTTATACAATTAGCATGGTTATATACCTAGCATAGTTATACACCTAGCATGGTTATACACCTAGCATGGTTATATACCTAGCATGGTTATATACCTAGCATGGTTATATACCTAGCATGGTTATATACCTAGCATAGTTATACACCTAGCATGGTTATACAATTAGCATCGTTATACACCTAGCATGGTTATACACCTAGCATGGTTATATACCTAGCATGGTTATATACCTAGCATGGTTATATACCTATACACCTAGCATGGTTATACAATTAGCATGGGTATACACCTAGCATGGCTATATACCTAGCATAGTTATACACCTAGCATGGTTATACACCTAGCATGGTTATATACCTAGCATGGTTATATACCTAGCATGGTTATATAACTAGCATGGTTATACACCTAGCATGGTTATATACCTAGCATGGTTATATACCTAGCATGGTTATATACCTAGCATGGTTATATACCTAGCATAGTTATACACCTAGCATGGTTATACAATTAGCATCGTTATACACCTAGCATGGTTATACACCTAGCATGGTTATATACCTAGCATGGTTATATACCTAGCATGGTTATATACCTGGCATAGTTATACACCTAGCATGGTTATACAATTAGCATGGTTATACACCTAGCATGGTTATATACCTAGCATGGTTATAGACCTAGCATGGTTATATACCTAGCATGGTTATACACCTAGCATGGTGATATACCTAGCATGGTTATACACCTAGCATGGTTATACACCTAACATGGTTATATACCTAGCATGGTTATATACCTAGCATGGTTATACAATTAGCATGGTTATACACCTAGCATGGTTATATACCTAGCTTGGTTATACACCTAGCATGGTTTTAATTATACCTAGCATGGTTATATACCTAGCGTGGTTATACACCTAGCATGGTTATATACCTAGCATGGTTATACACCTAGCATGGTTATACACCTAGCATGGTTATATACCTAGCATGGTTATATACCTAGCATGGTTATACAATTAGCATGGTTATACACCTAGCATGGTTATATACCTAGCATAGTTATACACTTAGCATGGTTATACACCTAGCATGGTTATATACCTAGCATGGTTATATACTTAGCATGGTTATATACCTAGCATGGTTATATACCTAGCATGGTTATATACCTAGCATGGTTATACACCTAGCATGGTTATATACCTAGCATGTTTATATACCTAGCATGGTCATACACCTAGCATGGTTATATACTTAGCATGGTTATATACCTAGCATGGTTATATATCTAGCATGGTTATATACCTAGCATAGTTATACACCTAGCATGGTTATACAATTAGCATGGTTATACACCTAGCATGGTTATATACCTAGCATAGTTATACACCTAGTATGGTTATACACCTAGCATGGTTATATACCTAGCATGGTTATATACCTAGCATGGTTATATACCTAGCATGATTATATACCTAGCATAGTTATACACCTAGCATGGTTATACAATTAGCATGGTTATACACCTAGCATGGTTATACACCTAGCATGGTTATATACCTAGCATGGTTATACACCTAGCATGGTTATACACCTAGCATGGTTATACAATTAGCATGGTTATACACCTAGCATGGTTATATACCTAGCATGGTTATACACCTAGCATGGTTATACACCTAGCATGGTTATATACCTAGCATGGTTATATACCTAGCATTGTTATACACCTAGCATGCTTATACAATTAGCATTGTTATACACCTAGCATGGTTATATACCTAGCATAGTTATACACTTAGCATGGTTATACACCTATCATGGTTATATACCTAGCATGGTTATATACCTAGCATGGTTATATACCTAGCATGGTTATATACCTAGCATGGTTATATACCTAGCATAGTTATACACCTAGCATGCTTATACAATTAACATTGTTATACACCTAGCATGGTTATATACCTAGCATAGTTATACACTTAGCATGGTTATACACCTATCATGGTTATATACCTAGCATGGTTATATACCTAGCATGGTTATATACCTAGCATGGTTATATACCTAGCATGGTTATATACCTAGCATGGTTATATACCTAGCATGGTTATATACCTAGCATAGTTATACACCTAGCATGCTTATACAATTAGCATTGTTATACACCTATCATGGTTATATACCTAGCATGGTTATATACCTAGAATGGTTATATACCTAGCATGGTTATATACCTATACACCTAGCATGGTTATACAATTAGCATGGGTATACACCTAGCATGGTTATATACCTAGCATAGTTATACACCTAGCATGGTTATACACCTAGCATGGTTATATACCTAGCATGGTTATATACCTAGCATGGTTATATACCTAGCATGGTTATACACCTAGCATGGTTATATACCTAGCATGGTTATATACCTAGCATGGTTATATACCTAGCATGGTTATATACCTAGCATAGTTATACACCTAGCATGGTTATACAATTAGCATCGTTATACACCTAGCATGGTTATACACCTAGCATGGTTATACACCTAGCATGGTTATATACCTAGCATGGTTATATACCTAGCATGGTTATATACCTAGCATGGTTATATACCTGGCATAGTTATACACCTAGCATGGTTATACAATTAGCATGGTTATACACCTAGCATGGTTATATACCTAGCATGTTTATAGACCTAGCATGGTTATATACCTAGCATGGTTATACACCTAGCATGGTGATATACCTAGCATGGTTATATACCTAGCATGGTTATATACCTAGCATGGTTATATACCTAGCATAGTTATACACCTAGCATGGTTATACAATTAGCATGGTTATACACCTAGCATTGTTATATACCTAGCATAGCTATACACCTAGCATGGTTATACACCTAGCATGGTTATATACCTAGCATGGTTATATACCTAGCATGGTTATATACCTAGCATGGTTATACACCTAGCATGGTTATATACCTAGCATGGTTATATACCTAGCATGGTTATATACCTAGCATGGTTATATACCTAGCATGGTTATACACCTAGCATGGTTATACAATTAGCATGGTTATACACCTAGCATGGTTATATACCTAGCATAGTTATACACCTAGCATGGTTATACACCTAGCATGGTTATATACCTAGCATGGTTATATACCTAGCATGGTTATATACCTAGCATGGTTATATACCTAGCATAGTTATACACCTAGCATGGTTATACAATTAGCATCGTTATACACCTAGCATGGTTATACACCTAGCATGGTTATACACCTAGCATGGTTATATACCTAGCATGGTTATATACCTAGCATGGTTATATACCTAGCATGGTTATATACCTGGCATAGTTATACACCTAGCATGGTTATACAATTAGCATGGTTATACACCTAGCATGGTTATACACCTAGCATGGTTATACACCTAGCATGGTTATACAATTAGCATGGTTATACACCTAGCATGGTTATATACCTAGCATGGTTATACACCTAGCATGGTTATACACCTAGCATGGTTATATACCTAGCATGGTTATATACCTAGCATTGTTATACACCTAGCATGCTTATACAATTAGCATTGTTATACACCTAGCATGGTTATATACCTAGCATAGTTATACACTTAGCATGGTTATACACCTATCATGGTTATATACCTAGCATGGTTATATACCTAGCATGGTTATATACCTAGCATGGTTATATACCTAGCATGGTTATATACCTAGCATAGTTATACACCTAGCATGCTTATACAATTAACATTGTTATACACATAGCATGGTTATATACCTAGCATAGTTATACACTTAGCATGGTTATACACCTATCATGGTTATATACCTAGCATGGTTATATACCTAGCATGGTTATATACCTAGCATGGTTATATACCTAGCATGGTTATATACCTAGCATGGTTATATACCTAGCATGGTTATATACCTAGCATGGTTATATACCTAGCATGGTTATATACCTAGCATAGTTATACACCTAGCATGCTTATACAATTAGCATTGTTATACACCTATCATGGTTATATACCTAGCATGGTTATATACCTAGAATGGTTATATACCTAGCATGGTTATATACCTATACACCTAGCATGGTTATACAATTAGCATGGTTATACACCTAGCATGGTTATATACCTAGCATGGTTATACACCTAGCATGGTTATACACCTAGCATGGTTATATACCTAGCATGGTTATACACCTAGCATGGTTATACACCTAGCATGGTTATATACCTAGCATGGTTATATACCTAGCATTAGCATGGTTATATACCTAGCATAGTTATACACCTAGCATGCTTATACAATTAGCATGGTTATATACCTAGCATGGTTATATACCTAGCATAGTTATATACTTAGCATGGTTATACACCTATCATGGTTATATACCTAGCATGGTTATATACCTAGCATGGTTATATACCTAGCATGGTTATATACCTAGCATAGTTATACACCTAGCATGGTTATACAATTAGCATGGTTATACACCTAGCATGGTTATATACCTAGCATAGTTATACACCTAGCATGGTTATACACTGAGCAAGGTTATATACCTAGCATGGTTATATACCTAGCATGGTTATATACCTAGCATGGTTATACACCTAGCATGGTTATATACCTAGTATGGTTATATACCTAGCATGGTTATATACCTAGCATGGTTATATATCTGGCATAGTTATACACCTAGCATGGTTATACAATTAGCATGGTTATATACCTAGCATGGTTATATACCTAGCATGGTTATACACCTAGCATGGTTATATACCTAGTATGGTTATATACCTAGCATGGTTATATACCTAGCATGGTTATATACCTAGCATGGTTATACACCTAGCATTGTTATATACCTAGCATGGTTATATACCTAGCATGGTTATATACCTAGCATGGTTATATACCTAGCATATTTATACACCTAGCATGGTTATACAATTAACATGGTTATACACCTAACATGGTTATATACCTAGCATAGCTATACACCTAGCATGGTTATACACCTAGCATGGTTATATACCTAGCATGGTTATATACCTAGCATGGTTATATACCTAGCATGGTTATATACCTAGCATGGTTATATACCTAGAATGGTTATACACCTAGCATGGCTATACAATTAGCATGGTTATACACCTAGCATGGTTATATACCTAGCATAGTTATACACCTAGCATGGTTATACACCTAGCATGGTTATATACCTAGCATAGTTATATACCTAGCATGGTTATATACCTAGCATGGTTATATACCTAGCATAGTTATACACCTAGCATGGTTATACACCTAGCATGGTTATATACCTAGCATGGTTATACACCTAGCATGGTTATATACCTAGCTTGGTTATACACCTAGCATGGTTATAATTATACCTAGCTTGGTTATATACCTAGCGTGGTTATACACCTAGCATGGTTATATACCTAGCATGGTTATACACCTAGCATGGTTATACACCTAGCATGGTTATATACCTAGCATGGTTATATACCTAGCATGGTTATACAATTAGTATGGTTATACACCTAACATGGTTATATACCTAGCATAGTTATACACCTAGCATGGTTATACACCTAGCATGGGGTTATACACCTAGCATGGTTATAATTATACCTAGCATGGTTATATACCTAGCGTGGTTATACACCTAGCATGGTTATATACCTAGCATGGTTATACACCTAGCATGGTTATACACCTAGCATGTTTATATACCTAGCATGGTTATATACCTAGCATGGTTATACAATTAGCATGGTTATACACCTAGCATGGTTATATACCTAGCATAGTTATACACTTAGCATGGTTATACACCTAGCATGGTTATATACCTAGCATGGTTATATACTTAGCATGGTTATATACCTAGCATGGTTATATACCTAGCATGGTTATACACCTAGCATGGTTATATACCTAGCATGTTTATATACCTAGCATGGTCATACACCTAGCATGGTTATATACTTAGCATGGTTATATACCTAGCATGGTTATATATCTAGCATGGTTATATACCTAGCATAGTTATACACCTAGCATGGTTATACAATTAGCATGGTTATACACCTAGCATGGTTATATACCTAGCATAGTTATACACCTAGTATGGTTATACACCTAGCATGGTTATATACCTAGAATAGTTATACACTTAGCATGGTTATACACCTAGCATGGTTATATACCTAGCATGGTTATATACCTAGCATGGTTATATATCTAGCATGGTTATATACCTAGCATAGTTATACACCTAGCATGGTTATACAATTAGCATGGTTATATACCTAGCATAGTTATACACCTAGCATGGTTATACACCTAGCATGGTTATATACCTAGCATGGTTATATACCTAGCATGGTTATATACCTAGCATGGTTATATACCTAGCATAGTTATACACCTAGCATGGTTATACAATTAGCATCGTTATACACCTAGCATGGTTATACACCTAGCATGGTTATATACCTAGCATGGTTATATACCTAGCATGGTTATATACCTATACACCTAGCATGGTTATACAATTAGCATGGGTATACACCTAGCATGGTTATATACCTAGCATAGTTATACACCTAGCATGGTTATACACCTAGCATGGTTATATACCTAGCATGGTTATATACCTAGCATGGTTATATAACTAGCATGGTTATACACCTAGCATGGTTATATACCTAGCATGGTTATATACCTAGCATGGTTATATACCTAGCATGGTTATATACCTAGCATAGTTATACACCTAGCATGGTTATACAATTAGCATCGTTATACACCTAGCATGGTTATACACCTAGCATGGTTATATACCTAGCATGGTTATATACCTAGCATGGTTATATACCTGGCATAGTTATACACCTAGCATGGTTATACAATTAGCATGGTTATACACCTAGCATGGTTATATACCTAGCATGGTTATAGACCTAGCATGGTTATATACCTAGCATGGTTATACACCTAGCATGGTGATATACCTAGCATGGTTATACACCTAGCATGGTTATACACCTAACATGGTTATATACCTAGCATGGTTATATACCTAGCATGGTTATACAATTAGCATGGTTATACACCTAGCATGGTTATATACCTAGCTTGGTTATACACCTAGCATGGTTTTAATTATACCTAGCATGGTTATATACCTAGCGTGGTTATACACCTAGCATGGTTATATACCTAGCATGGTTATACACCTAGCATGGTTATACACCTAGCATGGTTATATACCTAGCATGGTTATATACCTAGCATGGTTATACAATTAGCATGGTTATACACCTAGCATGGTTATATACCTAGCATAGTTATACACTTAGCATGGTTATACACCTAGCATGGTTATATACCTAGCATGGTTATATACTTAGCATGGTTATATACCTAGCATGGTTATATACCTAGCATGGTTATATACCTAGCATGGTTATACACCTAGCATGGTTAAATACCTAGCATGTTTATATACCTAGCATGGTCATACACCTAGCATGGTTATATACTTAGCATGGTTATATACCTAGCATGGTTATATATCTAGCATGGTTATATACCTAGCATAGTTATACACCTAGCATGGTTATACAATTAGCATGGTTATACACCTAGCATGGTTATATACCTAGCATAGTTATACACCTAGTATGGTTATACACCTAGCATGGTTATATACCTAGCATGGTTATATACCTAGCATGGTTATATACCTAGCATGATTATATACCTAGCATAGTTATACACCTAGCATGGTTATACAATTAGCATGGTTATACACCTAGCATGGTTATACACCTAGCATGGTTATATACCTAGAATGGTTATACACCTAGCATGGTTATACACCTAGCATGGTTATACAATTAGCATGGTTATACACCTAGCATGGTTATATACCTAGCATGGTTATACACCTAGCATGGTTATACACCTAGCATGGTTATATACCTAGCATGGTTATATACCTAGCATTGTTATACACCTAGCATGCTTATACAATTAGCATTGTTATACACCTAGCATGGTTATATACCTAGCATAGTTATACACTTAGCATGGTTATACACCTATCATGGTTATATACCTAGCATGGTTATATACCTAGCATGGTTATATACCTAGCATGGTTATATACCTAGCATGGTTATATACCTAGCATAGTTATACACCTAGCATGCTTATACAATTAACATTGTTATACACCTAGCATGGTTATATACCTAGCATAGTTATACACTTAGCGTGGTTATACACCTATCATGGTTATATACCTAGCATGGTTATATACCTATCATGGTTATATACCTAGCATGGTTATATACCTAGCATGGTTATATACCTAGCATGGTTATATACCTAGCATGGTTATATACCTAGCATAGTTATACACCTAGCATGCTTATACAATTAGCATTGTTATACACCTATCATGGTTATATACCTAGCATGGTTATATACCTAGAATGGTTATATACCTAGCATGGTTATATACCTATATACCTAGCATGGTTATACAATTAGCATGGGTATACACCTAGCATGGTTATATACCTAGCATAGTTATACACCTAGCATGGTTATACACCTAGCATGGTTATATACCTAGCATGGTTATATACCTAGCATGGTTATATACCTAGCATGGTTATACACCTAGCATGGTTATATACCTAGCATGGTTATATACCTAGCATGGTTATATACCTAGCATGGTTATATACCTAGCATAGTTATACACCTAGCATGGTTATACAATTAGCATCGTTATACACCTAGCATGGTTATACACCTAGCATGGTTATACACCTAGCATGGTTATATACCTAGCATGGTTATATACCTAGCATGGTTATATACCTAGCATGGTTATATACCTGGCATAGTTATACACCTAGCATGGTTATACAATTAGCATGGTTATACACCTAGCATGGTTATATACCTAGCATGTTTATAGACCTAGCATGGTTATATACCTAGCATGGTTATACACCTAGCATGGTGATATACCTAGCATGGTTATATACCTAGCATGGTTATATACCTAGCATGGTTATATACCTAGCATAGTTATACACCTAGCATGGTTATACAATTAGCATGGTTATACACCTAGCATTGTTATATACCTAGCATAGCTATACACCTAGCATGGTTATACACCTAGCATGGTTATATACCTAGCATGGTTATATACCTAGCATGGTTATATACCTAGCATGGTTATACACCTAGCATGGTTATATACCTAGCATGGTTATATACCTAGCATGGTTATATACCTAGCATGGTTATATACCTAGCATGGTTATACACCTAGCATGGTTATACAATTAGCATGGTTATACACCTAGCATGGTTATATACCTAGCATAGTTATACACCTAGCATGGTTATACACCTAGCATGGTTATATACCTAGCATGGTTATATACCTAGCATGGTTATATACCTAGCATGGTTATATACCTAGCATAGTTATACACCTAGCATGGTTATACAATTAGCATCGTTATACACCTAGCATGGTTATACACCTAGCATGGTTATATACCTAGCATGGTTATATACCTAGCATGGTTATATACCTGGCATAGTTATACACCTAGCATGGTTATACAATTAGCATGGTTATACACCTAGCATGGTTATATACCTAGCATGGTTATAGACCTAGCATGGTTATATACCTAGCATGGTTATACACCTAGCATGGTGATATACCTAGCATGGTTATACACCTAGCATGGTTATACACCTAGCATGGTTATATACCTAGCATGGTTATATACCTAGCATGGTTATACAATTAGCATGGTTATACACCTAACATGGTTATATACCTAGCATAGTTATACACCTAGCATGGTTATACACCTAGCATGGTTATATACCTAGCTTGGTTATACACCTAGCATGGTTTTAATTATACCTAGCATGGTTATATACCTAGCGTGGTTATACACCTAGCATGGTTATATACCTAGCATGGTTATACACCTAGCATGGTTATACACCTAGCATGGTTATATACCTAGCATGGTTATATACCTAGCATGGTTATACAATTAGCATGGTTATACACCTAGCATGGTTATATACCTAGCATAGTTATACACTTAGCATGGTTATACACCTAGCATGGTTATATACCTAGCATGGTTATATACTTAGCATGGTTATATACCTAGCATGGTTATATACCTAGCATGGTTATATACCTAGCATGGTTATACACCTAGCATGGTTATATACCTAGCATGTTTATATACCTAGCATGGTCATACACCTAGCATGGTTATATACTTAGCATGGTTATATACCTAGCATGGTTATATATCTAGCATGGTTATATACCTAGCATAGTTATACACCTAGCATGGTTATACAATTAGCATGGTTATACACCTAGCATGGTTATATACCTAGCATAGTTATACACCTAGTATGGTTATACACCTAGCATGGTTATATACCTAGCATGGTTATATACCTAGCATGGTTATATACCTAGCATGATTATATACCTAGCATAGTTATACACCTAGCATGGTTATACAATTAGCATGGTTATACACCTAGAATGGTTATACACCTAGCATGGTTATATACCTAGCATGGTTATACACCTAGCATGGTTATACACCTAGCATGGTTATACAATTAGCATGGTTATACACCTAGCATGGTTATATACCTAGCATGGTTATACACCTAGCATGGTTATACACCTAGCATGGTTATATACCTAGCATGGTTATATACCTAGCATTGTTATACACCTAGCATGCTTATACAATTAGCATTGTTATACACCTAGCATGGTTATATACCTAGCATAGTTATACACTTAGCATGGTTATACACCTATCATGGTTATATACCTAGCATGGTTATATACCTAGCATGGTTATATACCTAGCATGGTTATATACCTAGCATGGTTATATACCTAGCATAGTTATACACCTAGCATGCTTATACAATTAACATTGTTATACACCTAGCATGGTTATATACCTAGCATAGTTAACACTTAGCATGGTTATACACCTATCATGGTTATATACCTAGCATGGTTATATACCTAGCATGGTTATATACCTAGCATGGTTATATACCTAGCATGGTTATATACCTAGCATGGTTATATACCTAGCATGGTTATATACCTAGCATAGTTATACACCTAGCATGCTTATACAATTAGCATTGTTATACACCTATCATGGTTATATACCTAGCATGGTTATATACCTAGAATGGTTATATACCTAGCATGGTTATATACCTATACACCTAGCATGGTTATACAATTAGCATGGGTATACACCTAGCATGGTTATATACCTAGCATAGTTATACACATAGCATGGTTATACACCTAGCATGGTTATATACCTAGCATGGTTATATACCTAGCATGGTTATATACCTAGCATGGTTATACACCTAGCATGGTTATATACCTAGCATGGTTATATACCTAGCATGGTTATATACCTAGCATGGTTATATACCTAGCATAGTTATACACCTAGCATGGTTATACAATTAGAATCGTTATACACCTAGCATGGTTATACACCTAGCATGGTTATACACCTAGCATGGTTATATACCTAGCATGGTTATATACCTAGCATGGTTATATACCTAGCATGGTTATATACCTGGCATAGTAATACACCTAGCATGGTTATACAATTAGCATGGTTATACACCTAGCATGGTTATACACCTAGCATGGTTATACACCTAGCATGGTTATACAATTAGCATGGTTATACACCTAGCATGGTTATATACCTAGCATGGTTATACACCTAGCATGGTTATACACCTAGCATGGTTATATACCTAGCATGGTTATATACCTAGCATTGTTATACACCTAGCATGCTTATACAATTAGCATTGTTATACACCTAGCATGGTTATATACCTAGCATAGTTATACACTTAGCATGGTTATACACCTATCATGGTTATATACCTAGCATGGTTATATACCTAGCATGGTTATATACCTAGCATGGTTATATACCTAGCATGGTTATATACCTAGCATAGTTATACACCTAGCATGCTTATACAATTAACATTGTTATACACCTAGCATGGTTATATACCTAGCATAGTTATACACTTAGCATGGTTATACACCTATCATGGTTATATACCTAGCATGGTTATATACCTAGCATGGTTATATACCTAGCATGGTTATATACCTAGCATGGTTATATACCTAGCATGGTTATATACCTAGCATGGTTATATACCTATACACCTAGCATGGTTATACAATTAGCATGGGTATACACCTAGCATGGTTATATACCTAGCATAGTTATACACCTAGCATGGTTATACACCTAGCATGGTTATATACCTAGCATGGTTATATACCTAGCATGGTTATATACCTAGCATGGTTATACACCTAGCATGGTTATATACCTAGCATGGTTATATACCTAGCATGGTTATATACCTAGCATGGTTATATACCTAGCATAGTTATACACCTAGCATGGTTATACAATTAGCATCGTTATACACCTAGCATGGTTATACACCTAGCATGGTTATACACCTAGCATGGTTATATACCTAGCATGGTTATATACCTAGCATGGTTATATACCTAGCATGGTTATATACCTGGCATAGTTATACACCTAGCATGGTTATACAATTAGCATGGTTATACACCTAGCATGGTTATATACCTAGCATGTTTATAGACCTAGCATGGTTATATACCTAGCATGGTTATACACCTAGCATGGTGATATACCTAGCATGGTTATATACCTAGCATGGTTATATACCTAGCATGGTTATATACCTAGCATAGTTATACACCTAGCATGGTTATACAATTAGCATGGTTATACACCTAGCATTGTTATATACCTAGCATAGCTATACACCTAGCATGGTTATACACCTAGCATGGTTATATACCTAGCATGGTTATATACCTAGCATGGTTATATACCTAGCATGGTTATACACCTAGCATGGTTATATACCTAGCATGGTTATATACCTAGCATGGTTATATACCTAGCATGGTTATATACCTAGCATGGTTATACACCTAGCATGGTTATACAATTAGCATGGTTATACACCTAGCATGGTTATACACCTAGCATAGTTATACACCTAGCATGGTTATACACCTAGCATGGTTATATACCTAGCATGGTTATATACCTAGCATGGTTATATACCTAGCATGGTTATATACCTAGCATAGTTATACACCTAGCATGGTTATACAATTAGCATCGTTATACACCTAGCATGGTTATACACCTAGCATGGTTATATACCTAGCATGGTTATATACCTAGCATGGTTATATACCTGGCATAGTTATACACCTAGCATGGTTATACAATTAGCATGGTTATACACCTAGCATGGTTATATACCTAGCATGGTTATAGACCTAGCATGGTTATATACCTAGCATGGTTATACACCTAGCATGGTGATATACCTAGAATGGTTATACACCTAGCATGGTTATACACCTAGCATGGTTATATACCTAGCATGGTTATATACCTAGCATGGTTATACAATTAGCATGGTTATACACCTAACATGGTTATATACCTAGCATAGTTATACACCTAGCATGGTTATACACCTAGCAAGGTTATATACCTAGCTTGGTTATACACCTAGCATGGTTTTAATTATACCTAGCATGGTTATATACCTAGCGTGGTTATACACCTAGCATGGTTATATACCTAGCATGGTTATACACCTAGCATGGTTATACACCTAGCATGGTTATATACCTAGCATGGTTATATACCTAGCATGGTTATACAATTAGCATGGTTATACACCTAGCATGGTTATATACCTAGCATAGTTATACACTTAGCATGGTTATACACCTAGCATGGTTATATACCTAGCATGGTTATATACTTAGCATGGTTATATACCTAGCATGGTTATATACCTAGCATGGTTATATACCTAGCATGGTTATACACCTAGCATGGTTATATACCTAGCATGTTTATATACCTAGCATGGTCATACACCTAGCATGGTTATATACTTAGCATGGTTATATACCTAGCATGGTTATATATCTAGCATGGTTATATACCTAGCATAGTTATACACCTAGCATGGTTATACAATTAGCATGGTTATACACCTAGCATGGTTATATACCTAGCATAGTTATACACCTAGTATGGTTATACACCTAGCATGGTTATATACCTAGCATGGTTATATACCTAGCATGGTTATATACCTAGCATGATTATATACCTAGCATAGTTATACACCTAGCATGGTTATACAATTAGCATGGTTATACACCTAGCATGGTTATACACCTAGCATGGTTATATACCTAGCATGGTTATACACCTAGCATGGTTATACACCTAGCATGGTTATACAATTAGCATGGTTATACACCTAGCATGGTTATATACCTAGCATGGTTATACACCTAGCATGGTTATACACCTAGCATGGTTATATACCTAGCATGGTTATATACCTAGCATTGTTATACACCTAGCATGCTTATACAATTAGCATTGTTATACACCTAGCATGGTTATATACCTAGCATAGTTATACACTTAGCATGGTTATACACCTATCATGGTTATATACCTAGCATGGTTATATACCTAGCATGGTTATATACCTAGCATGGTTATATACCTAGCATGGTTATATACCTAGCATAGTTATACACCTAGCATGCTTATACAATTAACATTGTTATACACCTAGCATGGTTATATACCTAGCATAGTTATACACTTAGCATGGTTATACACCTATCATGGTTATATACCTAGCATGGTTATATACCTAGCATGGTTATATACCTAGCATGGTTATATACCTAGCATTGTTATATACCTAGCATGGTTATATACCTAGCATGGTTATATACCTAGCATAGTTATACACCTAGCATGCTTATACAATTAGCATTGTTATACACCTATCATGGTTATATACCTAGCATGGTTATATACCTAGAATGGTTATATACCTAGCATGGTTATATACCTATACACCTAGCATGGTTATACAATTAGCATGGGTATACACCTAGCATGGTTATATACCTAGCATAGTTATACACCTAGCATGGTTATACACCTAGCATGGTTATATACCTAGCATGGTTATATACCTAGCATGGTTATATACCTAGCATGGTTATACACCTAGCATGGTTATATACCTAGCATGGTTATATACCTAGCATGGTTATATACCTAGCATGGTTATATACCTAGCATAGTTATACACCTAGCATGGTTATACAATTAGCATCGTTATACACCTAGCATGGTTATACACCTAGCATGGTTATACACCTAGCATGGTTATATACCTAGCATGGTTATATACCTAGCATGGTTATATACCTAGCATGGTTATATACCTGGCATAGTTATACACCTAGCATGGTTATACAATTAGCATGGTTATACACCTAGCATGGTTATATACCTAGCATGTTTATAGACCTAGCATGGTTATATACCTAGCATGGTTATACACCTAGCATGGTGATATACCTAGCATGGTTATATACCTAGCATGGTTATATACCTAGCATGGTTATATATCTAGCATAGTTATACACCTAGCATGGTTATACAATTAGCATGGTTATACACCTAGCATTGTTATATACCTAGCATAGCTATACACCTAGCATGGTTATACACCTAGCATGGTTATATACCTAGCATGGTTATATACCTAGCATGGTTATATACCTAGCATGGTTATACACCTAGCATGGTTATATACCTAGCATGGTTATATACCTAGCATGGTTATATACCTAGCATGGTTATATACCTAGCATGGTTATACACCTAGCATGGTTATACAATTAGCATGGTTATACACCTAGCATGGTTATATACCTAGCATAGTTATACACCTAGCATGGTTATACACCTAGCATGGTTATATACCTAGCATGGTTATATACCTAGCATGGTTATATACCTAGCATGGTTATATACCTAGCATAGTTATACACCTAGAATGGTTATACAATTAGCATGGTTATACACCTAGCATGTTTATATACCTAGCATGGTTATACACCGAGCATGGTTATACACCTAGCATGGTTATATACCTAGCATGGTTATATACCTAGCATGGTTATACAATTAGCATGGTTATACACCTAGCATGGTTATATACTAGCATAGTTATACACCTAGCATGGTTATACACCTAGCATGGTTATATACCTAGCATGGTTATATACCTAGCATGGTTATATACCTAGCATGGTTATATACCTAGCATGGTTATATACCTAGCATTGTTATACACCTAGCATGGTTATATACCTAGCATGGTTATATACCTAGCATGGTCATACACCTAGCATGGTTATATACTTAGCATGGTTATATACCTAGCATGGTTATATACCTAGCATGGTTATATACCTAGCATAGTTATACACCTAGCATGGTTATACAATTAGCATGGTTATACACCTAGCATGGTTATATACCTAGCATAGTTATACACCTAGTATGGTTATACACCTAGCATGGTTATATACCTAGCATGGTTATATACCTAGCATGGTTATATACCTAGCATGGTTATATACCTAGCATGGTTATACACCTAGCATGGTTATACAATTAGTATGGTTATACACCTAGCATGGTTATATACCTAGCATACTTATACACCTAGCATGGTTATACACCTAGCATGGTTATATACCTAGCATGGTTATACACCTAGCATGGTTATACACCTAGCATGGTTATATACCTAGCATGGTTATATACCTAGCATGGTTATATACCTAGCATGGTTATATACCTAGCATGGTTATATACCTAGCATAGTTATACTCCTAGCATGGTTATACAATTAGCATGGTTATACACCTAGCATGGTTATATACCTAGCATGGTTATATACCTAGCATAGTTATACACCTAGCATGGTTATACACCTAGCATGGTTATATACCTAGCATGGTTATATACCTAGCATGGTTATATACCTAGCATGGTTATATACCTAGCATGGTTATATACCTAGCATAGTTATACACCTAGCATGGTTATACAATTAGCATGGTTATACACCTAGCATGGTTATATACCTAGCATGGTTATATACCTAGCATAGTTATACACCTAGCATGGTTATACACCTAGCGTGGTTATACACCTAGCATGGTTATATACCTAGCATGGTTATATACCTAGCATGGTTATATACCTAGCATGGTTATATACCTATACACCTAGCATGCTTATACAATTAGCATGCTTATACAATTGGCATGGATATACACCTAGCATGGTTATATACCTAGCATAGTTATACACTTAGCATGGTTATACACCTATCATGGTTATATACCTAGCATGGTTATATACCTAGCATGGTTATATACCTAGCATGGTTATATACCTAGCATAGTTATATACCTTGCATGGTTATACAATTAGCATGGTTATACACCTAGCATGGTTATATACCTAGCAGAGTTATACACCTAGCATGGTTATACACCTAGCATGGTTATATAACTAGCATGGTTATATACCTAGCATGGTTATATACCTAGCATGGTTATACACCTAGCATGGTTATATACCTAGCATGGTTATATACCTAGCATGGTTATATACCTAGCATGGTTATATACCTAGCATAGTTATACACCTAGCATGGTTATACAATTAGCATGGTTATACACCTAGCATGGTTATATACCTAGCATAGTTATACACCTAGCATGGTTATACACCTAGCATGGTTATACAATTAGCATGGTTATACACCTAGCATGGTTATATACCTAGCATAGTTATACACCTAGCATGGTTATACACCTAGCATGGTTATATACCTAGCATGGTTATACACCTAGCAAGGTTATACACCTAGCATAGTTATACACCTAGCATGGTTATACAATTAGCATGGTTATACACCTAGCATGGTTATATACCTAGCATAGTTATACACCTAGCATGGTTATACACCTAGCATGGTTATATACCTAGCATGGTTATACACCTAGCAAGGTTATACACCTAGCATGGTTATATACCTAGCATCATGGTTATACACCTAGCATGGTTATATACCTAGCTTGGTTATACACCTAGCATGGTTATAATTATACCTAGCATGGTTATATACCTAGCGTGGTTATACACCTAGCATGGTTATATACCTAGCATAGTTATACACCTAGCATGGTTATACAATTAGCATGGTTATACACCTAACATGGTTATATACCTAGCATAGTTATACACCTAGCATGGTTATACACCTCGCATGGTTATATACCTAGCTTGGTTATACACCTAGCATGGTTATAATTATACCTAGCATGGTTATATACCTAGCGTGGTTATACACCTAGCATGGTTATATACCTAGCATGGTTATACACCTAGCATGGTTATACACCTAGCATGGTTATATACCTAGCATGGTTATATACCTATCATGGTTATACAATTAGCATGGTTATACACCTAGCATGGTAATATACCTAGCATAGTTATACACTTAGCATGGTTATACACCTAGCATGTTTATATACCTAGCATGGTTATATACTTAGCATGGTTATATACCTAGCATGGTTATATACCTAGCATGGTTATATACCTAGCATGGTTATACACCTAGCATGGTTATATACCTAGCATGTTTATATACCTAGCATGGTCATACACCTAGCATGGTTATATACTTAGCATGGTTATATACCTAGCATGGTTATATATCTAGCATGGTTATATACCTAGCATAGTTATACACCTAGCATGGTTATACAATTAGCATGGTTATACACCTCGCATGGTTATATACCTAGCATAGTTATACACCTAGTATGGTTATACACCTAGCATGGTTATATACCTAGCATGGTTATATACCTAGCATGGTTATATACCTAGCATGATTATATACCTAGCATAGTTATACACCTAGCATGGTTATACAATTAGCATGGTTATACACCTAGCATGGTTATACACCTAGCATGGTTATATACCTAGCATGGTTATACACCTAGCATGGTTATACACCTAGCATGGTTATACAATTAGCATGGTTATACACCTAGCATGGTTATATACCTAGCATGGTTATACACCTAGCATGGTTATACACCTAGCATGGTTATATACCTAGCATGGTTATATACCTAGCATTGTTATACACCTAGCATGCTTATACAATTAGCATTGTTATACACCTAGCATGGTTATATACCTAGCATAGTTATACACTTAGCATGGTTATACACCTATCATGGTTATATACCTAGCATGGTTATATACCTAGCATGGTTATATACCTAGCATGGTTATATACCTAGCATGGTTATATACCTAGCATAGTTATACACCTAGCATGCTTATACAATTAACATTGTTATACACCTAGCATGGTTATATACCTAGCATAGTTATATACTTAGCATGGTTATACACCTATCATGGTTATATACCTAGCATGGTTATATACCTAGCATGGTTATATACCTAGCATGGTTATATACCTAGCATGGTTATATACCTAGCATGGTTATATACCTAGCATGGTTATATACCTAGCATAGTTATACACCTAGCATGCTTATACAATTAGCATTGTTATACACCTATCATGGTTATATACCTAGCATGGTTATATACCTAGAATGGTTATATACCTAGCATGGTTATATACCTATACACCTAGCATGGTTATACAATTAGCATGGGTATACACCTAGCATGGTTATATACCTAGCATAGTTATACACCTAGCATGGTTATACACCTAGCATGGTTATATACCTAGCATGGTTATATACCTAGCATGGTTATATACCTAGCATGGTTATATACCTAGCATGGTTATATACCTAGCATAGTTATATACCTTGCATGGTTATACAATTAGCATGGTTATACACCTAGCATGGTTATATACCTAGCAGAGTTATACACCTAGCATGGTTATACACCTAGCATGGTTATATAACTAGCATGGTTATATACCTAGCATGGTTATATACCTAGCATGGTTATACACCTAGCATGGTTATATACCTAGCATGGTTATATACCTAGCATGGTTATATACCTAGCATGGTTATATACCTAGCATAGTTATACACCTAGCATGGTTATACAATTAGCATGGTTATACACCTAGCATGGTTATATACCTAGCATAGTTATACACCTAGCATGGTTATACACCTAGCATGGTTATACAATTAGCATGGTTATACACCTAGCATGGTTATATACCTAGCATAGTTATACACCTAGCATGGTTATACACCTAGCATGGTTATATACCTAGCATGGTTATACACCTAGCAAGGTTATACACCTAGCATAGTTATACACCTAGCATGGTTATACAATTAGCATGGTTATACACCTAGCATGGTTATATACCTAGCATAGTTATACACCTAGCATGGTTATACACCTAGCATGGTTATATACCTAGCATGGTTATACACCTAGCAAGGTTATACACCTAGCATGGTTATATACCTAGCATCATGGTTATACACCTAGCATGGTTATATACCTAGCTTGGTTATACACCTAGCATGGTTATAATTATACCTAGCATGGTTATATACCTAGCGTGGTTATACACCTAGCATGGTTATATACCTAGCATAGTTATACACCTAGCATGGTTATACAATTAGCATGGTTATACACCTAACATGGTTATATACCTAGCATAGTTATACACCTAGCATGGTTATACACCTCGCATGGTTATATACCTAGCTTGGTTATACACCTAGCATGGTTATAATTATACCTAGCATGGTTATATACCTAGCGTGGTTATACACCTAGCATGGTTATATACCTAGCATGGTTATACACCTAGCATGGTTATACACCTAGCATGGTTATATACCTAGCATGGTTATATACCTATCATGGTTATACAATTAGCATGGTTATACACCTAGCATGGTAATATACCTAGCATAGTTATACACTTAGCATGGTTATACACCTAGCATGTTTATATACCTAGCATGGTTATATACTTAGCATGGTTATATACCTAGCATGGTTATATACCTAGCATGGTTATATACCTAGCATGGTTATACACCTAGCATGGTTATATACCTAGCATGTTTATATACCTAGCATGGTCATACACCTAGCATGGTTATATACTTAGCATGGTTATATACCTAGCATGGTTATATATCTAGCATGGTTATATACCTAGCATAGTTATACACCTAGCATGGTTATACAATTAGCATGGTTATACACCTCGCATGGTTATATACCTAGCATAGTTATACACCTAGTATGGTTATACACCTAGCATGGTTATATACCTAGCATGGTTATATACCTAGCATGGTTATATACCTAGCATGATTATATACCTAGCATAGTTATACACCTAGCATGGTTATACAATTAGCATGGTTATACACCTAGCATGGTTATACACCTAGCATGGTTATATACCTAGCATGGTTATACACCTAGCATGGTTATACACCTAGCATGGTTATACAATTAGCATGGTTATACACCTAGCATGGTTATATACCTAGCATGGTTATACACCTAGCATGGTTATACACCTAGCATGGTTATATACCTAGCATGGTTATATACCTAGCATTGTTATACACCTAGCATGCTTATACAATTAGCATTGTTATACACCTAGCATGGTTATATACCTAGCATAGTTATACACTTAGCATGGTTATACACCTATCATGGTTATATACCTAGCATGGTTATATACCTAGCATGGTTATATACCTAGCATGGTTATATACCTAGCATGGTTATATACCTAGCATAGTTATACACCTAGCATGCTTATACAATTAACATTGTTATACACCTAGCATGGTTATATACCTAGCATAGTTATATACTTAGCATGGTTATACACCTATCATGGTTATATACCTAGCATGGTTATATACCTAGCATGGTTATATACCTAGCATGGTTATATACCTAGCATGGTTATATACCTAGCATGGTTATATACCTAGCATGGTTATATACCTAGCATAGTTATACACCTAGCATGCTTATACAATTAGCATTGTTATACACCTATCATGGTTATATACCTAGCATGGTTATATACCTAGAATGGTTATATACCTAGCATGGTTATATACCTATACACCTAGCATGGTTATACAATTAGCATGGGTATACACCTAGCATGGTTATATACCTAGCATAGTTATACACCTAGCATGGTTATACACCTAGCATGGTTATATACCTAGCATGGTTATATACCTAGCATGGTTATACAATTAGCATGGTTATACACCTAGCATGGTTATATACCTAGCATAGTTATACACCTAGTATGGTTATACACCTTGCATGGTTATATACCTAGCATGGTTATATACCTAGCATGGTTATATACCTAGCATGGTTATATACCTAGCATGGTTATACACCTAGCATGGTTATACAATTAGTATGGTTATACACCTAGCATGGTTATATACCTAGCATACTTATATACCTAGCATGGTTATATACCTAGCATGGTTATATACCTAGCATAGTTATACACCTAGAATGGTTATACAATTAGCATGGTTATACACCTAGCATGTTTATATACCTAGCATGGTTATACACCTAGCATGGTTATACACCTAGCATGGTTATATACCTAGCATGGTTATATACCTAGCATGGTTATACAATTAGCATGGTTATACACCTAGCATGGTTATATACCTAGCATAGTTATACACCTAGCATGGTTATACACCTAGCATGGTTATATACCTAGCATGGTTATATACCTAGCATGGTTATATACCTAGCATGGTTATATACCTAGCATGGTTATATACCTAGCATTGTTATACACCTAGCATGGTTATATACCTAGCATGGTTATATACCTAGCATGGTCATACACCTAGCATGGTTATATACTTAGCATGGTTATATACCTAGCATGGTTATATACCTAGCATGGTTATATACCTAGCATAGTTATACACCTAGCATGGTTATACAATTAGCATGGTTATACACCTAGCATGGTTATATACCTAGCATAGTTATACACCTAGTATGGTTATACACCTAGCATGGTTATATACCTAGCATGGTTATATACCTAGCATGGTTATATACCTAGCATGGTTATATACCTAGCATGGTTATACACCTAGCATGGTTATACAATTAGTATGGTTATACACCTAGCATGGTTATATACCTAGCATACTTATACACCTAGCATGGTTATACACCTAGCATGGTTATATACCTAGCATGGTTATACACCTAGCATGGTTATACACCTAGCATGGTTATATACCTAGCATGGTTATATACCTAGCATGGTTATATATCTAGCATGGTTATATACCTAGCATGGTTATATACCTAGCATAGTTATACTCCTAGCATGGTTATACAATTAGCATGGTTATACACCTAGCATGGTTATATACCTAGCATGGTTATATACCTAGCATAGTTATACACCTAGCATGGTTATACACCTAGCATGGTTATATACCTAGCATGGTTATATACCTAGCATGGTTATATACCTAGCATGGTTATATACCTAGCATGGTTATATACCTAGCATAGTTATACACCTAGCATGGTTATACAATTAGCATGGTTATACACCTAGCATGGTTATATACCTAGCATGGTTATATACCTAGCATAGTTATACACCTAGCATGGTTATACACCTAGCGTGGTTATACACCTAGCATGGTTATATACCTAGCATGGTTATATACCTAGCATGGTTATATACCTAGCATGGTTATATACCTAGCATAGTTATACACCTAGCATGCTTATACAATTAGCATGCTTATACAATTGGCATGGATATACACCTAGCATGGTTATATACCTAGCATAGTTATACACTTAGCATGGTTATACACCTATCATGGTTATATACCTAGCATGGTTATATACCTAGCATGGTTATATACCTAGCATGGTTATATACCTAGCATAGTTATACACCTTGCATGGTTATACAATTAGCATGGTTATACACCTAGCATGGTTATATACCTAGCATAGTTATACACCTAGCATGGTTATACACCTAGCATGGTTATATAACTAGCATGGTTATATACCTAGCATGGTTATATACCTAGCATGGTTATACACCTAGCATGGTTATATACCTAGCATGGTTATATACCTAGCATGGTTATATACCTAGCATGGTTATATACCTAGCATAGTTATACACCTAGCATGGTTATACAATTAGCATGGTTATACACCTAGCATGGTTATATACCTAGCATAGTTATACACCTAGCATGGTTATACACCTAGCATGGTTATACACCTAGCATGGTTATATACCTAGCATGGTTATACACCTAGCATTGTTATATACCTAGCATGGTTATATACCTAGCATGGTTATATACCTAGCATGGTTATATACCTAGCATATTTATACACCTAGCATGGTTATACAATTAACATGGTTATACACCTAACATGGTTATATACCTAGCATAGCTATACACCTAGCATGGTTATACACCTAGCATGGTTATATACCTAGCATGGTTATATACCTAGCATGGTTATATACCTAGCATGGTTATACACCTAGCATGGTTATATACCTAGCATGGTTATATACCTAGCATGGTTATATACCTAGCATGGTTATATACCTTGCATGGTTATATACCTAGCATGGTTATATACCTAGCATGGTCATACACCTAGCATGGTTATATACTTAGCATGGTTATATACCTAGCATGGTTATACACCTAGCATGGTTATATACCTAGCATAGTTATACACCTAGCATGGTTATACAATTAGCATGGTTATACACCTAGCATGGTTATATACCTAGCATAGTTATACACCTAGTATGGTTATACACCTAGCATGGTTATATACCTAGCATGGTTATATACCTAGCATGGTTATATACCTAGCATGGTTATATACCTAGCATGGTTATACACATAGCATGGTTATACAATTAGTATGGTTATACACCTAGCATGGTTATATACCTAGCATACTTATACACCTAGCATGGTTATACACCTAGCATGGTTATATACCTAGCATGGTTATACACCTAGCATGGTTATACACCTAGCATGGTTATATACCTAGCATGGTTATATACCTAGCATGGTTATATACCTAGCATGGTTATATACATAGCATGGTTATATACCTAGCATAGTTATACACCTAGCATGGTTATACAATTAGCATGGTTATACACCTAGCATGGTTATATACCTAGCATGGTTATATACCTAGCATAGTTATACACCTAGCATGGTTATACACCTAGCATGGTTATATACCTAGCATGGTTATATACCTAGCATGGTTATATACCTAGCATGGTTATATACCTAGCATGGTTATATACCTAGCATAGTTATACACCTAAAATGGTTATACAATTAGCATGGTTATACACCTAGCATGGTTATATACCTAGCATGGTTATATACCTAGCATAGTTATACACCTAGCATGGTTATACACCTAGCATGGTTATACACCTAGCATGGTTATATACCTAGCATGGTTATATACCTAGCATGGTTATATACCTAGCATGGTTATATACCTAGCATAGTTATACACCTAGCATGCTTATACAATTAGCATGCTTATACAATTGGCATGGATATACACCTAGCATGGTTATATACCTAGCATAGTTATGCACTTAGCATGGTTATACACCTATCATGGTTATATACCTAGCATGGTTATATACCTAGCATGGTTATATACCTAGCGTGGTTATATACCTAGCATAGTTTTACACCTTGCATGGTTATACAATTAGCATGGTTATACACCTAGCATGGTTATATACCTAGCATAGTTATACACCTAGCATGGTTATACACCTAGCATGGTTATATACCTAGCATGGTTATATACCTAGCATGGTTATATACCTAGCATGGTTATACACCTAGCATGGTTATATACCTAGCATGGTTATATACCTAGCATGGTTATATACCTAGCATGGTTATATACCTAGCATAGTTATACACCTAGCATGGTTATACAATTAGCATGGTTATACACCTAGCATGGTTATATACCTAGCATAGTTATACACCTAGCATGGTTATACACCTAGCATGGTTATACACCTAGCATGGTTATACACCTAGCAAGGTTATACACCTAGCATGGTTATATACCTAGCATGGTTATATACCTAGCATGGTTGTATACCTAGCATGGTTATACACCTAGCATGGTTATATACCTAGCATGGTTATATACCTATCATGGTTATATACCTAGCATGGTTATATACCTAGCATAGTTATACACCTAGCATGGTTATACAATTAGCATGGTTATACACCTAGCATGGTTATATACCTAGCATGGTTATATACCTAGCATAGTTATACACCTAGCATGGTTATACACCTAGCATGGTTATACACCTAGCATGGTTATATACCTAGCATGGTTATATACCTAGCATGGTTATAAACCTAGCATGGTTATATACCTAGCATAGTTATACACCTAGCATGCTTATACAATTAGCATGCTTATACAATTGGCATGGATATACACCTAGCATGGTTATATACCTAGCATAGTTATGCACTTAGCATGGTTATACACCTATCATGGTTATATACCTAGCATGGTTATATACCTAGCATGGTTATATACCTAGCATGGTTATATACCTAGCATAGTTATACACCTTGCATGGTTATACAATTAGCATGGTTATACACCTAGCATGGTTATATACCTAGCATAGTTATACACCTAGCATGGTTATACACCTAGCATGGTTATATACCTAGCATGGTTATATACCTAGCATGGTTATATACCTAGCATGGTTATACACCTAGCATGGTTATATACCTAGCATGGTTATATACCTAGCATGGTTATATACCTAGCATGGTTATATACCTAGCATAGTTATACACCTAGCATGGTTATACAATTAGCATGGTTATACACCTAGCATGGTTATATACCTAGCATAGTTATACACCTAGCATGGTTATACACCTAGCATGGTTATACACCTAGCATGGTTATACACCTAGCAAGGTTATACACCTAGCATGGTTATATACCTAGCATGGTTATATACCTAGCATGGTTGTATACCTAGCATGGTTATACACCTAGCATGGTTATATACCTAGCATGGTTATATACCTAGCATGGTTATATACCTAGCATGGTTATATACCTAGCATAGTTATACACCTAGCATGGTTATACAATTAGCATGGTTATACACCTAGCATGGTTATATACCTAGCATAGTTATACACCTAGCATGGTTATACACCTAGCATGGTTATATACCTAGCATGGTTATACACCTAGCAAGGTTATACACCTAGCATAGTTATATACCTAACATCATGGTTATACACCTAGCATGGTTATATACCTAGCTTGGTTATACACCTAGCATGGTTATAATTATACCTAGCATGGTTATATACCTAGCGTGGTTATACACCTAGCATGGTTATATACCTAGCATAGTTATACACCTAGCATGGTTATACAATTAGCATGGTTATACACCTAACATGGTTATATACCTAGCATAGTTATACACCTAGCATGGTTATACACCTAGCATGGTTATATACCTAGCTTGGTTATACACCTAGCATGGTTATATACCTAGCATAGTTATACACCTTGCATGGTTATACACCTAGCATGGTTATATACCTAGCATAGTTATACACCTAGCATGGTTATACACCTAGCATGGTTATATACCTAGCATAGTTATACACCTAGCATGGTTATACAATTAGCATGGTTATACACCTAGCATGGTTATATACCTAGCATAGTTATACACCTAGCATGGTTATACACCTAGCATGGTTATACACCTAGCATGGTTATACACCTAGCAAGGTTATACACCTAGCATGGTTATATACCTAGCATGGTTATATACCTAGCATGGTTGTATACCTAGCATGGTTATACACCTAGCATGGTTATATACCTAGCATGGTTATATACCTATCATGGTTATATACCTAGCATGGTTATATACCTAGCATAGTTATACACCTAGCATGGTTATACAATTAGCATGGTTATACACCTAGCATGGTTATATACCTAGCATGGTTATATACCTAGCATAGTTATACACCTAGCATGGTTATACACCTAGCATGGTTATACACCTAGCATGGTTATATACCTAGCATGGTTATATACCTAGCATGGTTATAAACCTAGCATGGTTATATACCTAGCATAGTTATACACCTAGCATGCTTATACAATTAGCATGCTTATACAATTGGCATGGATATACACCTAGCATGGTTATATACCTAGCATAGTTATGCACTTAGCATGGTTATACACCTATCATGGTTATATACCTAGCATGGTTATATACCTAGCATGGTTATATACCTAGCATGGTTATATACCTAGCATAGTTATACACCTTGCATGGTTATACAATTAGCATGGTTATACACCTAGCATGGTTATATACCTAGCATAGTTATACACCTAGCATGGTTATACACCTAGCATGGTTATATACCTAGCATGGTTATATACCTAGCATGGTTATATACCTAGCATGGTTATACACCTAGCATGGTTATATACCTAGCATGGTTATATACCTAGCATGGTTATATACCTAGCATGGTTATATACCTAGCATAGTTATACACCTAGCATGGTTATACAATTAGCATGGTTATACACCTAGCATGGTTATATACCTAGCATAGTTATACACCTAGCATGGTTATACACCTAGCATGGTTATACACCTAGCATGGTTATACACCTAGCAAGGTTATACACCTAGCATGGTTATATACCTAGCATGGTTATATACCTAGCATGGTTGTATACCTAGCATGGTTATACACCTAGCATGGTTATATACCTAGCATGGTTATATACCTAGCATGGTTATATACCTAGCATGGTTATATACCTAGCATAGTTATACACCTAGCATGGTTATACAATTAGCATGGTTATACACCTAGCATGGTTATATACCTAGCATAGTTATACACCTAGCATGGTTATACACCTAGCATGGTTATATACCTAGCATGGTTATACACCTAGCAAGGTTATACACCTAGCATAGTTATATACCTAACATCATGGTTATACACCTAGCATGGTTATATACCTAGCTTGGTTATACACCTAGCATGGTTATAATTATACCTAGCATGGTTATATACCTAGCGTGGTTATACACCTAGCATGGTTATATACCTAGCATAGTTATACACCTAGCATGGTTATACAATTAGCATGGTTATACACCTAACATGGTTATATACCTAGCATAGTTATACACCTAGCATGGTTATACACCTAGCATGGTTATATACCTAGCTTGGTTATACACCTAGCATGGTTATATACCTAGCATAGTTATACACCTTGCATGGTTATACACCTAGCATGGTTATATACCTAGCATAGTTATACACCTAGCATGGTTATACACCTAGCATGGTTATATACCTAGCATGGTTATACACCTAGCAAGGTTATACACCTAGCATAGTTATATACCTAACATCATGGTTATACACCTAGCATGGTTATATACCTAGCTTGGTTATACACCTAGCATGGTTATAATTATACCTAGCATGGTTATATACCTAGCGTGGTTATACACCTAGCATGGTTATATACCTAGCTTAGTTATACACCTAGCATGGTTATACAATTAGCATGGTTATACACCTAACATGGTTATATACCTAGCATAGTTATACACCTAGCATGGTTATATACCTAGCATGGTTATATACCTAGCTTGGTTATACACCTAGCATGGTTATAATTATACCTAGCATGGTTATATACCTAGCGTGGTTATACACCTAGCATGGTTATATACCTAGCATGGTTATTCACCTAGCATGGTTATACACCTAGCATGGTTATATACCTAGCATGGTTATATACCTAGCATGGTTATACAATTAGCATGGTTATACACCTAGCATGGTTATATACCTAGCATAGTTATACACTTAGCATGGTTATACACCTAGCATGGTTATATACCTAGCATGGTTATATACTTAGCATGGTTATATACCTAGCATGGTTATATACCTAGCATGGTTATATACCTAGCATGGTTATACACCTAGCATGGTTATATACCTAGCATGTTTATATACCTAGCATGGTCATACACCTAGCATGGTTATATACTTAGCATGGTTATATACCTAGCATGGTTATATATCTAGCATGGTTATATACCTAGCATAGTTATACACCTAGCATGGTTATACAATTAGCATGGTTATACACCTAGCATGGTTATATACCTAGCATAGTTATACACCTAGTATGGTTATACACCTAGCATGGTTATATACCTAGCATGGTTATATACCTAGCATGGTTATATACCTAGCATGATTATATACCTAGCATAGTTATACACCTAGCATGGTTATACAATTAGCATGGTTATACAGCTAGCATGGTTATACACCTAGCATGGTTATATACCTAGCATGGTTATACACCTAGCATGGTTATACACCTAGCATGGTTATACAATTAGCATGGTTATACACCTAGCATGGTTATATACCTAGCATGGTTATACACCTAGCATGGTTATACACCTAGCATGGTTATATACCTAGCATGGTTATATACCTAGCATTGTTATACACCTAGCATGCTTATACAATTAGCATTGTTATACACCTAGCATGGTTATATACCTAGCATAGTTATACACTTAGCATGGTTATACACCTATCATGGTTATATACCTAGCATGGTTATATACCTAGCATGGTTATATACCTAGCATGGTTATATACCTAGCATGGTTATATACCTAGCATAGTTATACACCTAGCATGCTTATACAATTAACATTGTTATACACCTAGCATGGTTATATACCTAGCATAGTTATATACTTAGCATGGTTATACACCTATCATAGTTATATACCTAGCATGGTTATATACCTAGCATGGTTATATACCTAGCATGGTTATATACCTAGCATGGTTATATACCTAGCATGGTTATATACCTAGCATGGTTATATACCTAGCATAGTTATACACCTAGCATGCTTATACAATTAGCATTGTTATACACCTATCATGGTTATATACCTAGCATGGTTATATACCTAGAATGGTTATATACCTAGCATGGTTATACACCTAGCATGGTTATATACCTAGCATGGTTATATACCTAGCATGGTTATATACCTAGCATAGTTATACACCTAGCATGGTTATACACCTAGCATGGTTATATACCTAGCATGGTTATATACCTAGCATGGTTATATACCTAGCATGGTTATATACCTAGCATGGTTGTATAGCTAGCATAGTTATATACCTAGCATGGTTATACAATTAGCATAGTTATACACCTAGCATGGTTATACACCTAGCATGGTTATATACCTAGCATGGTTATACACCTAGCATGGTTATATACCTAGCTTGGTTATACACCTAGCATGGTTATAATTATACCTAGCATGGTTTTATACCTAGCGTGGTTATACACCTAGCATGGTTATATACCTAGCATGGTTATATACCTAGCATGGATATACACCTAGCATGGTAATATACCTAGCATGGTTATATACCTAGCATGGTTATACAATTAGCATGGTTATACACCTAACATGGTTATATACCTAGCATAGTTATACACCTAGCATGGTTATACACCTAGCATGGTTATATACCTAGCTTGGTTATACACCTAGCATGGTTATAATTATACCTAGCATGGTTATATACCTAGCGTGGTTATACACCTAGCATGGTTATATACCTAGCATGGTTATACACCTAGCATGGTTATACACCTAGCATGGTTATATACCTAGCATGGTTATATACCTAGCATGGTTATACAATTAGCATGGTTATACACCTAGCATGGTTATATACCTAGCATAGTTATACACTTAGCATGGTTATACACCTAGCATGGTTATATACCTAGCATGGTTATATACTTAGCATGGTTATATACCTAGCATGGTTATATACCTAGCATGGTTATATACCTAGCATGGTTATACACCTAGCATGGTTATATACCTAGCATGTTTATATACCTAGCATGGTCATACACCTAGCATGGTTATATACTTAGCATGGTTATATACCTAGCATGGTTATATATCTAGCATGGTTATATACCTAGCATAGTTATACACCTAGCATGGTTATACAATTAGCATGGTTATACACCTAGCATGGTTATATACCTAGCATAGTTATACACCTAGTATGGTTATACACCTAGCATGGTTATATACCTAGCATGGTTATATACCTAGCATGGTTATATACCTAGCATGATTATATACCTAGCATAGTTATACACCTAGCATGGTTATACAATTAGCATGGTTATACACCTAGCATGGTTATACACCTAGCATGGTTATATACCTAGCATGGTTATACACCTAGCATGGTTATACACCTAGCATGGTTATACAATTAGCATGGTTATACACCTAGCATGGTTATATACTTAGCATGGTTATACACCTAGCATGGTTATACACCTAGCATGATTATATACCTAGCATGGTTATATACCTAGCATTGTTATACACCTAGCATGCTTATACAATTAGCATTGTTATACACCTAGCATGGTTATATACCTAGCATAGTTATACACTTAGCATGGTTATACACCTATCATGGTTATATACCTAGCATGGTTATATACCTAGCATGGTTATATACCTAGCATGGTTATATACCTAGCATGGTTATATACCTAGCATAGTTATACACCTAGCATGCTTATACAATTAACATTGTTATACACCTAGCATGGTTATATACCTAGCATAGTTATACACTTAGCATGGTTATACACCTATCATGGTTATATACCTAGCATGGTTATATACCTAGCATGGTTATATACCTAGCATGGTTATATACCTAGCATGGTTATATACCTAGCATGGTTATATACCTAGCACGGTTATATACCTAGCATAGTTATACACCTAGCATGCTTATACAATTAGCATTGTTATACACCTATCATGGTTATATACCTAGCATGGTTATATACCTAGAATGGTTATATACCTAGCATGGTTATACAATTAGCATGGGTATACACCTAGCATGGTTATATACCTAGCATAGTTATACACCTAGCATGGTTATACACCTAGCATGGTTATACACCTAGCATGGTTATATACCTAGCATGGTTATATACCTAGCATGGTTATATACCTAGCATTAGCATGGTTATATACCTAGCATAGTTATACACCTAGCATGCTTATACAATTAGCATGGTTATATACCTAGCATGGTTATATACCTAGCATAGTTATATACTTAGCATGGTTATACACCTATCATGGTTATATACCTAGCATGGTTATATACCTAGCATGGTTATAATATAACCATGCTAGGTATATAACTATGCTAGGTATATTAAATATACCTAGCATGGTTATATACCTAGCATAGTTATACACCTAGCATGGTTATACAATTAGCATGGTTATACACCTAGCATGGTTATATACCTAGCATAGTTATACACCTAGCATGGTTATACACTGAGCATGGTTATATACCTAGCATGGTTATATACCTAGCGTGGTTATATACCTAGCATGGTTATACACCTAGCATGGTTATATACCTAGTATGGTTATATACCTAGCATGGTTATATACCTAGCATGGTTATATATCTGGCATAGTTATACACCTAGCATGGTTATACAATTAGCATGGTTATATACCTAGCATGGTTATATACCTAGCATGGTTATACACCTAGCATGGTTATATACCTAGTATGGTTATATACCTAGCATGGTTATATACCTAGCATGGTTATATACCTAGCATGGTTATACACCTAGCATTGTTATATACCTAGCATGGTTATATACCTAGCATGGTTATATACCTAGCATGGTTATATACCTAGCATATTTATACACCTAGCATGGTTATACAATTAACATGGTTATACACCTAACATGGTTATATACCTAGCATAGCTATACACCTAGCATGGTTATACACCTAGCATGGTTATATACCTAGCATGGTTATATACCTAGCATGGTTATATACCTAGCATGGTTATATACCTAGCATGGTTATACACCTAGCATGGTTATATACCTAGCATGGTTATATACCTAGCATGGTTATATACCTAGCATGGTTATATACCTAGAATGGTTATACACCTAGCATGGCTATACAATTAGCATGGTTATACACCTAGCATGGTTATATACCTAGCATAGTTATACACCTAGCATGGTTATACACCTAGCATGGTTATATACCTAGCATGGTTATATACCTAGCATGGTTATATACCTAGCATGGTTATATACCTAGCATAGTTATACACCTAGCATGGTTATACACCTAGCATGGTTATATACCTAGCATGGTTATACACCTAGCATGGTTATATACCTAGCTTGGTTATACACCTAGCATGGTTATAATTATACCTAGCATGGTTATATACCTAGCGTGGTTATACACCTAGCATGGTTATATACCTAGCATGGTTATACACCTAGCATGGTTATACACCTAGCATGGTTATATACCTAGCATGGTTATATACCTAGCATGGTTATACAATTAGCATGGTTATACACCTAACATGGTTATATACCTAGCATAGTTATACACCTAGCATGGTTATACACCTAGCATGGTTATATACCTAGCTTGGTTATACACCTAGCATGGTTATAATTATACCTAGCATGGTTATATACCTAGCGTGGTTATACACCTAGCATGGTTATATACCTAGCATGGTTATACACCTAGCATGGTTATACACCTAGCATGGTTATATACCTAGCATGGTTATATACCTAGCATGGTTATACAATTAGCATGGTTATACACCTAGCATGGTTATATACCTAGCATAGTTATACACTTAGCATGGTTATACACCTAGCATGGTTATATACCTAGCATGGTTATATACTTAGCATGGTTATATACCTAGCATGGTTATATACCTAGCATGGTTATATACCTAGCATGGTTATACACCTAGCATGGTTATATACCTAGCATGTTTATATACCTAGCATGGTCATACACCTAGCATGGTTATATACTTAGCATGGTTATATACCTAGCATGGTTATATATCTAGCATGGTTATATACCTAGCATAGTTATACACCTAGCATGGTTATACAATTAGCATGGTTATACACCTAGCATGGTTATATACCTAGCATAGTTATACACCTAGTATGGTTATACACCTAGCATGGTTATATACCTAGCATGGTTATATACCTAGCATGGTTATATACCTAGCATGGTTATATACCTAGCATGGTTATATACCTAGCATGGTTATATACCTAGCATGGTTATATACCTAGCATGATTATATACCTAGCATAGTTATACACCTAGCATGGTTATACAATTAGCATGGTTATACACCTAGCATGGTTATACACCTAGCATGGTTATATACCTAGCATGGTTATACACCTAGCATGGTTATACACCTAGCATGGTTATATACCTAGCATGGTTATATACCTAGCATGGTTATATACCTAGCATGATTATATACCTAGCATAGTTATACACCTAGCATGGTTATACAATTAGCATGGTTATACAGCTAGCATGGTTATACACCTAGCATGGTTATATACCTAGCATGGTTATACACCTAGCATGGTTATACACCTAGCATGGTTATACAATTAGCATGGTTATACACCTAGCATGGTTATATACCTAGCATGGTTATACACCTAGCATGGTTATACACCTAGCATGGTTATATACCTAGCATGGTTATATACCTAGCATTGTTATACACCTAGCATGCTTATACAATTAGCATTGTTATACACCTAGCATGGTTATATACCTAGCATAGTTATACACTTAGCATGGTTATACACCTATCATGGTTATATACTTAGCATGGTTATATACCTAGCATGGTTATATACCTAGCATGGTTATATACCTAGCATGGTTATATACCTAGCATAGTTATACACCTAGCATGCTTATACAATTAACATTGTTATACACCTAGCATGGTTATATACCTAGCATAGTTATATACTTAGCATGGTTATACACCTATCATAGTTATATACCTAGCATGGTTATATACCTAGCATGGTTATATACCTAGCATGGTTATATACCTAGCATGGTTATATACCTAGCATGGTTATATACCTAGCATGGTTATATACCTAGCATAGTTATACACCTAGCATGCTTATACAATTAGCATTGTTATACACCTATCATGGTTATATACCTAGCATGGTTATATACCTAGAATGGTTATATACCTAGCATGGTTATACACCTAGCATGGTTATATACCTAGCATGGTTATATACCTAGCATGGTTATATACCTAGCATAGTTATACACCTAGCATGGTTATACACCTAGCATGGTTATATACCTAGCATGGTTATATACCTAGCATGGTTATATACCTAGCATGGTTATATACCTAGCATGGTTGTATAGCTAGCATAGTTATATACCTAGCATGGTTATACAATTAGCATAGTTATACACCTAGCATGGTTATACACCTAGCATGGTTATATACCTAGCATGGTTATACACCTAGCATGGTTATATACCTAGCTTGGTTATACACCTAGCATGGTTATAATTATACCTAGCATGGTTTTATACCTAGCGTGGTTATACACCTAGCATGGTTATATACCTAGCATGGTTATATACCTAGCATGGATATACACCTAGCATGGTAATATACCTAGCATGGTTATATACCTAGCATGGTTATACAATTAGCATGGTTATACACCTAACATGGTTATATACCTAGCATAGTTATACACCTAGCATGGTTATACACCTAGCATGGTTATATACCTAGCTTGGTTATACACCTAGCATGGTTATAATTATACCTAGCATGGTTATATACCTAGCGTGGTTATACACCTAGCATGGTTATATACCTAGCATGGTTATACACCTAGCATGGTTATACACCTAGCATGGTTATATACCTAGCATGGTTATATACCTAGCATGGTTATACAATTAGCATGGTTATACACCTAGCATGGTTATATACCTAGCATAGTTATACACTTAGCATGGTTATACACCTAGCATGGTTATATACCTAGCATGGTTATATACTTAGCATGGTTATATACCTAGCATGGTTATATACCTAGCATGGTTATATACCTAGCATGGTTATACACCTAGCATGGTTATATACCTAGCATGTTTATATACCTAGCATGGTCATACACCTAGCATGGTTATATACTTAGCATGGTTATATACCTAGCATGGTTATATATCTAGCATGGTTATATACCTAGCATAGTTATACACCTAGCATGGTTATACAATTAGCATGGTTATACACCTAGCATGGTTATATACCTAGCATAGTTATACACCTAGTATGGTTATACACCTAGCATGGTTATATACCTAGCATGGTTATATACCTAGCATGGTTATATACCTAGCATGATTATATACCTAGCATAGTTATACACCTAGCATGGTTATACAATTAGCATGGTTATACACCTAGCATGGTTATACACCTAGCATGGTTATATACCTAGCATGGTTATACACCTAGCATGGTTATACACCTAGCATGGTTATACAATTAGCATGGTTATACACCTAGCATGGTTATATACTTAGCATGGTTATACACCTAGCATGGTTATACACCTAGCATGATTATATACCTAGCATGGTTATATACCTAGCATTGTTATACACCTAGCATGCTTATACAATTAGCATTGTTATACACCTAGCATGGTTATATACCTAGCATAGTTATACACTTAGCATGGTTATACACCTATCATGGTTATATACCTAGCATGGTTATATACCTAGCATGGTTATATACCTAGCATGGTTATATACCTAGCATGGTTATATACCTAGCATAGTTATACACCTAGCATGCTTATACAATTAACATTGTTATACACCTAGCATGGTTATATACCTAGCATAGTTATACACTTAGCATGGTTATACACCTATCATGGTTATATACCTAGCATGGTTATATACCTAGCATGGTTATATACCTAGCATGGTTATATACCTAGCATGGTTATATACCTAGCATGGTTATATACCTAGCACGGTTATATACCTAGCATAGTTATACACCTAGCATGCTTATACAATTAGCATTGTTATACACCTATCATGGTTATATACCTAGCATGGTTATATACCTAGAATGGTTATATACCTAGCATGGTTATACAATTAGCATGGGTATACACCTAGCATGGTTATATACCTAGCATAGTTATACACCTAGCATGGTTATACACCTAGCATGGTTATACACCTAGCATGGTTATATACCTAGCATGGTTATATACCTAGCATGGTTATATACCTAGCATTAGCATGGTTATATACCTAGCATAGTTATACACCTAGCATGCTTATACAATTAGCATGGTTATATACCTAGCATGGTTATATACCTAGCATAGTTATATACTTAGCATGGTTATACACCTATCATGGTTATATACCTAGCATGGTTATATACCTAGCATGGTTATAATATAACCATGCTAGGTATATAACTATGCTAGGTATATTAAATATACCTAGCATGGTTATATACCTAGCATAGTTATACACCTAGCATGGTTATACAATTAGCATGGTTATACACCTAGCATGGTTATATACCTAGCATAGTTATACACCTAGCATGGTTATACACTGAGCATGGTTATATACCTAGCATGGTTATATACCTAGCGTGGTTATATACCTAGCATGGTTATACACCTAGCATGGTTATATACCTAGTATGGTTATATACCTAGCATGGTTATATACCTAGCATGGTTATATATCTGGCATAGTTATACACCTAGCATGGTTATACAATTAGCATGGTTATATACCTAGCATGGTTATATACCTAGCATGGTTATACACCTAGCATGGTTATATACCTAGTATGGTTATATACCTAGCATGGTTATATACCTAGCATGGTTATATACCTAGCATGGTTATACACCTAGCATTGTTATATACCTAGCATGGTTATATACCTAGCATGGTTATATACCTAGCATGGTTATATACCTAGCATATTTATACACCTAGCATGGTTATACAATTAACATGGTTATACACCTAACATGGTTATATACCTAGCATAGCTATACACCTAGCATGGTTATACACCTAGCATGGTTATATACCTAGCATGGTTATATACCTAGCATGGTTATATACCTAGCATGGTTATATACCTAGCATGGTTATACACCTAGCATGGTTATATACCTAGCATGGTTATATACCTAGCATGGTTATATACCTAGCATGGTTATATACCTAGAATGGTTATACACCTAGCATGGCTATACAATTAGCATGGTTATACACCTAGCATGGTTATATACCTAGCATAGTTATACACCTAGCATGGTTATACACCTAGCATGGTTATATACCTAGCATGGTTATATACCTAGCATGGTTATATACCTAGCATGGTTATATACCTAGCATAGTTATACACCTAGCATGGTTATACACCTAGCATGGTTATATACCTAGCATGGTTATACACCTAGCATGGTTATATACCTAGCTTGGTTATACACCTAGCATGGTTATAATTATACCTAGCATGGTTATATACCTAGCGTGGTTATACACCTAGCATGGTTATATACCTAGCATGGTTATACACCTAGCATGGTTATACACCTAGCATGGTTATATACCTAGCATGGTTATATACCTAGCATGGTTATACAATTAGCATGGTTATACACCTAACATGGTTATATACCTAGCATAGTTATACACCTAGCATGGTTATACACCTAGCATGGTTATATACCTAGCTTGGTTATACACCTAGCATGGTTATAATTATACCTAGCATGGTTATATACCTAGCGTGGTTATACACCTAGCATGGTTATATACCTAGCATGGTTATACACCTAGCATGGTTATACACCTAGCATGGTTATATACCTAGCATGGTTATATACCTAGCATGGTTATACAATTAGCATGGTTATACACCTAGCATGGTTATATACCTAGCATAGTTATACACTTAGCATGGTTATACACCTAGCATGGTTATATACCTAGCATGGTTATATACTTAGCATGGTTATATACCTAGCATGGTTATATACCTAGCATGGTTATATACCTAGCATGGTTATACACCTAGCATGGTTATATACCTAGCATGTTTATATACCTAGCATGGTCATACACCTAGCATGGTTATATACTTAGCATGGTTATATACCTAGCATGGTTATATATCTAGCATGGTTATATACCTAGCATAGTTATACACCTAGCATGGTTATACAATTAGCATGGTTATACACCTAGCATGGTTATATACCTAGCATAGTTATACACCTAGTATGGTTATACACCTAGCATGGTTATATACCTAGCATGGTTATATACCTAGCATGGTTATATACCTAGCATGGTTATATACCTAGCATGATTATATACCTAGCATAGTTATACACCTAGCATGGTTATACAATTAGCATGGTTATACACCTAGCATGGTTATACACCTAGCATGGTTATATACCTAGCATGGTTATACACCTAGCATGGTTATACACCTAGCATGGTTATACAATTAGCATGGTTATACACCTAGCATGGTTATATACCTAGCATGGTTATACACCTAGCATGGTTATATACCTAGCATGGTTATATACCTAGCATTGTTATACACCTAGCATGCTTATACAATTGTTATACACCTAGCATGGTTATATACCTAGCATAGTTATACACTTAGCATGGTTATACACCTATCATGGTTATATACCTAGCATGGTTATATACCTAGCATGGTTATACACCTAGCATGGTTATATACTTAGCATGGTTATATACCTAGCATGGTTATATACCTAGCATGGTTATATACCTAGCATGGTTATACACCTAGCATGGTTATATACCTAGCATGTTTATATACCTAGCATGGTCATACACCTAGCATGGTTATATACTTAGCATGGTTATATACCTAGCATGGTTATATATCTAGCATGGTTATATACCTAGCATAGTTATACACCTAGCATGGTTATACAATTAGCATGGTTATACACCTAGCATGGTTATATACCTAGCATAGTTATACACCTAGTATGGTTATACACCTAGCATGGTTATATACCTAGCATGGTTATATACCTAGCATGGTTATATACCTAGCATGGTTATATACCTAGCATGATTATATACCTAGCATAGTTATACACCTAGCATGGTTATACAATTAGCATGGTTATACACCTAGCATGGTTATACACCTAGCATGGTTATATACCTAGCATGGTTATACACCTAGCATGGTTATACACCTAGCATGGTTATACAATTAGCATGGTTATACACCTAGCATGGTTATATACCTAGCATGGTTATACACCTAGCATGGTTATATACCTAGCATGGTTATATACCTAGCATTGTTATACACCTAGCATGCTTATACAATTGTTATACACCTAGCATGGTTATATACCTAGCATAGTTATACACTTAGCATGGTTATACACCTATCATGGTTATATACCTAGCATGGTTATATACCTAGCATGGTTATATACCTAGCATGGTTATATACCTAGCATGGTTATATACCTAGCATAGTTATACACCTAGCATGCTTATACAATTAACATTGTTATACACCTAGCATGGTTATATACCTAGCATAGTTATACACTTAGCATGGTTATACACCTATCATGGTTATATACCTAGCATGGTTATATACCTAGCATGGTTATATACCTAGCATGGTTATATACCTAGCATGGTTATATACCTAGCATGGTTATATACCTAGCATGGTTATATACCTAGCATAGTTATACACCTAGCATGCTTATACAATTAGCATTGTTATACACCTATCATGGTTATATACCTAGCATGGTTATATACCTAGAATGGTTATATACCTAGCATGGTTATATACCTATACACCTAGCATGGTTATACAATTAGCATGGGTATACACCTAGCATGGTTATATACCTAGCATAGTTATACACCTAGCATGGTTATACACCTAGCATGGTTATACACCTAGCATGGTTATATACCTAGCATGGTTATATACCTAGCATGGTTATACACCTAGCATGGTTATATACCTAGCATGGTTATATACCTAGCATGGTTATATACCTAGCATGGTTATATACCTAGCATAGTTATACACCTAGCATGGTTATACAATTAGCATCGTTATACACCTAGCATGTTTATACACCTAGCATGGTTATACACCTAGCATGGTTATATACCTAGCATGGTTATATACCTAGCATGGTTATATACCTAGCATGGTTATATACCTGGCATAGTTATACACCTAGCATGGTTATACAATTAGCATGGTTATACACCTAGCATGGTTATATACCTAGCATGGTTATAGACCTAGCATGGTTATATACCTAGCATGGTTATACACCTAGCATGGTGATATACCTAGCATGGTTATATACCTAGCATGGTTATATACCTAGCATGGTTATATTACTAGCATAGTTATACACCTAGCATGGTTATACAATTAGCATGGTTATACACCTAGCATTGTTATATACCTAGCATAGCTATACACCTAGCATGGTTATACACCTAGCATGGTTATATACCTAGCATGGTTATATACCTAGCATGGTTATATACCTAGCATGGTTATACACCTAGCATGGTTATATACCTAGCATGGTTATATACCTAGCATGGTTATATACCTAGCATGGTTATATACCTAGCATGGTTATACACCTAGCATGGTTATACAATTAGCATGGTTATACACCTAGCATGGTTATATACCTAGCATAGTTATACACCTAGCATAGTTATACACCTAGTATGGTTATACACCTAGCATGGTTATATACCTAGCATGGTTATATACCTAGCATGGTTATATACCTAGCATGATTATATACCTAGCATAGTTATACACCTAGCATGGTTATACAATTAGCATGGTTATACACCTAGCATGGTTATACACCTAGCATGGTTATATACCTAGCATGGTTATACACCTAGCATGGTTATACAACTAGCATGGTTATACAATTAGCATGGTTATACACCTAGCATGGTTATATACCTAGCATGGTTATACACCTAGCATGGTTATACACCTAGCATGGTTATATACCTAGCATGGTTATATACCTAGCATTGTTATACACCTAGCATGCTTATACAATTAGCATTGTTATACACCTAGCATGGTTATATACCTAGCATAGTTATACACTTAGCATGGTTATACACCTATCATGGTTATATACCTAGCATGGTTATATACCTAGCATGGTTATATACCTAGCATGGTTATATACCTAGCATGGTTATATACCTAGCATAGTTATACACCTAGCATGCTTATACAATTAACATTGTTATACACCTAGCATGGTTATATACCTAGCAAAGTTATACACTTAGCATGGTTATACACCTATCATGGTTATATACCTAGCATGGTTATATACCTAGCATGGTTATATACCTAGCATGGTTATATACCTAGCATGGTTATATACCTAGCATGGTTATATACCTAGCATGGTTATATACCTAGCATAGTTATACACCTAGCATGCTTATACAATTAGCATTGTTATACACCTATCATGGTTATATACCTAGCATGGTTATATACCTAGAATGGTTATATACCTAGCATGGTTATATACCTATACACCTAGCATGGTTATACAATTAGCATGGGTATACACCTAGTATGGTTATATACCTAGCATAGTTATACACCTAGCATGGTTATACACCTAGCATGGTTATACACCTAGCATGGTTATATACCTAGCATGGTTATATACCTAGCATGGTTATACACCTAGCATGGTTATATACCTAGCATGGTTATATACCTAGCATGGTTATATACCTAGCATGGTTATATACCTAGCATAGTTATACACCTAGCATGGTTATACAATTAGCATCGTTATACACCTAGCATGGTTATACAGCTAGCATGGTTATACACCTAGCATGGTTATATACCTAGCATGGTTATATACCTAGCATGGTTATATACCTAGCATGGTTATATACCTGGCATAGTTATACACCTAGCATGGTTATACAATTAGCATGGTTATACACCTAGCATGGTTATATACCTAGCATGGTTATAGACCTAGCATGGTTATATACCTAGCATGGTTATACACCTAGCATGGTGATATACCTAGCATGGTTATATACCTAGCATGGTTATATACCTAGCATGGTTATATACCTAGCATAGTTATACACCTAGCATGGTTATACAATTAGCATGGTTATACACCTAGCATTGTTATATACCTAGCATAGCTATACACCTAGCATGGTTATACACCTAGCATGGTTATATACCTAGCATGGTTATATACCTAGCATGGTTATATACCTAGCATGGTTATACACCTAGCATGGTTATATACCTAGCATGGTTATATACCTAGCATGGTTATATACCTAGCATGGTTATATACCTAGCATGGTTATACACCTAGCATGGTTATACAATTAGCATGGTTATACACCTAGTATGGTTATATACCTAGCATAGTTATACACCTAGCATGGTTATACACCTAGCATGGTTATATACCTAGCATGGTTATATACCTAGCATGGTTATATACCTAGCATGGTTATATACCTAGCATAGTTATACACCTAGCATGGTTATACAATTAGCATGGTTATACACCTAGCATGTTTATATACCTAGCATGGTTATACACCTAGCATGGTTATACACCTAGCATGGTTATATACCTAGCATGGTTATATACCTAGCATGGTTATACAATTAGCATGGTTATACACCTAGCATGGTTATATACCTAGCATAGTTATACACCTAGCATGGTTATACACCTAGCATGGTTATATACCTAGCATGGTTATATACCTAGCATGGTTATATACCTAGCATGGTTATATACCTAGCATGGTTATATACCTAGCATTGTTATACACCTAGCATGGTTATATACCTAGCATGGTTATATACCTAGCATGGTCATACACCTAGCATGGTTATATACTTAGCATGGTTATATACCTAGCATGGTTATATACCTAGCATGGTTATATACATAGCATAGTTATAAACCTAGCATGGTTATACAATTAGCATGGTTATACACCTAGCATGGTTATATACCTAGCATAGTTATACACCTAGTATGGTTATACACCTAGCATGGTTATATACCTAGCATGGTTATATACCTAGCATGGTTATATACCTAGCATGGTTATATACCTAGCATGGTTATACACCTAGCATGGTTATACAATTAGTATGGTTATACACCTAGCATGGTTATATACCTAGCATACTTATACACCTAGCATGGTTATACACCTAGCATGGTTATATACCTAGCATGGTTATACACCTAGCATGGTTATACACCTAGCATGGTTATATACCTAGCATGGTTATATACATAGCATGGTTATATACCTAGCATGGTTATATACCTAGCATGGTTATATACCTAGCATAGTTATACACCTAGCATAGTTATACACCTAGCATGGTTATACACCTAGCATGGTTATATACCTAGCATGGTTATATACCTAGCATGGTTATATACCTAGCATGGTTATACACCTAGCATGGTTATATACCTAGCATGGTTATATACCTAGCATGGTTATATACCTAGCATGGTTATATACCTAGCATAGTTATACACCTAGCATGGTTATACAATTAGCATGGTTATACACCTCGCATGGTTATATACCTAGCATAGTTATACACCTAGCGTGGTTATACACCTAGCATGGTTATACACCTAGCATGGTTATACACCTAGCAAGGTTATACACCTAGCATGGTTATATACCTAGCATGGTTATATACCTAGCATGGTTGTATACCTAGCATGGTTATACACCTAGCATGGTTATATACCTAGCATGGTTATATACCTAGCATGGTTATATACCTAGCATGGTTATATACCTAGCATAGTTATACACCTAGCATGGTTATACAATTAGCATGGTTATACACCTAGCATGGTTATATACCTAGCATAGTTATACACCTAGCATGGTTATACACCTAGCATGGTTATATACCTAGCATGGTTATACACCTAGCAAGGTTATACACCTAGCATGGTTATATACCTAGCATCATGGTTATACACCTAGCATGGTTATATACCTAGCTTGGTTATACACCTAGCATGGTTATAATTATACCTAGCATGGTTATATACCTAGCGTGGTTATACACCTAGCATGGTTATATACCTAGCATAGTTATACACCTAGCATGGTTATACAATTAGCATGGTTATACACCTAACATGGTTATATACCTAGCATAGTTATACACCTAGCATGGTTATACACCTAGCATGGTTATATACCTAGCTTGGTTATACACCTAGCATGTTTATAATTATACCTAGCATGGTTATATACCTAGCGTGGTTATACACCTAGCATGGTTATATACCTAGCATGGTTATACACCTAGCATGGTTATACACCAAGGATGGTTATATACCTAGCATGGTTATATACCTAGCATGGTTATACAATTAGCATGGTTATACACCTAGCATGGTTATATACCTAGCATAGTTATACACTTAGCATGGTTATACACCTAGCATGGTTATATACCTAGCATGGTTATATACTTAGCATGGTTATATACCTAGCATGATTATATACCTAGCATGGTTATATACCTAGCATGGTTATACACCTAGCATGGTTATATACCTAGCATGTTTATATACCTAGCATGGTCATACACCTAGCATGGTTATATACTTAGCATGGTTATATACCTAGCATGGTTATATATCTAGCATGGTTATATACCTAGCATAGTTATACACCTAGCATGGTTATACAATTAGCATGGTTATACACCTAGCATGGTTATATACCTAGCATAGTTATACACCTAGTATGGTTATACACCTAGCATGGTTATATACCTAGCATGGTTATATACCTAGCATGGTTATATACCTAGCATGATTATATACCTAGCATAGTTATACACCTAGCATGGTTATACAATTAGCATGGTTATACACCTAGCATGGTTATACACCTAGCATGGTTATATACCTAGCATGGTTATACACCTAGCATGGTTATACACCTAGCATGGTTATACAATTAGCATGGTTATACACCTAGCATGGCTATATAACTAGCATGGTTATACACCTAGCATGGTTATACACCTAGCATGGTTATATACCTAGCATGGTTATATACCTAGCATTGTTATACACCTAGCATGCTTATACAATTAGCATTGTTATACACCTAGCATGGTTATATACCTAGCATAGTTATAAACTTAGCATGGTTATACACCTATCATGGTTATATACCTAGCATGGTTATATACCTAGCATGGTTATATACCTAGCATGGTTATATACCTAGCATGGTTATATACCTAGCATAGTTATACACCTAGCATGCTTATACAATTAACATTGTTATACACCTAGCATGGTTATATACCTAGCATAGTTATACACTTAGCATGGTTATACACCTATCATGGTTATATACCTAGCATGGTTATATACCTAGCATGGTTATATACCTAGCATGGTTATATACCTAGCATGGTTATATACCTAGCATGGTTATATACCTAGCATGGTTATATACCTAGCATAGTTATACACCTAGCATGCTTATACAATTAGCATTGTTATACACCTATCATGGTTATATACCTAGCATGGTTATATACCTAGAATGGTTATATACCTAGCATGGTTATATACCTATACACCTAGCATGGTTATACAATTAGCATGGGTATACACCTAGCATGGTTATATACCTAGCATAGTTATACACCTAGCATGGTTATACACCTAGCATGGTTATATACCTAGCATGGTTATATACCTAGCATGGTTATATACCTAGCATGGTTATACACCTAGCATGGTTATATACCTAGCATGGTTATATACCTATCATGGTTATATACCTAGCATGGTTATATACCTAGCATAGTTATACACCTAGCATGGTTATACAATTAGCATCGTTATACACCTAGCATGGTTATACACCTAGCATGGTTATACACCTAGCATGGTTATATACCTAGCATGGTTATATACCTAGCATGGTTATATACCTAGCATGGTTATATACCTGGCATAGTTATACACCTAGCATGGTTATACAATTAGCATGGTTATACACCTAGCATGGTTATATACCTAGCATGGTTATAGACCTAGCATGGTTATATACCTAGCATGGTTATACACCTAGCATGGTGATATACCTAGCATGGTTATATACCTAGCATGGTTATATACCTAGCATGGTTATATACCTAGCATAGTTATACACCTAGCATGGTTATACAATTAGCATGGTTATACACCTAGCATTGTTATATACCTAGCATAGCTATACACCTAGCATGGTTATACATCTAGCATGGTTATATACCTAGCATGGTTATATACCTAGCATGGTTATATACCTAGCATGGTTATACACCTAGCATGGTTATATACCTAGCATGGTTATATACCTAGCATGGTTATATACCTAGCATGGTTATATACCTAGCATGGTTATACACCTAGCATGGTTATACAATTAGCATGGTTATACACCTAGCATGGTTATATACCTAGCATAGTTATACACCTAGCATGGTTATACACCTAGCATGGTTATATACCTAGCATGGTTATATACCTAGCATGGTTATATACCTAGCATGGTTATATACCTAGCATAGTTATACACCTAGCATGGTTATACAATTAGCATGGTTATACACCTAGCATGTTTATATACCTAGCATGGTTATACACCTAGCATGGTTATACACCTAGCATGGTTATATACCTAGCATGGTTATATACCTAGCATGGTTATACAATTAGCATGGTTATACACCTAGCATGGTTATATACCTAGCATAGTTATACACCTAGCATGGTTATATACCTAGCATGGTTATATACCTAGCATAGTTAAACACCTAGCATGGTTATACAATTAGTATGGTTATACACCTAGCATGGTTATATACCTAGCATGGTTATATACCTAGCATGGTTATACACCTAGCATGGTTATACACCTAGCATGGTTATATACCTAGCATGGTTATATACCTAGCATGGTTATATACCTAGCATGGTTATATACCTAGCATGGTTATATACCTAGCATAGTTATACACCTAGCATGGTTATACAATTAGCATGGTTATACACCTAGCATGGTTATATACCTAGCATGGTTATATACCTAGCATAGTTATACACCTAGCATGGTTATACACCTAGCGTGGTTATACACCTAGCATGGTTATATACCTAGCATGGTTATATACCTAGCATGGTTATATACCTAGCATGGTTATATACCTAGCATAGTTATACACCTAGCATGCTTATACAATTAGCATGCTTATACAATTGGCATGGATATACACCTAGCATGGTTATATACCTAGCATAGTTATACACTTAGCATGGTTATACACCTATCATGGTTATATACCTAGCATGGTTATATACCTAGCATGGTTATATACCTAGCATAGTTATATACCTAGCATAGTTATACACCTTGCATGGTTATACAATTAGCATGGTTATACACCTAGCATGGTTATATACCTAGCATAGTTATACACCTAGCATGGTTATACACCTAGCATGGTTATATACCTAGCATGGTTATATACCTAGCATGGTTATATACCTAGCATGGTTATACACCTAGCATGGTTATATACCTAGCATGGTTATATACCTAGCATGGTTATATACCTAGCATGGTTATATACCTAGCATAGTTATACACCTAGCATGGTTATACAATTAGCATGGTTATACACCTAGCATGGTTATATACCTAGCATAGTTATACACCTAGCATGGTTATACACCTAGCATGGTTATACACCTAGCATGGTTGTACACCTAGCAAGGTTATACACCTAGCATGGTTATATACCTAGCATGGTTATATACCTAGCATGGTTGTATACCTAGCATGGTTGTATACCTAGCATGGTTATACACCTAGCATGGTTATATACCTAGCATGGTTATATACCTAGCATGGTTATATACCTAGCATGGTTATATACCTAGCATAGTTATACACCTAGCATGGTTATACAATTAGCATGGTTATACACCTAGCATGGTTATATACCTAGCATAGTTATACACCTAGTATGGTTATACACCTAGCATGGTTATATACCTAGCATGGTTATACACCTAGCAAGGTTATACACCTAGCATGGTTATATACCTAGCATCATGGTTATACACCTAGCATGGTTATATACCTAGCTTGGTTATACACCTAGCATGGTTATAATTATACCTAGCATGGTTATATACCTAGCATGGTTATACACCTAGCATGGTTATATACCTAGCATAGTTATACACCTAGCATGGTTATACACCTAGCATGGTTATATACCTAGCATGGTTATATACTTAGCATGGTTATATACCTAGCATGGTTATATACCTAGCATGGTTATATACCTAGCATGGTTATACACCTAGCATGGTTATATACCTAGCATGGTTATATACCTAGCAAGGTCATACACCTAGCATGGTTATATACTTAGCATGGTTATATACCTAGCATGGTTATATACCTAGCATGGTTATATACCTAGCATGGTTATACACCTAGCATGCTTATACAATTAGCATGGTTATACACCTAGCATGGTTATATACCTAGCATAGTTATACACTTAGCATGGTTATACACCTATCATGGTTATATACCTAGCATGGTTATATACCTAGCATGGTTATATACCTAGCATAGTTATACACCTAGCATGCTTATACAATTAACATTGTTATACACCTAGCATGGTTATATACCTAGCATAGTTATACACTTAGCATGGTTATACACCTATCATGGTTATATACCTAGCATGGTTATATACCTAGCATGGTTATATACCTAGCATGGTTATATACCTAGCATGGTTATATACCTAGCATGGTTATATACCTAGCATGGTTATATACCTAGCATAGTTATACACCTAGCATGCTTATACAATTAGCATTGTTATACACCTATCATGGTTATATACCTAGCATGGTTATATACCTAGAATGGTTATATACCTAGCATGGTTATATACCTATACACCTAGCATGGTTATACAATTAGCATGGGTATACACCTAGCATGGTTATATACCTAGCATAGTTATACACCTAGCATGGTTATACACCTAGCATGGTTATACACCTAGCATGGTTATATACCTAGCATGGTTATATACCTAGCATGGTTATACACCTAGCATGGTTATATACCTAGCATGGTTATATACCTAGCATGGTTAGCATGGTTATATACCTAGCATAGTTATACACCTAGCATGGTTATACAATTAGCATCGTTATACACCTAGCATGGTTATACACCTAGCATGGTTATACACCTAGCATGGTTATATACCTAGCATGGTTATATACCTAGCATGGTTATATACCTAGCATGGTTATATACCTGGCATAGTTATACACCTAGCATGGTTATACAATTAGCATGGTTATACACCTAGCATGGTTATATACCTAGCATGGTTATAGACCTAGCATGGTTATATACCTAGCATGGTTATACACCTAGCATGGTGATATACCTAGCATGGTTATATACCTAGCATGGTTATATACCTAGCATGGTTATATACCTAGCATAGTTATACACCTAGCATGGTTATACAATTAGCATGGTTATACACCTAGCATTGTTATATACCTAGCATAGCTATACACCTAGCATGGTTATACACCTAGCATGGTTATATACCTAGCATGGTTATATACCTAGCATGGTTATATACCTAGCATGGTTATACACCTAGCATGGTTATATACCTAGCATGGTTATATACCTAGCATGGTTATATACCTAGCATGGTTATATACCTAGCATGGTTATACACCTAGCATGGTTATACAATTAGCATGGTTATACACCTAGCATGGTTATATACCTAGCATAGTTATACACCTAGCATGGTTATACACCTAGCATGGTTATATACCTAGCATGGTTATATACCTAGCATGGTTATATACCTAGCATGGTTATATACCTAGCATAGTTATACACCTAGCATGGTTATACAATTAGCATGGTTATACACCTAGCATGTTTATATACCTAGCATGGTTATACACCTAGCATGGTTATACACCTAGCATGGTTATATACCTAGCATGGTTATATACCTAGCATGGTTATACAATTAGCATGGTTATACACCTAGCATGGTTATATACATAGCATAGTTATACACCTAGCATGGTTATACACCTAGCATGGTTATATACCTAGCATGGTTATATACCTAGCATGGTTATATACCTAGCATGGTTATATACCTAGCATGGTTATATACCTAGCATTGTTATACACCTAGCATGGTTATATACCTAGCATGGTTATATACCTAGCATGGTCATACACCTAGCATGGTTATATACTTAGAATGGTTATATACCTAGCATGGTTATATACCTAGCATGGTTATATACCTAGCATAGTTATACACCTAGCATGGTTATACAATTAGCATGGTTATACACCTTGCATGGTTATATACCTAGCATAGTTATACACCTAGTATGGTTATACACCTAGCATGGTTATATACCTAGCATGGTTATATACCTAGCATGGTTATATACCTAGCATGGTTATATACCTAGCATGGTTATACACCTAGCATGGTTATACAATTAGTATGGTTATACACCTAGCATGGTTATATACCTAGCATACTTATACACCTAGCATGGTTATACACCTAGCATGGTTATATACCTAGCATGGTTATACACCTAGCATGGTTATACACCTAGCATGGTTATATACCTAGCATGGTTATATACCTAGCATGGTTATATACCTAGCATGGTTATATACCTAGCATGGTTATATACCTAGCATAGTTATACACCTAGCATAGTTATACACCTAGCATGGTTATACACCTAGCATGGTTATATACCTAGCATGGTTATATACCTAGCATGGTTATATACCTAGCATGGTTATACACCTAGCATGGTTATATACCTAGCATGGTTATATACCTAGCATGGTTATATACTTAGCATGGTTATATACCTAGCATGGTTATATACCTAGCATGGTTATATACCTAGCATGGTTATACACCTAGCATGGTTATATACCTAGCATGTTTATATACCTAGCATGGTCATACACCTAGCATGGTTATATACTTAGCATGGTTATATACCTAGCATGGTTATATATCTAGCATGGTTATATACCTAGCATAGTTATACACCTAGCATGGTTATACAATTAGCATGGTTATACACCTAGCATGGTTATATATCTAGCATAGTTATACACCTAGTATGGTTATACACCTAGCATGGTTATATACCTAGCATGGTTATATACCTAGCATGGTTATATACCTAGCATGATTATATACCTAGCATAGTTATACACCTAGCATGGTTATACAATTAGCATGGTTATACACCTAGCATGGTTATACACCTAGCATGGTTATATACCTAGCATGGTTATACACCTAGCATGGTTATACACCTAGCATGGTTATACAATTAGCATGGTTATACACCTAGCATGGTTATATAACTAGCATGGTTATACACCTAGCATGGTTATACACCTAGCATGGTTATATACCTAGCATGGTTATATACCTAGCATTGTTATACACCTAGCATGCTTATACAATTAGCATTGTTATACACCTAGCATGGTTATATACCTAGCATAGTTATAAACTTAGCATGGTTATACACCTATCATGGTTATATACCTAGCATGGTTATATACCTAGCATGGTTATATACCTAGCATGGTTATATACCTAGCATGGTTATATACCTAGCATAGTTATACACCTAGCATGCTTATACAATTAACATTGTTATACACCTAGCATGGTTATATACCTAGCATAGTTATACACTTAGCATGGTTATACACCTATCATGGTTATATACCTAGCATGGTTATATACCTAGCATGGTTATATACCTAGCATGGTTATATACCTAGCATGGTTATATACCTAGCATGGTTATATACCTAGCATGGTTATATACCTAGCATAGTTATACACCTAGCATGCTTATACAATTAGCATTGTTATACACCTATCATGGTTATATACCTAGCATGGTTATATACCTAGAATGGTTATATACCTAGCATGGTTATATACCTATACACCTAGCATGGTTATACAATTAGCATGGGTATACACCTAGCATGGTTATATACCTAGCATAGTTATACACCTAGCATGGTTATACACCTAGCATGGTTATATACCTAGCATGGTTATATACCTAGCATGGTTATATACCTAGCATGGTTATACACCTAGCATGGTTATATACCTAGCATGGTTATATACCTAGCATGGTTATATACCTAGCATGGTTATATACCTAGCATAGTTATACACCTAGCATGGTTATACAATTAGCATGGTTATACACCTAGCATGGTTATATACCTAGCATGGTTATATACCTAGCATAGTTATACACCTAGCATGGTTATACACCTAGCGTGGTTATACACCTAGCATGGTTATATACCTAGCATGGTTATATACCTAGCATGGTTATATACCTAGCATGGTTATATACCTAGCATAGTTATACACCTAGCATGCTTATACAATTAGCATGCTTATACAATTGGCATGGATATACACCTAGCATGGTTATATACCTAGCATAGTTATACACTTAGCATGGTTATACACCTATCATGGTTATATATCTAGCATGGTTATATACCTAGCATGGTTATATACCTAGCATAGTTATATACCTAGCATAGTTATACACCTTGCATGGTTATACAATTAGCATGGTTATACACCTAGCATGGTTATATACCTAGCATAGTTATACACCTAGCATGGTTATACACCTAGCATGGTTATATACCTAGCATGGTTATATACCTAGCATGGTTATATACCTAGCATGGTTATACACCTAGCATGGTTATATACCTAGCATGGTTATATACCTAGCATGGTTATATACCTAGCATGGTTATATACCTAGCATAGTTATACACCTAGCATGGTTATACAATTAGCATGGTTATACACCTAGCATGGTTATATACCTAGCATAGTTATACACCTAGCATGGTTATACACCTAGCATGGTTATACACCTAGCATGGTTGTACACCTAGCAAGGTTATACACCTAGCATGGTTATATACCTAGCATGGTTATATACCTAGCATGGTTGTATACCTAGCATGGTTGTATACCTAGCATGGTTATACACCTAGCATGGTTATATACCTAGCATGGTTATATACCTAGCATGGTTATATACCTAGCATGGTTATATACCTAGCATAGTTATACACCTAGCATGGTTATACAATTAGCATGGTTATACACCTAGCATGGTAATATACCTAGCATAGTTATACACCTAGTATGGTTATACACCTAGCATGGTTATATACCTAGCATGGTTATACACCTAGCAAGGTTATACACCTAGCATGGTTATATACCTAGCATCATGGTTATACACCTAGCATGGTTATATACCTAGCTTGGTTATACACCTAGCATGGTTATAATTATACCTAGCATGGTTATATACCTAGCATGGTTATACACCTAGCATGGTTATATACCTAGCATAGTTATACACCTAGCATGGTTATACACCTAGCATGGTTATATACCTAGCATGGTTATATACTTAGCATGGTTATATACCTAGCATGGTTATATACCTAGCATGGTTATATACCTAGCATGGTTATACACCTAGCATGGTTATATACCTAGCATGGTTATATACCTAGCAAGGTCATACACCTAGCATGGTTATATACTTAGCATGGTTATATACCTAGCATGGTTATATACCTAGCATGGTTATATACCTAGCATGGTTATACACCTAGCATGCTTATACAATTAGCATGGTTATACACCTAGCATGGTTATATACCTAGCATAGTTATACACTTAGCATGGTTATACACCTATCATGGTTATATACCTAGCATGGTTATATACCTAGCATGGTTATATACCTAGCATAGTTATACACCTAGCATGCTTATACAATTAACATTGTTATACACCTAGCATGGTTATATACCTAGCATAGTTATACACTTAGCATGGTTATACACCTATCATGGTTATATACCTAGCATGGTTATATACCTAGCATGGTTATATACCTAGCATGGTTATATACCTAGCATGGTTATATACCTAGCATGGTTATATACCTAGCATGGTTATATACCTAGCATAGTTATACACCTAGCATGCTTATACAATTAGCATTGTTATACACCTATCATGGTTATATACCTAGCATGGTTATATACCTAGAATGGTTATATACCTAGCATGGTTATATACCTATACACCTAGCATGGTTATACAATTAGCATGGGTATACACCTAGCATGGTTATATACCTAGCATAGTTATACACCTAGCATGGTTATACACCTAGCATGGTTATACACCTAGCATGGTTATATACCTAGCATGGTTATATACCTAGCATGGTTATACACCTAGCATGGTTATATACCTAGCATGGTTATATACCTAGCATGGTTATATACCTAGCATGGTTATATACCTAGCATAGTTATACACCTAGCATGGTTATACAATTAGCATCGTTATACACCTAGCATGGTTATACACCTAGCATGGTTATACACCTAGCATGGTTATATACCTAGCATGGTTATATACCTAGCATGGTTATATACCTAGCATGGTTATATACCTGGCATAGTTATACACCTAGCATGGTTATACAATTAGCATGGTTATACACCTAGCATGGTTATATACCTAGCATGGTTATAGACCTAGCATGGTTATATACCTAGCATGGTTATACACCTAGCATGGTGATATACCTAGCATGGTTATATACCTAGCATGGTTATATACCTAGCATGGTTATATACCTAGCATAGTTATACACCTAGCATGGTTATACAATTAGCATGGTTATACACCTAGCATTGTTATATACCTAGCATAGCTATACACCTAGCATGGTTATACACCTAGCATGGTTATATACCTAGCATGGTTATATACCTAGCATGGTTATATACCTAGCATGGTTATACACCTAGCATGGTTATATACCTAGCATGGTTATATACCTAGCATGGTTATATACCTAGCATGGTTATATACCTTGCATGGTTATACACCTAGCATGGTTATACAATTAGCATGGTTATACACCTAGCATGGTTATATACCTAGCATAGTTATACACCTAGCATGGTTATACACCTAGCATGGTTATATACCTAGCATGGTTATATACCTAGCATGGTTATATACCTAGCATGGTTATATACCTAGCATAGTTATACACCTAGCATGGTTATACAATTAGCATGGTTATACACCTAGCATGTTTATATACCTAGCATGGTTATACACCTAGCATGGTTATACACCTAGCATGGTTATATACCTAGCATGGTTATATACCTAGCATGGTTATACAATTAGCATGGTTATACACCTAGCATGGTTATATACATAGCATAGTTATACACCTAGCATGGTTATACACCTAGCATGGTTATATACCTAGCATGGTTATATACCTAGCATGGTTATATACCTAGCATGGTTATATACCTAGCATGGTTATATACCTAGCATTGTTATACACCTAGCATGGTTATATACCTAGCATGGTTATATACCTAGCATGGTCATACACCTAGCATGGTTATATACTTAGAATGGTTATATACCTAGCATGGTTATATACCTAGCATAGTTATACACCTAGCATGGTTATACAATTAGCATGGTTATACACCTTGCATGGTTATATACCTAGCATAGTTATACACCTAGTATGGTTATACACCTAGCATGGTTATATACCTAGCATGGTTATATACCTAGCATGGTTATATACCTAGCATGGTTATATACCTAGCATGGTTATACACCTAGCATGGTTATACAATTAGTATGGTTATACACCTAGCATGGTTATATACCTAGCATACTTATACACCTAGCATGGTTATACACCTAGCATGGTTATATACCTAGCATGGTTATACACCTAGCATGGTTATACACCTAGCATGGTTATATACCTAGCATGGTTATATACCTAGCATGGTTATATACCTAGCATGGTTATATACCTAGCATGGTTATATACCTAGCATAGTTATACACCTAGCATAGTTATACACCTAGCATGGTTATACACCTAGCATGGTTATATACCTAGCATGGTTATATACCTAGCATGGTTATATACCTAGCATGGTTATACACCTAGCATGGTTATATACCTAGCATGGTTATATACCTAGCATGGTTATATACTTAGCATGGTTATATACCTAGCATGGTTATATACCTAGCATGGTTATATACCTAGCATGGTTATACACCTAGCATGGTTATATACCTAGCATGTTTATATACCTAGCATGGTCATACACCTAGCATGGTTATAAACTTAGCATGGTTATATACCTAGCATGGTTATATATCTAGCATGGTTATATACCTAGCATAGTTATACACCTAGCATGGTTATACAATTAGCATGGTTATACACCTAGCATGGTTATATATCTAGCATAGTTATACACCTAGTATGGTTATACACCTAGCATGGTTATATACCTAGCATGGTTATATACCTAGCATGGTTATATACCTAGCATGATTATATACCTAGCATAGTTATACACCTAGCATGGTTATACAATTAGCATGGTTATACACCTAGCATGGTTATACACCTAGCATGGTTATATACCTAGCATGGTTATACACCTAGCATGGTTATACACCTAGCATGGTTATACAATTAGCATGGTTATACACCTAGCATGGTTATATAACTAGCATGGTTATACACCTAGCATGGTTATACACCTAGCATGGTTATATACCTAGCATGGTTATATACCTAGCATTGTTATACACCTAGCATGCTTATACAATTAGCATTGTTATACACCTAGCATGGTTATATACCTAGCATAGTTATAAACTTAGCATGGTTATACACCTATCATGGTTATATACCTAGCATGGTTATATACCTAGCATGGTTATATACCTAGCATGGTTATATACCTAGCATGGTTATATACCTAGCATAGTTATACACCTAGCATGCTTATACAATTAACATTGTTATACACCTAGCATGGTTATATACCTAGCATAGTTATACACTTAGCATGGTTATACACCTATCATGGTTATATACCTAGCATGGTTATATACCTAGCATGGTTATATACCTAGCATGGTTATATACCTAGCATGGTTATATACCTAGCATGGTTATATACCTAGCATGGTTATATACCTAGCATAGTTATACACCTAGCATGCTTATACAATTAGCATTGTTATACACCTATCATGGTTATATACCTAGCATGGTTATATACCTAGAATGGTTATATACCTAGCATGGTTATATACCTATACACCTAGCATGGTTATACAATTAGCATGGGTATACACCTAGCATGGTTATATACCTAGCATAGTTATACACCTAGCATGGTTATACACCTAGCATGGTTATATACCTAGCATGGTTATATACCTAGCATGGTTATATACCTAGCATGGTTATACACCTAGCATGGTTATATACCTAGCATGGTTATATACCTATCATGGTTATATACCTAGCATGGTTATATACCTAGCATAGTTATACACCTAGCATGGTTATACAATTAGCATCGTTATACACCTAGCATGGTTATACACCTAGCATGGTTATACACCTAGCATGGTTATATACCTAGCATGGTTATATACCTAGCATGGTTATATACCTAGCATGGTTATATACCTGGCATAGTTATACACCTAGCATGGTTATACAATTAGCATGGTTATACACCTAGCATGGTTATATACCTAGCATGGTTATAGACCTAGCATGGTTATATACCTAGCATGGTTATACACCTAGCATGGTGATATACCTAGCATGGTTATATACCTAGCATGGTTATATACCTAGCATGGTTATATACCTAGCATAGTTATACACCTAGCATGGTTATACAATTAGCATGGTTATACACCTAGCATTGTTATATACCTAGCATAGCTATACACCTAGCATGGTTATACATCTAGCATGGTTATATACCTAGCATGGTTATATACCTAGCATGGTTATATACCTAGCATGGTTATACACCTAGCATGGTTATATACCTAGCATGGTTATATACCTAGCATGGTTATATACCTAGCATGGTTATATACCTAGCATGGTTATACACCTAGCATGGTTATACAATTAGCATGGTTATACACCTAGCATGGTTATATACCTAGCATAGTTATACACCTAGCATGGTTATACACCTAGCATGGTTATATACCTAGCATGGTTATATACCTAGCATGGTTATATACCTAGCATGGTTATATACCTAGCATAGTTATACACCTAGCATGGTTATACAATTAGCATGGTTATACACCTAGCATGTTTATATACCTAGCATGGTTATACACCTAGCATGGTTATACACCTAGCATGGTTATATACCTAGCATGGTTATATACCTAGCATGGTTATACAATTAGCATGGTTATACACCTAGCATGGTTATATACCTAGCATAGTTATACACCTAGCATGGTTATATACCTAGCATGGTTATATACCTAGCATAGTTAAACACCTAGCATGGTTATACAATTAGTATGGTTATACACCTAGCATGGTTATATACCTAGCATGGTTATATACCTAGCATGGTTATACACCTAGCATGGTTATACACCTAGCATGGTTATATACCTAGCATGGTTATATACCTAGCATGGTTATATACCTAGCATGGTTATATACCTAGCATGGTTATATACCTAGCATAGTTATACACCTAGCATGGTTATACAATTAGCATGGTTATACACCTAGCATGGTTATATACCTAGCATGGTTATATACCTAGCATAGTTATACACCTAGCATGGTTATACACCTAGCGTGGTTATACACCTAGCATGGTTATATACCTAGCATGGTTATATACCTAGCATGGTTATATACCTAGCATGGTTATATACCTAGCATAGTTATACACCTAGCATGCTTATACAATTAGCATGCTTATACAATTGGCATGGATATACACCTAGCATGGTTATATACCTAGCATAGTTATACACTTAGCATGGTTATACACCTATCATGGTTATATACCTAGCATGGTTATATACCTAGCATGGTTATATACCTAGCATAGTTATATACCTAGCATAGTTATACACCTTGCATGGTTATACAATTAGCATGGTTATACACCTAGCATGGTTATATACCTAGCATAGTTATACACCTAGCATGGTTATACACCTAGCATGGTTATATACCTAGCATGGTTATATACCTAGCATGGTTATATACCTAGCATGGTTATACACCTAGCATGGTTATATACCTAGCATGGTTATATACCTAGCATGGTTATATACCTAGCATGGTTATATACCTAGCATAGTTATACACCTAGCATGGTTATACAATTAGCATGGTTATACACCTAGCATGGTTATATACCTAGCATAGTTATACACCTAGCATGGTTATACACCTAGCATGGTTATACACCTAGCATGGTTGTACACCTAGCAAGGTTATACACCTAGCATGGTTATATACCTAGCATGGTTATATACCTAGCATGGTTGTATACCTAGCATGGTTGTATACCTAGCATGGTTATACACCTAGCATGGTTATATACCTAGCATGGTTATATACCTAGCATGGTTATATACCTAGCATGGTTATATACCTAGCATAGTTATACACCTAGCATGGTTATACAATTAGCATGGTTATACACCTAGCATGGTTATATACCTAGCATAGTTATACACCTAGTTTGGTTATACACCTAGCATGGTTATATACCTAGCATGGTTATACACCTAGCAAGGTTATACACCTAGCATGGTTATATACCTAGCATCATGGTTATACACCTAGCATGGTTATATACCTAGCTTGGTTATACACCTAGCATGATTATAATTATACCTAGCATGGTTATATACCTAGCATGGTTATACACCTAGCATGGTTATATACCTAGCATAGTTATACACCTAGCATGGTTATACACCTAGCATGGTTATATACCTAGCATGGTTATATACTTAGCATGGTTATATACCTAGCATGGTTATATACCTAGCATGGTTATATACCTAGCATGGTTATACACCTAGCATGGTTATATACCTAGCATGGTTATATACCTAGCAAGGTCATACACCTAGCATGGTTATATACTTAGCATGGTTATATACCTAGCATGGTTATATACCTAGCATGGTTATATACCTAGCATGGTTATACACCTAGCATGCTTATACAATTAGCATGGTTATACACCTAGCATGGTTATATACCTAGCATAGTTATACACTTAGCATGGTTATACACCTATCATGGTTATATACCTAGCATGGTTATATACCTAGCATGGTTATATACCTAGCATAGTTATACACCTAGCATGCTTATACAATTAACATTGTTATACACCTAGCATGGTTATATACCTAGCATAGTTATACACTTAGCATGGTTATACACCTATCATGGTTATATACCTAGCATGGTTATATACCTAGCATGGTTATATACCTAGCATGGTTATATACCTAGCATGGTTATATACCTAGCATGGTTATATACCTAGCATGGTTATATACCTAGCATAGTTATACACCTAGCATGCTTATACAATTAGCATTGTTATACACCTATCATGGTTATATACCTAGCATGGTTATATACCTAGAATGGTTATATACCTAGCATGGTTATATACCTATACACCTAGCATGGTTATACAATTAGCATGGGTATACACCTAGCATGGTTATATACCTAGCATAGTTATACACCTAGCATGGTTATACACCTAGCATGGTTATACACCTAGCATGGTTATATACCTAGCATGGTTATATAGCTAGCATGGTTATACACCTAGCATGGTTATATACCTAGCATGGTTATATACCTAGCATGGTTATATACCTAGCATGGTTATATACCTAGCATAGTTATACACCTAGCATGGTTATACAATTAGCATCGTTATACACCTAGCATGGTTATACACCTAGCATGGTTATACACCTAGCATGGTTATATACCTAGCATGGTTATATACCTAGCATGGTTATATACCTAGCATGGTTATATACCTGGCATAGTTATACACCTAGCATGGTTATACAATTAGCATGGTTATACACCTAGCATGGTTATATACCTAGCATGGTTATAGACCTAGCATGGTTATATACCTAGCATGGTTATACACCTAGCATGGTGATATACCTAGCATGGTTATATACCTAGCATGGTTATATACCTAGCATGGTTATATACCTAGCATAGTTATACACCTAGCATGGTTATACAATTAGCATGGTTATACACCTAGCATTGTTATATACCTAGCATAGCTATACACCTAGCATGGTTATACACCTAGCATGGTTATATACCTAGCATGGTTATATACCTAGCATGGTTATATACCTAGCATGGTTATACACCTAGCATGGTTATATACCTAGCATGGTTATATACCTAGCATGGTTATATACCTAGCATGGTTATATACCTAGCATGGTTATACACCTAGCATGGTTATACAATTAGCATGGTTATACACCTAGCATGGTTATATACCTAGCATAGTTATACACCTAGCATGGTTATACACCTAGCATGGTTATATACCTAGCATGGTTATATACCTAGCATGGTTATATACCTAGCATGGTTATATACCTAGCATAGTTATACACCTAGCATGGTTATACAATTAGCATGGTTATACACCTAGCATGTTTATATACCTAGCATGGTTATACACCTAGCATGGTTATACACCTAGCATGGTTATATACCTAGCATGGTTATATACCTATGGTTATACAATTAGCATGGTTATACACCTAGCATGGTTATATACATAGCATAGTTATACACCTAGCATGGTTATACACCTAGCATGGTTATATACCTAGCATGGTTATATACCTAGCATGGTTATATACCTAGCATGGTTATATACCTAGCATGGTTATATACCTAGCATTGTTATACACCTAGCATGGTTATATACCTAGCATGGTTATATACCTAGCATGGTCATACACCTAGCATGGTTATATACTTAGCATGGTTATATACCTAGCATGGTTATATACCTAGCATGGTTATATACCTAGCATAGTTATACACCTAGCATGGTTATACAATTAGCATGGTTATACACCTTGCATGGTTATATACCTAGCATAGTTATACACCTAGTATGGTTATACACCTAGCATGGTTATATACCTAGCATGGTTATATACCTAGCATGGTTATATACCTAGCATGGTTATATACCTAGCATGGTTATACACCTAGCATGGTTATACAATTAGTATGGTTATACACCTAGCATGGTTATATACCTAGCATACTTATACACCTAGCATGGTTATACACCTAGCATGGTTATATACCTAGCATGGTTATACACCTAGCATGGTTATACACCTAGCATGGTTATATACCTAGCATGGTTATATACCTAGCATGGTTATATACCTAGCATGGTTATATACCTAGCATGGTTATATACCTAGCATAGTTATACACCTAGCATAGTTATACACCTAGCATGGTTATACACCTAGCATGGTTATATACCTAGCATGGTTATATACCTAGCATGGTTATATACCTAGCATGGTTATACACCTAGCATGGTTATATACCTAGCATGGTTATATACCTAGCATGGTTATATACCTAGCATGGTTATATACCTAGCATAGTTATACACCTAGCATGGTTATACAATTAGCATGGTTATACACCTCGCATGGTTATATACCTAGCATAGTTATACACCTAGCATGGTTATACACCTAGCATGGTTATACACCTAGCATGGTTATACACCTAGCAAGGTTATACACCTAGCATGGTTATATACCTAGCATGGTTATATACCTAGCATGGTTGTATACCTAGCATGGTTATACACCTATCATGGTTATATACCTAGCATGGTTATATACCTAGCATGGTTATATACCTAGCATGGTTATATACCTAGCATAGTTATACACCTAGCATGGTTATACAATTAGCATGGTTATACACCTAGCATGGTTATATACCTAGCATAGTTATACACCTAGCATGGTTATACACCTAGCATGGTTATATACCTAGCATGGTTATACACCTAGCAAGGTTATACACCTAGCATGGTTATATACCTAGCATCATGGTTATACACCTAGCATGGTTATATACCTAGCTTGGTTATACACCTAGCATGGTTATAATTATACCTAGCATGGTTATATACCTAGCGTGGTTATACACCTAGCATGGTTATATACCTAGCATAGTTATACACCTAGCATGGTTATACAATTAGCATGGTTATACACCTAACATGGTTATATACCTAGCATAGTTATACACCTAGCATGGTTATACACCTAGCATGGTTATATACCTAGCTTGGTTATACACCTAGCATGGTTATAATTATACCTAGCATGGTTATATACCTAGCGTGGTTATACACCTAGCATGGTTATATACCTAGCATGGTTATACACCTAGCATGGTTATACACCTAGCATGGTTATATACCTAGCATGGTTATATACCTAGCATGGTTATACAATTAGCATGGTTATACACCTAGCATGGTTATATAACTAGCATAGTTATACACTTAGCATGGTTATACACCTAGCATGGTTATATACCTAGCATGGTTATATACTTAGCATGGTTATATACCTAGCATGGTTATATACCAAGCATGGTTATATACCTAGCATGGTTATACACCTAGCATGGTTATATACCTAGCATGTTTATATACCTAGCATGGTCATACACCTAGCATGGTTATATACTTAGCATGGTTATATACCTAGCATGGTTATATATCTAGCATGGTTATATACCTAGCATAGTTATACACCTAGCATGGTTATACAATTAGCATGTTTATACACCTAGCATGGTTATATACCTAGCATAGTTATACACCTAGTATGGTTATACACCTAGCATGGTTATATACCTAGCATGGTTATATACCTAGCATGGTTATATACCTAGCATGATTATATACCTAGCATAGTTATACACCTAGCATGGTTATACAATTAGCATGGTTATACACCTAGCATGGTTATACACCTAGCATGGTTATATACCTAGCATGGTTATACACCTAGCATGGTTATACACCTAGCATGGTTATACAATTAGCATGGTTATACACCTAGCATGGTTATATAACTAGCATGGTTATACACCTAGCATGGTTATACACCTAGCATGGTTATATACCTAGCATGGTTATATACCTAGCATTGTTATACACCTAGCATGCTTATACAATTAGCATTGTTATACACCTAGCATGATTATATACCTAGCATAGTTATACACTTAGCATGGTTATACACCTATCATGGTTATATACCTAGCATGGTTATATACCTAGCATGGTTATATACCTAGCATGGTTATATACCTAGCATGGTTATATACCTAGCATAGTTATACACCTAGCATGCTTATACAATTAACATTGTTATACACCTAGCATGGTTATATACCTAGCATAGTTATACACTTAGCATGGTTATACACCTATCATGGTTATATACCTAGCATGGTTATATACCTAGCATGGTTATATACCTAGCATGGTTATATACCTAGCATGGTTATATACCTAGCATGGTTATATACCTAGCATGGTTATATACCTAGCATAGTTATACACCTAGCATGCTTATACAATTAGCATTGTTATACACCTATCATGGTTATATACCTAGCATGGTTATATACCTAGAATGGTTATATACCTAGCATGGTTATATACCTATACACCTAGCATGGTTATACAATTAGCATGGGTATACACCTAGCATGGTTATATACCTAGCATAGTTATACACCTAGCATGGTTATACACCTAGCATGGTTATATACCTAGCATGGTTATATACCTAGCATGGTTATATACCTAGCATGGTTATACACCTAGCATGGTTATATACCTAGCATGGTTATATACCTATCATGGTTATATACCTAGCATGGTTATTTACCTAGCATAGTTATACACCTAGCATGGTTATACAATTAGCATCGTTATACACCTAGCATGGTTATACACCTAGCATGGTTATACACCTAGCATGGTTATATACCTAGCATGGTTATATACCTAGCATGGTTATATACCTAGCATGGTTATATACCTGGCATAGTTATACACCTAGCATGGTTATACAATTAGCATGGTTATACACCTAGCATGGTTATATACCTAGCATGGTTATAGACCTAGCATGGTTATATACCTAGCATGGTTATACACCTAGCATGGTGATATACCTAGCATGGTTATATACCTAGCATGGTTATATACCTAGCATGGTTATATACCTAGCATAGTTATACACCTAGCATGGTTATACAATTAGCATGGTTATACACCTAGCATTGTTATACACCTAGCATTGTTATATACCTAGCATAGCTATACACCTAGCATGATTATACACCTAGCATGGTTATATACCTAGCATGGTTATATACCTAGCATGGTTATATACCTAGCATGGTTATACACCTAGCATGGTTATATACCTAGCATGGTTATATACCTAGCATGGTTATATACCTAGCATGGTTATATACCTTGCATGGTTATACACCTAGCATGGTTATACAATTAGCATGGTTATACACCTAGCATGGTTATATACCTAGCATAGTTATACACCTAGCATGGTTATACACCTAGCATGGTTATATACCTAGCATGGTTATATACCTAGCATGGTTATATACCTAGCATGGTTATATACCTAGCATAGTTATACACCTAGCATGGTTATACAATTAGCATGGTTATACACCTAGCATGTTTATATACCTAGCATGGTTATACACCTAGCATGGTTATACACCTAGCATGGTTATATACCTAGCATGGTTATATACCTAGCATGGTTATACAATTAGCATGGTTATACACCTAGCATGGTTATATACCTAGCATTGTTATACACCTAGCATGGTTATACACCTAGCATGGTTATATACCTAGCATGGTTATATACCTAGCATGGTTATATACCTAGCATGGTTATATACCTAGCATGGTTATATACCTAGCATTGTTATACACCTAGCATGGTTATATACCTAGCATGGTTATATACCTAGCATGGTCATACACCTAGCATGGTTATATACTTAGCATGGTTATATACCTAGCATGGTTATATACCTAGCATGGTTATATACCTAGCATAGTTATACACCTAGCATGGTTATACAATTAGCATGGTTATACACCTAGCATGGTTGCATAGTTATACACCTAGTATGGTTATACACCTAGCATGGTTATATACCTAGCATGGTTATATACCTAGCATGGTTATATACCTAGCATGGTTATATACCTAGCATGGTTATACACCTAGCATGGTTATACAATTAGTATGGTTATACACCTAGCATGGTTATATACCTAGCATACTTATACACCTAGCATGGTTATACACCTAGCATGGTTATATACCTAGCATGGTTATACACCTAGCATGGTTATACACCTAGCATGGTTATATACCTAGCATGGTTATATACCTAGCATGGTTATATACCTAGCATGGTTATATACCTAGCATGGTTATATACCTAGCATAGTTATACACCTAGCATGGTTATACAATTAGTATGGTTATACACCTAGCATGGTTATATACCTAGCATGGTTATATACCTAGCATGGTTATACACCTAGCATGGTTATACACCTAGCATGGTTATATACCTAGCATGGTTATATACCTAGCATGGTTATATACCTAGCATGGTTATATACCTAGCATGGTTATATACCTAGCATAGTTATACACCTAGCATGGTTATACAATTAGCATGGTTATACACCTAGCATGGTTATATACCTAGCATGGTTATATACCTAGCATAGTTATACACCTAGCATGGTTATACACCTAGCGTGGTTATACACCTAGCATGGTTATATACCTAGCATGGTTATATACCTAGCATGGTTATATACCTAGCATGGTTATATACCTAGCATAGTTATACACCTAGCATGCTTATACAATTAGCATGCTTATACAATTGGCATGGATATACACCTAGCATGGTTATATACCTAGCATAGTTATACACTTAGCATGGTTATACACCTATCATGGTTATATACCTAGCATGGTTATATACCTAGCATGGTTATATACCTAGCATAGTTATATACCTAGCATAATTATACACCTTGCATGGTTATACAATTAGCATGGTTATACACCTAGCATGGTTATATACCTAGCATAGTTATACACCTAGCATGGTTATACACCTAGCATGGTTATATACCTAGCATGGTTATATACCTAGCATGGTTATATACCTAGCATGGTTATACACCTAGCATGGTTATATACCTAGCATGGTTATATACCTAGCATGGTTATATACCTAGCATGGTTATATACCTAGCATAGTTATACACCTAGCATGGTTATACAATTAGCATGGTTATACACCTAGCATGGTTATATACCTAGCATAGTTATACACCTAGCATGGTTATACACCTAGCATGGTTATACACCTAGCATGGTTGTACACCTAGCAAGGTTATACACCTAGCATGGTTATATACCTAGCATGGTTATATACCTAGCATGGTTGTATACCTAGCATGGTTATACACCTAGCATGGTTATATACCTAGCATGGTTATATACCTAGCATGGTTATATACCTAGCATGGTTATATACCTAGCATAGTTATACACCTAGCATGGTTATACAATTAGCATGGTTATACACCTAGCATGGTTATATACCTAGCATAGTTATACACCTAGCATGGTTATACACCTAGCATGGTTATATACCTAGCATGGTTATACACCTAGCAAGGTTTTACACCTAGCATGGTTATATACCTAGCATCATGATTATACACCTAGCATGGTTATATACCTAGCTTGGTTATACACCTAGCATGGTTATAATTATACCTAGCATGGTTATATACCTAGCATGGTTATACACCTAGCATGGTTATATACCTAGCATAGTTATACACCTAGTATGGTTATACACCTAGCATGGTTATATACCTAGCATGGTTATATACCTAGCATGGTTATATACCTAGCATGATTATATACCTAGCATGGTTATATACCTAGCATAGTTATACACCTAGCATGGTTACACACCTAGCATGGTTATACACCTATATAGCATGGTTATATACATAGCATGGTTATATACCTAGCATGGTTATATACCTAGCATGGTTATATACCTAGCATAGTTATACACCTAGCATGCTTATACAATTAGCATGGTTATACACCTAGCATGGTTATATACCTAGCATAGTTATACACTTAGCATGGTTATACACCTATCATGGTTATATACCTAGCATGGTTATATACCTAGCATGGTTATATACCTAGCATGGTTATATACCTAGCATAGTTATACACCTAGCATGGTTATACAATTAGCATGGTTATACACCTAGCATGGTTATATACCTAGCATAGTTATACACCTAGCATGGTTATACACCAAGCATGGTTATATACCTAGCATGGTTATATACCTAGCATGGTTATATACCTAGCATGGTTATACACCTAGCATGGTTATATACCTAGTATGGTTATATACCTAGCATGGTTATATACCTAGCATGGTTATATATCTGGCATAGTTATACACCTAGCATGGTTATACAATTAGCATGGTTATACACCTAGCATGGTTATATACCTAGCATAGTTATACACTTAGCATGGTTATACACCTATCATGGTTATATACCTAGCATGGTTATATACCTAGCATGGTTATATACCTAGCATAGTTATACACCTAGCATGCTTATACAATTAACATTGTTATACACCTAGCATGGTTATATACCTAGCATAGTTATACACTTAGCATGGTTATACACCTATCATGGTTATATACCTAGCATGGTTATATACCTAGCATGGTTATATACCTAGCATGGTTATATACCTAGCATGGTTATATACCTAGCATGGTTATATACCTAGCATGGTTATATACCTAGCATAGTTATACACCTAGCATGCTTATACAATTAGCATTGTTATACACCTATCATGGTTATATACCTAGCATGGTTATAATTATACCTAGCATGGTTATATACCTAGCGTGGTTATACACCTAGCATGGTTATATACCTAGCATGGTTATACACCTAGCATGGTTATACACCTAGCATGGTTATATACCTAGCATGGTTATATACCTAGCATGGTTATACAATTAGCATGGTTATACACCTAGCATGGTTATATAACTAGCATAGTTATACACTTAGCATGGTTATACACCTAGCATGGTTATATACCTAGCATGGTTATATACTTAGCATGGTTATATACCTAGCATGGTTATATACCTAGCATGGTTATATACCTAGGATGGTTATACACCTAGCATGGTTATATACCTAGCATGTTTATATACCTAGCATGGTCATACACCTAGCATGGTTATATACTTAGCATGGTTATATACCTAGCATGGTTATATATCTAGCATGGTTATATACCTAGCATAGTTATACACCTAGCATGGTTATACAATTAGCATGGTTATACACCTAGCATGGTTATATACCTAGCATAGTTATACACCTAGTATGGTTATACACCTAGCATGGTTATATACCTAGCATGGTTATATACCTAGCATGGTTATATACCTAGCATGATTATATACCTAGCATAGTTATACACCTAGCATGGTTATACAATTAGCATGGTTATACACCTAGCATGGTTATACACCTAGCATGGTTATATACCTAGCATGGTTATACACCTAGCATGGTTATACACCTAGCATGGTTATACAATTAGCATGGTTATACACCTAGCATGGTTATATAACTAGCATGGTTATACACCTAGCATGGTTATACACCTAGCATGGTTATTTACCTAGCATGGTTATATACCTAGCATTGTTATACACCTAGCATGCTTATACAATTAGCATTGTTATACACCTAGCATGATTATATACCTAGCATAGTTATACACTTAGCATGGTTATACACCTATCATGGTTATATACCTAGCATGGTTATATACCTAGCATGGTTATATACCTAGCATGGTTATATACCTAGCATGGTTATATACCTAGCATAGTTATACACCTAGCATGCTTATACAATTAACATTGTTATACACCTAGCATGGTTATATACCTAGCATAGTTATACACTTAGCATGGTTATACACCTATCATGGTTATATACCTAGCATGGTTATATACCTAGCATGGTTATATACCTAGCATGGTTATATACCTAGCATGGTTATATACCTAGCATGGTTATATACCTAGCATGGTTATATACCTAGCATAGTTATACACCTAGCATGCTTATACAATTAGCATTGTTATACACCTATCATGGTTATATACCTAGCATGGTTATATACCTAGAATGGTTATATACCTAGCATGGTTATATACCTATACACCTAGCATGGTTATACAATTAGCATGGGTATACACCTAGCATGGTTATATACCTAGCATAGTTATACACCTAGCATGGTTATACACCTAGCATGGTTATATACCTAGCATGGTTATATACCTAGCATGGTTATATACCTAGCATGGTTATACACCTAGCATGGATATATACCTAGCATGGTTATATACCTATCATGGTTATATACCTAGCATGGTTATATACCTAGCATAGTTATACACCTAGCATGGTTATACAATTAGCATCGTTATACACCTAGCATGGTTATACACCTTGCATGGTTATACACCTAGCATGGTTATATACCTAGCATGGTTATATACCTAGCATGGTTATATACCTAGCATGGTTATATACCTGGCATAGTTATACACCTAGCATGGTTATACAATTAGCATGGTTATACACCTAGCATGGTTATATACCTAGCATGGTTATAGACCTAGCATGGTTATATACCTAGCATGGTTATACACCTAGCATGGTGATATACCTAGCATGGTTATATACCTAGCATGGTTATATACCTAGCATGGTTATATACCTAGCATAGTTATACACCTAGCAAGGTTATACAATTAGCATGGTTATACACCTAGCATTGTTATATACCTAGCATAGCTATACACCTAGCATGGTTATACACCTAGCATGGTTATATACCTAGCATGGTTATATACCTAGCATGGTTATATACCTAGCATGGTTATACACCTAGCATGGTTATATACCTAGCATGGTTATATACCTAGCATGGTTATATACCTAGCATGGTTATATACCTAGCATGGTTATACACCTAGCATGGTTATACAATTAGCATGGTTATACACCTAGCATGGTTATATACCTAGCATAGTTATACACCTAGCATGGTTATACACCTAGCATGGTTATATACCTAGCATGGTTATGTACCTAGCATGGTTATATACCTAGCATGGTTATATACCTAGCATAGTTATACACCTAGCATGGTTATACAATTAGCATGGTTATACACCTAGCATGTTTATATACCTAGCATGGTTATACACCTAGCATGGTTATACACCTAGCATGGTTATATACCTAGCATGGTTATATACCTAGCATGGTTATACAATTAGCATGGTTATACACCTAGCATGGTTATATACCTAGCATAGTTATACACCTAGCATGGTTATACACCTAGCATGGTTATATACCTAGCATGGTTATATACCTAGCATGGTTATATACCTAGCATGGTTATATACCTAGCATGGTTATATACCTAGCATTGTTATACACCTAGCATGGTTATATACCTAGCATGGTTATATACCTAGCATGGTCATACACCTAGCATGGTTATATACTTAGCATGGTTATATACCTAGCATGGTTATATACCTAGCATGGTTATATACCTAGCATAGTTATACACCTAGCATGGTTATACAATTAGCATGGTTATACACCTAGCATGGTTATATACCTAGCATAGTTATACATCTAGTATGGTTATACACCTAGCATGGTTATATACCTAGCATGGTTATATACCTAGCATGGTTATATACCTAGCATGGTTATATACCTAGCATGGTTATACACCTAGCATGGTTATACAATTAGTATGGTTATACACCTAGCATGGTTATATACCTAGCATACTTATACACCTAGCATGGTTATACACCTAGCATGGTTATATACCTAGCATGGTTATACACCTAGCATGGTTATACACCTAGCATGGTTATATACCTAGCATGGTTATATACCTAGCATGGTTATATACCTAGCATGGTTATATACCTAGCATGGTTATATACCTAGCATAGTTATACACCTTGCATGGTTATGCAATTAGTATGGTTATACACCTAGCATGGTTATATACCTAGCATGGTTATATACCTAGCATGGTTATACACCTAGCATGGTTATACAACTAGCATGGTTATATACCTAGCATGGTTATATACCTAGCATGGTTATATACCTAGCATGGTTATATACCTAGCATGGTTATATACCTAGCATAGTTATACACCTAGCATGGTTATACAATTAGCATGGCTATACACCTAGCATGGTTATATACCTAGCATGGTTATATACCTAGCATAGTTATACACCTAGCATGGTTATACACCTAGCGTGGTTATACACCTAGCATGGTTATATACCTAGCATGGTTATATACCTAGCATGGTTATATACCTAGCATGGTTATATACCTAGCATAGTTATACACCTAGCATGCTTATACAATTAGCATGCTTATACAATTGGCATGGATATACACCTAGCATGGTTATATACCTAGCATAGTTATACACTTAGCATGGTTATACACCTATCATGGTTATATACCTAGCATGGTTATATACCTAGCATGGTTATATACCTAGCATAGTTATATACCTAGCATAGTTATACACCTTGCATGGTTATACAATTAGCATGGTTATACACCTAGCATGGTTATATACCTAGCATAGTTATACACCTAGCATGGTTATACACCTAGCATGGTTATATACCTAGCATGGTTATATACCTAGCATGGTTATATACCTAGCATGGTTATACACCTAGCATGGTTATATACCTAGCATGGTTATATACCTAGCATGGTTATATACCTAGCATGGTTATATACCTAGCATAGTTATACACCTAGCATGGTTATACAATTAGCATGGTTATACACCTAGCATGGTTATATACCTAGCATAGTTATACACCTAGCATGGTTATACACCTAGCATGGTTATACACCTAGCATGGTTGTACACCTAGCAAGGTTATACACCTAGCATGGTTATATACCTAGCATGGTTATATACCTAGCATGGTTGTATACCTAGCATGGTTATACACCTAGCATGGTTATATACCTAGCATGGTTATATACCTAGCATGGTTATATACCTAGCATGGTTATATACCTAGCATGGTTATACACCTAGCATGGTTATACAATTAGCATGGTTATACACCTAGCATGGTTATATACCTAGCATGGTTATACACCTAGCATGGTTATACACCTAGCATGGTTATATACCTAGCATGGTTATACACCTAGCAAGGTTATACACCTAGCATGGTTATATACCTAGCATCATGGTTATACACCTAGCATGGTTATATACCTAGCTTGGTTATACACCTAGCATGGTTATAATTATACCTAGCATGGTTATATACCTAGCATGGTTATACACCTAGCATGGTTATATACCTAGCATAGTTATACACCTAGTATAGTTATACACCGAGCATGGTTATATACCTAGCATGGTTATATACCTAGCATGGTTATATACCTAGCATGGTTATACACCTAGCATGGTTATATACCTAGCATGGTTATACACCTAGCATGGTTATATACCTAGCATGGTTATATACCTAGCATGGTTATATACCTAGCATGGTTATATACCTAGCATGGTTATATACCTAGCATTGTTATACACCTAGCATGGTTATATACCTAGCATGGTTATATACCTAGCATGGTCATACACCTAGCATGGTTATATACTTAGCATGGTTATATACCTAGCAAGGTTATATACCTAGCATGGTTATATACCTAGCATAGTTATACACCTAGCATGGTTATACAATTAGCATGGTTATACACCTAGCATGGTTATATACCTAGCATAGTTATACACCTAGTATGGTTATACACCTAGCATGGTTATATACCTAGCATGGTTATATACCTAGCATGGTTATATACCTAGCATGGTTATATACCTAGCATGGTTATACACCTAGCATGGTTATACAATTAGTATGGTTATACACCTAGCATGGTTATATACCTAGCATACTTATACACCTAGCATGGTTATACACCTAGCATGGTTATATACCTAGCATGGTTATACACCTAGCATGGTTATACACCTAGCATGGTTATATACCTAGCATGGTTATATACCTAGCATGGTTATATACCTAGCATGGTTATATACCTAGCATGGTTATATACCTAGCATAGTTATACACCTTGCATGGTTATGCAATTAGTATGGTTATACACCTAGCATGGTTATATACCTAGCATGGTTATATACCTAGCATGGTTATACACCTAGCATGGTTATACAACTAGCATGGTTATATACCTAGCATGGTTATATACCTAGCATGGTTATATACCTAGCATGGTTATATACCTAGCATGGTTATATACCTAGCATAGTTATACACCTAGCATGGTTATACAATTAGCATGGCTATACACCTAGCATGGTTATATACCTAGCATGGTTATATACCTAGCATAGTTATACACCTAGCATGGTTATACACCTAGCGTGGTTATACACCTAGCATGGTTATATACCTAGCATGGTTATATACCTAGCATGGTTATATACCTAGCATGGTTATATACCTAGCATAGTTATACACCTAGCATGCTTATACAATTAGCATTGTTATACACCTATCATGGTTATATACCTAGCATGGTTATAATTATACCTAGCATGGTTATATACCTAGCGTGGTTATACACCTAGCATGGTTATATACCTAGCATGGTTATACACCTAGCATGGTTATACACCTAGCATGGTTATATACCTAGCATGGTTATATACCTAGCATGGTTATACAATTAGCATGGTTATACACCTAGCATGGTTATATAACTAGCATAGTTATACACTTAGCATGGTTATACACCTAGCATGGTTATATACCTAGCATGGTTATATACTTAGCATGGTTATATACCTAGCATGGTTATATACCTAGCATGGTTATATACCTAGCATGGTTATACACCTAGCATGGTTATATACCTAGCATGTTTATATACCTAGCATGGTCATACACCTAGCATGGTTATATACTTAGCATGGTTATATACCTAGCATGGTTATATATCTAGCATGGTTATATACCTAGCATAGTTATACACCTAGCATGGTTATACAATTAGCATGGTTATACACCTAGCATGGTTATATACCTAGCATAGTTATACACCTAGTATGGTTATACACCTAGCATGGTTATATACCTAGCATGGTTATATACCTAGCATGGTTATATACCTAGCATGATTATATACCTAGCATAGTTATACACCTAGCATGGTTATACAATTAGCATGGTTATACACCTAGCATGGTTATACACCTAGCAAGGTTATATACCTAGCATGGTTATACACCTAGCATGGTTATACACCTAGCATGGTTATACAATTAGCATGGTTATACACCTAGCATGGTTATATAACTAGCATGGTTATACACCTAGCATGGTTATACACCTAGCATGGTTATATACCTAGCATGGTTATATACCTAGCATTGTTATACACCTAGCATGCTTATACAATTAGCATTGTTATACACCTAGCATGATTATATACCTAGCATAGTTATACACTTAGCATGGTTATACACCTATCATGGTTATATACCTAGCATGGTTATATACCTAGCATGGTTATATACCTAGCATGGTTATATACCTAGCATGGTTATATACCTAGCATAGTTATACACCTAGCATGCTTATACAATTAACATTGTTATACACCTAGCATGGTTATATACCTAGTATAGTTATACACTTAGCATGGTTATACACCTATCATGGTTATATACCTAGCATGGTTATATACCTAGCATGGTTATATACCTAGCATGGTTATATACCTAGCATGGTTATATACCTAGCATGGTTATATACCTAGCATGGTTATATACCTAGCATAGTTATACACCTAGCATGCTTATACAATTAGCATTGTTATACACCTATCATGGTTATATACCTAGCATGGTTATATACCTAGAATGGTTATATACCTAGCATGGTTATATACCTATACACCTAGCATGGTTATACAATTAGCATGGGTATACACCTAGCATGGTTATATACCTAGCATAGTTATACACCTAGCATGGTTATACACCTAGCATGGTTATATACCTAGCATGGTTATATACCTAGCATGGTTATATACCTAGCATGGTTATACACCTAGCATGGTTATATACCTAGCATGGTTATATACCTATCATGGTTATATACCTAGCATGGTTATATACCTAGCATAGTTATACACCTAGCATGGTTATACAATTAGCATCGTTATACACCTAGCATGGTTATACACCTAGCATGGTTATACACCTAGCATGGTTATATACCTAGCATGGTTATATACCTAGCATGGTTATATACCTAGCATGGTTATATACCTGGCATAGTTATACACCTAGCATGGTTATACAATTAGCATGGTTATACACCTAGCATGGTTATATACCTAGCATGGTTATAGACCTAGCATGGTTATATACCTAGCATGGTTATACACCTAGCATGGTGATATACCTAGCATGGTTATATACCTAGCATGGTTATATACCTAGCATGGTTATATACCTAGCATAGTTATACACCTAGCATGGTTATACAATTAGCATGGTTATACACCTAGCATTGTTATATACCTAGCATAGCTATACACCTAGCATGGTTATACACCTAGCATGGTTATATACCTAGCATGGTTATATACCTAGCATGGTTATATACCTAGCATGGTTATACACCTAGCATGGTTATATACCTAGCATGGTTATATACCTAGCATGGTTATATACCTAGCATGGTTATATACCTAGCATGGTTATACACCTAGCATGGTTATACAATTAGCATGGTTATACACCTAGCATGGTTATATACCTAGCATGGTTATATACCTAGCATGGTTATATACCTAGCATAGTTATACACCTAGCATGGTTATACAATTAGCATGGTTATACACCTAGCATGTTTATATACCTAGCATGGTTATACACCTAGCATGGTTATACACCTAGCATGGTTATATACCTAGCATGGTTATATACCTAGCATGGTTATACAATTAGCATGGTTATACACCTAGCATGGTTATATACCTAGCATAGTTATACACCTAGCATGGTTATACACCTAGCATGGTTATATACCTAGCATGGTTATATACCTAGCATGGTTATATACCTAGCATGGTTATATACCTAGCATGGTTATATACCTAGCATTGTTATACACCTAGCATGGTTATATACCTAGCATGGTTATATACCTAGCATGGTCATACACCTAGCATGGTTATATACTTAGCATGGTTATATACCTAGCATGGTTATATACCTAGCATGGTTATATACCTAGCATAGTTATACACCTAGCATGGTTATACAATTAGCATGGTTATACACCTAGCATGGTTATATACCTAGCATAGTTATACACCTAGTATGGTTATACACCTAGCATGGTTATATACCTAGCATGGTTATATACCTAGCATGGTTATATACCTAGCATGGTTATATACCTAGCATGGTTATACACCTAGCATGGTTATACAATTAGTATGGTTATACACCTAGCATGGTTATATACCTAGCATACTTATACACCTAGCATGGTTATACACCTAGCATGGTTATATACCTAGCATGGTTATACACCTAGCATGGTTATACACCTAGCATGGTTATATACCTAGCATGGTTATATACCTAGCATGGTTATATACCTAGCATGGTTATATACCTAGCATGGTTATATACCTAGCATAGTTATACACCTAGCATGGTTATGCAATTAGTATGGTTATACACCTAGCATGGTTATATACCTAGCATGGTTATATACCTAGCATGGTTATACACCTAGCATGGTTATACACCTAGCATGGTTATATACCTAGCATGGTTATATACCTAGCATGGTTATATACCTAGCATGGTTATATACCTAGCATGGTTATATACCTAGCATAGTTATACACCTAGCATGGTTATACAATTAGCATGGTTATACACCTAGCATGGTTATATACCTAGCATGGTTATATACCTAGCATAGTTATACACCTAGCATGGTTATACACCTAGCATGGTTATACACCTAGCATGGTTATATACCTAGCATGGTTATATACCTAGCATGGTTATAAACCCAGCATGGTTATATACCTAGCATAGTTATACACCTAGCATGCTTATACAATTAGCATGCTTATACAATTTGCATGGATATACACCTAGCATGGTTATATACCTAGCATAGTTATGCACTTAGCATGGTTATACACCTATCATGGTTATATACCTAGCATGGTTATATACCTAGCATGGTTATATACCTAGCATGGTTATATACCTAGCATAGTTATACACCTTGCATGGTTATACAATTAGCATGGTTATACACCTAGCATGGTTATATACCTAGCATAGTTATACACCTAGCATGGTTATACACCTAGCATGGTTATATACCTAGCATGGTTATATACCTAGCATGGTTATATACCTAGCATGGTTATACACCTAGCATGGTTATATACCTAGCATGGTTATATACCTAGCATGGTTATATACCTAGCATGGTTATATACCTAGCATAGTTATACACCTAGCATGGTTATACAATTAGCATGGTTATACACCTAGCATGGTTATATACCTAGCATAGTTATACACCTAGCATGGTTATACACCTAGCATGGTTATACACCTAGCATGGTTATACACCTAGCAAGGTTATACACCTAGCATGGTTATATACCTAGCATGGTTATATACCTAGCATGGTTGTATACCTAGCATGGTTATACACCTAGCATGGTTATATACCTAGCATGGTTATATACCTAGCATGGTTATATACCTAGCATGGTTATATACCTAGCATAGTTATACACCTAGCATGGTTATACAATTAGCATGGTTATACACCTAGCATGGTTATATACCTAGCATAGTTATACACCTAGCATGGTTATACACCTAGCATGGTTATATACCTAGCATGGTTATACACCTAGCAAGGTTATACACCTAGCATGGTTATATACCTAACATCATGGTTATACACCTAGCATGGTTATATACCTAGCTTGGTTATACACCTAGCATGGTTATAATTATACCTAGCATGGTTATATACCTAGCGTGGTTATACACCTAGCATGGTTATATACCTAGCATAGTTATACACCTAGCATGGTTATACAATTAGCATGGTTATACACCTAACATGGTTATATACCTAGCATAGTTATACACCTAGCATGGTTATACACCTAGCATGGTTATATACCTAGCTTGGTTATACACCTAGCATGGTTATAATTATACCTAGCATGGTTATATACCTAGCGTAGTTATACACCTAGCATGGTTATATACCTAGCATGGTTATTCACCTAGCATGGTTATACACCTAGCATGGTTATATACCTAGCATGGTTATATACCTAGCATGGTTATACAATTAGCATGGTTATACACCTAGCATGGTTATATACCTAGCATAGTTATACACTTAGCATGGTTATACACCTAGCATGGTTATATACCTAGCATGGTTATATACTTAGCATGGTTATATACCTAGCATGGTTATATACCTAGCATGGTTATATACCTAGCATGGTTATACACCTAGCATGGTTATATACCTAGCATGTTTATATACCTAGCATGGTCATACACCTAGCATGGTTATATACTTAGCATGGTTATATACCTAGCATGGTTATATATCTAGCATGGTTATATACCTAGCATAGTTATACACCTAGCATGGTTATACAATTAGCATGGTTATACACCTAGCATGGTTATATACCTAGCATAGTTATACACCTAGTATGGTTATACACCTAGCATGGTTATATACCTAGCATGGTTATATACCTAGCATGGTTATATACCTAGCATGATTATATACCTAGCATAGTTATACACCTAGCATGGTTATACAATTAGCATGGTTATACAGCTAGCATGGTTATACACCTAGCATGGTTATATACCTAGCATGGTTATACACCTAGCATGGTTATACACCTAGCATGGTTATACAATTAGCATGGTTATACACCTAGCATGGTTATATACCTAGCATGGTTATATACCTAGCATGGTTATACACCTAGCATGGTTATACACCTAGCATGGTTATACAATTAGCATGGTTATACACCTAGCATGGTTATATACTTAGCATGGTTATACACCTAGCATGGTTATACACCTAGCATGGTTATATACCTAGCATGGTTATATACCTAGCATTGTTATACACCTAGCATGCTTATACAATTAGCATTGTTATACACCTAGCATGGTTATATACCTAGCATAGTTATACACTTAGCATGGTTATACACCTATCATGGTTATATACCTAGCATGGTTATATACCTAGCATGGTTATATACCTAGCATGGTTATATACCTAGCATGGTTATATACCTAGCATAGTTATACACCTAGCATGCTTATACAATTAACATTGTTATACACCTAGCATGGTTATATACCTAGCATAGTTATACACTTAGCATGGTTATACACCTATCATGGTTATATACCTAGCATGGTTATATACCTAGCATGGTTATATACCTAGCATGGTTATATACCTAGCATGGTTATATACCTAGCATGGTTATATACCTAGCATGGTTATATACCTAGCATAGTTATACACCGAGCATGCTTATACAATTAACATTGTTATACACCTATCATGGTTATATACCTAGCATGGTTATATACCTAGAATGGTTATATACCTAGCATGGTTATACAATTAGCATGGGTATACACCTAGCATGGTTATATACCTAGCATAGTTATACACCTAGCATGGTTATACACCTAGCATGGTTATACACCTAGCATGGTTATATACCTAGCATGGTTATATACCTAGCATGGTTATATACCTAGCATTAGCATGGTTATATACCTAGCATAGTTATACACCTAGCATGCTTATACAATTAGCATGGTTATATACCTAGCATGGTTATATACCTAGCATAGTTATATACTTAGCATGGTTATACACCTATCATGGTTATATACCTAGCATGGTTATATACCTAGCATAGTTATACACCTAGCATGGTTATACAATTAGCATGGTTATACACCTAGCATGGTTATATACCTAGCATAGTTATACACCTAGCATGGTTATATACCTAGCATATTTATACACCTAGCATGGTTATACAATTAACATGGTTATACACCTAACATGGTTATATACCTAGCATAGCTATACACCTAGCATGGTTATACACCTAGCATGGTTATATACCTAGCATGGTTATATACCTAGCATGGTTATATACCTAGCATGGTTATATACCTAGCATGGTTATACACCTAGCATGGTTATATACCTAGCATGGTTATATACCTAGCATGGTTATATATCTGGCATAGTTATACACCTAGCATGGTTATACAATTAGCATGGTTATATACCTAGCATGGTTATATACCTAGCATGGTTATACACCTAGCATGGTTATATACCTAGTATGGTTATATACCTAGCATGGTTATATACCTAGCATGGTTATATACCTATCATGGTTATACACCTAGCATTGTTATATACCTAGCATGGTTATATACCTAGCATGGTTATATACCTAGCATGGTTATATACCTAGCATATTTATACACCTAGCATGGTTATACAATTAACATGGTTATACACCTAACATGGTTATATACCTAGCATAGCTATACACCTAGCATGGTTATACACCTAGCATGGTTATATACCTAGCATGGTTATATACCTAGCATGGTTATATACCTAGCATGGTTATATACCTAGCATGGTTATACACCTAGCATGGTTATATACCTAGCATGGTTATATACCTAGCATGGTTATATACCTAGCATGGTTATATACCTAGAATGGTTATACACCTAGCATGGCTATACAATTAGCATGGTTATACACCTAGCATGGTTATATACCTAGCATAGTTATACACCTAGCATGGTTATAAACCTAGCATGGTTATATACCTAGCATGGTTATATACCTAGCATGGTTATATACCTAGCATGGTTATATACCTAGCATAGTTATACACCTAGCATGGTTATACACCTAGCATGGTTATATACCTAGCATGGTTATACACCTAGCATGGTTATATACCTAGCTTGGTTATACACCTAGCATTGTTATAATTATACCTAGCATGGTTATATACCTAGCGTGGTTATACACCTAGCATGGTTATATACCTAGCATGGTTATACACCTAGCATGGTTATACACCTAGCATGGTTATATACCTAGCATGGTTATATACCTAGCATGGTTATACAATTAGCATGGTTATACACCTAACATGGTTATATACCTAGCATAGTTATACACCTAGCATGGTTATACACCTAGCATGGTTATATACCTAGCTTGGTTATACACCTAGCATGGTTATAATTATACCTAGCATGGTTATATACCTAGCGTGATTATACACCTAGCATGGTTATATACCTAGCATGGTTATACACCTAGCATGGTTATACACCTAGCATGGTTATATACCTAGCATGGTTATATACCTAGCATGGTTATACAATTAGCATGGTTATACACCTAGCATGGTTATATACCTAGCATAGTTATACACTTAGCATGGTTATACACCTAGCATGGTTATATACCTAGCATGGTTATATACTTAGCATGGTTATATACCTAGCATGGTTATATACCTAGCATGGTTATATACCTAGCATGGTTATACACCTAGCATGGTTATATACCTAGCATGTTTATATACCTAGCATGGTCATACACCTAGCATGGTTATATACTTAGCATGGTTATATACCTAGCATGGTTATATATCTAGCATGGTTATATACCTAGCATAGTTATACACCTAGCATGGTTATACAATTAGCATGGTTATACACCTAGCATGGTTATATACCTAGCATAGTTATACACCTAGTATGGTTATACACCTAGCATGGTTATATACCTAGCATGGTTATATACCTAGCATGGTTATATACCTAGCATGGTTATATACCTAGCATGATTATATACCTAGCATAGTTATACACCTAGCATGGTTATACAATTAGCATGGTTATACACCTAGCATGGTTATACACCTAGCATGGTTATATACCTAGCATGGTTATACACCTAGCATGGTTATACACCTAGCATGGTTATACAATTAGCATGGTTATACACCTAGCATGGTTATATACCTAGCATGGTTATACACCTAGCATGGTTATATACCTAGCATGGTTATATACCTAGCATTGTTATACACCTAGCATGCTTATACAATTAGCATTGTTATACACCTAGCATGGTTATATACCTAGCATAGTTATACACTTAGCATGGTTATACACCTATCATGGTTATATACCTAGCATGGTTATATACCTAGCATGGTTATATACCTAGCATGGTTATATACCTAGCATGGTTATATACCTAGCATAGTTATACACCTAGCATGCTTATACAATTAACATTGTTATACACCTAGCATGGTTATATACCTAGCATAGTTATACACTTAGCATGGTTATACACCTATCATGGTTATATACCTAGCATGGTTATATACCTAGCATGGTTATATACCTAGCATGGTTATATACCTAGCATGGTTATATACCTAGCATGGTTATATACCTAGCATGGTTATATACCTAGCATAGTTATACACCTAGCATGCTTATACAATTAGCATTGTTATACACCTATCATGGTTATATACCTAGCATGGTTATATACCTAGAATGGTTATATACCTAGCATGGTTATATACCTATACACCTAGCATGGTTATACAATTAGCATGGGTATACACCTAGCATGGTTATATACCTAGCATAGTTATACACCTAGCATGGTTATACACCTAGCATGGTTATACACCTAGCATGGTTATATACCTAGCATGGTTATATACCTAGCATGGTTATATACCTAGCATGGTTATATACCTAGCATAGTTATACACCTAGCATGGTTATACAATTAGCATCGTTATACACCTAGCATGTTTATACACCTAGCATGGTTATACACCTAGCATGGTTATATACCTAGCATGGTTATATACCTAGCATGGTTATATACCTAGCATGGTTATATACCTGGTATAGTTATACACCTAGCATGGTTATACAATTAGCATGGTTATACACCTAGCATGGTTATATACCTAGCATGGTTATAGACCTAGCATGGTTATATACCTAGCATGGTTATACACCTAGCATGGTGATATACCTAGCATGGTTATATACCTAGCATGGTTATATACCTAGCATGGTTATATTACTAGCATAGTTATACACCTAGCATGGTTATACAATTAGCATGGTTATACACCTAGCATTGTTATATACCTAGCATAGCTATACACCTAGCATGGTTATACACCTAGCATGGTTATAAACCTAGCATGGTTATCTACCTAGCATGGTTATATACCTAGCATGGTTATACACCTAGCATGGTTATATACCTAGCATGGTTATATACCTAGCATGGTTATATACCTAGCATGGTTATATACCTAGCATGGTTATACACCTAGCATGGTTATACAATTAGCATGGTTATACACCTAGCATGGTTATATATATAGCATAGTTATACACCTAGCATAGTTATACACCTAGTATGGTTATACACCTAGCATGGTTATATACCTAGCATGGTTATATACCTAGCATGGTTATATACCTAGCATGATTATATACCTAGCATAGTTATACACCTAGCATGGTTATACAATTAGCATGGTTATACACCTAGCATGGTTATACACCTAGCATGGTTATATACCTAGCATGGTTATACACCTAGCATGGTTATACAACTAGCATGGTTATACAATTAGCATGGTTATACACCTAGCATGGTTATATACCTAGCATGGTTATACACCTAGCATGGTTATACACCTAGCATGGTTATATACCTAGCATGGTTATATACCTAGCATTGTTATACACCTAGCATGCTTATACAATTAGCATTGTTATACACCTAGCATGGTTATATACCTAGCATAGTTATACACTTAGCATGGTTATACACCTATCATGGTTATATACCTAGCATGGTTATATACCTAGCATGGTTATATACCTAGCATGGTTATATACCTAGCATGGTTATATACCTAGCATAGTTATACACCTAGCATGGTTATATACCTAGCATGGTTATATACCTAGCATGGTTATATACCTAGCATAGTTATACACTTAGCATGGTTATACACCTATCATGGTTATATACCTAGCATGGTTATACACCTAGCATGGTTATATACCTAGCATGGTTATACACCTAGCATGGTTATACACCTAGCATGGTTATACAATTAGCATGGTTATACACCTAGCATGGTTATATACCTAGCATGGTTATACACCTAGCATGGTTATATACCTAGCATGGTTATATACCTAGCATTGTTATACACCTAGCATGCTTATACAATTAGCATTGTTATACACCTAGCATGGTTATATACCTAGCATAGTTATACACTTAGCATGGTTATACACCTATCATGGTTATATACCTAGCATGGTTATATACCTAGCATGGTTATATACCTAGCATGGTTATATACCTAGCATGGTTATATACCTAGCATAGTTATACACCTAGCATGCTTATACAATTAACATTGTTATACACCTAGCATGGTTATATACCTAGCATAGTTATACACTTAGCATGGTTATACACCTATCATGGTTATATACCTAGCATGGTTATATACCTAGCATGGTTATATACCTAGCATGGTTATATACCTAGCATGGTTATATACCTAGCATGGTTATATACCTAGCATGGTTATATACCTAGCATAGTTATACACCTAGCATGCTTATACAATTAGCATTGTTATACACCTATCATGGTTATATACCTAGCATGGTTATATACCTAGAATGGTTATATACCTAGCATGGTTATATACCTATACACCTAGCATGGTTATACAATTAGCATGGGTATACACCTAGCATGGTTATATACCTAGCATAGTTATACACCTAGCATGGTTATACACCTAGCATGGTTATACACCTAGCATGGTTATATACCTAGCATGGTTATATACCTAGCATGGTTATACACCTAGCATGGTTATATACCTAGCATGGTTATATACCTAGCATGGTTATATACCTAGCATGGTTATATACCTAGCATAGTTATACACCTAGCATGGTTATACAATTAGCATCGTTATACACCTAGCATGTTTATACACCTAGCATGGTTATACACCTAGCATGGTTATATACCTAGCATGGTTATATACCTAGCATGGTTATATACCTAGCATGGTTATATACCTGGTATAGTTATACACCTAGCATGGTTATACAATTAGCATGGTTATACACCTAGCATGGTTATATACCTAGCATGGTTATAGACCTAGCATGGTTATATACCTAGCATGGTTATACACCTAGCATGGTGATATACCTAGCATGGTTATATACCTAGCATGGTTATATACCTAGCATGGTTATATTACTAGCATAGTTATACACCTAGCATGGTTATACAATTAGCATGGTTATACACCTAGCATTGTTATATACCTAGCATAGCTATACACCTAGCATGGTTATACACCTAGCATGGTTATAAACCTAGCATGGTTATCTACCTAGCATGGTTATATACCTAGCATGGTTATACACCTAGCATGGTTATATACCTAGCATGGTTATATACCTAGCATGGTTATATACCTAGCATGGTTATATACCTAGCATGGTTATACACCTAGCATGGTTATACAATTAGCATGGTTATACACCTAGCATGGTTATATATATAGCATAGTTATACACCTAGCATAGTTATACACCTAGTATGGTTATACACCTAGCATGGTTATATACCTAGCATGGTTATATACCTAGCATGGTTATATACCTAGCATGATTATATACCTAGCATAGTTATACACCTAGCATGGTTATACAATTAGCATGGTTATACACCTAGCATGGTTATACACCTAGCATGGTTATATACCTAGCATGGTTATACACCTAGCATGGTTATACAACTAGCATGGTTATACAATTAGCATGGTTATACACCTAGCATGGTTATATACCTAGCATGGTTATACACCTAGCATGGTTATACACCTAGCATGGTTATATACCTAGCATGGTTATATACCTAGCATTGTTATACACCTAGCATGCTTATACAATTAGCATTGTTATACACCTAGCATGGTTATATACCTAGCATAGTTATACACTTAGCATGGTTATACACCTATCATGGTTATATACCTAGCATGGTTATATACCTAGCATGGTTATATACCTAGCATGGTTATATACCTAGCATGGTTATATACCTAGCATAGTTATACACCTAGCATGCTTATACAATTAACATTGTTATACACCTAGCATGGTTATATACCTAGCAAAGTTATACACTTAGCATGGTTATACACCTATCATGGTTATATACCTAGCATGGTTATATACCTAGCATGGTTATATACCTAGCATGGTTATATACCTAGCATGGTTATATACCTAGCATGGTTATATACCTAGCATGGTTATATACCTAGCATAGTTATACACCTAGCATGCTTATACAATTAGCATTGTTATACACCTATCATGGTTATATACCTAGCATGGTTATATACCTAGAATGGTTATATACCTAGCATGGTTATATACCTATACACCTAGCATGGTTATACAATTAGCATGGGTATACACCTAGTATGGTTATATACCTAGCATAGTTATACACCTAGCATGGTTATACACCTAGCATGGTTATACACCTAGCATGGTTATATACCTAGCATGGTTATATACCTAGCATGGTTATACACCTAGCATGGTTATATACCTAGCATGGTTATATACCTAGCATGGTTATATACCTAGCATGGTTATATACCTAGCATAGTTATACACCTAGCATGGTTATACAATTAGCATCGTTATACACCTAGCATGGTTATACAGCTAGCATGGTTATACACCTAGCATGGTTATATACCTAGCATGGTTATATACCTAGCATGGTTATATACCTAGCATGGTTATATACCTGGCATAGTTATACACCTAGCATGGTTATACAATTAGCATGGTTATACACCTAGCATGGTTATATACCTAGCATGGTTATAGACCTAGCATGGTTATATACCTAGCATGGTTATACACCTAGCATGGTGATATACCTAGCATGGTTATATACCTAGCATGGTTATATACCTAGCATGGTTATATACCTAGCATAGTTATACACCTAGCATGGTTATACAATTAGCATGGTTATACACCTAGCATTGTTATATACCTAGCATAGCTATACACCTAGCATGGTTATACACCTAGCATGGTTATATACCTAGCATGGTTATATACCTAGCATGGTTATATACCTAGCATGGTTATACACCTAGCATGGTTATATACCTAGCATGGTTATATACCTAGCATGGTTATATACCTAGCATGGTTATATACCTAGCATGGTTATACACCTAGCATGGTTATACAATTAGCATGGTTATACACCTAGCATGGTTATATACCTAGCATAGTTATACACCTAGCATGGTTATACACCTAGCATGGTTATATACCTAGCATGGTTATATACCTAGCATGGTTATATACCTAGCATGGTTATATACCTAGCATAGTTATACACCTAGCATGGTTATACAATTAGCATGGTTATACACCTAGCATGTTTATATACCTAGCATGGTTATAACACCTAGCATGGTTATACACCTAGCATGGTTATATACCTAGCATGGTTATATACCTAGCATGGTTATACAATTAGCATGGTTATACACCTAGCATGGTTATATACCTAGCATAGTTATACACCTAGCATGGTTATACACCTAGCATGGTTATATACCTAGCATGGTTATATACCTAGCATGGTTATATACCTAGCATGGTTATATACCTAGCATGGTTATATACCTAGCATTGTTATACACCTAGCATGGTTATATACCTAGCATGGTTATATACCTAGCATGGTCATACACCTAGCATGGTTATATACTTAGCATGGTTATATACCTAGCATGGTTATATACCTAGCATGGTTATATACATAGCATAGTTATACACCTAGCATGGTTATACAATTAGCATGGTTATACACCTAGCATGGTTATATACCTAGCATAGTTATACACCTAGTATGGTTATACACCTAGCATGGTTATATACCTAGCATGGTTATATACCAAGCATGGTTATATACCTAGCATGGTTATACAATTAGTATGGTTATACACCTAGCATGGTTATATACCTAGCATACTTATACACCTAGCATGGTTATACACCTAGCATGGTTATATACCTAGCATGGTTATACACCTAGCATGGTTATACACCTAGCATGGTTATATACCTAGCATGGTTATATACATAGCATGGTTATATACCTAGCATGGTTATATACCTAGCATGGTTATATACCTAGCATAGTTATACACCTAGCATAGTTATACACCTAGCATTGTTATACACCTAGCATGGTTATATACCTAGCATGGTTATATACCTAGCATGGTTATATACCTAGCATGGTTATACACCTAGCATGGTTATATACCTAGCATGGTTATATACCTAGCATGGTTATATACCTAGCATGGTTATATACCTAGCATAGTTATACACCTAGCATGGTTATACAATTAGCATGGTTATACACCTCGCATGGTTATATACCTAGCATAGTTATACACCTAGCATGGTTATACACCTAGCATGGTTATACACCTAGCATGGTTATACACCTAGCAAGGTTATACACCTAGCATGGTTATATACCTAGCATGGTTATATACCTAGCATGGTTGTATACCTAGCATGGTTATACACCTAGCATGGTTATATACCTAGCATGGTTATATACCTAGCATGGTTATATACCTAGCATGGTTATATACCTAGCATAGTTATACACCTAGCATGGTTATACAATTAGCATGGTTATACACCTAGCATGGTTATATACCTAGCATAGTTATACACCTAGCATGGTTATACACCTAGCATGGTTATATACCTAGCATGGTTATACACCTAGCAAGGTTATACACCTAGCATGGTTATATACCTAGCATCATGGTTATACACCTAGCATGGTTATATACCTAGCTTGGTTATACACCTAGCATGGTTATAATTATACCTAGCATGGTTATATACCTAGCGTGGTTATACACCTAGCATGGTTATATACCTAGCATAGTTATACACCTAGCATGGTTATACAATTAGCATGGTTATACACCTAACATGGTTATATACCTAGCATAGTTATACACCTAGCATGGTTATACACCTAGCATGGTTATATACCTAGCTTGGTTATACACCTAGCATGGTTATAATTATACCTAGCATGGTTATATACCTAGCGTGGTTATACACCTAGCATGGTTATATACCTAGCATGGTTATACACCTAGCATGGTTATACACCTAGCATGGTTATATACCTAGCATGGTTATATACCTAGCATGGTTATACAATTAGCATGGTTATACACCTAGCATGGTTATATACCTAGCATAGTTATACACTTAGCATGGTTATACACCTAGCATGGTTATATACCTAGCATGGTTATATACTTAGCATGGTTATATACCTAGCATGGTTATATACCTAGCATGGTTATATACCTAGCATGGTTATACACCTAGCATGGTTATATACCTAGCATGTTTATATACCTAGCATGGTCATACACCTAGCATGGTTATATACCTAGCATGGTTATACACCTAGCATGGTTATACACCTAGCATGGTTATACAATTAGCATGGTTATACACCTAGCATGGTTATATAACTAGCATGGTTATACACCTAGCATGGTTATACACCTAGCATGGTTATATACCTAGCATGGTTATATACCTAGCATTGTTATACACCTAGCATGCTTATACAATTAGCATTGTTATACACCTAGCATGGTTATATACCTAGCATAGTTATAAACTTAGCATGGTTATACACCTATCATGGTTATATACCTAGCATGGTTATATACCTAGCATGGTTATATACCTAGCATGGTTGTATACCTAGCATAGTTATACACCTAGCATGCTTATACAATTAACATTGTTATACACCTAGCATGGTTATATACCTAGCATAATTATACACTTAGCATGGTTATACACCTATCATGGTTATATACCTAGCATGGTTATATACCTAGCATGGTTATATACCTAGCATGGTTATATACCTAGCATGGTTATATACCTAGCATGGTTATATACCTAGCATGGTTATATACCTAGCATAGTTATACACCTAGCATGCTTATACAATTAGCATTGTTATACACCTATCATGGTTATATACCTAGCATGGTTATATACCTAGAATGGTTATATACCTAGCATGGTTATATACCTATACACCTAGCATGGTTATACAATTAGCATGGGTATACACCTAGCATGGTTATATACCTAGCATAGTTATACACCTAGCATGTTTATACACCTAGCATGGTTATATACCTAGCATGGTTATATACCTATCATGGTTATATACCTAGCATGGTTATACACCTAGCATGGTTATAAACCTAGCATGGTTATATACCTATCATGGTTATATACCTAGCATGGTTATATACCTAGCATAGTTATACACCTAGCATGGTTATAAAATTAGCATCGTTATACACCTAGCATGGTTATACACCTAGCATGGTTATACACCTAGCATGGTTATATACCTAGCATGGTTATATACCTAGCATGGTTATATACCTAGCATGGTTATATACCTGGCATAGTTATACACCTAGCATGGTTATACAATTAGCATGGTTATACACCTAGCATGGTTATATACCTAGCATGGTTATAGACCTAGCATGGTTATATACCTAGCATGGTTATACACCTAGCATGGTGATATACCTAGCATAGTTATACACCTAGCATGGTTATACAATTAGCATGGTTATACACCTAGCATTGTTATATACCTAGCATAGCTATACACCTAGCATGGTTATACATCTAGCATGGTTATATACCTAGCATGGTTATATACCTAGCATGGTTATATACCTAGCATGGTTATACACCTAGCATGGTTATATACCTAGCATGGTTATATACCTAGCATGGTTATATACCTAGCATGGTTATATACCTAGCATGGTTATACACCTAGTATGGTTATACAATTAGCATGGTTATACACCTAGCATGGTTATATACCTAGCATAGTTATACACCTAGCATGGTTATACACCTAGCATGGTTATATACCTAGCATGGTTATATACCTAGCATGGTTATATACCTAGCATGGTTATATACCTAGCATAGTTATACACCTAGCATGGTTATACAATTAGCATGGTTATACACCTAGCATGTTTATATACCTAGCATGGTTATACACCTAGCATGGTTATACACCTAGCATGGTTATATACCTAGCATGGTTATATACCTAGCATGGTTATACAATTAGCATGGTTATACACCTAGCATGGTTATATACCTAGCATAGTTATACACCTAGCATGGTTATATACCTAGCATGGTTATATACCTAGCATAGTTATACACCTAGCATGGTTATACAATTAGTATGGTTATACACCTAGCATGGTTATATACCTAGCATGGTTATATACCTAGCATGGTTATACACCTAGCATGGTTATACACCTAGCATGGTTATATACCTAGCATGGTTATATACCTAGCATGGTTATATACCTAGCATGGTTATATACCTAGCATGGTTATATACCTAGCATAGTTATACACCTAGCATGGTTATACAATTAGCATGGTTATACACCTAGCATGGTTATATACCTAGCATGGTTATATACCTAGCATAGTTATACACCTAGCATGGTTATACACCTAGCGTGGTTATACACCTAGCATGGTTATATACCTAGCATGGTTATATACCTAGCATGGTTATATACCTAGCATGGTTATATACCTAGCATAGTTATACACCTAGCATGCTTATACAATTAGCATGCTTATACAATTGGCATGGATATACACCTAGCATGGTTATATACCTAGCATAGTTATACACTTAGCATGGTTATACACCTATCATGGTTATATACCTAGCATGGTTATATACCTAGCATGGTTATATACCTAGCATAGTTATATACCTAGCATAGTTATACACCTTGCATGGTTATACAATTAGCATGGTTATACACCTAGCATGGTTATATACCTAGCATAGTTATACACCTAGCATGGTTATACACCTAGCATGGTTATATACCTAGCATGGTTATATACCTAGCATGGTTATATACCTAGCATGGTTATACACCTAGCATGGTTATATACCTAGCATGGTTATATACCTAGCATGGTTATATACCTAGCATGGTTATATACCTAGCATAGTTATACACCTAGCATGGTTATACAATTAGCATGGTTATACACCTAGCATGGTTATATACCTAGCATAGTTATACACCTAGCATGGTTATACACCTAGCATGGTTATACACCTAGCATGGTTGTACACCTAGCAAGGTTATACACCTAGCATGGTTATATACCTAGCATGGTTATATACCTAGCATGGTTGTATACCTAGCATGGTTGTATACCTAGCATGGTTATACACCTAGCATGGTTATATACCTAGCATGGTTATATACCTAGCATGGTTATATACCTAGCATGGTTATATACCTAGCATAGTTATACACCTAGCATGGTTATACAATTAGCATGGTTATACACCTAGCATGGTTATATACCTAGCATAGTTATACACCTAGCATGGTTATACACCTAGCATGGTTATATACCTAGCATGGTTATACACCTAGCAAGGTTATACACCTAGCATGGTTATATACCTAGCATCATGGTTATACACCTAGCATGGTTATATACCTAGCTTGGTTATACACCTAGCATGGTTATAATTATACCTAGCATGGTTATATACCTAGCATGGTTATACACCTAGCATGGTTATATACCTAGCATAGTTATACACCTAGCATGGTTATACACCTAGCATGGTTATATACCTAGCATGGTTATATACTTAGCATGGTTATATACCTAGCATGGTTATATACCTAGCATGGTTATATACCTAGCATGGTTATACACCTAGCATGGTTATATACCTAGCATGGTTATATACCTAGCAAGGTCATACACCTAGCATGGTTATATACTTAGCATGGTTATATACCTAGCATGGTTATATACCTAGCATGGTTATATACCTAGCATGGTTATACACCTAGCATGCTTATACAATTAGCATGGTTATACACCTAGCATGGTTATATACCTAGCATAGTTATACACTTAGCATGGTTATACACCTATCATGGTTATATACCTAGCATGGTTATATACCTAGCATGGTTATATACCTAGCATAGTTATACACCTAGCATGCTTATACAATTAACATTGTTATACACCTAGCATGGTTATATACCTAGCATAGTTATACACTTAGCATGGTTATACACCTATCATGGTTATATACCTTGCATGGTTATATACCTAGCATGGTTATATACCTAGCATGGTTATATACCTAGCATGGTTATATACCTAGCATGGTTATATACCTAGCATGGTTATATACCTAGCATAGTTATACACCTAGCATGCTTATACAATTAGCATTGTTATACACCTATCATGGTTATATACCTAGCATGGTTATATACCTAGAATGGTTATATACCTAGCATGGTTATATACCTATACACCTAGCATGGTTATACAATTAGCATGGGTATACACCTAGCATGGTTATATACCTAGCATAGTTATACACCTAGCATGGTTATACACCTAGCATGGTTATACACCTAGCATGGTTATATACCTAGCATGGTTATATGCCTAGCATGGTTATACACCTAGCATGGTTATATACCTAGCATGGTTATATACCTAGCATGGTTATATACCTAGCATGGTTATATACCTAGCATAGTTATACACCTAGCATGGTTATACAATTAGCATCGTTATACACCTAGCATGGTTATACACCTAGCATGGTTATACACCTAGCATGGTTATATACCTAGCATGGTTATATACCTAGCATGGTTATATACCTAGCATGGTTATATACCTGGCATAGTTATATACCTAGCATGGTTATATACCTAGCATAGTTATACACCTAGCATGGTTATACAATTAGCATGGTTATACACCTAGCATTGTTATATACCTAGCATAGCTATACACCTAGCATGGTTATACACCTAGCATGGTTATATACCTAGCATGGTTATATACCTAGTATGGTTATATACCTAGCATGGTTATACACCTAGCATGGTTATATACCTAGCATGGTTATATACCTAGCATGGTTATATACCTAGCATGGTTATATACCTAGCATGGTTATACACCTAGCATGGTTATACAATTAGCATGGTTATACACCTAGCATGGTTATATACCTAGCATAGTTATACACCTAGCATGGTTATACACCTAGCATGGTTATATACCTAGCATGGTTATATACCTAGCATGGTTATATACCTAGCATGGTTATATACCTAGCATAGTTATACACCTAGCATGGTTATACAATTAGCATGGTTATACACCTAGCATGGTTATATACCTAGCATGGTTATACAATTAGCATGGTTATACACCTAGCATGGTTATATACATAGCATAGTTATACACCTAGCATGGTTATACACCTAGCATGGTTATATACCTAGCATGGTTATATACCTAGCATGGTTATATACCTAGCATGGTTATATACCTAGCATGGTTATATACCTAGCATTGTTATACACCTAGCATGGTTATATACCTAGCATGGTTATATACCTAGCATGGTCATACACCTAGCATGGTTATATACTTAGCATGGTTATATACCTAGCATGGTTATATACCTAGCATGGTTATATACCTAGCATAGTTATACACCTAGCATGGTTATACAATTAGCATGGTTATACACCTTGCATGGTTATATACCTAGCATAGTTATACACCTAGTATGGTTATACACCTAGCATGGTTATATACCTAGCATGGTTATATACCTAGCATGGTTATATACCTAGCATGGTTATATACCTAGCATGGTTATACACCTAGCATGGTTATACAATTAGTATGGTTATACACCTAGCATGGTTATATACCTAGCATACTTATACACCTAGCATGGTTATACACCTAGCATGGTTATATACCTAGCATGGTTATACACCTAGCATGGTTATACACCTAGCATGGTTATATACCTAGCATGGTTATATACCTAGCATGGTTATATACCTAGCATGGTTATATACCTAGCATGGTTATATACCTAGCATAGTTATACACCTAGCATAGTTATACACCTAGCATGGTTATACACCTAGCATGGTTATATACCTAGCATGGTTATATACCTAGCATGGTTATATACCTAGCATGGTTATACACCTAGCATGGTTATATACCTAGCATGGTTATATACCTAGCATGGTTATATACCTAGCATGGTTATATACCTAGCATAGTTATACACCTAGCATGGTTATACAATTAGCATGGTTATACACCTCGCATGGTTATATACCTAGCATAGTTATACACCTAGCATGGTTATACACCTAGCATGGTTATACACCTAGCATGGTTATACACCTAGCAAGGTTATACACCTAGCATGGTTATATACCTAGCATGGTTATATACCTAGCATGGTTGTATACCTAGCATGGTTATACACCTAGCATGGTTATATACCTAGCATGGTTATATACCTAGCATGGTTATATACCTAGCATGGTTATATACCTAGCATAGTTATACACCTAGCATGGTTATACAATTAGCATGGTTATACACCTAGCATGGTTATATACCTAGCATAGTTATACACCTAGCATGGTTATACACCTAGCATGGTTATATACCTAGCATGGTTATACACCTAGCAAGGTTATACACCTAGCATGGTTATATACCTAGCATCATGGTTATACACCTAGCATGGTTATATACCTAGCTTGGTTATACACCTAGCATGGTTATAATTATACCTAGCATGGTTATATACCTAGCGTGGTTATACACCTAGCATGGTTATATACCTAGCATAGTTATACACCTAGCATGGTTATACAATTAGCATGGTTATACACCTAACATGGTTATATACCTAGCATAGTTATACACCTAGCATGGTTATACACCTAGCATGGTTATATACCTAGCTTGGTTATACACCTAGCATGGTTATAATTATACCTAGCATGGTTATATACCTAGCGTGGTTATACACCTAGCATGGTTATATACCTAGCATGGTTATACACCTAGCATGGTTATACACCTAGCATGGTTATATACCTAGCATGGTTATATACCTAGCATGGTTATACAATTAGCATGGTTATACACCTAGCATGGTTATATAACTAGCATAGTTATACACTTAGCATGGTTATACACCTAGCATGGTTATATACCTAGCATGGTTATATACTTAGCATGGTTATATACCTAGCATGGTTATATACCTAGCATGGTTATATACCTAGCATGGTTATACACCTAGCATGGTTATATACCTAGCATGTTTATATACCTAGCATGGTCATACACCTAGCATGGTTATATACTTAGCATGGTTATATACCTAGCATGGTTATATATCTAGCATGGTTATATACCTAGCATAGTTATACACCTAGCATGGTTATACAATTAGCATGTTTATACACCTAGCATGGTTATATACCTAGCATAGTTATACACCTAGTATGGTTATACACCTAGCATGGTTATATACCTAGCATGGTTATATACCTAGCATGGTTATATACCTAGCATGATTATATACCTAGCATAGTTATACACCTAGCATGGTTATACAATTAGCATGGTTATACACCTAGCATGGTTATACACCTAGCATGGTTATATACCTAGCATGGTTATACACCTAGCATGGTTATACACCTAGCATGGTTATACAATTAGCATGGTTATACACCTAGCATGGTTATATAACTAGCATGGTTATACACCTAGCATGGTTATACACCTAGCATGGTTATATACCTAGCATGGTTATATACCTAGCATTGTTATACACCTAGCATGCTTATACAATTAGCATTGTTATACACCTAGCATGATTATATACCTAGCATAGTTATACACTTAGCATGGTTATACACCTATCATGGTTATATACCTAGCATGGTTATATACCTAGCATGGTTATATACCTAGCATGGTTATATACCTAGCATGGTTATATACCTAGCATAGTTATACACCTAGCATGGTTATAAAATTAGCATCGTTATACACCTAGCATGGTTATACACCTAGCATGGTTATACACCTAGCATGGTTATATACCTAGCATGGTTATATACCTAGCATGGTTATATACCTAGAATGGTTATATACCTGGCATAGTTATACACCTAGCATGGTTATACAATTAGCATGGTTATACACCTAGCATGGTTATATACCTAGCATGGTTATAGACCTAGCATGGTTATATACCTAGCATGGTTATACACCTAGCATGGTGATATACCTAGCATAGTTATACACCTAGCATGGTTATACAATTAGCATGGTTATACACCTAGCATTGTTATATACCTAGCATAGCTATACACCTAGCATGGTTATACATCTAGCATGGTTATATACCTAGCATGGTTATATACCTAGCATGGTTATATACCTAGCATGGTTATACACCTAGCATGGTTATATACCTAGCATGGTTATATACCTAGCATGGTTATATACCTAGCATGGTTATATACCTAGCATGGTTATACACCTAGTATGGTTATACAATTAGCATGGTTATACACCTAGCATGGTTATATACCTAGCATAGTTATACACCTAGCATGGTTATACACCTAGCATGGTTATATACCTAGCATGGTTATATACCTAGCATGGTTATATACCTAGCATGGTTATATACCTAGCATAGTTATACACCTAGCATGGTTATACAATTAGCATGGTTATACACCTAGCATGTTTATATACCTAGCATGGTTATACACCTAGCATGGTTATACACCTAGCATGGTTATATACCTAGCATGGTTATATACCTAGCATGGTTATACAATTAGCATGGTTATACACCTAGCATGGTTATATACCTAGCATAGTTATACACCTAGCATGGTTATATACCTAGCATGGTTATATACCTAGCATAGTTATACACCTAGCATGGTTATACAATTAGTATGGTTATACACCTAGCATGGTTATATACCTAGCATGGTTATATACCTAGCATGGTTATACACCTAGCATGGTTATACACCTAGCATGGTTATATACCTAGCATGGTTATATACCTAGCATGGTTATATACCTAGCATGGTTATATACCTAGCATGGTTATATACCTAGCATAGTTATACACCTAGCATGGTTATACAATTAGCATGGTTATACACCTAGCATGGTTATATACCTAGCATGGTTATATACCTAGCATAGTTATACACCTAGCATGGTTATACACCTAGCGTGGTTATACACCTAGCATGGTTATATACCTAGCATGGTTATATACCTAGCATGGTTATATACCTAGCATGGTTATATACCTAGCATAGTTATACACCTAGCATGCTTATACAATTAGCATGCTTATACAATTGGCATGGATATACACCTAGCATGGTTATATACCTAGCATAGTTATACACTTAGCATGGTTATACACCTATCATGGTTATATACCTAGCATGGTTATATACCTAGCATGGTTATATACCTAGCATAGTTATATACCTAGCATAGTTATACACCTTGCATGGTTATACAATTAGCATGGCTATACACCTAGCATGGTTATATACCTAGCATAGTTATACACCTAGCATGGTTATACACCTAGCATGGTTATATACCTAGCATGGTTATATACCTAGCATGGTTATATACCTAGCATGGTTATACACCTAGCATGGTTATATACCTAGCATGGTTATATACCTAGCATGGTTATATACCTAGCATGGTTATATACCTAGCATAGTTATACACCTAGCATGGTTATACAATTAGCATGGTTATACACCTAGCATGGTTATACACCTAGCATAGTTATACACCTAGCATGGTTATACACCTAGCATGGTTATACACCTAGCATGGTTGTACACCTAGCAAGGTTATACACCTAGCATGGTTATATACCTAGCATGGTTATATACCTAGCATGGTTGTATACCTAGCATGGTTGTATACCTAGCATGGTTATACACCTAGCATGGTTATATACCTAGCATGGTTATATACCTAGCATGGTTATATACCTAGCATGGTTATATACCTAGCATAGTTATACACCTAGCATGGTTATACAATTAGCATGGTTATACACCTAGCATGGTTATATACCTAGCATAGTTATACACCTAGCATGGTTATACACCTAGCATGGTTATATACCTAGCATGGTTATACACCTAGCAAGGTTATACACCTAGCATGGTTATATACCTAGCATCATGGTTATACACCTAGCATGGTTATATACCTAGCTTGGTTATACACCTAGCATGGTTATAATTATACCTAGCATGGTTATATACCTAGCATGGTTATACACCTAGCATGGTTATATACCTAGCATAGTTATACACCTAGCATGGTTATACACCTAGCATGGTTATATACCTAGCATGGTTATATACTTAGCATGGTTATATACCTAGCATGGTTATATACCTAGCATGGTTATATACCTAGCATGGTTATACACCTAGCATGGTTATATACCTAGCATGGTTATATACCTAGCAAGGTCATACACCTAGCATGGTTATATACTTAGCATGGTTATATACCTAGCATGGTTATATACCTAGCATGGTTATATACCTAGCATGGTTATACACCTAGCATGCTTATACAATTAGCATGGTTATACACCTAGCATGGTTATATACCTAGCATAGTTATACACTTAGCATGGTTATACACCTATCATGGTTATATACCTAGCATGGTTATATACCTAGCATGGTTATATACCTAGCATAGTTATACACCTAGCATGCTTATACAATTAACATTGTTATACACCTAGCATGGTTATATACCTAGCATAGTTATACACTTAGCATAGTTATACACCTATCATGGTTATATACCTTGCATGGTTATATACCTAGCATGGTTATATACCTAGCATGGTTATATACCTAGCATGGTTATATACCTAGCATGGTTATATACCTAGCATGGTTATATACCTAGCATAGTTATACACCTAGCATGCTTATACAATTAGCATTGTTATACACCTATCATGGTTATATACCTAGCATGGTTATATACCTAGAATGGTTATATACCTAGCATGGTTATATACCTATACACCTAGCATGGTTATACAATTAGCATGGGTATACACCTAGCATGGTTATATACCTAGCATAGTTATACACCTAGCATGGTTATACACCTAGCATGGTTATACACCTAGCATGGTTATATACCTAGCATGGTTATATGCCTAGCATGGTTATACACCTAGCATTGTTATATACCTAGCATGGTTATATACCTAGCATGGTTATATACCTAGCATGGTTATATACCTAGCATAGTTATACACCTAGCATGGTTATACAATTAGCATCGTTATACACCTAGCATGGTTATACACCTAGCATGGTTATACACCTAGCATGGTTATATACCTAGCATGGTTATATACCTAGCATGGTTATATACCTAGCATGGTTATATACCTGGCATAGTTATACACCTAGCATGGTTATACAATTAGCATGGTTATACACCTAGCATGGTTATATACCTAGCATGGTTATAGACCTAGCATGGTTATATACCTAGCATGGTTATACACCTAGCATGGTGATATACCTAGCATGGTTATATACCTAGCATGGTTATATACCTAGCATGGTTATATACCTAGCATAGTTATACACCTAGCATGGTTATACAATTAGCATGGTTATACACCTAGCATTGTTATATACCTAGCATAGCTATACACCTAGCATGGTTATACACCTAGCATGGTTATATACCTAGCATGGTTATATACCTAGCATGGTTATATACCTAGCATGGTTATACACCTAGCATGGTTATATACCTAGCATGGTTATATACCTAGCATGGTTATATACCTAGCATGGTTATATACCTAGCATGGTTATACACCTAGCATGGTTATACAATTAGCATGGTTATACACCTAGCATGGTTATATACCTAGCATAGTTATACACCTAGCATGGTTATACACCTAGCATGGTTATATACCTAGCATGGTTATATACCTAGCATGGTTATATACCTAGCATGGTTATATACCTAGCATAGTTATACACCTAGCATGGTTATACAATTAGCATGGTTATACACCTAGCATGTTTATATACCTAGCATGGTTATACACCTAGCATGGTTATACACCTAGCATGGTTATATACCTAGCATGGTTATATACCTAGCATGGTTATACAATTAGCATGGTTATACACCTAGCATGGTTATATACATAGCATAGTTATACACCTAGCATGGTTATACACCTAGCATGGTTATATACCTAGCATGGTTATATACCTAGCATGGTTATATACCTAGCATGGTTATATACCTAGCATGGTTATATACCTAGCATTGTTATACACCTAGCATGGTTATATACCTAGCATGGTTATATACCTAGCATGGTGATACACCTAGCATGGTTATATACCTAGCATGGTTATATACCTAGCATGGTTATATACCTAGCATGGTTATACACCTAGCATGGTTATATACCTAGCATGGTTATATACCTAGCATGGTTATATACCTAGCATGGTTATATACCTAGCATAGTTATACACCTAGCATGGTTATACAATTAGCATGGTTATACACCTAGCATGGTTATACACCTAGCATAGTTATACACCTAGCATGGTTATACACCTAGCATGGTTATACACCTAGCATGGTTGTACACCTAGCAAGGTTATACACCTAGCATGGTTATATACCTAGCATGGTTATATACCTAGCATGGTTGTATACCTAGCATGGTTGTATACCTAGCATGGTTATACACCTAGCATGGTTATATACCTAGCATGGTTATATACCTAGCATGGTTATATACCTAGCATGGTTATATACCTAGCATAGTTATACACCTAGCATGGTTATACAATTAGCATGGTTATACACCTAGCATGGTTATATACCTAGCATAGTTATACACCTAGCATGGTTATACACCTAGCATGGTTATATACCTAGCATGGTTATACACCTAGCAAGGTTATACACCTAGCATGGTTATATACCTAGCATCATGGTTATACACCTAGCATGGTTATATACCTAGCTTGGTTATACACCTAGCATGGTTATAATTATACCTAGCATGGTTATATACCTAGCATGGTTATACACCTAGCATGGTTATATACCTAGCATAGTTATACACCTAGCATGGTTATACACCTAGCATGGTTATATACCTAGCATGGTTATATACTTAGCATGGTTATATACCTAGCATGGTTATATACCTAGCATGGTTATATACCTAGCATGGTTATACACCTAGCATGGTTATATACCTAGCATGGTTATATACCTAGCAAGGTCATACACCTAGCATGGTTATATACTTAGCATGGTTATATACCTAGCATGGTTATATACCTAGCATGGTTATATACCTAGCATGGTTATACACCTAGCATGCTTATACAATTAGCATGGTTATACACCTAGCATGGTTATATACCTAGCATAGTTATACACTTAGCATGGTTATACACCTATCATGGTTATATACCTAGCATGGTTATATACCTAGCATGGTTATATACCTAGCATAGTTATACACCTAGCATGCTTATACAATTAACATTGTTATACACCTAGCATGGTTATATACCTAGCATAGTTATACACTTAGCATAGTTATACACCTATCATGGTTATATACCTTGCATGGTTATATACCTAGCATGGTTATATACCTAGCATGGTTATATACCTAGCATGGTTATATACCTAGCATGGTTATATACCTAGCATGGTTATATACCTAGCATAGTTATACACCTAGCATGCTTATACAATTAGCATTGTTATACACCTATCATGGTTATATACCTAGCATGGTTATATACCTAGAATGGTTATATACCTAGCATGGTTATATACCTATACACCTAGCATGGTTATACAATTAGCATGGGTATACACCTAGCATGGTTATATACCTAGCATAGTTATACACCTAGCATGGTTATACACCTAGCATGGTTATACACCTAGCATGGTTATATACCTAGCATGGTTATATGCCTAGCATGGTTATACACCTAGCATTGTTATATACCTAGCATGGTTATATACCTAGCATGGTTATATACCTAGCATGGTTATATACCTAGCATAGTTATACACCTAGCATGGTTATACAATTAGCATCGTTATACACCTAGCATGGTTATACACCTAGCATGGTTATACACCTAGCATGGTTATATACCTAGCATGGTTATATACCTAGCATGGTTATATACCTAGCATGGTTATATACCTGGCATAGTTATACACCTAGCATGGTTATACAATTAGCATGGTTATACACCTAGCATGGTTATATACCTAGCATGGTTATAGACCTAGCATGGTTATATACCTAGCATGGTTATACACCTAGCATGGTGATATACCTAGCATGGTTATATACCTAGCATGGTTATATACCTAGCATGGTTATATACCTAGCATAGTTATACACCTAGCATGGTTATACAATTAGCATGGTTATACACCTAGCATTGTTATATACCTAGCATAGCTATACACCTAGCATGGTTATACACCTAGCATGGTTATATACCTAGCATGGTTATATACCTAGCATGGTTATATACCTAGCATGGTTATACACCTAGCATGGTTATATACCTAGCATGGTTATATACCTAGCATGGTTATATACCTAGCATGGTTATATACCTAGCATGGTTATACACCTAGCATGGTTATACAATTAGCATGGTTATACACCTAGCATGGTTATATACCTAGCATAGTTATACACCTAGCATGGTTATACACCTAGCATGGTTATATACCTAGCATGGTTATATACCTAGCATGGTTATATACCTAGCATGGTTATATACCTAGCATAGTTATACACCTAGCATGGTTATACAATTAGCATGGTTATACACCTAGCATGTTTATATACCTAGCATGGTTATACACCTAGCATGGTTATACACCTAGCATGGTTATATACCTAGCATGGTTATATACCTAGCATGGTTATACAATTAGCATGGTTATACACCTAGCATGGTTATATACATAGCATAGTTATACACCTAGCATGGTTATACACCTAGCATGGTTATATACCTAGCATGGTTATATACCTAGCATGGTTATATACCTAGCATGGTTATATACCTAGCATGGTTATATACCTAGCATTGTTATACACCTAGCATGGTTATATACCTAGCATGGTTATATACCTAGCATGGTCATACACCTAGCATGGTTATATACTTAGCATGGTTATATACCTAGCATGGTTATATACCTAGCATGGTTATATACCTAGCATAGTTATACACCTAGCATGGTTATACAATTAGCATGGTTATACACCTTGCATGGTTATATACCTAGCATAGTTATACACCTAGTATGGTTATACACCTAGCATGGTTATATACCTAGCATGGTTATATACCTAGCATGGTTATATACCTAGCATGGTTATATACCTAGCATGGTTATACACCTAGCATGGTTATACAATTAGTATGGTTATACACCTAGCATGGTTATATACCTAGCATACTTATACACCTAGCATGGTTATACACCTAGCATGGTTATATACCTAGCATGGTTATACACCTAGCATGGTTATACACCTAGCATGGTTATATACCTAGCATGGTTATATACCTAGCATGGTTATATACCTAGCATGGTTATATACCTAGCATGGTTATATACCTAGCATAGTTATACACCTAGCATAGTTATACACCTAGCATGGTTATACACCTAGCATGGTTATATACCTAGCATGGTTATATACCTAGCATGGTTATATACCTAGCATGGTTATACACCTAGCATGGTTATATACCTAGCATGGTTATATACCTAGCATGGTTATATACCTAGCATGGTTATATACCTAGCATAGTTATACACCTAGCATGGTTATACAATTAGCATGGTTATACACCTCGCATGGTTATATACCTAGCATAGTTATACACCTAGCATGGTTATACACCTAGCATGGTTATACACCTAGCATGGTTATACACCTAGCAAGGTTATACACCTAGCATGGTTATATACCTAGCATGGTTATATACCTAGCATGGTTGTATACCTAGCATGGTTATACACCTAGCATGGTTATATACCTAGCATGGTTATATACCTAGCATGGTTATATACCTAGCATGGTTATATACCTAGCATAGTTATACACCTAGCATGGTTATACAATTAGCATGGTTATACACCTAGCATGGTTATATACCTAGCATAGTTATACACCTAGCATGGTTATACACCTAGCATGGTTATATACCTAGCATGGTTATACACCTAGCAAGGTTATACACCTAGCATGGTTATATACCTAGCATCATGGTTATACACCTAGCATGGTTATATACCTAGCTTGGTTATACACCTAGCATGGTTATAATTATACCTAGCATGGTTATATACCTAGCGTGGTTATACACCTAGCATGGTTATATACCTAGCATAGTTATACACCTAGCATGGTTATACAATTAGCATGGTTATACACCTAACATGGTTATATACCTAGCATAGTTATACACCTAGCATGGTTATACACCTAGCATGGTTATATACCTAGCTTGGTTATACACCTAGCATGGTTATAATTATACCTAGCATGGTTATATACCTAGCGTGGTTATACACCTAGCATGGTTATATACCTAGCATGGTTATACACCTAGCATGGTTATACACCTAGCATGGTTATATACCTAGCATGGTTATATACCTAGCATGGTTATACAATTAGCATGGTTATACACCTAGCATGGTTATATAACTAGCATAGTTATACACTTAGCATGGTTATACACCTAGCATGGTTATATACCTAGCATGGTTATATACTTAGCATGGTTATATACCTAGCATGGTTATATACCTAGCATGGTTATATACCTAGCATGGTTATACACCTAGCATGGTTATATACCTAGCATGTTTATATACCTAGCATGGTCATACACCTAGCATGGTTATATACTTAGCATGGTTATATACCTAGCATGGTTATATATCTAGCATGGTTATATACCTAGCATAGTTATACACCTAGCATGGTTATACAATTAGCATGTTTATACACCTAGCATGGTTATATACCTAGCATAGTTATACACCTAGTATGGTTATACACCTAGCATGGTTATATACCTAGCATGGTTATATACCTAGCATGGTTATATACCTAGCATGATTATATACCTAGCATAGTTATACACCTAGCATGGTTATACAATTAGCATGGTTATACACCTAGCATGGTTATACACCTAGCATGGTTATATACCTAGCATGGTTATACACCTAGCATGGTTATACACCTAGCATGGTTATACAATTAGCATGGTTATACACCTAGCATGGTTATATAACTAGCATGGTTATACACCTAGCATGGTTAACACCTAGCATGGTTATATACCTAGCATGGTTATATACCTAGCATTGTTATACACCTAGCATGCTTATACAATTAGCATTGTTATACACCTAGCATGATTATATACCTAGCATAGTTATACACTTAGCATGGTTATACACCTATCATGGTTATATACCTAGCATGGTTATATACCTAGCATGGTTATATACCTAGCATGGTTATATACCTAGCATGGTTATATACCTAGCATAGTTATACACCTAGCATGCTTATACAATTAACATTGTTATACACCTAGCATGGTTATATACCTAGCATAGTTATACACTTAGCATGGTTATACACCTATCATGGTTATATACCTAGCATGGTTATATACCTAGCATGGTTATATACCTAGCATGGTTATATACCTAGCATGGTTATATACCTAGCATGGTTATATACCTAGCATGGTTATATACCTAGCATAGTTATACACCTAGCATGCTTATACAATTAGCATTGTTATACACCTATCATGGTTATATACCTAGCATGGTTATATACCTAGAATGGTTATATACCTAGCATGGTTATATACCTATACACCTAGCATGGTTATACAATTAGCATGGGTATACACCTAGCATGGTTATATACCTAGCATAGTTATACACCTAGCATGGTTATACACCTAGCATGGTTATATACCTAGCATGGTTATATACCTAGCATGGTTATATACCTAGCATGGTTATACACCTAGCATGGTTATATACCTAGCATGGTTATATACCTATCATGGTTATATACCTAGCATGGTTATTTACCTAGCATAGTTATACACCTAGCATGGTTATACAATTAGCATCGTTATACACCTAGCATGGTTATACACCTAGCATGGTTATACACCTAGCATGGTTATATACCTAGCATGGTTATATACCTAGCATGGTTATATACCTAGCATGGTTATATACCTGGCATAGTTATACACCTAGCATGGTTATACAATTAGCATGGTTATACACCTAGCATTGTTATATACCTAGCATAGCTATACACCTAGCATGGTTATACACCTAGCATGGTTATATACCTAGCATGGTTATATACCTAGCATGGTTATATACCTAGCATGGTTATACACCTAGCATGGTTATATACCTAGCATGGTTATATACCTATCATGGTTATATACCTAGCATGGTTATATACCTAGCATGGTTATACACCTAGCATGGTTATACAATTAGCATGGTTATACACCTAGCATGGTTATATACCTAGCATAGTTATACACCTAGCATGGTTATACACCTAGCATGGTTATATACCTAGCATGGTTATATACCTAGCATGGTTATATACCTAGCATGGTTATATACCTAGCATAGTTATACACCTAGCATGGTTATACAATTAGCATGGTTATACACCTAGCATGTTTATATACCTAGCATGGTTATACACCTAGCATGGTTATACACCTAGCATGGTTATATACCTAGCATGGTTATATACCTAGCATGGTTATACAATTAGCATGGTTATACACCTAGCATGGTTATATACCTAGCATTGTTATACACCTAGCATGGTTATACACCTAGCATGGTTATATACCTAGCATGGTTATATACCTAGCATGGTTATATACCTAGCATGGTTATATACCTAGCATGGTTATATACCTAGCATTGTTATACACCTAGCATGGTTATATACCTAGCATGGTTATATACCTAGCATGGTCATACACCTAGCATGGTTATATACTTAGCATGGTTATATACCTAGCATGGTTATATACCTAGCATGGTTATATACCTAGCATAGTCATACACCTAGCATGGTTATACAATTAGCATGGTTATACACCTAGCATGGTTATATACCTAGCATAGTTATACACCTAGTATGGTTATACACCTAGCATGGTTATATACCTAGCATGGTTATATACCTAGCATGGTTATATACCTAGCATGGTTATATACCTAGCATGGTTATACACCTAGCATGGTTATACAATTAGTATGGTTATACACCTAGCATGGTTATATACCTAGCATACTTATACACCTAGCATGGTTATACACCTAGAATGGTTATATACCTAGCATGGTTATACACCTAGCATGGTTATACACCTAGCATGGTTATATACCTAGCATGGTTATATACCTAGCATGGTTATATACCTAGCATGGTTATATACCTAGCATGGTTATATACCTAGCATAGTTATACACCTAGCATGGTTATACAATTAGTATGGTTATACACCTAGCATGGTTATATACCTAGCATGGTTATATACCTAGCATGGTTATACACCTAGCATGGTTATACACCTAGCATGGTTATATACCTAGCATGGTTATATACCTAGCATGGTTATATACCTAGCATGGTTATATACCTAGCATGGTTATATACCTAGCATAGTTATACACCTAGCATGGTTATACAATTAGCATGGTTATACACCTAGCATGGTTATATACCTAGCATGGTTATATACCTAGCATAGTTATACACCTAGCATGGTTATACACCTAGCGTGGTTATACACCTAGCATGGTTATATACCTAGCATGGTTATATACCTAGCATGGTTAAAGACCTAGCATGGTTATATACCTAGCATAGTTATACACCTAGCATGCTTATACAATTAGCATGCTTATACAATTGGCATGGATATACACCTAGCATGGTTATATACCTAGCATAGTTATACACTTAGCATGGTTATACACCTATCATGGTTATATACCTAGCATGGTTATATACCTAGCTTGGTTATATACCTAGCATAGTTATATACCTAGCATAATTATACACCTTGCATGGTTATACAATTAGCATGGTTATACACCTAGCATGGTTATATACCTAGCATAGTTATACACCTAGCATGGTTATACACCTAGCATGGTTATATACCTAGCATGGTTATATACCTAGCATGGTTATATACCTAGCATGGTTATACACCTAGCATGGTTATATACCTAGCATGGTTATATACCTAGCATGGTTATATACCTAGCATGGTTATATACCTAGCATAGTTATACACCTAGCATGGTTATACAATTAGCATGGTTATACACCTAGCATGGTTATATACCTAGCATAGTTATACACCTAGCATGGTTATACACCTAGCATGGTTATACACCTAGCATGGTTGTACACCTAGCAAGGTTATACACCTAGCATGGTTATATACCTAGCATGGTTATATACCTAGCATGGTTGTATACCTAGCATGGTTATACACCTAGCATGGTTATATACCTAGCATGGTTATATACCTAGCATGGTTATATACCTAGCATGGTTATATACCTAGCATAGTTATACACCTAGCATGGTTATACAATTAGCATGGTTATACACCTAGCATGGTTATATACCTAGCATAGTTATACACCTAGCATGGTTATACACCTAGCATGGTTATATACCTAGCATGGTTATACACCTAGCAAGGTTATACACCTAGCATGGTTATATACCTAGCATCATGGTTATACACCTAGCATGGTTATATACCTAGCTTGGTTATACACCTAGCATGGTTATAATTATACCTAGCATGGTTATATACCTAGCATGGTTATACACCTAGCATGGTTATATACCTAGCATAGTTATACACCTAGTATGGTTATACACCTAGCATGGTTATATACCTAGCATGGTTATATACCTAGCATGGTTATATACCTAGCATGATTATATACCTAGCATGGTTATATACCTAGCATAGTTATACACCTAGCATGGTTATACACCTAGCATGGTTATACACCTAGCATGGTTATATACATAGCATGGTTATATACCTAGCATGGTTATATACCTAGCATGGTTATATACCTAGCATAGTTATACACCTAGCATGCTTATACAATTAGCATGGTTATACACCTAGCATGGTTATATACCTAGCATAGTTATACACTTAGCATGGTTATACACCTATCATGGTTATATACCTAGCATGGTTATATACCTAGCATGGTTATATACCTAGCATGGTTATATACCTAGCATAGTTATACACCTAGCATGGTTATACAATTAGCATGGTTATACACCTAGCATGGTTATATACCTAGCATAGTTATACACCTAGCATGGTTATACACCAAGCATGGTTATATACCTAGCATGGTTATATACCTAGCATGGTTATATACCTAGCAACGTTATACACCTAGCATGGTTATATACCTAGTATGGTTATATACCTAGCATGGTTATATACCTAGCATGGTTATATATCTGGCATAGTTATACACCTAGCATGGTTATACAATTAGCATGGTTATACACCTAGCATGGTTATATACCTAGCATAGTTATACACTTAGCATGGTTATGCACCTATCATGGTTATATACCTAGCATGGTTATATACCTAGCATGGTTATATACCTAGCATAGTTATACACCTAGCATGCTTATACAATTAACATTGTTATACACCTAGCATGGTTATATACCTAGCATAGTTATACACTTAGCATGGTTATACACCTATCATGGTTATATACCTAGCATGGTTATATACCTAGCATGGTTATATACCTAGCATGGTTATATACCTAGCATGGTTATATACCTAGCATGGTTATATACCTAGCATGGTTATATACCTAGCATAGTTATACACCTAGCATGCTTATACAATTAGCATTGTTATACACCTATCATGGTTATATACCTAGCATGGTTATAATTATACCTAGCATGGTTATATACCTAGCGTGGTTATACACCTAGCATGGTTATATACCTAGCATGGTTATACACCTAGCATGGTTATACACCTAGCATGGTTATATACCTAGCATGGTTATATACCTAGCATGGTTATACAATTAGCATGGTTATACACCTAGCATGGTTATATAACTAGCATAGTTATACACTTAGCATGGTTATACACCTAGCATGGTTATATACCTAGCATGGTTATATACTTAGCATGGTTATATACCTAGCATGGTTATATACCTAGCATGGTTATATACCTAGGATGGTTATACACCTAGCATGGTTATATACCTAGCATGTTTATATACCTAGCATGGTCATACACCTAGCATGGTTATATACTTAGCATGGTTATATACCTAGCATGGTTATATATCTAGCATGGTTATATACCTAGCATAGTTATACACCTAGCATGGTTATACAATTAGCATGGTTATACACCTAGCATGGTTATATACCTAGCATAGTTATACACCTAGTATGGTTATACACCTAGCATGGTTATATACCTAGCATGGTTATATACCTAGCATGGTTATATACCTAGCATGATTATATACCTAGCATAGTTATACACCTAGCATGGTTATACAATTAGCATGGTTATACACCTAGCATGGTTATACACCTAGCATGGTTATATACCTAGCATGGTTATACACCTAGCATGGTTATACACCTAGCATGGTTATACAATTAGCATGGTTATACACCTAGCATGGTTATATAACTAGCATGGTTATACACCTAGCATGGTTATACACCTAGCATGGTTATTTACCTAGCATGGTTATATACCTAGCATTGTTATACACCTAGCATGCTTATACAATTAGCATTGTTATACACCTAGCATGATTATATACCTAGCATAGTTATACACTTAGCATGGTTATACACCTATCATGGTTATATACCTAGCATGGTTATATACCTAGCATGGTTATATACCTAGCATGGTTATATACCTAGCATGGTTATATACCTAGCATAGTTATACACCTAGCATGCTTATACAATTAACATTGTTATACACCTAGCATGGTTATATACCTAGTATAGTTATACACTTAGCATGGTTATACACCTATCATGGTTATATACCTAGCATGGTTATATACCTGGCATGGTTATATACCTAGCATGGTTATATACCTAGCATGGTTATATACCTAGCATGGTTATATACCTAGCATGGTTATATACCTAGCATAGTTATACACCTAGCATGCTTATACAATTAGCATTGTTATACACCTATCATGGTTATATACCTAGCATGGTTATATACCTAGAATGGTTATATACCTAGCATGGTTATATACCTATACACCTAGCATGGTTATACAATTAGCATGGGTATATACCTAGCATGGTTATATACCTAGCATAGTTATACACCTAGCATGGTTATACACCTAGCATGGTTATATACCTAGCATGGTTATATACCTAGCATGGTTATATACCTAGCATGGTTATACACCTAGCATGGATATATACCTAGCATGGTTATATACCTAGCATGGTTATACAATTAGCATGGGTATACACCTAGCATGGTTATATATCTGGCATAGTTATACACCTAGCATGGTTATACAATTAGCATGGTTATACACCTAGCATGGTTATATACCTAGCATAGTTATACACTTAGCATGGTTATACACCTATCATGGTTATATACCTAGCATGGTTATATACCTAGCATGGTTATATACCTAGCATAGTTATACACCTAGCATGCTTATACAATTAACATTGTTATACACCTAGCATGGTTATATACCTAGCATAGTTATACACTTAGCATGGTTATACACCTATCATGGTTATATACCTAGCATGGTTATATACCTAGCATGGTTATATACCTAGCATGGTTATATACCTAGCATGGTTATATACCTAGCATGGTTATATACCTAGCATGGTTATATAACTAGCATAGTTATACACCTAGCATGCTTATACAATTAGCATTGTTATACACCTATCATGGTTATATACCTAGCATGGTTATAATTATACCTAGCATGGTTATATACCTAGCGTGGTTATACACCTAGCATGGTTATATACCTAGCATGGTTATACACCTAGCATGGTTATACACCTAGCATGGTTATATACCTAGCATGGTTATATACCTAGCATGGTTATACAATTAGCATGGTTATACACCTAGCATGGTTATATAACTAGCATAGTTATACACTTAGCATGGTTATACACCTAGCATGGTTATATACCTAGCATGGTTATATACTTAGCATGGTTATATACCTAGCATGGTTATATACCTAGCATGGTTATATACCTAGGATGGTTATACACCTAGCATGGTTATATACCTAGCATGTTTATATACCTAGCATGGTCATACACCTAGCATGGTTATATACTTAGCATGGTTATAATACCTAGCATGGTTATATATCTAGCATGGTTATATACCTAGCATAGTTATACACCTAGCATGGTTATACAATTAGCATGGTTATACACCTAGCATGGTTATATACCTAGCATAGTTATACACCTAGCATGGTTATACAATTAGCATGGTTATACACCTAGCATGGTTATATACCTAGCATAGTTATACACCTAGCATGGTTATACACCTAGCATGGTTATACACCTAGCATGGTTGTACACCTAGCAAGGTTATACACCTAGCATGGTTATATACCTAGCATGGTTATATACCTAGCATGGTTGTATACCTAGCATGGTTATACACCTAGCATGGTTATATACCTAGCATGGTTATATACCTAGCATGGTTATATACCTAGCATGGTTATATACCTAGCATAGTTATACACCTAGCATGGTTATACAATTAGCATGGTTATACACCTAGCATGGTTATATACCTAGCATAGTTATACACCTAGCATGGTTATACACCTAGCATGGTTATATACCTAGCATGGTTATACACCTAGCAAGGTTATACACCTAGCATGGTTATATACCTAGCATCATGGTTATACACCTAGCATGGTTATATACCTAGCTTGGTTATACACCTAGCATGGTTATAATTATACCTAGCATGGTTATATACCTAGCATGGTTATACACCTAGCATGGTTATATACCTAGCATAGTTATACACCTAGTATGGTTATACACCTAGCATGGTTATATACCTAGCATGGTTATATACCTAGCATGGTTATATACCTAGCATGATTATATACCTAGCATGGTTATATACCTAGCATAGTTATACACCTAGCATGGTTATACACCTAGCATGGTTATACACCTAGCATGGTTATATACATAGCATGGTTATATACCTAGCATGGTTATATACCTAGCATGGTTATATACCTAGCATAGTTATACACCTAGCATGCTTATACAATTAGCATGGTTATACACCTAGCATGGTTATATACCTAGCATAGTTATACACTTAGCATGGTTATACACCTATCATGGTTATATACCTAGCATGGTTATATACCTAGCATGGTTATATACCTAGCATGGTTATATACCTAGCATAGTTATACACCTAGCATGGTTATACAATTAGCATGGTTATACACCTAGCATGGTTATATACCTAGCATAGTTATACACCTAGCATGGTTATACACCAAGCATGGTTATATACCTAGCATGGTTATATACCTAGCATGGTTATATACCTAGCAACGTTATACACCTAGCATGGTTATATACCTAGTATGGTTATATACCTAGCATGGTTATATACCTAGCATGGTTATATATCTGGCATAGTTATACACCTAGCATGGTTATACAATTAGCATGGTTATACACCTAGCATGGTTATATACCTAGCATAGTTATACACTTAGCATGGTTATACACCTATCATGGTTATATACCTAGCATGGTTATATAGCTAGCATGGTTATATACCTAGCATAGTTATACACCTAGCATGCTTATACAATTAACATTGTTATACACCTAGCATGGTTATATACCTAGCATAGTTATACACTTAGCATGGTTATACACCTATCATGGTTATATACCTAGCATGGTTATATACCTAGCATGGTTATATACCTAGCATGGTTATATACCTAGCATGGTTATATACCTAGCATGGTTATATACCTAGCATGGTTATATACCTAGCATAGTTATACACCTAGCATGCTTATACAATTAGCATTGTTATACACCTATCATGGTTATATACCTAGCATGGTTATAATTATACCTAGCATGGTTATATACCTAGCGTGGTTATACACCTAGCATGGTTATATACCTAGCATGGTTATACACCTAGCATGGTTATACACCTAGCATGGTTATATACCTAGCATGGTTATATACCTAGCATGGTTATACAATTAGCATGGTTATACACCTAGCATGGTTATATAACTAGCATAGTTATACACTTAGCATGGTTATACACCTAGCATGGTTATATACCTAGCATGGTTATATACTTAGCATGGTTATATACCTAGCATGGTTATATACCTAGCATGGTTATATACCTAGGATGGTTATACACCTAGCATGGTTATATACCTAGCATGTTTATATACCTAGCATGGTCATACACCTAGCATGGTTATATACTTAGCATGGTTATAATACCTAGCATGGTTATATATCTAGCATGGTTATATACCTAGCATAGTTATACACCTAGCATGGTTATACAATTAGCATGGTTATACACCTAGCATGGTTATATACCTAGCATAGTTATACACCTAGCATGGTTATACAATTAGCATGGTTATACACCTAGCATGGTTATATACCTAGCATAGTTATACACCTAGCATGGTTATACACCTAGCATGGTTATACACCTAGCATGGTTGTACACCTAGCAAGGTTATACACCTAGCATGGTTATATACCTAGCATGGTTATATACCTAGCATGGTTGTATACCTAGCATGGTTATACACCTAGCATGGTTATATACCTAGCATGGTTATATACCTAGCATGGTTATATACCTAGCATGGTTATATACCTAGCATAGTTATACACCTAGCATGGTTATACAATTAGCATGGTTATACACCTAGCATGGTTATATACCTAGCATAGTTATACACCTAGCATGGTTATACACCTAGCATGGTTATATACCTAGCATGGTTATACACCTAGCAAGGTTATACACCTAGCATGGTTATATACCTAGCATCATGGTTATACACCTAGCATGGTTATATACCTAGCTTGGTTATACACCTAGCATGGTTATAATTATACCTAGCATGGTTATATACCTAGCATGGTTATACACCTAGCTTGGTTATATACCTAGCATAGTTATACACCTAGTATGGTTATACACCTAGCATGGTTATATACCTAGCATGGTTATATACCTAGCATGGTTATATACCTAGCATGATTATATACCTAGCATGGTTATATACCTAGCATAGTTATACACCTAGCATGGTTATACACCTAGCATGGTTATACACCTAGCATGGTTATATACATAGCATGGTTATATACCTAGCATGGTTATATACCTAGCATGGTTATATACCTAGCATAGTTATACACCTAGCATGCTTATACAATTAGCATGGTTATACACCTAGCATGGTTATATACCTAGCATAGTTATACACTTAGCATGGTTATACACCTATCATGGTTATATACCTAGCATGGTTATATACCTAGCATGGTTATATACCTAGCATGGTTATATACCTAGCATAGTTATACACCTAGCATGGTTATACAATTAGCATGGTTATATACCTAGCATAGTTATACACCTAGCATGGTTATACACCAAGCATGGTTATATACCTAGCATGGTTATATACCTAGCATGGTTATATACCTAGCAACGTTATACACCTAGCATGGTTATATACCTAGTATGGTTATATACCTAGCATGGTTATATACCTAGCATGGTTATATATCTGGCATAGTTATACACCTAGCATGGTTATACAATTAGCATGGTTATACACCTAGCATGGTTATATACCTAGCATAGTTATACACTTAGCATGGTTATACACCTATCATGGTTATATACCTAGCATGGTTATATACCTAGCATGGTTATATACCTAGCATAGTTATACACCTAGCATGCTTATACAATTAACATTGTTATACACCTAGCATGGTTATATACCTAGCATAGTTATACACTTAGCATGGTTATACACCTATCATGGTTATATACCTAGCATGGTTATATACCTAGCATGGTTATATACCTAGCATGGTTATATACCTAGCATGGTTATATACCTAGCATGGTTATATACCTAGCATGGTTATATACCTAGCATAGTTATACACCTAGCATGCTTATACAATTAGCATTGTTATACACCTATCATGGTTATATACCTAGCATGGTTATAATTATACCTAGCATGGTTATATACCTAGCGTGGTTATACACCTAGCATGGTTATATACCTAGCATGGTTATATACCTAGCATGGTTATACAATTAGAATGGTTATACACCTAGCATGGTTATATAACTAGCATAGTTATACACTTAGCATGGTTATACACCTAGCATGGTTATATACCTAGCATGGTTATATACTTAGCATGGTTATATACCTAGCATGGTTATATACCTAGCATGGTTATATACCTAGGATGGTTATACACCTAGCATGGTTATATACCTAGCATGTTTATATACCTAGCATGGTCATACACCTAGCATGGTTATATACTTAGCATGGTTATATACCTAGCATGGTTATATATCTAGCATGGTTATATACCTAGCATAGTTATACACCTAGCATGGTTATACAATTAGCATGGTTATACACCTAGCATGGTTATATACCTAGCATAGTTATACACCTAGTATGGTTATACACCTAGCATGGTTATATACCTAGCATGATTATATACCTAGCATAGTTATACACCTAGCATGGTTATACAATTAGCATGGTTATACACCTAGCATGGTTATACACCTAGCATGGTTATATACCTAGCATGGTTATACACCTAGCATGGTTATACACCTAGCATGGTTATACAATTAGCATGGTTATACACCTAGCATGGTTATATAACTAGCATGGTTATACACCTAGCATGGTTATACACCTAGCATGGTTATTTACCTAGCATGGTTATATACCTAGCATTGTTATACACCTAGCATGCTTATACAATTAGCATTGTTATACACCTAGCATGATTATATACCTAGCATAGTTATACACTTAGCATGGTTATACACCTATCATGGTTATATACCTAGCATGGTTATATACCTAGCATGGTTATATACCTAGCATGGTTATATACCTAGCATGGTTATATACCTAGCATAGTTATACACCTAGCATGCTTATACAATTAACATTGTTATACACCTAGCATGGTTATATACCTAGTATAGTTATACACTTAGCATGGTTATACACCTATCATGGTTATATACCTAGCATGGTTATATACCTAGCATGGTTATATACCTAGCATGGTTATATACCTAGCATGGTTATATACCTAGCATGGTTATATACCTAGCATGGTTATATACCTAGCATAGTTATACACCTAGCATGCTTATACAATTAGCATTGTTATACACCTATCATGGTTATATACCTAGCATGGTTATATACCTAGAATGGTTATATACCTAGCATGGTTATATACCTATACACCTAGCATGGTTATACAATTAGCATGGGTATACACCTAGCATGGTTATATACCTAGCATAGTTATACACCTAGCATGGTTATACACCTAGCATGGTTATATACCTAGCATGGTTATATACCTAGCCTGGTTATATACCTAGCATGGTTATACACCTAGCATGGATATATACCTAGCATGGTTATATACCTAGCATGGTTATACAATTAGCATGGGTATACACCTAGCATGGTTATATATCTGGCATAGTTATACACCTAGCATGGTTATACAATTAGCATGGTTATACACCTAGCATGGTTATATACCTAGCATAGTTATACACTTAGCATGGTTATACACCTATCATGGTTATATACCTAGCATGGTTATATACCTAGCATGGTTATATACCTAGCATAGTTATACACCTAGCATGCTTATACAATTAACATTGTTATACACCTAGCATGGTTATATACCTAGCATAGTTATACACTTAACATGGTTATACACCTATCATGGTTATATACCTAGCATGGTTATATACCTAGCATGGTTATATACCTAGCATGGTTATATACCTAGCATGGTTATATACCTAGCATGGTTATATACCTAGCATGGTTATATACCTAGCATAGTTATACACCTAGCATGCTTATACAATTAGCATTGTTATACACCTATCATGGTTATATACCTAGCATGGTTATAATTATACCTAGCATGGTTATATACCTAGCGTGGTTATACACCTAGCATGGTTATATACCTAGCATGGTTATACACCTAGCATGGTTATACACCTAGCATGGTTATATACCTAGCATGGTTATATACCTAGCATGGTTATACAATTAGCATGGTTATACACCTAGCATGGTTATATAACTAGCATAGTTATACACTTAGCATGGTTATACACCTAGCATGGTTATATATCTAGCATGGTTATATACTTAGCATGGTTATATACCTAGCATGGTTATATACCTAGCATGGTTATATACCTAGGATGGTTATACACCTAGCATGGTTATATACCTAGCATGTTTATATACCTAGCATGGTCATACACCTAGCATGGTTATATACTTAGCATGGTTATATACCTAGCATGGTTATATATCTAGCATGGTTATATACCTAGCATAGTTATACACCTAGCATGGTTATACAATTAGCATAGTTATACACCTAGTATGGTTATACACCTAGCATGGTTATATACCTAGCATGGTTATATACCTAGCATGGTTATATACCTAGCATGATTATATACCTAGCATAGTTATACACCTAGCATGGTTATACAATTAGCATGGTTATACACCTAGCATGGTTATACACCTAGCATGGTTATATACCTAGCATGGTTATACACCTAGCATGGTTATACACCTAGCATGGTTATACAATTAGCATGGTTATACACCTAGCATGGTTATTTAACTAGCATGGTTATACACCTAGCATGGTTATACACCTAGCATGGTTATTTACCTAGCATGGTTATATACCTAGCATTGTTATACACCTAGCATGCTTATACAATTAGCATTGTTATACACCTAGCATGATTATATACCTAGCATAGTTATACACTTAGCATGGTTATACACCTATCATGGTTATATACCTAGCATGGTTATATACCTAGCATGGTTATATACCTAGCATGGTTATATACCTAGCATGGTTATATACCTAGCATAGTTATACACCTAGCATGCTTATACAATTAACATTGTTATACACCTAGCATGGTTATATACCTAGCATAGTTATACACTTAGCATGGTTATACACCTATCATGGTTATATACCTAGCATGGTTATATACCTAGCATGGTTATATACCTAGCATGGTTATATACCTAGCATGGTTATATACCTAGCATGGTTATATACCTAGCATGGTTATATACCTAGCATAGTTATACACCTAGCATGCTTATACAATTAGCATTGATATACACCTATCATGGTTATATACCTAGCATGGTTATATACCTAGAATGGTTATATACCTAGCATGGTTATATACCTATACACCTAGCATGGTTATACAATTAGCATGGGTATACACCTAGCATGGTTATATACCTAGCATAGTTATACACCTAGCATGGTTATACACCTAGCATGGTTATATACCTAGCATGGTTATATACCTAGCATGGTTATATACCTAGCATGGTTATACACCTAGCATGGATATATACCTAGCATGGTTATATACCTATCATGGTTATATACCTAGCATGGTTATATACCTAGCATAGTTATACACCTAGCATGGTTATACAATTAGCATCGTTATACACCTAGCATGGTTATACACCTAGCATGGTTATACACCTAGCATGGTTATATACCTAGCATGGTTATATACCTAGCATGGTTATATACCTAGCATGGTTATATACCTGGCATAGTTATACACCTAGCATGGTTATACAATTAGCATGGTTATACACCTAGCATGGTTATATACCTAGCATGGTTATAGACCTAGCATGGTTATATACCTAGCATGGTTATACACCTAGCATGGTGATATACCTAGCATGGTTATATACCTAGCATGGTTATATACCTAGCATGGTTATATACCTAGCATAGTTATACACCTAGCATGGTTATACAATTAGCATGGTTATACACCTAGCATTGTTATATACCTAGCATAGCTATACACCTAGCATGGTTATACACCTAGCATGGTTATATACCTAGCATGGTTATATACCTAGCATGGTTATATACCTAGCATGGTTATACACCTAGCATGGTTATATACCTAGCATGGTTATATACCTAGCATGGTTATATACCTAGCATGGTTATATACCTAGCATGGTTATACACCTAGCATGGTTATACAATTAGCATGGTTATACACCTAGCATGGTTATATACCTAGCATAGTTATACACCTAGCATGGTTATACACCTAGCATGGTTATATACCTAGCATGGTTATGTACCTAGCATGGTTATATACCTAGCATGGTTATATACCTAGCATAGTTATACACCTAGCATGGTTATACAATTAGCATGGTTATACACCTAGCATGTTTATATACCTAGCATGGTTATACACCTAGCATGGTTATACACCTAGCATGGTTATATACCTAGCATGGTTATATACCTAGCATGGTTATACAATTAGCATGGTTATACACCTAGCATGGTTATATACCTAGCATAGTTATACACCTAGCATGGTTATACACCTAGCATGGTTATATACCTAGCATGGTTATATACCTAGCATGGTTATATACCTAGCATGGTTATATACCTAGCATGGTTATATACCTAGCATTGTTATACACCTAGCATGGTTATATACCTAGCATGGTTATATACCTAGCATGGTCATACACCTAGCATGGTTATAAACTTAGCATGGTTATATACCTAGCATGGTTATATACCTAGCATGGTTATATACCTAGCATAGTTATACACCTAGCATGGTTATACAATTAGCATGGTTATACACCTAGCATGGTTATATACCTAGCATAGTTATACACCTAGTATGGTTATACACCTAGCATGGTTATATACCTAGCATGGTTATATACCTAGCATACTTATACACCTAGCATGGTTATACACCTAGCATGGTTATATACCTAGCATGGTTATACACCTAGCATGGTTATACACCTAGCATGGTTATATACCTAGCATGGTTATATACCTAGCATGGTTATATACCTAGCATGGTTATATACCTAGCATGGTTATATACCTAGCATAGTTATACACCTTGCATGGTTATGCAATTAGTATGGTTATACACCTAGCATGGTTATATACCTAGCATGGTTATATACCTAGCATGGTTATACACCTAGCATGGTTATACAACTAGCATGGTTATATACCTAGCATGGTTATATACCTAGCATGGTTATATACCTAGCATGGTTATATACCTAGCATGGTTATATACCTAGCATAGTTATACACCTAGCATGGTTATACAATTAGCATGGTTATACACCTAGCATGGTTATATACCTAGCATGGTTATATACCTAGCATAGTTATACACCTAGCATGGTTATACACCTAGCGTGGTTATACACCTAGCATGGTTATATACCTAGCATGGTTATATACCTAGCATGGTTATATACCTAGCATGGTTATATACCTAGCATAGTTATACACCTAGCATGCTTATACAATTAGCATGCTTATACAATTGGCATGGATATACACCTAGCATGGTTATATACCTAGCATAGTTATACACTTAGCATGGTTATACACCTATCATGGTTATATACCTAGCATGGTTATATACCTAGCATGGTTATATACCTAGCATAGTTATATACCTAGCATAGTTATACACCTTGCATGGTTATACAATTAGCATGGTTATACACCTAGCATGGTTATATACCTAGCATAGTTATACACCTAGCATGGTTATACACCTAGCATGGTTATACACCTAGCATGGTTATATACCTAGCATGGTTATATACCTAGCATGGTTATATACCTAGCATGGTTATACACCTAGCATGGTTATATACCTAGCATGGTTATATACCTAGCATGGTTATATACCTAGCATGGTTATATACCTAGCATAGTTATACACCTAGCATGGTTATACAATTAGCATGGTTATACACCTAGCATGGTTATATACCTAGCATAGTTATACACCTAGCATGGTTATACACCTAGCATGGTTATACACCTAGCATGGTTGTACACCTAGCAAGGTTATACACCTAGCATGGTTATATACCTAGCATGGTTATATACCTAGCATGGTTGTATACCTAGCATGGTTATACACCTAGCATGGTTATATAGCTAGCATGGTTATATACCTAGCATGGTTATATACCTAGCATGGTTATATACCTAGCATAGTTATACACCTAGCATGGTTATACAATTAGCATGGTTATACACCTAGCATGGTTATATACCTAGCATGGTTATACACCTAGCATGGTTATACACCTAGCATGGTTATATACCTAGCATGGTTATACACCTAGCAAGGTTATACACCTAGCATGGTTATATACCTAGCATCATGGTTATAAACCTAGCATGGTTATATACCTAGCTTGGTTATACACCTAGCATGGTTATAATTATACCTAGCATGGTTATATACCTAGCATGGTTATACACCTAGCATGGTTATATACCTAGCATAGTTATACACCTAGTATAGTTATACACCGAGCATGGTTATATACCTAGCATGGTTATATACCTAGCATGGTTATATACCTAGCATGGTTATACACCTAGCATGGTTATATACCTAGTATGGTTATATACCTAGCATGGTTATATACCTAGCATGGTTATATATCTGGCATAGTTATACACCTAGCATGGTTATACAATTAGCATGGTTATACACCTAGCATGGTTATATACCTAGCATAGTTATACACTTAGCATGGTTATACACCTATCATGGTTATATACCTAGCATGGTTATATACCTAGCATGGTTATATACCTAGCATAGTTATACACCTAGCATGCTTATACAATTAACATTGTTATACACCTAGCATGGTTATATACCTAGCATAGTTATACACTTAGCATGGTTATACACCTATCATGGTTATATACCTAGCATGGTTATATACCTAGCATGGTTATATACCTAGCATGGTTATATACCTAGCATGGTTATATACCTAGCATGGTTATATACCTAGCATGGTTATATACCTAGCATAGTTATACACCTAGCATGCTTATACAATTAGCATTGTTATACACCTATCATGGTTATATACCTAGCATGGTTATAATTATACCTAGCATGGTTATATACCTAGCGTGGTTATACACCTAGCATGGTTATATACCTAGCATGGTTATACACCTAGCATGGTTATACACCTAGCATGGTTATATACCTAGCATGGTTATATACCTAGCATGGTTATACAATTAGCATGGTTATACACATAGCATGGTTATATAACTAGCATAGTTATACACTTAGCATGGTTATACACCTAGCATGGTTATATACCTAGCATGGTTATATACTTAGCATGGTTATATACCTAGCATGGTTATATACCTAGCATGGTTATATACCTAGCATGGTTATACACCTAGCATGGTTATATACCTAGCATGTTTATATACCTAGCATGGTCATACACCTAGCATGGTTATATACTTAGCATGGTTATATACCTAGCATGGTTATATATCTAGCATGGTTATATACCTAGCATAGTTATACACCTAGCATGGTTATACAATTAGCATGGTTATACACCTAGCATGGTTATATACCTAGCATAGTTATACACCTAGTATGGTTATACACCTAGCATGGTTATATACCTAGCATGGTTATATACCTAGCATGGTTATATACCTAGCATGATTATATACCTAGCATAGTTATACACCTAGCATGGTTATACAATTAGCATGGTTATACACCTAGCATGGTTATACACCTAGCATGGTTATATACCTAGCATGTTTATACACCTAGCATGGTTATACACCTAGCATGGTTATACAATTAGCATGGTTATACACCTAGCATGGTTATATAACTAGCATGGTTATACACCTAGCATGGTTATACACCTAGCATGGTTATATACCTAGCATGGTTATATACCTAGCATTGTTATACAGCTAGCATGCTTATACAATTAGCATTGTTATACACCTAGCATGATTATATACCTAGCATAGTTATACACTTAGCATGGTTATACACCTATCATGGTTATATACCTAGCATGGTTATATACCTAGCATGGTTATATACCTAGCATGGTTATATACCTAGCATGGTTATATACCTAGCATAGTTATACACCTAGCATGCTTATACAATTAACATTGTTATACACCTAGCATGGTTATATACCTAGCATAGTTATACACTTAGCATGGTTATACACCTATCATGGTTATATACCTAGCATGGTTATATACCTAGCATGGTTATATACCTAGCATGGTTATATACCTAGCATGGTTATATACCTAGCATGGTTATATACCTAGCATGGTTATATACCTAGCATAGTTATACACCTAGCATGCTTATACAATTAGCATTGTTATACACCTATCATGGTTATATACCTAGCATGGTTATATACCTAGAATGGTTATATACCTAGCATGGTTATATACCTATACACCTAGCATGGTTATACAATTAGCATGGGTATACACCTAGCATGGTTATATACCTAGCATAGTTATACACCTAGCATGGTTATACACCTAGCATGGTTATATACCTAGCATGGTTATATACCTAGCATGGTTATATACCTAGCATGGTTATACACCTAGCATGGTTATATACCTAGCATGGTTATATACCTATCATGGTTATATACCTAGCATGGTTATATACCTAGCATAGTTATACACCTAGCATGGTTATACAATTAGCATCGTTATACACCTAGCATGGTTATACACCTAGCATGGTTATACACCTAGCATGGTTATATACCTAGCATGGTTATATACCTAGCATTGTTATACACCTAGCATGGTTATATACCTAGCATGGTTATATACCTAGCATGGTCATACACCTAGCATGGTTATATACCTAGCATGGTTATATACCTAGCATGGTTATATACCTAGCATGGTTATACACCTAGCATGGTTATACAATTAGCATGGTTATACACCTAGCATGGTTATATACCTAGCATGGTTATATACCTAGCATGGTTATATACCTAGCATAGTTATACACCTAGCATGGTTATACAATTAGCATGGTTATACACCTAGCATGTTTATATACCTAGCATGGTTATACACCTAGCATGGTTATACACCTAGCATGGTTATATACCTAGCATGGTTATATACCTAGCATGGTTATACAATTAGCATGGTTATACACCTAGCATGGTTATATACCTAGCATAGTTATACACCTAGCATGGTTATACACCTAGCATGGTTATATACCTAGCATGGTTATATACCTAGCATGGTTATATACCTAGCATGGTTATATACCTAGCATGGTTATATACCTAGCATTGTTATACACCTAGCATGGTTATATACCTAGCATGGTTATATACCTAGCATGGTCATACACCTAGCATGGTTATATACTTAGCATGGTTATATACCTAGCATGGTTATATACCTAGCATGGTTATATACCTAGCATAGTTATACACCTAGCATGGTTATACAATTAGCATGGTTATACACCTAGCATGGTTATATACCTAGCATAGTTATACACCTAGTATGGTTATACACCTAGCATGGTTATATACCTAGCATGGTTATATACCTAGCATGGTTATATACCTAGCATGGTTATATACCTAGCATGGTTATACACCTAGCATGGTTATACAATTAGTATGGTTATACACCTAGCATGGTTATACACCTAGCATACTTATACACCTAGCATGGTTATACACTAGCATGGTTATATACCTAGCATGGTTATACACCTAGCATGGTTATACACCTAGCATGGTTATATACCTAGCATGGTTATATACCTAGCATGGTTATATACCTAGCATGGTTATATACCTAGCATGGTTATATACCTAGCATAGTTATACACCTAGCATGGTTATGCAATTAGTATGGTTATACACCTAGCATGGTTATATACCTAGCATGGTTATATACCTAGCATGGTTATACACCTAGCATGGTTATACACCTAGCATGGTTATATACCTAGCATGGTTATATACCTAGCATGGTTATATACCTAGCATGGTTATATACCTAGCATGGTTATATACCTAGCATAGTTATACACCTAGCATGGTTATACAATTAGCATGGTTATACACCTAGCATGGTTATATACCTAGCATGGTTATATACCTAGCATAGTTATACACCTAGCATGGTTATACACCTAGCGTGGTTATACACCTAGCATGGTTATATACCTAGCATGGTTATATACCTAGCATGGTTATATACCTAGCATGGTTATATACCTAGCATAGTTATACACCTAGCATGCTTATACAATTAGCATGCTTATACAATTGGCATGGATATACACCTAGCATGGTTATATACCTAGCATAGTTATACACTTAGCATGGTAATACACCTATCATGGTTATATACCTAGCATGGTTATATACCTTGCATGGTTATATACCTAGCATAGTTATACACCTAGCATGGTTATACAATTAGCTTGGTTATACACCTAGCATGGTTATATACCTAGCATAGTTATACACCTAGCATGGTTATACACCTAGCATGGTTATATACCTAGCATGGTTATACACCTAGCAAGGTTATACACCTAGCATGGTTATATACCTAGCATCATGGTTATACACCTAGCATGGTTATATACCTAGCTTGGTTATACACCTAGCATGGTTATAATTATACCTAGCATGGTTATATACCTAGCATGGTTATACACCTAGCATGGTTATATACCTAGCATAGTTATACACCTAGTATGGTTATACACCTAGCATGGTTATATACCTAGCATGGTTATATACCTAGCATGGTTATATACCTAGCATGATTATATACCTAGCATGGTTATATACCTAGCATAGTTATACACCTAGCATGGTTATACACCTAGCATGGTTATACACCTAGCATGGTTATATACATAGCATGGTTATATACCTAGCATGGTTATATACCTATCATGGTTATATACCTAGCATAGTTATACACCTAGCATGCTTATACAATTAGCATGGTTATACACCTAGCATGGTTATATACCTAGCATAGTTATACACTTAGCATGGTTATACACCTATCATGGTTATATACCTAGCATGGTTATATACCTAGCATGGTTATATACCTAGCATGGTTATATACCTAGCATAGTTATACACCTAGCATGGTTATACAATTAGCATGGTTATACACCTAGCATGGTTATATACCTAGCATAGTTATACACCTAGCATGGTTATACACCGAGCATGGTTATATACCTAGCATGGTTATATACCTAGCATGGTTATATACCTAGCATGGTTATACACCTAGCATGGTTATATACCTAGTATGGTTATATAACCTAGCATGGTTATATACCTAGCATGGTTATATATCTGGCATAGTTATACACCTAGCATGGTTATACAATTAGCATGGTTATACACCTAGCATGGTTATATACCTAGCATAGTTATACACTTAGCATGGTTATACACCTATCATGGTTATATACCTAGCATGGTTATATACCTAGCATGGTTATATACCTAGCATAGTTATACACCTAGCATGCTTATACAATTAACATTGTTATACACCTAGCATGGTTATATACCTAGCATAGTTATACACTTAGCATGGTTATACACCTATCATGGTTATATACCTAGCATGGTTATATACCTAGCATGGTTATATACCTAGCATGGTTATATACCTAGCATGGTTATATACCTAGCATGGTTATATACCTAGCATGGTTATATACCTAGCATAGTTATACACCTAGCATGCTTATACAATTAGCATTGTTATACACCTATCATGGTTATATACCTAGCATGGTTATATACCTAGAATGGTTATATACCTAGCATGGTTATATACCTATACACCTAGCATGGTTATACAATTAGCATGGGTATACACCTAGCATGGTTATATACCTAGCATAGTTATACACCTAGCATGGTTATACACCTAGCATGGTTATACACCTAGCATGGTTATATACCTAGCATGGTTATATACCTAGCATGGTTATACACCTAGCATGGTTATATACCTAGCATGGTTATATACCTAGCATGGTTATATACCTAGCATGGTTATATACCTAGCATAGTTATACACCTAGCATGGTTATACAATTAGCATCGTTATACACCTAGCATGGTTATACACCTAGCATGGTTATACACCTAGCATGGTTATATACCTAGCATGGTTATATACCTAGCATGGTTATATACCTAGCATGGTTATATACCTGGCATAGTTATACACCTAGCATGGTTATACAATTAGCATGGTTATACACCTAGCATGGTTATATACCTAGCATGGTTATAGACCTAGCATGGTTATATACCTAGCATGGTTATGCACCTAGCATGGTGATATACCTAGCATGGTTATATACCTAGCATGGTTATATACCTAGCATGGTTATATACCTAGCATAGTTATACACCTAGCATGGTTATACAATTAGCATGGTTATACACCTAGCATTGTTATATACCTAGCATAGCTATACACCTAGCATGGTTATACACCTAGCATGGTTATATACCTAGCATGGTTATATACCTAGCATGGTTATATACCTAGCATGGTTATACACCTAGCATGGTTATATACCTAGCATGGTTATATACCTAGCATGGTTATATACCTAGCATGGTTATATACCTAGCATGGTTATACACCTAGCATGGTTATACAATTAGCATGGTTATACACCTAGCATGGTTATATACCTAGCATAGTTATACACCTAGCATGGTTATACACCTAGCATGGTTATATACCTAGCATGGTTATATACCTAGCATGGTTATATACCTAGCATGGTCATATACCTAGCATAGTTATACACCTAGCATGGTTATACAATTAGCATGGTTATACACCTAGCATGTTTATATACCTAGCATGGTTATACACCTAGCATGGTTATACACCTAGCATGGTTATATACCTAGCATGGTTATATACCTAGCATGGTTATACAATTAGCATGGTTATACACCTAGCATGGTTATATACCTAGCATAGTTATACACCTAGCATGGTTATACACCTAGCATGGTTATATACCTAGCATGGTTATACACCTAGCATGGTTATATACCTAGCATAGTTATACACCTAGTATGGTTATACACCTAGCATGGTTATATACCTAGCATGGTTATATACCTAGCATGGTTATATACCTAGCATGGTTATATACCTAGCATGGTTATACACCTAGCATGGTTATACAATTAGTATGGTTATACACCTAGCATGGTTATATACCTAGCATACTTATACACCTAGCATGGTTATACACCTAGCATGGTTATATACCTAGCATGGTTATACACCTAGCATGGTTATACACCTAGCATGGTTATATACCTAGCATGGTTATATACCTAGCATGGTTATATACCTAGCATGGTTATATACCTAGCATGGTTATATACCTAGCATAGTTATACACCTAGCATAGTTATACACCTAGCATGGTTATACACCTAGCATGGTTATATACCTAGCATGGTTATATACCTAGCATGGTTATATACCTAGCATGGTTATACACCTAGCATGGTTATATACCTAGCATGGTTATATACCTAGCATGGTTATATACCTAGCATGGTTATATACCTAGCATAGTTATACACCTAGCATGGTTATACAATTAGCATGGTTATACACCTCGCATGGTTATATACCTAGCATAGTTATACACCTAGCATGGTTATACACCTAGCATGGTTATACACCTAGCATGGTTATACACCTAGCAAGGTTATACACCTAGCATGGTTATATACCTAGCATGGTTATATACCTAGCATGGTTGTATACCTAGCATGGTTATACACCTAGCATGGTTATATACCTAGCATGGTTATATACCTAGCATAGTTATATACCTAGCATGGTTATATACCTAGCATAGTTATACACCTAGCATGGTTATACAATTAGCATGGTTATACACCTAGCATGGTTATATACCTAGCATAGTTATACACCTAGCATGGTTATACACCTAGCATGGTTATATACCTAGCATGGTTATACACCTAGCAAGGTTATACACCTAGCATGGTTATATACCTAGCATCATGGTTATACACCTAGCATGGTTATATACCTAGCTTGGTTATACACCTAGCATGGTTATAATTATACCTAGCATGGTTATATACCTAGCGTGGTTATACACCTAGCATGGTTATATACCTAGCATAGTTATACACCTAGCATGGTTATACAATTAGCATGGTTATACACCTAACATGGTTATATACATAGTTATACACCTAGCATGGTTATACACCTAGCATGGTTATATACCTAGCTTGGTTATACACCTAGCATGGTTATAATTATACCTAGCATGGTTATATACCTAGCGTGGTTATACACCTAGCATGGTTATATACCTAGCATGGTTATACACCTAGCATGGTTATACACCTAGCATGGTTATATACCTAGCATGGTTATATACCTAGCATGGTTATACAATTAGCATGGTTATACACCTAGCATGGTTATATAACTAGCATAGTTATACACTTAGCATGGTTATACACCTAGCATGGTTATATACCTAGCATGGTTATATACTTAGCATGGTTATATACCTAGCATGGTTATATACCTAGCATGGTTATATACCTAGCATGGTTATACACCTAGCATGGTTATATACCTAGCATGTTTATATACCTAGCATGGTCATACACCTATCATGGTTATATACTTAGCATGGTTATATACCTAGCATGGTTATATATCTAGCATGGTTATATACCTAGCATAGTTATACACCTAGCATGGTTATACAATTAGCATGGTTATACACCTAGCATGGTTATATACCTAGCATAGTTATACACCTAGTATGGTTATACACCTAGCATGGTTATATACCTAGCATGGTTATATACCTAGCATGGTTATATACCTAGCATGATTATATACCTAGCATAGTTATACACCTAGCATGGTTATACAATTAGCATGGTTATACACCTAGCATGGTTATACACCTAGCATGGTTATATACCTAGCATGGTTATACACCTAGCATGGTTATACACCTAGCATGGTTATACAATTAGCATGGTTATACACCTAGCATGGTTATATAACTAGCATGGTTATACACCTAGCATGGTTATACACCTAGCATGGTTATATACCTAGCATGGTTATATACCTAGCATTGTTATACACCTAGCATGCTTATACAATTAGCATTGTTATACACCTAGCATGATTATATACCTAGCATAGTTATACACTTAGCATGGTTATACACCTATCATGGTTATATACCTAGCATGGTTATATACCTAGCATGGTTATATACCTAGCATGGTTATATACCTAGCATGGTTATATACCTAGCATAGTTATACACCTAGCATGCTTATACAATTAACATTGTTATACACCTAGCATGGTTATATACCTAGCATAGTTATACACTTAGCATGGTTATACACCTATCATGGTTATATACCTAGCATGGTTATATACCTAGCATGGTTATATACCTAGCATGGTTATATACCTAGCATGGTTATATACCTAGCATGGTTATATACCTAGCATGGTTATATACCTAGCATAGTTATACACCTAGCATGCTTATACAATTAGCATTGTTATACACCTATCATGGTTATATACCTAGCATGGTTATATACCTAGAATAATTATATACCTAGCATGGTTATATACCTATACACCTAGCATGGTTATACAATTAGCATGGGTATACACCTAGCATGGTTATATACCTAGCATAGTTATACACCTAGTATGGTTATACACCTAGCATGGTTATATACCTAGCATGGTTATATACCTAGCATGGTTATATACCTAGCATGGTTATACACCTAGCATGGTTATATACCTAGCATGGTTATATACCTATCATGGTTATATACCTAGCATGGTTATATACCTAGCATAGTTATACACCTAGCATGGTTATACAATTAGCATCGTTATACACCTAGCATGGTTATACACCTAGCATGGTTATACACCTAGCATGGTTATATACCTAGCATGGTTATATACCTAGCATGGTTATATACCTAGCATGGTTATATACCTGGCATAGTTATACACCTAGCATGGTTATACAATTAGCATGGTTATACACCTAGCATTGTTATATACCTAGCATGGTTATAGACCTAGCATGGTTATATACCTAGCATGGTTATACACCTAGCATGGTGATATACCTAGCATGGTTATATACCTAGCATGGTTATATACCTAGCATGGTTATATACCTAGCATAGTTATACACCTAGCATGGTTATACAATTAGCATGGTTATACACCTAGCATTGTTATATACCTAGCATAGCTATACACCTAGCATGGTTATACACCTAGCATGGTTATATACCTAGCATGGTTATATACCTAGCATGGTTATATACCTAGCATGGTTATACACCTAGCATGGTTATATACCTAGCATGGTTATATACCTAGCATGGTTATATACCTAGCATGGTTATATACCTAGCATGGTTATACACCTAGCATGGTTATACAATTAGCATGGTTATACACCTAGCATGGTTATATACCTAGCATAGTTATACACCTAGCATGGTTATACACCTAGCATGGTTATATACCTAGCATGGTTATATACCTAGCATGGTTATATACCTAGCATGGTTATATACCTAGCATAGTTATACACCTAGCATGGTTATACAATTAGCATGGTTATACACCTAGCATGTTTATATACCTAGCATGGTTATACACCTAGCATGGTTATACACCTAGCATGGTTATATACCTAGCATGGTTATATACCTAGCATGGTTATACAATTAGCATGGTTATACACCTAGCATGGTTATATACCTAGCATAGTTATACACCTAGCATGGTTATACACCTAGCATGGTTATATACCTAGCATGGTTATATACCTAGCATGGTTATATACCTAGCATGGTTATATACCTAGCATGGTTATATACCTAGCATTGTTATACACCTAGCATGGTTATATACCTAGCATGGTTATATACCTAGCATGGTCATACACCTAGCATGGTTATATACTTAGCATGGTTATATACCTAGCATGGTTATATACCTACCATGGTTATATACCTAGCATAGTTATACACCTAGCATGGTTATACAATTAGCATGGTTATACACCTAGCATGGTTATATACCTAGCATAGTTATACACCTAGTATGGTTATACACCTAGCATGGTTATATACCTAGCATGGTTATATACCTAGCATGGTTATATACCTAGCATGGTTATATACCTAGCATGGTTATACACCTAGCATGGTTATACAATTAGTATGGTTATACACCTAGCATGGTTATATACCTAGCATACTTATACACCTAGCATGGTTATACACCTAGCATGGTTATATACCTAGCATGGTTATACACCTAGCATGGTTATACACCTAGCATGGTTATATACCTAGCATGGTTATATACCTAGCATGGTTATATACCTAGCATGGTTATATACCTAGCATGGTTATATACCTAGCATAGTTATACACCTAGCATGGTTATACAATTAGTATGGTTATACACCTAGCATGGTTATATACCTAGCATGGTTATATAACTAGCATGGTTATACACCTAGCATGGTTATACACCTAGCATGGTTATATACCTAGCATGGTTATATACCTAGCATGGTTATATACCTAGCATGGTTATATACCTAGCATGGTTATATACCTAGCATAGTTATACACCTAGCATGGTTATACAATTAGCATGGTTATACACCTAGCATGGTTATATACCTAGCATGGTTATATACCTAGCATAGTTATACACCTAGCATGGTTATACACCTAGCGTGGTTATACACCTAGCATGGTTATATACCTAGCATGGTTATATACCTAGCATGGTTATATACCTAGCATGGTTATATACCTAGCATAGTTATACACCTAGCATGCTTATACAATTAGCATGCTTATACAATTGGCATGGATATACACCTAGCATGGTTATATACCTAGCATAGTTATACACTTAGCATGGTTATACACCTATCATGGTTATATACCTAGCATGGTTATATACCTAGCATGGTTATATACCTAGCATAGTTATATACCTAGCATAGTTATACACCTTGCATGGTTATACAATTAGCATGGTTATACACCTAGCATGGTTATATACCTAGCATAGTTATACACCTAGCATGGTTATACACCTAGCATGGTTATATACCTAGCATGGTTATATACCTAGCATGGTTATATACCTAGCATGGTTATACACCTAGCATGGTTATATACCTAGCATGGTTATATACCTAGCATGGTTATATACCTAGCATGGTTATATACCTAGCATAGTTATACACCTAGCATGGTTATACAATTAGCATGGTTATACACCTAGCATGGTTATATACCTAGCATAGTTATACACCTAGCATGGTTATACACCTAGCATGGTTATACACCTAGCATGGTTGTACACCTAGCAAGGTTATACACCTAGCATGGTTATATACCTAGCATGGTTGTATACCTAGCATGGTTGTATACCTAGCATGGTTATACACCTAGCATGGTTATATACCTAGCATGGTTATATACCTAGCATGGTTATATACCTAGCATGGTTATATACCTAGCATAGTTATACACCTAGCATGGTTATACAATTAGCATGGTTATACACCTAGCATGGTTATATACCTAGCATAGTTATACACCTAGCATGGTTATACACCTAGCATGGTTATATACCTAGCATGGTTATACACCTAGCAAGGTTATACACCTAGCATGGTTATATACCTAGCATCATGGTTATACACCTAGCATGGTTATATACCTAGCTTGGTTATACACCTAGCATGGTTATAATTATACCTAGCATGGTTATATACCTAGCATGGTTATACACCTAGCATGGTTATATACCTAGCATAGTTATACACCTAGTATGGTTATACACCTAGAATGGTTATATACCTAGCATGGTTATATACCTAGCATCGTTATATACCTAGCATGATTATATACCTAGCATGGTTATATACCTAGCATAGTTATACACCTAGCATGGTTATACACCTAGCATGGTTATACACCTAGCATGGTTATATACATAGCATGGTTATATACCTAGCATGGTTATATACCTAGCATGGTTATATACCTAGCATAGTTATACACCTAGCATGCTTATACAATTAGCATGGTTATACACCTAGCATGGTTATATACCTAGCATAGTTATACACTTAGCATGGTTATACACCTATCATGGTTATATACCTAGCATGGTTATATACCTAGCATGGTTATATACCTAGCATGGTTATATACCTAGCATAGTTATACACCTAGCATGGTTATACAATTAGCATGGTTATACACCTAGCATGGTTATATACCTAGCATAGTTATACACCTAGCATGGTTATACACCGAGCATGGTTATATACCTAGCATGGTTATATACCTAGCATGGTTATATACCTAGCATGGTTATACACCTAGCATGGTTATATACCTAGTATGGTTATATACCTAGCATGGTTATATACCTTGCATGGTTATATATCTGGCATAGTTATACACCTAGCATGGTTATACAATTAGCATGGTTATACACCTAGCATGGTTATATACCTAGCATGGTTATATACCTAGCATGGTTATATACCTAGCATGGTTATACACCTAGCATGGTTATATACCTAGCATGGTTATACACCTAGCATGGTTATATACCTAGCATGGTTATATACCTAGCATATTTATACACCTAGCATGGTTATACAATTAACATGGTTATACACCTAGCATGATTATATACCTAGCATGGTTATATACCTAGCATGGTTATATACCTAGCATGGTTATATACCTAGCATAGTTATACACCTAGCATGGTTATACAATTAGCATGGTTATACACCTAGCATGGTTATATACCTAGCATAGTTATACACCTAGCATGGTTATACACCGAGCATGGTTATATACCTAGCATGGTTATATATCTAGCATGGTTATATACCTAGCATGGTTATATATCTGGCATAGTTATACACCTAGCATGGTTATACAATTAGCATGGTTATACACCTAGCATGGTTATATACCTAGCATGGTTATATACCTAGCATGGTTATATACCTAGCATGGTTATACACCTAGCATGGTTATACAATTAGCATGGTTATACACCTAGCATGGTTATATACCTAGCATAGTTATACACCTAGCATGGTTATACACCTAGCATGGTTATATACCAAGCATGTTTATACACCTAGCAAGGTTATACACCTAGCATGGTTATATACCTAGCATCATGGTTATACACCTAGCATGGTTATATACCTAGCTTGGTTATACACCTAGCATGGTTATAATTATACCTAGCATGGTTATATACCTAGCGTGGTTATACACCTAGCATGGTTATATACCTAGCATAGTTATACACCTAGCATGGTTATACACCTAGCATGGTTATATACCTAGCATGGTTATATACCTAGCATAGTTATATACCTAGCATAGTTATACACCTTGCATGGTTATACAATTAGCATGGTTATACACCTAGCATGGTTATATACCTAGCATAGTTATACACCTAGCATGGTTATACACCTAGCATGGTTATATACCTAGCATGGTTATATACCTAGCATGGTTATATACCTAGCATGATTATACACCTAGCATGGTTATATACCTAGCATGGTTATATACCTAGCATGGTTATATACCTAGCATGGTTATATACCTAGCATAGTTATACACCTAGCATGGTTATACAATTAGCATGGTTATACACCTAGCATGGTTATATACCTAGCATAGTTATACACCTAGCATGGTTATACACCTAGAATGGTTATACACCTAGCATGGTTGTACACCTAGCAAGGTTATACACCTAGCATGGTTATATACCTAGCATGGTTATATACCTAGCATGGTTGTATACCTAGCATGGTTATACACCTAGCATGGTTATATACCTAGCATGGTTATATACCTAGCATGGTTATATACCTAGCATGGTTATATACCTAGCATAGTTATACACCTAGCATGGTTATACAATTAGCATGGTTATACACCTAGCATGGTTATATACCTAGCATAGTTATACACCTAGCATGGTTATACACCTAGCATGGTTATATACCTAGCTTGGTTATACACCTAGCATGGTTATAATTATACCTAGCATGGTTATATACCTAGCATGGTTATACACCTAGCATGGTTATATACCTAGCATAGTTATACACCTAGCATGGTTATACACCTAGCATGGTTATATACCTAGCATGGTTATATACTTAGCATGGTTATATACCTAGCATGGTTATATACCTAGCATGGTTATATACCTAGCATGGTTATACACCTAGCATGGTTATATACCTAGCATGGTTATATACCTAGCAAGGTCATACACCTAGCATGGTTATATACTTAGCATGGTTATATACCTAGCATGGTTATATACCTAGCATGGTTATATACCTAGCATGGTTATACACCTAGCATGGTTATACAATTAGCATGGTTATACACCTAGCATGGTTATATACCTAGCATAGTTATACACCTAGCATGGTTATACAATTAGCATGGTTATACACCTAGCATGGTTATATACCTAGCATGGTTATATACCTAGCATGGTTATACACCTAGCATGGTTATACAATTAGCATGGTTATACACCTAGCATGGTTATATACCTAGCATAGTTATACACCTAGCATGGTTATACACCTAGCATGGTTATATACCTAGCATGGTTATACACCTAGCAAGGTTATACACCTAGCATGGTTATATACCTAGCATCATGGTTATACACCTAGCATGGTTATATACCTAGCTTGGTTATACACCTAGCATGGTTATAATTATACCTAGCATGGTTATATACCTAGCGTGGTTATACACCTAACATGGTTATATACCTAGCATAGTTATACACCTAGTATGGTTATACACCTAGCATGGTTATATACCTAGCATGGTTATATACCTAGCATGGTTATATACCTAGCATGGTTATATACCTAGCATGGTTATACACCTAGCATGGTTATACAATTAGTATGGTTATACACCTAGCATGGTTATATACCTAGCATACTTATACACCTAGCATGGTTATACACCTTGCATGGTTATATACCTAGCATGGTTATACACCTAGCATGGTTATACACCTAGCATGGTTATATACCTAGCATGGTTATATACCTAGCATGGTTATATACCTAGCATGGTTATATACCTAGCATGGTTATATACCTAGCATAGTTATACACCTAGCATGGTTATACAATTAGTATGGTTATACACCTAGCATGGTTATATACCTAGCATGGTTATATAACTAGCATGGTTATACACCTAGCATGGTTATACACCTAGCATGGTTATATACCTAGCATGGTTATATACCTAGCATGGTTATATACCTAGCATGGTTATATACCTAGCATGGTTATATACCTAGCATAGTTATACACCTAGCATGGTTATACAATTAGCATGGTTATACACCTAGCATGGTTATATACCTAGCATGGTTATATACCTAGCATAGTTATACACCTAGCATGGTTATACACCTAGCGTGGTTATACACCTAGCATGGTTATATACCTAGCATGGTTATATACCTAGCATGGTTATATACCTAGCATGGTTATATACCTAGCATAGTTATACACCTAGCATGCTTATACAATTAGCATGCTTATACAATTGGCATGGATATACACCTAGCATGGTTATATACCTAGCATAGTTATACACTTAGCATGGTTATACACCTATCATGGTTATATACCTAGCATGGTTATATACCTAGCATGGTTATATACCTAGCATAGTTATATACCTAGCATAGTTATACACCTTGCATGGTTATACAATTAGCATGGTTATACACCTAGCATGGTTATATACCTAGCATAGTTATACACCTAGCATGGTTATACACCTAGCATGGTTATATACCTAGCATGGTTATATACCTAGCATGGTTATATACCTAGCATGGTTATATACCTAGCATGGTTATATACCTAGCATGGTTATATACCTAGCATAGTTATACACCTAGCATGGTTATACAATTAGCATGGTTATACACCTAGCATGGTTATATACCTAGCATAGTTATACAACTAGCATGGTTATACACCTAGCATGGTTATACACCTAGCATGGTTGTACACCTAGCAAGGTTATACACCTAGCATGGTTATATACCTAGCATGGTTATATACCTAGCATGGTTGTATACCTAGCATGGTTATACACCTAGCATGGTTATATACCTAGCATGGTTATATACCTAGCATGGTTACATACCTAGCATGGTTATATACCTAGCATAGTTATACACCTAGCATGGTTATACAATTAGCATGGTTATACACCTAGCATGGTTATATACCTAGCATAGTTATACACCTAGCATGGTTATACACCTAGCATGGTTATATACCTAGCATGGTTATACACCTAGCAAGGTTATACACCTAGCATGGTTATATACCTAGCATCATGGTTATACACCTAGCATGGTTATATACCTAGCTTGGTTATACACCTAGCATGGTTATAATTATACCTAGCATGGTTATATACCTAGCATGGTTATACACCTAGCATGGTTATATACCTAGCATAGTTATACACCTAGTATGGTTATACACCTAGAATGGTTATATACCTAGCATGGTTATATACCTAGCATGGTTATATACCTAGCATGATTATATACCTAGCATGGTTATATACCTAGCATAGTTATACACCTAGCATGGTTATACACCTAGCATGGTTATACACCTAGCATGGTTATATACATAGCATGGTTATATACCTAGCATGGTTATATACCTAGCATGGTTATATACCTAGCATAGTTATACACCTAGCATGCTTATACAATTAGCATGGTTATACACCTAGCATGGTTATATACCTAGCATAGTTATACACTTAGCATGGTTATACACCTATCATGGTTATATACCTAGCATGGTTATATACCTAGCATGGTTATATACCTAGCATGGTTATATACCTAGCATAGTTATACACCTAGCATGGTTATACAATTAGCATGGTTATACACCTAGCATGGTTATATACCTAGCATAGTTATACACCTAGCATGGTTATACACCGAGCATGGTTATATACCTAGCATGGTTATATACCTAGCATGGTTATATACCTAGCATGGTTATACACCTAGCATGGTTATATACCTAGTATGGTTATATACCTAGCATGGTTATATACCTTGCATGGTTATATATCTGGCATAGTTATACACCTAGCATGGTTATACAATTAGCATGGTTATACACCTAGCATGGTTATATACCTAGCATGGTTATATACCTAGCATGGTTATATACCTAGCATGGTTATACACCTAGCATGGTTATATACCTAGCATGGTTATACACCTAGCATGGTTATATACCTAGCATGGTTATATACCTAGCATATTTATACACCTAGCATGGTTATACAATTAACATGGTTATACACCTAGCATGATTATATACCTAGCATGGTTATATACCTAGCATGGTTATATACCTAGCATGGTTATATACCTAGCATAGTTATACACCTAGCATGGTTATACAATTAGCATGGTTATACACCTAGCATGGTTATATACCTAGCATAGTTATACACCTAGCATGGTTATACACCGAGCATGGTTATATACCTAGCATGGTTATATATCTAGCATGGTTATATACCTAGCATGGTTATATATCTGGCATAGTTATACACCTAGCATGGTTATACAATTAGCATGGTTATACACCTAGCATGGTTATATACCTAGCATGGTTATATACCTAGCATGGTTATATACCTAGCATGGTTATACACCTAGCATGGTTATACAATTAGCATGGTTATACACCTAGCATGGTTATATACCTAGCATAGTTATACACCTAGCATGGTTATACACCTAGCATGGTTATATACCTAGCATGTTTATACACCTAGCAAGGTTATACACCTAGCATGGTTATATACCTAGCATCATGGTTATACACCTAGCATGGTTATATACCTAGCTTGGTTATACACCTAGCATGGTTATAATTATACCTAGCATGGTTATATACCTAGCGTGGTTATACACCTAGCATGGTTATATACCTAGCATAGTTATACACCTAGCATGGTTATACACCTAGCATGGTTATATACCTAGCATGGTTATATACCTAGCATAGTTATATACCTAGCATAGTTATACACCTTGCATGGTTATACAATTAGCATGGTTATACACCTAGCATGGTTATATACCTAGCATAGTTATACACCTAGCATGGTTATACACCTAGCATGGTTATATACCTAGCATGGTTATATACCTAGCATGGTTATATACCTAGCATGGTTATACACCTAGCATGGTTATATACCTAGCATGGTTATATACCTAGCATGGTTATATACCTAGCATGGTTATATACCTAGCATAGTTATACACCTAGCATGGTTATACAATTAGCATGGTTATACACCTAGCATGGTTATATACCTAGCATAGTTATACACCTAGCATGGTTATACACCTAGAATGGTTATACACCTAGCATGGTTGTACACCTAGCAAGGTTATACACCTAGCATGGTTATATACCTAGCATGGTTATATACCTAGCATGGTTGTATACCTAGCATGGTTATACACCTAGCATGGTTATATACCTAGCATGGTTATATACCTAGCATGGTTATATACCTAGCATGGTTATATACCTAGCATAGTTATACACCTAGCATGGTTATACAATTAGCATGGTTATACACCTAGCATGGTTATATACCTAGCATAGTTATACACCTAGCATGGTTATACACCTAGCATGGTTATATACCTAGCTTGGTTATACACCTAGCATGGTTATAATTATACCTAGCATGGTTATATACCTAGCATGGTTATACACCTAGCATGGTTATATACCTAGCATAGTTATACACCTAGCATGGTTATACACCTAGCATGGTTATATACCTAGCATGGTTATATACTTAGCATGGTTATATACCTAGCATGGTTATATACCTAGCATGGTTATATACCTAGCATGGTTATACACCTAGCATGGTTATATACCTAGCATGGTTATATACCTAGCAAGGTCATACACCTAGCATGGTTATATACTTAGCATGGTTATATACCTAGAATGGTTATATACCTAGCATGGTTATATACCTAGCATGGTTATACACCTAGCATGGTTATACAATTAGCATGGTTATACACCTAGCATGGTTATATACCTAGCATAGTTATACACCTAGCATGGTTATACAATTAGCATGGTTATACACCTAGCATGGTTATATACCTAGCATGGTTATATACCTAGCATGGTTATACACCTAGCATGGTTATACAATTAGCATGGTTATACACCTAGCATGGTTATATACCTAGCATAGTTATACACCTAGCATGGTTATACACCTAGCATGGTTATATACCTAGCATGGTTATACACCTAGCAAGGTTATACACCTAGCATGGTTATATACCTAGCATCATGGTTATACACCTAGCATGGTTATATACCTAGCTTGGTTATACACCTAGCATGGTTATAATTATACCTAGCATGGTTATATACCTAGCGTGGTTATACACCTAGCATGGTTATATACCTAGCATAGTTATACACCTAGCATGGTTATACACCTAGCATGGTTATATACCTAGCATGGTTATATACTTAGCATGGTTATATACCTAGCATGGTTATATACCTAGCATGGTTATATACCTAGCATGGTTATACACCTAGCATGGTTATATACCTAGCATGGTTATATACCTAGCAAGGTCATACACCTAGCATGGTTATATACTTAGCATGGTTATATACCTAGCATGGTTATATACCTAGCATGGTTATATACCTAGCATGGTTATATACCTAGCATGGTTATATACCTAGCATGGTTATATACCTAGCATAGTTATACACCTAGCATGCTTATACAATTAGCATGGTTATACACCTAGCATGGTTATATACCTAGCATAGTTATACACTTAGCATGGTTATACACCTATCATGGTTATATACCTAGCATGGTTATATACCTAGCATGGTTATATACCTAGCATGGTTATATACCTAGCATAGTTATACACCTAGCATGGTTAAACAATTAGCATGGTTATACACCTAGCATGGTTATATACCTAGCATAGTTATACACCTAGCATGGTTATACACCGAGCATGGTTATATACCTAGCATGGTTATATATCTAGCATGGTTATATACCTAGCATGGTTATATATCTGGCATAGTTATACACCTAGCATGGTTATACAATTAGCATGGTTATACACCTAGCATGGTTATATACCTAGCATGGTTATATACCTAGCATGGTTATATACCTAGCATGGTTATATACCTAGCATGGTTATACACCTAGCATGGTTATATACCTAGCATGGTTATATACCTAGCAAGGTCATACACCTAGCATGGTTATATACTTAGCATGGTTATATACCTAGCATGGTTATATACCTAGCATGGTTATATACCTAGCATAGTTATACACCTAGCATGGTTATACAATTAGCATGGTTATACACCTAGCATGGTTATATACCTAGCATATTTATACACCTAGTATGGTTATACACCTAGCATGGTTATATACCTAGCATGGTTATATACCTAGCATGGTTATATACCTAGCATGATTATATACCTAGCATAGTTATACACCTAGCATGGTTATACAATTAGCATGGTTATACACCTAGCATGGTTATATACCTAGCATGGTTATATACCTAGCATGGTTATATACCTAGCATAGTTATACACCTAGCATGGTTATACACCTAGCATGGTTATACACCTAGCATGGTTATATACATAGCATGGTTATATACCTAGCATGGTTATATACCTAGCATGGTTATATACCTAGCATAGTTATACACCTAGCATGCTTATACAATTAGCATGGTTATACACCTAGCATGGTTATATACCTAGCATGGTTATATTCTTAGCATGGTTATATACCTTGCATGGTTATATACCTAGCATGGTTATATACCTAGCATGGTTATACACCTAGCATGGTTATATACCTAGCATGGTTATATACCTAGCAAGGTCATACACCTAGCATGGTTATATACCTAGCATGGTTATATACCTAGCATGGTTATATACCTAGCATGATTATATACCTAGCATAGTTATACACCTAGCATGGTTATACAATTAGCATGGTTATACATCTTGCATGGTTATATACCTAGCATAGTTATACACCTAGCATGGTTATACACCTAGCATGGTTATACACCTAGCATGGTTGTACACCTAGCAAGGTTATACACCTAGCATGGTTATATACCTAGCATGGTTATATACCTAGCATGGTTGTATACCTAGCATGGTTATACACCTAGCATGGTTATATACCTAGCATGGTTATATACCTAGCATGGTTATACACCTAGCAAGGTTATACACCTAGCATGGTTATATACCTAGCATCATGGTTATACACCTAGCATGGTTATATACCTAGCTTGGTTATACACCTAGCATGGTTATAATTATACCTAGCATGGTTATATACCTAGCATGGTTATACACCTAGCATGGTTATATACCTAGCATAGTTATACACCTAGCATGGTTATACACCTAGCATGGTTATATACCTAGCATGGTTATATACTTAGCATGGTTATATACCTAGCATGGTTATATACCTAGCATGGTTATATACCTAGCATGGTTATACACCTAGCATGGTTATATACCTAGCATGGTTATATACCTAGCAAGGTCATACACCTAGCATGGTTATATACTTAGCATGGTTATATACCTAGCATGGTTATATACCTAGCATGGTTATATACCTAGCATGGTTATACACCTAGCATGGTTATACAATTAGCATGGTTATACACCTAGCATGGTTATATACCTAGCATAGTTATACACCTAGCATGGTTATACAATTAGCATGGTTATACACCTAGCATGGTTATATACCTAGCATGGTTATATACCTAGCGTGGTTATACACCTAGCATGGTTATACAATTAGCATGGTTATACACCTAGCATGGTTATATACCTAGCATAGTTATACACCTAGCATGGTTATACACCTAGCATGGTTATATACCTAGCATGGTTATACACCTAGCAAGGTTATACAGCTAGCATGGTTATATACCTAGCATCATGGTTATACACCTAGCATGGTTATATACCTAGCTTGGTTATACACCTAGCATGGTTATAATTATAACTAGCATGGTTATATACCTAGCGTGGTTATACACCTAGCATGGTTATATACCTAGCATAGTTATACACCTAGCATGGTTATACACCTAGCATGGTTATATACCTAGCATGGTTATATACTTAGCATGGTTATATACCTAGTATGGTTATATACCTAGCATGGTTATATACCTAGCATGGTTATACACCTAGCATGGTTATATACCTAGCATGGTTATATACCTAGCAAGGTCATACACCTAGCATGGTTATATACTTAGCATGGTTATATACCTAGCATGGTTATATACCTAGCATGGTTATATACCTAGCATAGTTATACACCTAGCATGGTTATACAATTAGCATGGTTATACACCTAGCATGGTTATATACCTAGCATAGTTATACACCTAGTATGGTTATACACCTAGCATGGTTATATACCTAGCATGGTTATATACCTAGCATTGTTATATACCTAGCATGATTATATACCTAGCATAGTTATACACCTAGCATGGTTATACAATTAGCATGGTTATACACCTAGCATGGTTATATACCTAGCATGGTTATATACCTAGCATGGTTATATACCTAGCATAGTTATACACCTAGCATGGTTATACACCTAGCATGGTTATACACCTAGCATGGTTATATACTTAGCATGGTTATATACCTAGCATGGTTATATACCTAGCATGGTTATATACCTAGCATAGTTATACACCTAGCACGCTTATACAATTAGCATGGTTATACACCTAGCATGGTTATATACCTAGCATAGTTATACACTTAGCATGGTTATACACCTATCATGGTTATATACCTAGCATGGTTATATACCTAGCATGGTTATATACCTAGCATGGTTATATACCTAGCATAGTTATACACCTAGCATGGTTATACAATTAGCATGGTTATACACCTAGCATGGTTATATACCTAGCATAGTTATACACCTAGCATGGTTATACACCGAGCATGGTTATATACCTAGCATGGTTATATACCTAGCATAGTTATACACCTAGCATGGTTATACACCTAGCATGGTTATATACCTAGCATGGTTATATACCTAGCATGGTTATATACCTAGCATGGTTATACACCTAGCATCGTTATATACCTAGCATGGTTATATACCTAGCATGGTTATATACCTAGCATGGTTATATACCTAGCATAGTTATACACCTAGCATGGTTATACAATTAGCATGGTTATACACCTAGCATGGTTATATACCTAGCATAGTTATACACCTAGCATGGTTATACACCTAGCATGGTTATACACCTAGCATGGTTGTACACCTAGCAAGGTTATACACCTAGCATGGTTATACACCTAGCATGGTTATACAATTAGCATGGTTATACATCTTGCATGGTTATATACCTAGCATAGTTATACACCTAGCATGGTTATACACCTAGCATGGTTATACACCTAGCATGGTTATATACCTAGCATGGTTATATACCTAGCATGGTTGTATACCTAGCATGGTTATACACCTAGCATGGTTATATACCTAGCATGGTTATATACCTAGCATGGTTATATACCTAGCATGGTTATATACCTAGCATAGTTATACACCTAGCATGGTTATACAATTAGCATGGTTATACACCTAGCATGGTTATATACCTAGCATAGTTATACACCTAGCATGGTTATACACCTAGCATGGTTATATACCTAGCATGGTTATACACCTAGCAAGGTTATACACCTAGCATGGTTATATACCTAGCATCATGGTTATACACCTAGCATGGTTATATACGCTTGGTTATACACCTAGCATGGTTATAATTATACCTAGCATGGTTATATACCTAGCATGGTTATACACCTAGCATGGTTATATACCTAGCATAGTTATACACCTAGCATGGTTATACACCTAGCATGGTTATATACCTAGCATGGTTATATACTTAGCATGGTTATATACCTAGCATGGTTATATACCTAGCATGGTTATATACCTAGCATGGTTATACACCTAGCATGGTTATATACCTAGCATGGTTATATACCTAGCATGGTTATACACCTAGCATGGTTATACAATTAGCATGGTTATACACCTAGCATGGTTATATACCTAGCATAGTTATACACCTAGCATGGTTATACAATTAGCATGGTTATACACCTAGCATGGTTATATACCTAGCATGGTTATATACCTAGCATGGTTATACACCTAGCATGGTTATACAATTAGCATGGTTATACACCTAGCATGGTTATATACCTAACATAGTTATACACCTAGCATGGTTATACACCTAGCATGGTTATATACCTAGCATGGTTATACACCTAGCAAGGTTATACACCTAGCATGGTTATATACCTAGCATCATGGTTATACACCTAGCATGGTTATATACCTAGCTTGGTTATACACCTAGCATGGTTATAATTATACCTAGCATGGTTATATACCTAGCGTGGTTATACACCTAGCATGGTTATATACCTAGCATAGTTATACACCTAGCATGGTTATACACCTAGCATGGTTATATACCTAGCATGGTTATATACTTAGCATGGTTATATACCTAGTATGGTTATATACCTAGCATGGTTATATACCTAGCATGGTTATACACCTAGCATGGTTATATACCTAGCATGGTTATACAATTAGCATGGTTATACACCTAGCATGGTTATATACCTAGCATAGTTATACACCTAGCATGGTTATACACCTAGCATGGTTATACACCTAGCATGGTTGTACACCTAGCAAGGTTATACACCTAGCATGGTTATACACCTAGCATGGTTATACAATTAGCATGGTTATACATCTTGCATGGTTATATACCTAGCATAGTTATACACCTAGCATGGTTATACACCTAGCATGGTTATACACCTAGCATGGTTGTACACCTAGCAAGGTTATACACCTAGCATGGTTATATACCTAGCATGGTTATATACCTAGCATGGTTGTATACCTAGCATGGTTATACACCTAGCATGGTTATATACCTAGCATGGTTATATACCTAGCATGGTTATATACCTAGCATGGTTATATACCTAGCATAGTTATACACCTAGCATGGTTATACAATTAGCATGGTTATACACCTAGCATGGTTATATACCTAGCATAGTTATACACCTAGCATGGTTATACACCTAGCATGGTTATATACCTAGCATGGTTATACACCTAGCAAGGTTATACACCTAGCATGGTTATATACCTAGCATCATGGTTATACACCTAGCATGGTTATATACGCTTGGTTATACACCTAGCATGGTTATAATTATACCTAGCATGGTTATATACCTAGCATGGTTATACACCTAGCATGGTTATATACCTAGCATAGTTATACACCTAGCATGGTTATACACCTAGCATGGTTATATACCTAGCATGGTTATATACTTAGCATGGTTATATACCTAGCATGGTTATATACCTAGCATGGTTATATACCTAGCATGGTTATACACCTAGCATGGTTATATACCTAGCATGGTTATATACCTAGCATGGTTATACACCTAGCATGGTTATACAATTAGCATGGTTATACACCTAGCATGGTTATATACCTAGCATAGTTATACACCTAGCATGGTTATACAATTAGCATGGTTATACACCTAGCATGGTTATATACCTAGCATGGTTATATACCTAGCATGGTTATACACCTAGCATGGTTATACAATTAGCATGGTTATACACCTAGCATGGTTATATACCTAACATAGTTATACACCTAGCATGGTTATACACCTAGCATGGTTATATACCTAGCATGGTTATACACCTAGCAAGGTTATACACCTAGCATGGTTATATACCTAGCATCATGGTTATACACCTAGCATGGTTATATACCTAGCTTGGTTATACACCTAGCATGGTTATAATTATACCTAGCATGGTTATATACCTAGCGTGGTTATACACCTAGCATGGTTATATACCTAGCATAGTTATACACCTAGCATGGTTATACACCTAGCATGGTTATATACCTAGCATGGTTATATACTTAGCATGGTTATATACCTAGTATGGTTATATACCTAGCATGGTTATATACCTAGCATGGTTATACACCTAGCATGGTTATATACCTAGCATGGTTATATACCTAGCAAGGTCATACACCTAGCATGGTTATATACTTAGCATGGTTATATACCTAGCATGGTTATATACCTAGCATGGTTATATACCTAGCATAGTTATACACCTAGCATGGTTATACAATTAGCATGGTTATACACCTAGCATGGTTATATACCTAGCATAGTTATACACCTAGTATGGTTATACACCTAGCATGGTTATATACCTAGCATGGTTATATACCTAGCATTGTTATATACCTAGCATGATTATATACCTAGCATAGTTATACACCTAGCATGGTTATACAATTAGCATGGTTATACACCTAGCATGGTTATATACCTAGCATGGTTATATACCTAGCATGGTTATATACCTAGCATAGTTATACACCTAGCATGGTTATACACCTAGCATGGTTATACACCTAGCATGGTTATATACTTAGCATGGTTATATACCTAGCATGGTTATATACCTAGCATGGTTATATACCTAGCATAGTTATACACCTAGCACGCTTATACAATTAGCATGGTTATACACCTAGCATGGTTATATACCTAGCATAGTTATACACTTAGCATGGTTATACACCTATCATGGTTATATACCTAGCATGGTTATATACCTAGCATGGTTATATACCTAGCATGGTTATATACCTAGCATAGTTATACACCTAGCATGGTTATACAATTAGCATGGTTATACACCTAGCATGGTTATATACCTAGCATAGTTATACACCTAGCATGGTTATACACCGAGCATGGTTATATACCTAGCATGTTTATATACCTAGCATAGTTATACACCTAGCATGGTTATACACCTAGCATGGTTATATACCTAGCATGGTTATATACCTAGCATGGTTATATACCTAGCATGGTTATACACCTAGCATCGTTATATACCTAGCATGGTTATATACCTAGCATGGTTATATACCTAGCATGGTTATATACCTAGCATAGTTATACACCTAGCATGGTTATACAATTAGCATGGTTATACACCTAGCATGGTTATATACCTAGCATAGTTATACACCTAGCATGGTTATACACCTAGCATGGTTGTACACCTAGCAAGGTTATACACCTAGCATGGTTATACACCTAGCATGGTTATATACCTAGCATAGTTATACACCTAGTATGGTTATACACCTAGCATGGTTATATACCTAGCATGGTTATATACCTAGCATGGTTATATACCTAGCATGATTATATACCTAGCATAGTTATACACCTAGCATGGTTATACAATTAGCATGGTTATACACCTAGTATTGTTATATACCTAGCATGGTTATATACCTAGCATGGTTATATACCTAGCATAGTTATACACCTAGCATGGTTATACACCTAGCATGGTTATACACCTAGCATGGTTATATACATAGCATGGTTATATACCTAGCATGGTTATATACCTAGCATGGTTATATACCTAGCATAGTTATACACCTAGCATGCTTATACAATTAGCATGGTTATACACCTAGCATGGTTATATACCTAGCATAGTTATACACTTAGCATGGTTATACACCTATCATGGTTATATACCTAGCATGGTTATATACCTAGCATGGTTATATACCTAGCATGGTTATATACCTAGCATAGTTATACACCTAGCATGGTTATACACCGAGCATGGTTATATACCTAGCATGGTTATATACCTAGCATGGTTATATACCTAGCATGGTTATACACCTAGCATGGTTATATACCTAGTATGGTTATATACCTAGCATGGTTATATACCTAGCATGGTTATATATCTGGCATAGTTATACACCTAGCATGGTTATACAATTAGCATGGTTATACACCTAGCATGGTTATATACCTAGCATGGTTATATACCTAGCATGGTTATATACCTAGCATGGTTATACACCTAGCATGGTTATATACCTAGCATGGTTATACACCTAGCATGGTTATATACCTAGCATGGTTATATACCTAGCATATTTATACACCTAGCATGGTTATACAATTAACATGGTTATACACCTAGCATGATTATATACCTAGCATGGTTATATACCTAGCATGGTTATATACCTAGCATGGTTATATACCTAGCATAGTTATACACCTAGCATGGTTATACAATTAGCATGGTTATACACCTAGCATGGTTATATACCTAGCATAGTTATACACCTAGCATGGTTATACACCGAGCATGGTTATATACCTAGCATGGTTATATATCTAGCATGGTTATATACCTAGCATGGTTATATATCTGGCATAGTTATACACCTAGCATGGTTATACAATTAGCATGGTTATACACCTTGCATGGTTATATACCTAGCATGGTTATATACCTAGCATGGTCATATACCTAGCATGGTTATACACCTAGCATGGTTATACAATTAGCATGGTTATACACCTAGCATGTTTATATACCTAGCATAGTTATACACCTAGCATGGTTATACACCTAGCATGGTTATATACCTAGCATGGTTATACACCTAGCAAGGTTATACACCTAGCATGGTTATATACCTAGCATCATGGTTATACACATAGCATGGTTATATACCTAGCTTGGTTATACACCTAGCATGGTTATAATTATACCTAGCATGGTTATATACCTAGCGTGGTTATACACCTAGCATGGTTATATACCTAGCATAGTTATACACCTAGCATGGTTATACACCTAGCATGGTTATATACCTAGCATGGTTATATACTTAGCATGGTTATATACCTAGCATGGTTATATACCTAGCATGGTTATATACCTAGCATTGTTATACACCTAGCATGGTTATATACCTAGCATGGTTATATACCTAGCAAGGTCATACACCTAGCATGGTTATATACTTAGCATGGTTATATACCTAGCATGGTTATATACCTAGCATGGTTATATACCTAGCATAGTTATACACCTAGCATGGTTATACAATTAGCATGGTTATACACCTAGCATGGTTATATACCTAGCATAGTTATACACCTAGTATGGTTATACACCTAGCATGGTTATATACCTAGCATGGTTATATACCTAGCATGGTTATATACCTAGCATGATTATATACCTAGCATAGTTATACACCTAGCATGGTTATACAATTAGCATGGTTATACACCTAGCATGGTTATATACCTAGCATGGTTATATACCTAGCATAGTTATACACCTAGCATGGTTATACACCTAGCATGGTTATACACCTAGCATGGTTATATACATAGCATGGTTATATACCTAGCATGGTTATATACCTAGCATGGTTATATACCTAACATAGTTATACACCTAGCATGCTTATACAATTAGCATGGTTATACAACTAGCATGGTTATATACCTAGCATAGTTATACACTTAGCATGGTTATACACCTATCATGGTTATATACCTAGCATGGTTATATACCTAGCATGGTTATATACCTAGCATGGTTATATACCTAGCATAGTTATACACCTAGCATGGTTATACAATTAGCATGGTTATACACCTAGCATGGTTATATACCTAGCATAGTTATACACCTAGCATGGTTATACACCGAGCATGGTTATATACCTAGCATGGTTATATACCTAGCATGGTTATATACCTAGCATGGTTATACACCTAGCATGGTTATAAACCTAGTATGGTTATATACCTAGCATGGTTATATACCTAGCATGGTTATATATCTGGAATAGTTATACACCTAGCATAGTTATACACCTAGCATGGTTATACAATTAGCATGGTTATACACCTAGCATGGTTATATACCTAGCATGGTTATATACCTAGCATGGTTATATACCTAGCATGGTTATACACCTAGCATGGTTATATACCTAGCATGGTTATACACCTAGCATGGTTATATACCTAGCATGGTTATATACCTAGCATATTTATACACCTAGCATGGTTATACAATTAACATGGTTATACACCTAGCATGATTATATACCTAGCATGGTTGATTATATACCTAGCATGGTTATATACCTAGCATGGTTATATACCTAGCATGGTTATATACCTAGCATAGTTATACACCTAGCATGGTTATACAATTAGCATGGTTATACACCTAGCATGGTTATATACCTAGCATAGTTATACACCTAGCATGGTTATACACCGAGCATGGTTATATACCTAGCATGGTTATATATCTAGCATGGTTATATACCTAGCATGGTTATATATCTAGCATAGTTATACACCTAGCATGGTTATACAATTAGCATGGTTATACACCTAGCATGGTTATATACCTAGCATGGTTATATACCTAGCATGGTTATATACCTAGCATGGTTATACACCTAGCATGGTTATATACCTAGCATGGTTATATACCTAGCATGGTTATATACCTAGCATGGTTATATACCTAGCATATTTATACACCTAGCATGGTTATACAATTAACATGGTTATACACCTAACATGGTTATATACCTAGCATAGCTATACACCTAGCATGGTTATACACCTAGCATGGTTATATACCTAGCATGGTTATATACCTAGCATGGTTATATACCTAGCATGGTTATATACCTAGCATGGTTATACACCTAGCATGGTTATATACCTAGCATGGTTATATACCTAGCATAGTTATACACCTTGCATGGTTATATACCTAGCATAGTTATACACCTAGCATGGTTATACAATTAGCTACCTAGCATAGTTATACACCTAGTATGGTTATACACCTAGCATGGTTATATACCTAGCATGGTTATATACCTAGCATGGTTATATACCTAGCATGATTATATACCTAGCATAGTTATACACCTAGCATGGTTATACAATTAGCATGGTTATACGCCTAGCATGGTTATATACCTAGCATGGTTATATACCTAGCATGGTTATATACCTAGCATGGTTATACACCTAGCATGGTTATACACCTAGCATGGTTATACACCTAGCATGGTTATATACATAGCATGGTTATATACCTAGCATGGTTATATACCTAGCATGGTTATATACCTAGCATAGTTATACACCTAGCATGCTTATACAATTAGCATGGTTATACACCTAGCATGGTTATATACCTAGCATAGTTATACACTTAGCATGGTTATACACCTATCATGGTTATATACCTAGCATGGTTATATACCTAGCATGGTTATATACCTAGCAAGGTCATACACCTAGCATGGTTATATACTTAGCATGGTTATATACCTAGCATGGTTATATACCTAGCATGGTTATATACCTAGCATAGTTATACACCTAGCATGGTTATACAATTAGCATGGTTATACACCTAGCATGGTTATATACCTAGCATAGTTATACACCTAGTATGGTTATACACCTAGCATGGTTATATACCTAGCATGGTTATATACCTAGCATTGTTATATACCTAGCATGATTATATACCTAGCATAGTTATACACCTAGCATGGTTATACAATTAGCATGGTTATACACCTAGCATGGTTATATACCTAGCATGGTTATATACCTAGCATGGTTATATACCTAGCATAGTTATACACCTAGCATGGTTATACACCTAGCATGGTTATACACCTAGCATGGTTATATACTTAGCATGGTTATATACCTAGCATGGTTATATACCTAGCATGGTTATATACCTAGCATAGTTATACACCTAGCACGCTTATACAATTAGCATGGTTATACACCTAGCATGGTTATATACCTAGCATAGTTATACACTTAGCATGGTTATACACCTATCATGGTTATATACCTAGCATGGTTATATACCTAGCATGGTTATATACCTAGCATGGTTATATACCTAGCATAGTTATACACCTAGCATGGTTATACAATTAGCATGGTTATACACCTAGCATGGTTATATACCTAGCATAGTTATACACCTAGCATGGTTATACACCGAGCATGGTTATATACCTAGCATGGTTATATACCTAGCATAGTTATACACCTAGCATGGTTATACACCTAGCATGGTTATATACCTAGCATGGTTATATACCTAGCATGGTTATATACCTAGCATGGTTATACACCTAGCATCGTTATATACCTAGCATGGTTATATACCTAGCATGGTTATATACCTAGCATGGTTATATACCTAGCATAGTTATACACCTAGCATGGTTATACAATTAGCATGGTTATACACCTAGCATGGTTATATACCTAGCATAGTTATACACCTAGCATGGTTATACACCTAGCATGGTTATACACCTAGCATGGTTGTACACCTAGCAAGGTTATACACCTAGCATGGTTATACACCTAGCATGGTTATATACCTAGCATAGTTATACACCTAGTATGGTTATACACCTAGCATGGTTATATACCTAGCATGGTTATATACCTAGCATGGTTATATACCTAGCATGATTATATACCTAGCATAGTTATACACCTAGCATGGTTATACAATTAGCATGGTTATACACCTAGTATTGTTATATACCTAGCATGGTTATATACCTAGCATGGTTATATACCTAGCATAGTTATACACCTAGCATGGTTATACACCTAGCATGGTTATACACCTAGCATGGTTATATACATAGCATGGTTATATACCTAGCATGGTTATATACCTAGCATGGTTATATACCTAGCATAGTTATACACCTAGCATGCTTATACAATTAGCATGGTTATACACCTAGCATGGTTATATACCTAGCATAGTTATACACTTAGCATGGTTATACACCTATCATGGTTATATACCTAGCATGGTTATATACCTAGCATGGTTATATACCTAGCATGGTTATATACCTAGCATAGTTATACACCTAGCATGGTTATACACCGAGCATGGTTATATACCTAGCATAGTTATATACCTAGCATGGTTATATACCTAGCATGGTTATACACCTAGCATGGTTATATACCTAGTATGGTTATATACCTAGCATGGTTATATACCTAGCATGGTTATATATCTGGCATAGTTATACACCTAGCATGGTTATACAATTAGCATGGTTATACACCTAGCATGGTTATATACCTAGCATGGTTATATACCTAGCATGGTTATATACCTAGCATGGTTATACACCTAGCATGGTTATATACCTAGCATGGTTATACACCTAGCATGGTTATATACCTAGCATGGTTATATACCTAGCATATTTATACACCTAGCATGGTTATACAATTAACATGGTTATACACCTAGCATGATTATATACCTAGCATGGTTATATACCTAGCATGGTTATATACCTAGCATGGTTATATACCTAGCATAGTTATACACCTAGCATGGTTATACAATTAGCATGGTTATACACCTAGCATGGTTATATACCTAGCATAGTTATACACCTAGCATGGTTATACACCGAGCATGGTTATATACCTAGCATGGTTATATATCTAGCATGGTTATATACCTAGCATGGTTATATATCTGGCATAGTTATACACCTAGCATGGTTATACAATTAGCATGGTTATACACCTTGCATGGTTATATACCTAGCATGGTTATATACCTAGCATGGTCATATACCTAGCATGGTTATACACCTAGCATGGTTATACAATTAGCATGGTTATACACCTAGCATGTTTATATACCTAGCATAGTTATACACCTAGCATGGTTATACACCTAGCATGGTTATATACCTAGCATGGTTATACACCTAGCAAGGTTATACACCTAGCATGGTTATATACCTAGCATCATGGTTATACACATAGCATGGTTATATACCTAGCTTGGTTATACACCTAGCATGGTTATAATTATACCTAGCATGGTTATATACCTAGCGTGGTTATACACCTAGCATGGTTATATACCTAGCATAGTTATACACCTAGCATGGTTATACACCTAGCATGGTTATATACCTAGCATGGTTATATACTTAGCATGGTTATATACCTAGCATGGTTATATACCTAGCATGGTTATATACCTAGCATTGTTATACACCTAGCATGGTTATATACCTAGCATGGTTATATACCTAGCAAGGTCATACACCTAGCATGGTTATATACTTAGCATGGTTATATACCTAGCATGGTTATATACCTAGCATGGTTATATACCTAGCATAGTTATACACCTAGCATGGTTATACAATTAGCATGGTTATACACCTAGCATGGTTATATACCTAGCATAGTTATACACCTAGTATGGTTATACACCTAGCATGGTTATATACCTAGCATGGTTATATACCTAGCATGGTTATATACCTAGCATGATTATATACCTAGCATAGTTATACACCTAGCATGGTTATACAATTAGCATGGTTATACACCTAGCATGGTTATATACCTAGCATGGTTATATACCTAGCATAGTTATACACCTAGCATGGTTATACACCTAGCATGGTTATACACCTAGCATGGTTATATACATAGCATGGTTATATACCTAGCATGGTTATATACCTAGCATGGTTATATACCTAACATAGTTATACACCTAGCATGCTTATACAATTAGCATGGTTATACAACTAGCATGGTTATATACCTAGCATAGTTATACACTTAGCATGGTTATACACCTATCATGGTTATATACCTAGCATGGTTATATACCTAGCATGGTTATATACCTAGCATGGTTATATACCTAGCATAGTTATACACCTAGCATGGTTATACAATTAGCATGGTTATACACCTAGCATGGTTATATACCTAGCATAGTTATACACCTAGCATGGTTATACACCGAGCATGGTTATATACCTAGCATGGTTATATACCTAGCATGGTTATATACCTAGCATGGTTATACACCTAGCATGGTTATATACCTAGTATGGTTATATACCTAGCATGGTTATATACCTAGCATGGTTATATATCTGGAATAGTTATACACCTAGCATAGTTATACACCTAGCATGGTTATACAATTAGCATGGTTATACACCTAGCATGGTTATATACCTAGCATGGTTATATACCTAGCATGGTTATATACCTAGCATGGTTATACACCTAGCATGGTTATATACCTAGCATGGTTATACACCTAGCATGGTTATATACCTAGCATGGTTATATACCTAGCATATTTATACACCTAGCATGGTTATACAATTAACATGGTTATACACCTAGCATGATTATATACCTAGCATGGTTGATTATATACCTAGCATGGTTATATACCTAGCATGGTTATATACCTAGCATGGTTATATACCTAGCATAGTTATACACCTAGCATGGTTATACAATTAGCATGGTTATACACCTAGCATGGTTATATACCTAGCATATTTATACACCTAGCATGGTTATACACCGAGCATGGTTATATACCTAGCATGGTTATATATCTAGCATGGTTATATACCTAGCATGGTTATATATCTAGCATAGTTATACACCTAGCATGGTTATACAATTAGCATGGTTATACACCTAGCATGGTTATATACCTATCATGGTTATATACCTAGCATGGTTATATACCTAGCATGGTTATACACCTAGCATGGTTATATACCTAGCATGGTTATATACCTAGCATGGTTATATACCTAGCATGGTTATATACCTAGCATATTTATACACCTAGCATGGTTATACAATTAACATGGTTATACACCTAACATGGTTATATACCTAGCATAGCTATACACCTAGCATGGTTATACACCTAGCATGGTTATATACCTAGCATGGTTATATACCTAGCATGGTTATATACCTAGCATGGTTATATACCTAGCATGGTTATACACCTAGCATGGTTATATACCTAGCATGGTTATATACCTAGCATAGTTATACACCTAGCATGGTTATATACCTAGCTTGGTTATACACCTAGCATGGTTATAATTATACCTAGCATGGTTATATACCTAGCGTGGTTATACACCTAGCATGGTTATATACCTAGCATAGTTATACACCTAGCATGGTTATACACCTAGCATGGTTATATACCTAGCATGGTTATATTCTTAGCATGGTTATATACCTTGCATGGTTATATACCTAGCATGGTTATATACCTAGCATGGTTATACACCTAGCATGGTTATATACCTAGCATGGTTATATACCTAGCAAGGTCATACACCTAGCATGGTTATATACTTAGCATGGTTATATACCTAGCATGGTTATATACCTAGCATGGTTATATACCTAGCATAGTTATACACCTAGCATGGTTATACAATTAGCTACCTAGCATAGTTATACACCTAGTATGGTTATACACCTAGCATGGTTATATACCTAGCATGGTTATATACCTAGCATGGTTATATACCTAGCATGATTATATACCTAGCATAGTTATACACCTAGCATGGTTATACAATTAGCATGGTTATACGCCTAGCATGGTTATATACCTAGCATGGTTATATACCTAGCATGGTTATATACCTAGCATGGTTATACACCTAGCATGGTTATACACCTAGCATGGTTATACACCTAGCATGGTTATATACATAGCATGGTTATATACCTAGCATGGTTATATACCTAGCATGGTTATATACCTAGCATAGTTATACACCTAGCATGCTTATACAATTAGCATGGTTATACACCTAGCATGGTTATATACCTAGCATAGTTATACACTTAGCATGGTTATACACCTATCATGGTTATATACCTAGCATGGTTATATACCTAGCATGGTTATATACCTAGCATGGTTATATACCTAGCATAGTTATACACCTAGCATGGTTATACAATTAGCATGGTTATACACCTAGCATGGTTATATACCTAGCATAGTTATACACCTAGCATGGTTATACACCGAGCATGGTTATATACCTAGCATGGTTATATACCTAGCATGGTTATATACCTAGCATGGTTATATATCTAGCATGGTTATATACCTAGCATGGTTATATATCTGGCATAGTTATACACCTAGCATGGTTATACAATTAGCATGGTTATACACCTAGCATGGTTATATACCTAGCATGGTTATATACCTAGCATGGTTATATACCTAGCATGGTTATACACCTAGCATGGTTATATACCTAGCATGGTTATATACCTTGCATGGTTATATACATAGCATGGTTATATACCTAGCATATTTATACACCTAGCATGGTTATACAATTAACATGGTTATACACCTAACATGGTTATATACCTAGCATAGCTATACACCTAGCATGGTTATACACCTAGCATGGTTATATACCTAGCATGGTTATATACCTAGCATGGTTATATACCTAGCATGGTTATATACCTAGCATGGTTATACACCTAGCATGGTTATATACCTAGCATGGTTATATACCTAGCATAGTTATACACCTAGCATGGTTATATACCTAGCATAGTTATACACCTAGCATGGTTATACAATTAGCATGGTTATACACCTAGCATGGTTATATACCTAGCATGGTTATATACCTAGCATAGTTATACACCTAGCATGGTTATACACCTAGCATGGTCATATACCTAGCATGGTTATATACCTAGCATGGTTATATACCTAGCATGGTTATATACCTAGCATGGTTATATACCTAGCATGGTTATACACCTAGCATGGTTATACAATTAGCATGGTTATACACCTAGCATGGTTATATACCGAGCATGGTTATATACCTAGCATAGTTATACACCTAGCATGGTTATACACCTAGCATGGTTATACACCTAGCATGGTTATATACCTAGCATGGTTATATACCTAGCATGGATTGGTTATATACCTAGCATGGTTATATACCTAGCATAGTTATACACCTAGCATGCTTATACAATTAGCATGGTTATACACCTAGCATGGTTATATACCTAGCATAGTTATACACTTAGCATGGTTATACACCTATCATGGTTATATACCTAGCATGGTTATATACCTAGAATGGTTATATACCTAGCATGGTTATATACCTAGCATAGTTATACACCTAGCATGGTTATACAATTAGCATGGTTATACACCTAGCATGGTTATATACCTAGCATAGTTATACACCTAGCATGGTTATACACCGAGCATGGTTATATACCTAGCATGGTTATATACCTACATGTAGCATGGTTATATACCTAGCATGGTTATACACCTAGCATGGTTATATACCTAGTATGGTTATATACCTAGCATGGTTATATACCTAGCATGGTTATATATCTGGCATAGTTATACACCTAGCATGGTTATACAATTAGCATGGTTATACACCTAGCATGGTTATATACCTAGCATGGTTATATACCTAGCATGGTTATATACCTAGCATGGTTATACACCTAGCATGGTTATATACCTAGCATGGTTATATACCTAGCATGGTTATATACCTAGCATGGTTATATACCTAGCATATTTATACACCTAGCATGGTTATACAATTAACATGGTTATACACCTAACATGGTTATATACCTAGCATAGCTATACACCTAGCATGGTTATACACCAAGCATGGTTATATACCTAGCATGGTTATATACCTAGCATGGTTATATACCTAGCATGGTTATATTCCTAGCATGGTTATACACCTAGCATGGTTATATACCTAGCATGGTTATATACCTAGCATGGTTATATACCTAGCATGGTTATATACCTAGAATGGTTATACACCTAGCATGGTTATACAATTAGCATGGTTATACACCTAGCATGGTTATATACCTAGCATAGTTATACACCTAGCATGGTTATACACCTACCATGGTTATATACCTAGCATGGTTATATACCTAGCATGGTTATATACCTAGCATGGTTATATACCTAGCATAGTTATACACCTAGCATGGTTATACACCTAGCATGGTTATATACCTAGCATGTTTATACACCTAGCATGGTTATATAGCTAGATTGGTTATACACCTAGCATGGTTATAATTATACCTAGCATGGTTATATACCTAGCGTGGTTATACACCTAGCATGGTTATATACCTAGCATGGTTATACACCTAGCATGGTTAAACAATTAGCATGGTTATACACCTAGCATGTTTATATACATAGCATAGTTATACACCTAGTATGGTTATACACCTAGCATGGTTATATACCTAGCATGGTTATATACCTAGCATGGTTATATACCTAGCATGATTATATACCTAGCATAGTTATACACCTAGCATGGTTATACAATTAGCATGGTTATACACCTAGCATGGTTATATACCTAGCATGGTTATATACCTAGCATAGTTATACACCTATCATGGTTATACACCTAGCATGGTTATATACCTAGCATGGTTATATACCTAGCATGGTTATATACCTAGCATGGTTATATACCTAGCATGGTTATATACCTAGCATAGTTATACACCTAGCATGGTTATACAATTAGCATGGTTATACACCTAGCATGGTTATATACCTAGCATGGTTATATACCTAGCATAGTTGTACACCTAGCATGGTTATACACCTAGCATGGTTATACACCTAGCATGGTTATATACCTAGCATGGTTATATACCTAGCATTAGCATGGTTATATACCTAGCATAGTTATACACCTAGCATGCTTATACAATTAGCATGGTTATATACCTAGCATGGTTATATACCTAGCATAGTTATACACTTAGCATGGTTATACACCTATCATGGTTATATACCTAGCATGGTTATTTGTTATATACCTAGCATGGTTATATACCTAGCATAGTTATACACCTAGCATGGTTATACAATTAGCATGGTTATACACCTAGCATGGTTATATACCTAGCATAGTTATACACCTAGCATGGTTATACACTGAGCATGGTTATATACCTAGCATGGTTATATACCTAGCATGGTTATACACCTAGCATGGTTATATACCTAGCATGGTTATATACCTAGCATGGTTATATACTTAGCATGGTTATATACCTAGCATATTTATACACCTAGCATGGTTATACAATTAACATGGTTATACACCTAACATGGTTATATACCTAGCATAGCTAAACACCTAGCATGGTTATACACCTAGCATGGTTATATACCTAGCATGGTTATATACCTAGCATGGTTATATACCTAGCATGGTTATATACCTAGCATGGTTATACACCTAGCATGGTTATATACCTAGCATGGTTATATACCTAGCATAGTTATACACCTAGCATGGTTATATACCTAGCTTGTTTATACACCTAGCATGGTTATAATTATACCTAGCATGGTTATATACCTAGCGTGGTTATACACCTAGCATGGTTATATACCTAGCATAGTTATACACCTAGCATGGTTATACACCTAGCATGGTTATATACCTAGCATGGTTATATTCTTAGCATGGTTATATACCTTGCATGGTTATATACCTAGCATGGTTATATACCTAGCATGGTTATACACCTAGCATGGTTATATACCTAGCATGGTTATATACCTAGCAAGGTCATACACCTAGCATGGTTATATACTTAGCATGGTTATATACCTAGCATGGTTATATACCTAGCATGGTTATATACCTAGCATAGTTATACACCTAGCATGGTTATACAATTAGCTACCTAGCATAGTTATACACCTAGTATGGTTATACACCTAGCATGGTTATATACCTAGCATGGTTATATACCTAGCATGGTTATATACCTAGAATGATTATATACCTAGCATAGTTATACACCTAGCATGGTTATACAATTAGCATGGTTATACACCTAGCATGGTTATATACCTAGCATGGTTATATACCTAGCATGGTTATATACCTAGCATGGTTATACACCTAGCATGGTTATATACCTAGCATGGTTATATACCTAGCATGGTTATATACCTAGCATGGTTATATACCTAGCATAGTTATACACCTAGCATGGTTATACAATTAGCATGGTTATACACCTAGCATGGTTATATACCTAGCATAGTTATACACCTAGCATGGTTATACACCGAGCATGGTTATATACCTAGCATGGTTATATATCTAGCATGGTTATATACCTAGCATGGTTATATATCTGGCATAGTTATACACCTAGCATGGTTATACAATTAGCATGGTTATACACCTAGCATGGTTATATACCTAGCATGGTTATATACCTAGCATGGTTATATACCTAGCATGGTTATACACCTAGCATGGTTATATACCTAGCATGGTTATATACCTAGCATGGTTATATACCTAGCATGGTTATATACCTAGCATATTTATACACCTAGCATGGTTTTACAATTAACATGGTTATACACCTAACATGGTTATATACCTAGCATAGCTATACACCTAGCATGGTTATACACCTAGCATGGTTATATACCTAGCATGGTTATATACCTAGCATGGTTATATACCTAGCATGGTTATATACCTAGCATGGTTATACACCTAGCATGGTTATATACCTAGCATAGTTATACACCTAGCATGGTTATACAATTAGCATGGTTATACACCTAGCATGGTTATATACCTAGCATAGCTATACACCTAGCATGGTTATACACCTAGCATGGTTATATACCTAGCATGGTTATACACCTAGCATGGTTATATACCTAGCATAGTTATACACTTAGCATGGTTATACACCTATCATGGTTATATACCTAGCATGGTTATATACCTAGCATGGTTATATACCTAGCATGGTTATATACCTAGCATAGTTATACACCTAGCATGGTTATACAATTAGCATGGTTATACACCTAGCATGGTTATATACCTAGCATAGTTATACACCTAGCATGGTTATACACCGAGCATGGTTATATACCTAGCATGGTTATATACCTAGCATGGTTATATACCTAGCATGGTTATACACCTAGCATGGTTATATACCTAGTATTGTTATATACCTAGCATGGTTATATACCTAGCATGGTTATATATCTGGCATAGTTATACACCTAGCATGGTTATACAATTAGCATGGTTATACACCTAGCATGGTTATATACCTAGCATGGTTATATACCTAGCATGGTTATATACCTAGCATGGTTATACACCTAGCATGGTTATATACCTAGCATGGTTATACACCTAGCATGGTTATATACCTAGCATGGTTATATACCTAGCATATTTATACACCTAGCATGGTTATACAATTAACATGGTTATACACCTAGCATGATTATATACCTAGCATGGTTATATACCTAGCATGGTTATATACCTAGCATGGTTATATACCTAGCATAGTTATACACCTAGCATGGTTATACAATTAGCATGGTTATACACCTAGCATGGTTATATACCTAGCATAGTTATACACCTAGCATGGTTATACACCGAGCATGGTTATATACCTAGCATGGTTATATATCTAGCATGGTTATATACCTAGCATGGTTATATATCTGGCAGAGTTATACACCTAGCATGGTTAAACAATTAGCATGGTTATACACCTAGCATGGTTATATACCTAGCATGTTTATATACCTAGCATGGTTATATACCTAGCATGTTTATACACCTAGCATGGTTATACACCTAGCATGGTTATACACCTAGCATGGTTATATACATAGCATGGTTATATACCTAGCATGGTTATATACCTAGCATAGTTATACACCTAGCATGCTTATACAATTAGCATGGTTATACACCTAGCATGGTTATATACCTAGCATAGTTATACACTTAGCATGGTTATACACCTATCATGGTTATATACCTAGCATGGTTATATACCTAGCATGGTTATATACCTAGCATGGTTATATACCTAGCATAGTTATACACCTAGCATGGTTATACAATTAGCATGGTTATACACCTAGCATGGTTATATACCTAGCATAGTTATACACCTAGCATGGTTATACACCGAGCATGGTTATATACCTAGCATGGTTATATACCTAGCATGGTTATATACCTAGCATGGTTATACACCTAGCATGGTTATATACGTAGTATGGTTATATACCTAGCATGGTTATATACCTAGCATGGTTATATATCTGGCATAGTTATACACCTAGCATGGTTATACAATTAACATGGTTATACACCTAGCATGATTATATACCTAGCATGGTTATATACCTAGCATGGTTATATACCTAGCATGGTTATATACCTAGCATAGTTATACACCTAGCATGGTTATACAATTAGCATGGTTATACACCTAGCATGGTTATATACCTAGCATAGTTATACACCTAGCATGGTTATACACCGAGCATGGTTATATACCTAGCATGGTTATATATCTAGCATGGTTATATACCTAGCATGGTTATATATCTGGCAGAGTTATACACCTAGCATGGTTAAACAATTAGCATGGTTATACACCTAGCATGGTTATATACCTAGCATGGTTATATACCTAGCATGGTTATATACCTAGCATGGTTATACACCTAGCATGGTTATACACCTAGCATGGTTATACACCTAGCATGGTTATATACATAGCAAGGTTATATACCTAGCATGGTTATATACCTAGCATAGTTATACACCTAGCATGCTTATACAATTAGCATGGTTATACACCTAGCATGGTTATATACCTAGCATAGTTATACACTTAGCATGGTTATACACCTATCATGGTTATATACCTAGCATGGTTATATACCTAGCATAGTTATACACCTAGCATGGTTATACAATTAGCATGGTTATACACCTAGCATGGTTATATACCTAGCATAGCTATACACCTAGCATGGTTATACACCTAGCATGGTTATATACCTAGCATGGTTATACACCTAGCATGGTTATATACCTAGCATAGTTATACACTTAGCATGGTTATACACCTATCATGGTTATATACCTAGCATGGTTATATACCTAGCATGGTTATATACCTAGCATGGTTATATACCTAGCATAGTTATACACCTAGCATGGTTATACAATTAGCATGGTTATACACCTAGCATGGTTATATACCTAGCATAGTTATACACCTAGCATGGTTATACACCGAGCATGGTTATATACCTAGCATGGTTATATACCTAGCATGGTTATATACCTAGCATGGTTATACACCTAGCATGGTTATAATTATACCTAGTATTGTTATATACCTAGCATGGTTGTATACCTAGCATGGTTATATATCTGGCATAGTTATACACCTAGCATGGTTATACAATTAGCATGGTTATACACCTAGCATGGTTATATACCTAGCATGGTTATATACCTAGCATGGTTATATACCTAGCATGGTTATACACCTAGCATGGTTATATACCTAGCATGGTTATACACCTAGCATGGTTATATACCTAGCATGGTTATATACCTAGCATATTTATACACCTAGCATGGTTATACAATTAACATGGTTATACACCTAGCATGATTATATACCTAGCATGGTTATATACCTAGCATGGTTATATACCTAGCATGGTTATATACCTAGCATAGTTATACACCTAGCATGGTTATACAATTAGCATGGTTATACACCTAGCATGGTTATATACCTAGCATAGTTATACACCTAGCATGGTTATACACCGAGCATGGTTATATACCTAGCATGGTTATATATCTAGCATGGTTATATACCTAGCATGGTTATATATCTGGCAGAGTTATACACCTAGCATGGTTAAACAATTAGCATGGTTATACACCTAGCATGGTTATATACCTAGCATGGTTATATACCTAGCATGGTTATATACCTAGCATGGTTATACACCTAGCATGGTTATACACCTAGCATGGTTATACACCTAGCATGGTTATATACATAGCATGGTTATATACCTAGCATGGTTATATACCTAGCATAGTTATACACCTAGCATGCTTATACAATTAGCATGGTTATACACCTAGCATGGTTATATACCTAGCATAGTTATACACTTAGCATGGTTATACACCTATCATGGTTATATACCTAGCATGGTTATATACCTAGCATGGTTATATACCTAGCATGGTTATATACCTAGCATAGTTATACACCTAGCATGGTTATACAATTAGCATGGTTATACACCTAGCATGGTTATATACCTAGCATAGTTATACACCTAGCATGGTTATACACCGAGCATGGTTATATACCTAGCATGGTTATATACCTAGCATGGTTATATACCTAGCATGGTTATACACCTAGCATGGTTATATACGTAGTATGGTTATATACCTAGCATGGTTATATACCTAGCATGGTTATATATCTGGCATAGTTATACACCTAGCATGGTTATACAATTAGCATGGTTATACACCTAGCATGGTTATATACCTAGCATGGTTATATACCTAGCATGGTTATATACCTAGCATGGTTATACACCTAGCATGGTTATATACCTAGCATGGTTATACACCTAGCATGGTTATATACCTAGCATGGTTATATACCTAGCATATTTATACACCTAGCATGGTTATACAATTAACATGGTTATACACCTAGCATGATTATATACCTAGCATGGTTATATACCTAGCATGGTTATATACCTAGCATGGTTATATACCTAGCATGGTTATATACCTAGCATGGTTATATACCTAGCATGGTTATATACCTAGCATGGTTATACACCTAGCATGGTTATATACCTAGCATAGTTATACACCTAGCATGGTTATACAATTAGCATGGTTATACACCTAGCATGGTTATATACCTAGCATAGCTATACACCTAGCATGGTTATACACCTAGCATGGTTATATACCTAGCATGGTTATACACCTAGCATGGTTATATACCTAGCATAGTTATACACTTAGCATGGTTATACACCTATCATGGTTATATACCTAGCATGGTTATATACCTAGCATGGTTATATACCTAGCATGGTTATATACCTAGCATAGTTATACACCTAGCATGGTTATACAATTAGCATGGTTATACACCTAGCATGGTTATATACCTAGCATAGTTATACACCTAGCATGGTTATACACCGAGCATGGTTATATACCTAGCATGGTTATATACCTAGCATGGTTATATACCTAGCATGGTTATACACCTAGCATGGTTATATACCTAGTATTGTTATATACCTAGCATGGTTATATACCTAGCATGGTTATATATCTGGCATAGTTATACACCTAGCATGGTTATACAATTAGCATGGTTATACACCTAGCATGGTTATATACCTAGCATGGTTATATACCTAGCATGGTTATATACCTAGCATGGTTATACACCTAGCATGGTTATATACCTAGCATGGTTATACACCTAGCATGGTTATATACCTAGCATGGTTATATACCTAGCATATTTATACACCTAGCATGGTTATACAATTAACATGGTTATACACCTAGCATGATTATATACCTAGCATGGTTATATACCTAGCATGGTTATATACCTAGCATGGTTATATACCTAGCATAGTTATACACCTAGCATGGTTATACAATTAGCATGGTTATACACCTAGCATGGTTATATACCTAGCATAGTTATACACCTAGCATGGTTATACACCGAGCATGGTTATATACCTAGCATGGTTATATATCTAGCATGGTTATATACCTAGCATGGTTATATATCTGGCAGAGTTATACACCTAGCATGGTTAAACAATTAGCATGGTTATACACCTAGCATGGTTATATACCTAGCATGGTTATATACCTAGCATGGTTATATACCTAGCATGGTTATACACCTAGCATGGTTATACACCTAGCATGGTTATACACCTAGCATGGTTATATACATAGCATGGTTATATACCTAGCATGGTTATATACCTAGCATAGTTATACACCTAGCATGCTTATACAATTAGCATGGTTATACACCTAGCATGGTTATATACCTAGCATAGTTATACACTTAGCATGGTTATACACCTATCATGGTTATATACCTAGCATGGTTATATACCTAGCATGGTTATATACCTAGCATGGTTATATACCTAGCATAGTTATACACCTAGCATGGTTATACAATTAGCATGGTTATACACCTAGCATGGTTATATACCTAGCATAGTTATACACCTAGCATGGTTATACACCGAGCATGGTTATATACCTAGCATGGTTATATACCTAGCATGGTTATATACCTAGCATGGTTATACACCTAGCATGGTTATATACGTAGTATGGTTATATACCTAGCATGGTTATATACCTAGCATGGTTATATATCTGGCATAGTTATACACCTAGCATGGTTATACAATTAGCATGGTTATACACCTAGCATGGTTATATACCTAGCATGGTTATATACCTAGCATGGTTATATACCTAGCATGGTTATACACCTAGCATGGTTATATACCTAGCATGGTTATACACCTAGCATGGTTATATACCTAGCATGGTTATATACCTAGCATATTTATACACCTAGCATGGTTATACAATTAACATGGTTATACACCTAGCATGATTATATACCTAGCATGGTTATATACCTAGCATGGTTATATACCTAGCATGGTTATATACCTAGCATAGTTATACACCTAGCATGGTTATACAATTAGCATGGTTATACACCTAGCATGGTTATATACCTAGCATAGTTATACACCTAGCATGGTTATACACCGAGCATGGTTATATACCTAGCATGGTTATATATCTAGCATGGTTATATACCTAGCATGGTTATATATCTGGCATAGTTATACACCTAGCATGGTTATACAATTAGCATGGTTATACACCTAGCATGGTTATATACCTACATGTAGCATGGTTATATACCTAGCATGGTTATATACCTAGCATGGTTATATACCTAGCATGGTTATACACCTAGCATGGTTATATACCTAGCATGGTTATACACCTAGCATGGTTATATACCTAGCATGGTTATATACCTAGCATATTTATACACCTAGCATGGTTATACAATTAACATGGTTATACACCTAGCATGATTATATACCTAGCATGGTTATATACCTAGCATGGTTATATACCTAGCATGGTTATATACCTAGCATAGTTATACACCTAGCATGGTTATACAATTAGCATGGTTATACACCTAGCATGGTTATATACCTAGCATAGTTATACACCTAGCATGGTTATACACCGAGCATGGTTATATACCTAGCATGGTTATATATCTAGCATGGTTATATACCTAGCATGGTTATATATCTGGCAGAGTTATACACCTAGCATGGTTAAACAATTAGCATGGTTATACACCTAGCATGGTTATATACCTAGCATGGTTATATACCTAGCATTGTTATATACCTAGCATGGTTATACACCTAGCATGGTTATACACCTAGCATGGTTATACACCTAGCATGGTTATATACATAGCATGGTTATATACCTAGCATGGTTATATACCTAGCATAGTTATACACCTAGCATGCTTATACAATTAGCATGGTTATACACCTAGCATGGTTATATACCTAGCATAGTTATACACTTAGCATGGTTATACACCTATCATGGTTATATACCTAGCATGGTTATATACCTAGCATGGTTATATACCTAGCATGGTTATATACCTAGCATAGTTATACACCTAGCATGGTTATACAATTAGCATGGTTATACACCTAGCATGGTTATATACCTAGCATAGTTATACACCTAGCATGGTTATACACCGAGCATGGTTATATACCTAGCATGGTTATATACCTAGCATGGTTATATACCTAGCATGGTTATACACCTAGCATGGTTATATACGTAGTATGGTTATATACCTAGCATGGTTATATACCTGGCATGGTTATATATCTGGCATGGTTATACACCTAGCATGGTTATATACCTAGCATGGTTATACACCTAGCATGGTTATATACCTAGCATGGTTATATACCTAGCATATTTATACACCTAGCATGGTTATACAATTAACATGGTTATACACCTAGCATGATTATATACCTAGCATGGTTATATACCTAGCATGGTTATATACCTAGCATGGTTATATACCTAGCATAGTTATACACCTAGCATGGTTATACAATTAGCATGGTTATACACCTAGCATGGTTATATACCTAGCATAGTTATACACCTAGCATGGTTATACACCGAGCATGGTTATATACCTAGCATGGTTATATATCTAGCATGGTTATATACCTAGCATGGTTATATATCTGGCATAGTTATACACCTAGCATGGTTATACAATTAGCATGTTTATACACCTAGCATGGTTATATACCTACATGTAGCATGGTTATATACCTAGCATGGTTATACACCTAGCATGGTTATATACCTATTATGGTTATATACCTAGCATGGTTATATACCTAGCATGGTTATATATCTGGCATAGTTATACACCTAGCATGGTTATACAATTAGCATGGTTATACACCTAGCATGGTTATATACCTAGCATGGTTATATACCTAGCATGGTTATATACCTAGCATGGTTATACACCTAGCATGGTTATATACCTAGTATTGTTATATACCTAGCATGGTTATATACCTAGCATGTTTATATATCTGGCATAGTTATACACCTAGCATGGTTATACAATTAGCATGGTTATACACCTAGCATGGTTATATACCTAGCATGGTTATATACCTAGCATGGTTATATACCTAGCATGGTTATACACCTAGTATGGTTATATACCTAGCTAGGTTATACACCTAGCATGGTTATATACCTAGCATGGTTATATACCTAGCATATTTATACACCTAGCATGGTTATACAATTAACATGGTTATACACCTAGCATGATTATATACCTAGCATGGTTATATACCTAGCATGGTTATATACCTAGCATGGTTATATACCTAGCATAGTTATACACCTAGCATGGTTATACAATTAGCATGGTTATACACCTAGCATGGTTATATACCTAGCATAGTTATACACCTAGCATGGTTATACACCGAGCATGGTTATATACCTAGCATGGTTATATATCTAGCATGGTTATATACCTAGCATGGTTATATATCTGGCAGAGTTATACACCTAGCATGGTTAAACAATTAGCATGGTTATACACCTAGCATGGTTATATACCTAGCATGGTTATATACCTAGCATGGTTATATACCTAGCATGGTTATACACCTAGCATGGTTATACACCTAGCACGGTTATACACCTAGCATGGTTATATACATAGCATGGTTATATACCTAGCATGGTTATATACCTAGCATAGTTATACACCTAGCATGCTTATACAATTAGCATGGTTATACACCTAGCATGGTTATATACCTAGCATAGTTATACACTTAGCATGGTTATACACCTATCATGGTTATATACCTAGCATGGTTATATACCTAGCATGGTTATATACCTAGCATGGTTATATACCTAGCATAGTTATACACCTAGCATGGTTATACAATTAGCATGGTTATACACCTAGCATGGTTATATACCTAGCATAGTTATACACCTAGCATGGTTATACACCGAGCATGGTTATATACCTAGCATGGTTATATACCTAGCATGGTTATATACCTAGCATGGTTATACACCTAGCATGGTTATATACGTAGTATGGTTATATACCTAGCATGGTTATATACCTAGCATGGTTATATATCTGGCATAGTTATACACCTAGCATGGTTATACAATTAGCATGGTTATACACCTAGCATGGTTATATACCTAGCATGGTTATATACCTAGCATGGTTATATACCTAGCATGGTTATACACCTAGCATGGTTATATACCTAGCATGGTTATACACCTAGCATGGTTATATACCTAGCATGGTTATATACCTAGCATATTTATACACCTAGCATGGTTATACAATTAACATGGTTATACACCTAGCATGATTATATACCTAGCATGGTTATATACCTAGCATGGTTATATACCTAGCATGGTTATATACCTAGCATAGTTATACACCTAGCATGGTTATACAATTAGCATGGTTATACACCTAGCATGGTTATATACCTAGCATAGTTATACACCTAGCATGGTTATACACCGAGCATGGTTATATACCTAGCATGGTTATATATCTAGCATGGTTATATACCTAGCATGGTTATATACCTAGCATGGTTATATACCTAGCATGGTTATATACCTAGCATGGTTATACACCTAGCATGGTTATATACCTAGTATTGTTATATACCTAGCATGGTTATATACCTAGCATGGTTATATATCTGGCATAGTTATACACCTAGCATGGTTATACAATTACCATGGTTATACACCTAGCATGGTTATATACCTAGCATGGTTATATACCTAGCATGGTTATATATAGCATGGTTATACACCTAGCATGGTTATATACCTAGCATGGTTATACACCTAGCATGGTTATATACCTAGCATGGTTATATACCTAGCATATTTATACACCTAGCATGGTTATACAATTAACATGGTTATACACCTAGCATGATTATATACCTAGCATGGTTATATACCTAGCATGGTTATATACCTAGCATGGTTATATACCTAGCATAGTTATACACCTAGCATGGTTATACAATTAGCATGGTTATACACCTAGCATGGTTATATACCTAGCATAGTTATACACCTAGCATGGTTATACACCGAGCATGGTTATATACCTAGCATGGTTATATATCTAGCATGGTTATATACCTAGCATGGTTATATATCTGGCAGAGTTATACACCTAGCATGGTTAAACAATTAGCATGGTTATACACCTAGCATGGTTATATACCTAGCATGGTTATATACCTAGCATGGTTATATACCTAGCATGGTTATACACCTAGCATGGTTATACACCTAGCATGGTTATACACCTAGCATGGTTATATACATAGCATGGTTATATACCTAGCATGGTTATATACCTAGCATAGTTATACACCTAGCATGCTTATACAATTAGCATGGTTATACACCTAGCATGGTTATATACCTAGCATAGTTATACACTTAGCATGGTTATACACCTATCATGGTTATATACCTAGCATGGTTATATACCTAGCATGGTTATATACCTAGCATGGTTATATACCTAGCATAGTTATACACCTAGCATGGTTATACAATTAGCATGGTTATACACCTAGCATGGTTATATACCTAGCATAGTTATACACCTAGCATGGTTATACACCGAGCATGGTTATATACCTAGCATGGTTATATACCTAGCATGGTTATATACCTAGCATGGTTATACACCTAGCATGGTTATATACGTAGTATGGTTATATACCTAGCATGGTTATATACCTAGCATGGTTATATATCTGGCATAGTTATACACCTAGCATGGTTATACAATTAGCATGGTTATACACCTAGCATGGTTATATACCTAGCATGGTTATATACCTAGCATGGTTATATACCTAGCATGGTTATACACCTAGCATGGTTATATACCTAGCATGGTTATACACCTAGCATGGTTATACAATTAACATGGTTATACACCTAGCATGATTATATACCTAGCATGGTTATATACCTAGCATGGTTATATACCTAGCATGGTTATATACCTAGCATAGTTATACACCTAGCATGGTTATACAATTAGCATGGTTATACACCTAGCATGGTTATATACCTAGCATAGTTATACACCTAGCATGGTTATACACCGAGCATGGTTATATATCTGGCATAGTTATACACCTAGCATGGTTATACAATTAGCATGGTTATACACCTAGCATGGTTATATACCTAGCATGGTTATATACCTAGCATGGTTATATACCTAGCATGGTTATACACCTAGCATGGTTATATACCTAGTATTGTTATATACCTAGCATGGTTATATACCTAGCATGGTTATATACCTAGCATATTTATACACCTAGCATGGTTATACAATTAACATGGTTATACACCTAGCATGATTATATACCTAGCATGGTTATATACCTAGCATGGTTATATACCTAGCATGGTTATATACCTAGCATAGTTATACACCTAGCATGGTTATACAATTAGCATGGTTATACACCTAGCATGGTTATATACCTAGCATGGTTATATACCTAGCATGGTTATATACCTAGCATGGTTATACACCTAGCATGGTTATATACCTAGCATGGTTATACACCTAGCATGGTTATATACCTAGCATGGTTATATACCTAGCATATTTATACACCTAGCATGGTTATACAATTAACATGGTTATACACCTAGCATGATTATATACCTAGCATGGTTATATACCTAGCATGGTTATATACCTAGCATGGTTATATACCTAGCATAGTTATACACCTAGCATGGTTATACAATTAGCATGGTTATACACCTAGCATGGTTATATACCTAGCATGGTTATATACCTAGCATGGTTATATACCTAGCATGGTTATACACCTAGCATGGTTATATACCTAGCATGGTTATACACCTAGCATGGTTATATACCTAGCATGGTTATATACCTAGCATATTTATACACCTAGCATGGTTATACAATTAACATGGTTATACACCTAGCATGATTATATACCTAGCATGGTTATATACCTAGCATGGTTATATACCTAGCATGGTTATATACCTAGCATAGTTATACACCTAGCATGGTTATACAATTAGCATGGTTATACACCTAGCATGGTTATATACCTAGCATAGTTATACACCTAGCATGGTTATACACCGAGCATGGTTATATACCTAGCATGGTTATATATCTAGCATGGTTATATACCTAGCATGGTTATATACCTAGCATGGTTATATACCTAGCATGGTTATATACCTAGCATGGTTATACACCTAGCATGGTTATATACCTAGTATTGTTATATACCTAGCATGGTTATATACCTAGCATGGTTATATATCTGGCATAGTTATACACCTAGCATGGTTATACAATTACCATGGTTATACACCTAGCATGGTTATATACCTAGCATGGTTATATACCTAGCATGGTTATATACCTAGCATGGTTATACACCTAGCATGGTTATATACCTAGCATGGTTATACACCTAGCATGGTTATATACCTAGCATGGTTATATACCTAGCATATTTATACACCTAGCATGGTTATACAATTAACATGGTTATACACCTAGCATGATTATATACCTAGCATGGTTATATACCTAGCATGGTTATATACCTAGCATGGTTATATACCTAGCATAGTTATACACCTAGCATGGTTATACAATTAGCATGGTTATACACCTAGCATGGTTATATACCTAGCATAGTTATACACCTAGCATGGTTATACACCGAGCATGGTTATATACCTAGCATGGTTATATATCTAGCATGGTTATATACCTAGCATGGTTATATATCTGGCAGAGTTATACACCTAGCATGGTTAAACAATTAGCATGGTTATACACCTAGCATGGTTATATACCTAGCATGGTTATATACCTAGCATGGTTATATACCTAGCATGGTTATACACCTAGCATGGTTATACACCTAGCATGGTTATACACCTAGCATGGTTATATACATAGCATGGTTATATACCTAGCATGGTTATATACCTAGCATAGTTATACACCTAGCATGCTTATACAATTAGCATGGTTATACACCTAGCATGGTTATATACCTAGCATAGTTATACACTTAGCATGGTTATACACCTATCATGGTTATATACCTAGCATGGTTATATACCTAGCATGGTTATATACCTAGCATGGTTATATACCTAGCATAGTTATACACCTAGCATGGTTATACAATTAGCATGGTTATACACCTAGCATGGTTATATACCTAGCATAGTTATACACCTAGCATGGTTATACACCGAGCATGGTTATATACCTAGCATGGTTATATACCTAGCATGGTTATATACCTAGCATGGTTATACACCTAGCATGGTTATATACGTAGTATGGTTATATACCTAGCATGGTTATATACCTAGCATGGTTATATATCTGGCATAGTTATACACCTAGCATGGTTATACAATTAGCATGGTTATACACCTAGCATGGTTATATACCTAGCATGGTTATATACCTAGCATGGTTATATACCTAGCATGGTTATACACCTAGCATGGTTATATACCTAGCATGGTTATACACCTAGCATGGTTATACAATTAACATGGTTATACACCTAGCATGATTATATACCTAGCATGGTTATATACCTAGCATGGTTATATACCTAGCATGGTTATATACCTAGCATAGTTATACACCTAGCATGGTTATACAAAAAGCATGGTTATACACCTAGCATGGTTATATACCTAGCATAGTTATACACCTAGCATGGTTATACACCGAGCATGGTTATATATCTGGCATAGTTATACACCTAGCATGGTTATACAATTAGCATGGTTATACACCTAGCATGGTTATATACCTAGCATGGTTATATACCTAGCATGGTTATATACCTAGCATGGTTATACACCTAGCATGGTTATATACCTAGTATTGTTATATACCTAGCATGGTTATATACCTAGAATGGTTATATACCTAGCATATTTATACACCTAGCATGGTTATACAATTAACATGGTTATACACCTAGCATGATTATATACCTAGCATGGTTATATACCTAGCATGGTTATATACCTAGCATGGTTATATACCTAGCATAGTTATACACCTAGCATGGTTATACAATTAGCATGGTTATACACCTAGCATGGTTATATACCTAGCATAGTTATACACCTAGCATGGTTATACACCGAGCATGGTTATATACCTAGCATGGTTATATATCTAGCATGGTTATATACCTAGCATGGTTATATATCTGGCATAGTTATACACCTAGCATGGTTATACAATTAGCATGGTTATACACCTAGTATGGTTATATACCTAGCATGGTTATATACCTAGCATGGTTATATACCTAGCATGGTTATACACCTAGCATGGTTATATACCTAGCATGGTTATATACCTAGCATGGTTATATACCTAGCATGGTTATATACCTAGCATATTTATTCACCTAGCATGGTTATACAATTAACATGGTTATACACCTAACATGGTTATATACCTAGCATAGCTATACACCTAGCATGGTTATACACCTAGCATGGTTATATACCTAGCATGGTTATATACCTAACATGGTTATATACCTAGCATGGTTATATACCTAGCATGGTTATATACCTAGCATGGTTATATACCTAGCATAGTTATACACCTAGCATGGTTATACAATTAGCATGGTTATACACCTAGCATGGTTATATACCTAGCATAGCTATACACCTAGCATGGTTATACACCTAGCATGGTTATATACCTAGCATGGTTATACACCTAGCATGGTTATATACCTAGCATAGTTATACACTTAGCATGGTTATACACCTAGCATGGTTATATACCTAGCATGGTTATATACCTAGCATGGTTATATACCTAGCATGGTTATACACCTAGCATGGTTATACACCTAGCATGGTTATACACCTAGCATGGTTATATACATAGCATGGTTATATACCTAGCATGGTTATATACCTAGCATAGTTATACACCTAGCATGCTTATACAATTAGCATGGTTATACACCTAGCATGGTTATATACCTAGCATAGTTATACACTTAGCATGGTTATACACCTATCATGGTTATATACCTAGCATGGTTATATACCTAGCATGGTTATATACCTAGCATGGTTATATACCTAGCATAGTTATACACCTAGCATGGTTATACAATTAGCATGGTTATACACCTAGCATGGTTATATACCTAGCATAGTTATACACCTAGCATGGTTATACACCGAGCATGGTTATATACCTAGCATGGTTATATACCTAGCATGGTTATATACCTAGCATGGTTATACACCTAGCATGGTTATATACGTAGTATGGTTATATACCTAGCATGGTTATATACCTAGCATGGTTATATATCTGGCATAGTTATACACCTAGCATGGTTATACAATTAGCATGGTTATACACCTAGCATGGTTATATACCTAGCATGGTTATATACCTAGCATGGTTATATACCTAGCATGGTTATACACCTAGCATGGTTATATACCTAGCATGGTTATACACCTAGCATGGTTATATACCTAGCATGGTTATAATATACCTAGCATATTTATACACCTAGCATGGTTATACAATTAACATGGTTATACACCTAGCATGATTATATACCTAGCATGGTTATATACCTAGCATGGTTATATACCTAGCATGGTTATATACCTAGCATAGTTATAAACCTAGCATGGTTATACAATTAGCATGGTTATACACCTAGCATGGTTATATACCTAGCATAGTTATACACCTAGCATGGTTATACACCGAGCATGGTTATATACCTAGCATGGTTATATATCTAGCATGGTTATATACCTAGCATGGTTATATATCTGGCATAGTTATACACCTAGCATGGTTATACAATTAGCATGGTTATACACCTAGCACGGTTATATACCTAGCATGGTTATATACCTAGCATGGTTATATACCTAGCATGGTTATACACCTAGCATGGTTATATACCTAGCATGGTTATATACCTAGCATGGTTATATACCTAGCATGGTTATATACCTAGCATATTTATACACCTAGCATGGTTATACAATTAACATGGTTATACACCTAACATGGTTATATACCTAGCATAGCTATACACCTAGCATGGTTATACACCTAGCATGGTTATATACCTAGCATGGTTATATACCTAGCATGGTTATATACCTAGCATGGTTATATACCTAGCATGGTTATACACCTAGCATGGTTATATACCTAGCATAGTTATACACCTAGCATGGTTATACAATTAGCATGGTTATACACCTAGCATGGTTATATACCTAGCATAGCTATACACCTAGCATGGTTATACACCTAGCATGGTTATATACCTAGCATGGTTATACACCTAGCATGGTTATATACCTAGCATAGTTATACACTTAGCATGGTTATACACCTATCATGGTTATATACCTAGCATGGTTATATACCTAGCATGGTTATATACCTAGCATGGTTATATACCTAGCATAGTTATACACCTAGCATGGTTATACAATTAGCATGGTTATACACCTAGCATGGTTATATACCTAGCATAGTTATACACCTAGCATGGTTATACACCGAGCATGGTTATATACCTAGCATGGTTATATACCTAGCATGGTTATATACCTAGCATGGTTATACACCTAGCATGGTTATATACCTAGTATTGTTATATACCTAGCATGGTTATATACCTAGCATGGTTATATATCTGGCATAGTTATACACCTAGCATGGTTATACAATTAGCATGGTTATACACCTAGCATGGTTATATACCTAGCATGGTTATATACCTAGCATGGTTATATACCTAGCATGGTTATACACCTAGCATGGTTATATACCTAGCATGGTTATACACCTAGCATGGTTATATACCTAGCATGGTTATATACCTAGCATATTTATACACCTAGCATGGTTATACAATTAACATGGTTATACACCTAGCATGATTATATACCTAGCATGGTTATATACCTAGCATGGTTATATACCTAGCATGGTTATATACCTAGCATAGTTATACACCTAGCATGGTTATACAATTAGCATGGTTATACACCTAGCATGGTTATATACCTAGCATAGTTATACACCTAGCATGGTTATACACCGAGCATGGTTATATACCTAGCATGGTTATATATCTAGCATGGTTATATACATAGCATGGTTATATATCTGGCAGAGTTATACACCTAGCATGGTTAAACAATTAGCATGGTTATACACCTAGCATGGTTATATACCTAGCATGGTTATATACCTAGCATGGTTATATACCTAGCATGGTTATACACCTAGCATGGTTATACACCTAGCATGGTTATACACCTAGCATGGTTATATACATAGCATGGTTATATACCTAGCATGGTTATATACCTAGTATAGTTATACACCTAGCATGCTTATACAATTAGCATGGTTATACACCTAGCATGGTTATATACCTAGCATAGTTATACACTTAGCATGGTTATACACCTATCATGGTTATATACCTAGCATGGTTATATACCTAGCATGGTTATATACCTAGCATGGTTATATACCTAGCATAGTTATACACCTAGCATGGTTATACAATTAGCATGGTTATACACCTAGCATGGTTATATACCTAGCATAGTTATACACCTAGCATGGTTATACACCGAGCATGGTTATATACCTAGCATGGTTATATACCTAGCATGGTTATATACCTAGCGTGGTTATACACCTAGCATGGTTATATACGTAGTATGGTTATATACCTAGCATGTTTATATACCTAGCATGGTTATACACCTAGCATGGTTATATACGTAGTATGGTTATATACCTAGCATGTTTATATACCTAGCATGGTTATATATCTGGCATAGTTATACACCTAGCATGGTTATACAATTAGCATGGTTATACACCTAGCATGGTTATATACCTAGCATGGTTATATATAGCATGGTTATATACCTAGCATGGTTATACACCTAGCATGGTTATATACCTAGCATGGTTATACACCTAGCATGGTTATATACCTAGCATGGTTATATACCTAGCATATTTATACACCTAGCATGGTTATACAATTAACATGGTTATACACCTAACATGATTATATACCTAGCATGTTTATATACCTAGCATGGTTATATACCTAGCATGGTTATATACCTAGCATAGTTATACACCTAGCATGGTTATACAATTAGCATGGTAATACACCTAGCATGGTTATATACCTAGCATAGTTATACACCTAGCATGGTTATACACCGAGCATGGTTATATACCTAGCATGGTTATATATCTAGCATGGTTATATACCTAGCATGGTTATATATCTGGCATAGTTATACACCTAGCATTGTTATACAATTAGCATGGTTATACACCTAGCATGGTTATATACCTACATGTAGCATGGTTATATACCTAGCATGGTTATACACCTAGCATGGTTATATACCTAGTATGGTTATATACCTAGCATGGTTATATACCTAGCATGGTTATATATCTGGCATAGTTATACACCTAGCATGGTTATACAATTAGCATGGTTATACACCTAGCATGGTTATATACCTAGCATGGTTATATACCTAGCATGGTTATATACCTAGCATGGTTATACACCTAGAATGGTTATATACCTAGCATGGTTATATACCTAGCATGGTTATATACCTAGCATGGTTATATACCTAGCATATTTATACACCTAGCATGGTTATACAATTAACATGGTTATACACCTAACATGGTTATATACCTAGCATAGCTATACACCTAGCATGGTTATACACCTAGCATGGTTATATACCTAGCATGGTTATATACCTAGCATGGTTATATACCTAGCATGGTTATATACCTAGCATGGTTATACACCTAGCATGGTTATATACCTAGCATAGTTATACACCTAGCATGGTTATACAATTAGCATGGTTATACACCTAGCATGGTTATATACCTAGCATAGCTATACACCTAGCATGGTTATACACCTAGCATGGTTATATACCTAGCATGGTTATACACCTAGCATGGTTATATACCTAGCATAGTTATACACTTAGCATGGTTATACACCTATCATGGTTATATACCTAGCATGGTTATATACCTAGCATGGTTATATACCTAGCATGGTTATACACCTAGCATGGTTATATACCTAGTATGGTTATATACCTAGCATGGTTATATACCTAGCATGGTTATATATCTGGCATAGTTATACACCTAGCATGGTTATACAATTAGCATGGTTATACACCTAGCATGGTTATATACCTAGCATGGTTATATACCTAGCATGGTTATATACCTAGCATGGTTATACACCTAGAATGGTTATATACCTAGCATGGTTATATACCTAGCATGGTTATATACCTAGCATGGTTATATACCTAGCATATTTATACACCTAGCATGGTTATACAATTAACATGGTTATACACCTAACATGGTTATATACCTAGCATAGCTATACACCTAGCATGGTTATACACCTAGCATGGTTATATACCTAGCATGGTTATATACCTAGCATGGTTATATACCTAGCATGGTTATATACCTAGCATGGTTATACACCTAGCATGGTTATATACCTAGCATAGTTATACACCTAGCATGGTTATACAATTAGCATGGTTATACACCTAGCATGGTTATATACCTAGCATAGCTATACACCTAGCATGGTTATACACCTAGCATGGTTATATACCTAGCATGGTTATACACCTAGCATGGTTATATACCTAGCATAGTTATACACTTAGCATGGTTATACACCTATCATGGTTATATACCTAGCATGGTTATATACCTAGCATGGTTATATACCTAGCATGGTTATATACATAGCATAGTTATACATCTAGCATGGTTATACAATTAGCATGGTTATACACCTAGCATGGTTATATACCTAGCATAGTTATACACCTAGCATGGTTATACACCGAGCATGGTTATATACCTAGCATGGTTATATACCTAGCATGGTTATATACCTAGCATGGTTATACACCTAGCATGGTTATATACCTAGTATTGTTATATACCTAGCATGGTTATATACCTAGCATGGTTATATATCTGTCATAGTTATACACCTAGCATGGTTATACAATTAGCATGGTTATACACCTAGCATGGTTATATACCTAGCATGGTTATATACCTAGCATGGTTATATACCTAGCATGGTTATACACCTAGCATGGTTATATACCTAGCATGGTTATACACCTAGCATGGTTATATACCTAGCATGGTTATATACCTAGCATATTTATACACCTAGCATGGTTATACAATTAACATGGTTATACACCTAGCATGATTATATACCTAGCATGGTTATATACCTAGCATGGTTATATACCTAGCATGGTTATATACCTAGCATAGTTATACACCTAGCATGGTTATACAATTAGCATGGTTATACACCTAGCATGGTTATATACCTAGCATAGTTATACACCTAGCATGGTTATACACCGAGCATGGTTATATACCTAGCATGGTTATATACCTAGCATGGTTATATACCTAGCATGGTTATACACCTAGCATGGTTATACACCTAGCATGGTTATACACCTAGCATGGTTATATACATAGCATGGTTATATACCTAGCATGGTTATATACCTAGCATAGTTATACACCTAGCATGCTTATACAATTAGCATGGTTATACACCTAGCATGGTTATATACCTAGCATAGTTATACACTTAGCATGGTTATACACCTATCATGGTTATATACCTAGCATGGTTATATACCTAGCATGGTTATATACCTAGCATGGTTATATACCTAGCATAGTTATACACCTAGCATGGTTATACAATTAGCATGGTTATACACCTAGCATGGTTATATACCTAGCATAGTTATACACCTAGCATGGTTATACACCGAGCATGGTTATATACCTAGCATGGTTATATACCTAGCATGGTTATATACCTAGCATGGTTATACACCTAGCATGGTTATATATTATATACCTAGCATGGTTATATACCTAGCATGGTTATATATCTGGCATAGTTATACAACTAGCATGGTTATACAATTAGCATGGTTATACACCTAGCATGGTTATATACCTAGCATGGTTATATACCTAGCATGGTTATACACCTAGCATGGTTATATACCTAGCATGGTTATACACCTAGCATGGTTATATACCTAGCATGGTTATATACCTAGCATATTTATACACCTAGCATGGTTATACAATTAACATGGTTATACACCTAGCATGATTATATACCTAGCATGGTTATATACCTAGCATGGTTATATACCTAGCATGGTTATATATCTAGCATAGTTATACACCTAGCATGGTTATACAATTAGCATGGTTATACACCTAGCATGGTTATATACCTAGCATAGTTATACACCTAGCATGGTTATACACCGAGCATGGTTATATACCTAGCATGGTTATATATCTAGCATGGTTATATACCTAGCATGGTTATATATCTGGCATAGTTATACACCTAGCATGGTTATACAATTAGCATGGTTATACACCTAGCATGGTTATATACCTACATGTAGCATGGTTATATACCTAGCTTGGTTATACACCTAGCATGGTTATATACCTAGTATGGTTATATACCTAGCATGGTTATATACCTAGCATGGTTATATATCTGGCATAGTTATACACCTAGCATGGTTATACAATTAGCATGGTTATACACCTAGCATGGTTATATACCTAGCATGGTTATATACCTAGCATGGTTATATACCTAGCATGGTTATACACCTAGAATGGTTATATACCTAGCATGGTTATATACCTAGCATGGTTATATACCTAGCATGGTTATATACCTAGCATATTTATACACCTAGCATGGTTATACAATTAACATGGTTATACACCTAACATGGTTATATACCTAGCATAGCTATACACCTAGCATGGTTATACACCTAGCATGGTTATATACCTAGCATGGTTATATACCTAGCATGGTTATATACCTAGCATGGTTATATACCTAGCATGGTTATACACCTAGCATGGTTATATACCTAGCATAGTTATACACCTAGCATGGTTATACAATTAGCATGGTTATACACCTAGCATGGTTATATACCTAGCATAGCTATACACCTAGCATGGTTATACACCTAGCATGGTTATATACCTAGCATGGTTATACACCTAGCATGGTTATATACCTAGCATAGTTATACACTTAGCATGGTTATACACCTATCATGGTTATATACCTAGCATGGTTATATACCTAGCATGGTTATATACCTAGCATGGTTATATACCTAGCATAGTTATACACCTAGCATGGTTATACAATTAGCATGGTTATACACCTAGCATGGTTATATACCTAGCATAGTTATACACCTAGCATGGTTATACACCGAGCATGGTTATATACCTAGCATGGTTATATACCTAGCATGGTTATATACCTAGCATGGTTATACACCTAGCATGGTTATATACCTAGTATTGTTATATACCTAGCATGGTTATATACCTAGCATGGTTATATATCTGGCATAGTTATACACCAAGCATGGTTATACAATTAGCATGGTTATACACCTAGCATGGTTATATACCTAGCATGGTTATATACCTAGCATGGTTATATACCTAGCATGGTTATACACCTAGCATGGTTATATACCTAGCATGGTTATACACCTAGCATGGTTATATACCTAGCATGGTTATATACCTAGCATATTTATACACCTAGCATGGTTATACAATTAACATGGTTATACACCTAGCATGATTATATACCTAGCATGGTTATATACCTTGCATGGTTATATACCTAGCATGGTTATATACCTAGCATAGTTATACACCTAGCATGGTTATACAATTAGCATGGTTATACACCTAGCATGGTTATATACCTAGCATAGTTATACACCTAGCATGGTTATACACCGAGCATGGTTATATACCTAGCATGGTTATATATCTAGCATGGTTATATACCTAGCATGGTTATATATCTGGCAGAGTTATACACCTAGCATGGTTAAACAATTAGCATGGTTATACACCTAGCATGGTTATATACCTAGCATGGTTATATACCTAGCATGGTTATATACCTAGCATGGTTATACACCTAGCATGGTTATACACCTAGCATGGTTATACACCTAGCATGGTTATATACATAGCATGGTTATATACCTAGCATGGTTATATACCTAGCATAGTTATACACCTAGCATGCTTATACAATTAGCATGGTTATACACCTAGCATGGTTATATACCTAGCATAGTTATACACTTAGCATGGTTATACACCTATCATGGTTATATACCTAGCATGGTTATATACCTAGCATGGTTATATACCTAGCATGGTTATATACCTAGCATAGTTATACACCTAGCATGGTTATACAATTAGCATGGTTATACACCTAGCATGGTTATATACCTAGCATAGTTATACACCTAGCATGGTTATACACCGAGCATGGTTATATACCTAGCATGGTTATATACCTAGCATGGTTATATACCTAGCATGGTTATACACCTAGCATGGTTATATACGTAGTATGGTTATATACCTAGCATGGTTATATACCTAGCATGGTTATATATCTGGCATAGTTATACACCTAGCATGGTTATACAATTAGCATGGTTATACACCTAGCATGGTTATATACCTAGCATGGTTATATACCTAGCATGGTTATATACCTAGCATGGTTATACACCTAGCATGGTTATATACCTAGCATGGTTATACACCTAGCATGGTTATATACCTAGCATGGTTATATACCTAGCATATTTATACACCTAGCATGGTTATACAATTAACATGGTTATACACCTAGCATGATTATATACCTAGCATGGTTATATACCTAGCATGGTTATATACCTAGCATGGTTATATACCTAGCATAGTTATACACCTAGCATGGTTATACAATTAGCATGGTTATACACCTAGCATGGTTATATACCTAGCATAGTTATACACCTAGCATGGTTATACACCGAGCATGGTTATATACCTAGCATGGTTATATATCTAGCATGGTTATATACCTAGCATGGTTATATATCTGGCATAGTTATACACCTAGCATGGTTATACAATTAGCATGGTTATACACCTAGCATGGTTATATACCTACATGTAGCATGGTTATATACCTAGCATGGTTATACACCTAGCAGGGTTATATACCTAGTATGGTTATATACCTAGCATGGTTATATACCTAGCATGGTTATATATCTGGCATAGTTATACACCTAGCATGGTTATACAATTAGCATGGTTATACACCTAGCATGGTTATATACCTAGCATGGTTATATACCTAGCATGGTTATATACCTAGCATGGTTATACACCTAGAATGGTTATATACCTAGCATGGTTATATACCTAGCATGGTTATATACCTAGCATGGTTATATACCTAGCATATTTATACACCTAGCATGGTTATACAATTAACATGGTGGTTATACACCTAACATGGTTATATACCTAGCATAGCTATACACCTAGCATGGTTATACACCTAGCATGGTTATATACCTAGCATGGTTATATACCTAGCATGGTTATATACCTAGCATGGTTATATACCTAGCATGGTTATACACCTAGCATGGTTATATACCTAGCATAGTTATACACCTAGCATGGTTATACACCTAGCATGGTTATATACCTAGCATGGTTATATTCTTAGCATGGTTATATACCTTGCATGGTTATATACCTAGCATGGTTATATACCTAGCATGGTTATACACCTAGCATGGTTATATACCTAGCATGGTTATATACCTAGCAAGGTCATACACCTAGCATGGTTATATACTTAGCATGGTTATATACCTAGCATGGTTATATACCTAGCATGGTTATATACCTAGCATAGTTATACACCTAGCATGGTTATACAATTAGCTACCTAGCATAGTTATACACCTAGTATGGTTATACACCTAGCATGGTTATATACCTAGCATGGTTATATACCTAGCATGGTTATATACCTAGCATGATTATATACCTAGCATAGTTATACACCTAGCATGGTTATACAATTAGCATGGTTATACACCTAGCATGGTTATATACCTAGCATGGTTATATACCTAGCATGGTTATATACCTAGCATGGTTATACACCTAGCATGGTTATACACCTAGCATGGTTATACACCTAGCATGGTTATATACCTAGCATGGTTATATACCTAGCATGGTTATATACCTAGCATGGTTATATACCTAGCATAGTTATACACCTAGCATGCTTATACAATTAGCATGGTTATACACCTAGCATGGTTATATACCTAGCATAGTTATACACTTAGCATGGTTATACACCTATCATGGTTATATACCTAGCATGGTTATATACCTAGCATGGTTATATACCTAGCATGGTTATATACCTAGCATAGTTATACACCTAGCATGGTTATACAATTAGCATGGTTATACACCTAGCATGGTTATATACCTAGCATAGTTATACACCTAGCATGGTTATACACCGAGCATGGTTATATACCTAGCATGGTTATATACCTAGCATGGTTATATACCTAGCATGGTTATACACCTAGCATGGTTATATACCTAGTATGGTTATATACCTAGCATGGTTATATACCTAGCATGGTTATAAATCTGGCATAGTTATACACCTAGCATGGTTATACAATTAGCATGGTTATACACCTAGCATGGTTATATACCTAGCATGGTTATATACCTAGCATGGTTATATACCTAGCATGGTTATACACCTAGCATGGTTATATACCTAGCATGGTTATACACCTAGCATGGTTATATACCTAGCATGGTTATATACCTAGCATATTTATACACCTAGCATGGTTATACAATTAACATGGTTATACACCTAGCATGATTATATACCTAGCATGGTTATATACCTAGCATGGTTATATACCTAGCATGGTTATATACCTAGCATAGTTATACACCTAGCATGGTTATACAATTAGCATGGTTATACACCTAGCATGGTTATATACCTAGCATAGTTATACACCTAGCATGGTTATACACCGAGCATGGTTATATACCTAGCATGGTTATATATCTAGCATGGTTATATACCTAGCATGGTTATATATCTGGCATAGTTATACACCTAGCATGTTTATACAATTAGCATGGTTATACACCTAGCATGGTTATATACCTAGCATGGTTATATACCTAGAATGGTTATATACCTAGCATGGTTATACAATTAGCATGGTTATATACCTAGCATGGTTATATACCTAGCATGGTTATATACCTAGCATGGTTATATACCTAGCATATTTATACACCTAGCATGGTTATACAATTAACATGGTTATACACCTAACATGGTTATATACCTAGCATAGCTATACACCTAGCATGGTTATACACCTAGCATGGTTATATACCTAGAATGGTTATATACCTAGCATGGTTATATACCTAGCATGGTTATATACCTAGCATGGTTATACACCTAGCATGGTTATATACCTAGCATGGTTATATACCTAGCATAGTTATACACCTAGCATGGTTATATACCTAGCATAGTTATACACCTAGCATGGTTATACAATTAGCATGGTTATACACCTAGAATGGTTATATACCTAGCATGGTTATATACCTATCATAGTTATACACCTAGCATGGTTATACACCTAGCATGGTTATATACCTAGCATTGTTATATACCTAGCATGGTTATATACCTAGCAAGGTTATATACCTAGCATGGTTATATACCTAGCATGGTTATACACCTAGCATGGTTATACAATTAGCATGGTTATACACCTAGCATGGTTATATACCTAGCATGGTTATATACCTAGAATGGTTATATACCTAGCATGGTTATACAATTAGCATGGTTATATACCTAGCATGGTTATATACCTAGCATGGTTATATACCTAGCATGGTTATATACCTAGCATATTTATACACCTAGCATGGTTATACAATTAACATGGTTATACACCTAACATGGTTATATACCTAGCATAGCTATACACCTAGCATGGTTATACACCTAGCATGGTTATATACCTAGAATGGTTATATACCTAGCATGGTTATATACCTAGCATGGTTATATACCTAGCATGGTTATACACCTAGCATGGTTATATACCTAGCATGGTTATATACCTAGCATAGTTATACACCTAGCATGGTTATATACCTAGCATAGTTATACACCTAGCATGGTTATACAATTAGCATGGTTATACACCTAGAATGGTTATATACCTAGCATGGTTATATACCTATCATAGTTATACACCTAGCATGGTTATACACCTAGCATGGTTATATACCTAGCATTGTTATATACCTAGCATGGTTATATACCTAGCAAGGTTATATACCTAGCATGGTTATATACCTAGCATGGTTATACACCTAGCATGGTTATACAATTAGCATGGTTATATACCTAGCATGGTTATATACCTAGCATGGTTATATACCTAGCATGGTTATACACCTAGCATGGTTATATACGTAGTATGGTTATATACCTAGCATGGTTATATACCTAGCATGGTTATATATCTGGCATAGTTATACACCTAGCATGGTTATACAATTAGCATGGTTATACACCTAGCATGGTTATATACCTAGCATGGTTATATACCTAGCATGGTTATATACCTAGCATGGTTATACACCTAGCATGGTTATATACCTAGCATGGTTATACACCTAGCATGGTTATATACCTAGCATGGTTATATACCTAGCATATTTATACACCTAGCATGGTTATACAATTAACATGGTTATACACCTAGCATGATTATATACCTAGCATGGTTATATACCTAGCATGGTTATATACCTAGCATGGTTATATACCTAGCATAGTTATACACCTAGCATGGTTATACAATTAGCATGGTTATACACCTAGCATGGTTATATACCTAGCATGGTTATATACCTATCATAGTTATACACCTAGCATGGTTATACACCTAGCATGGTTATATACCTAGCATTGTTATATACCTAGCATGGTTATATACCTAGCAAGGTTATATACCTAGCATGGTTATATACCTAGCATGGTTATACACCTAGCATGGTTATACAATTAGCATGGTTATATACCTAGCATGGTTATATACCTAGCATGGTTATATACCTAGCATGGTTATACACCTAGCATGGTTATATACGTAGTATGGTTATATACCTAGCATGGTTATATACCTAGCATGGTTATATATCTGGCATAGTTATACACCTAGCATGGTTATACAATTAGCATGGTTATACACCTAGCATGGTTATATACCTAGCATGGTTATATACCTAGCATGGTTATATACCTAGCATGGTTATACACCTAGCATGGTTATATACCTAGCATGGTTATACACCTAGCATGGTTATATACCTAGCATGGTTATATACCTAGCATATTTATACACCTAGCATGGTTATACAATTAACATGGTTATACACCTAGCATGATTATATACCTAGCATGGTTATATACCTAGCATGGTTATATACCTAGCATGGTTATATACCTAGCATAGTTATACACCTAGCATGGTTATACAATTAGCATGGTTATACACCTAGCATGGTTATATACCTAGCATAGTTATACACCTAGCATGGTTATACACCGAGCATGGTTATATACCTAGCATGGTTATATATCTAGCATGGTTATATACCTAGCATGGTTATATATCTGGCATAGTTATACACCTAGCATGGTTATACAATTAGCATGGTTATACACCTAGCATGGTTATATACCTACATGTAGCATGGTTATATACCTAGCATGGTTATACACCTAGCAGGGTTATATACCTAGTATGGTTATATACCTAGCATGGTTATATACCTAGCATGGTTATATATCTGGCATAGTTATACACCTAGCATGGTTATACAATTAGCATGGTTATACACCTAGCATGGTTATATACCTAGCATGGTTATATACCTAGCATGGTTATATACCTAGCATGGTTATACACCTAGAATGGTTATATACCTAGCATGGTTATATACCTAGCATGGTTATATACCTAGCATGGTTATATACCTAGCATATTTATACACCTAGCATGGTTATACAATTAACATGGTGGTTATACACCTAACATGGTTATATACCTAGCATAGCTATACACCTAGCATGGTTATACACCTAGCATGGTTATATACCTAGCATGGTTATATACCTAGCATGGTTATATACCTAGCATGGTTATATACCTAGCATGGTTATACACCTAGCATGGTTATATACCTAGCATAGTTATACACCTAGCATGGTTATACACCTAGCATGGTTATATACCTAGCATGGTTATATTCTTAGCATGGTTATATACCTTGCATGGTTATATACCTAGCATGGTTATATACCTAGCATGGTTATACACCTAGCATGGTTATATACCTAGCATGGTTATATACCTAGCAAGGTCATACACCTAGCATGGTTATATACTTAGCATGGTTATATACCTAGCATGGTTATATACCTAGCATGGTTATATACCTAGCATAGTTATACACCTAGCATGGTTATACAATTAGCTACCTAGCATAGTTATACACCTAGTATGGTTATACACCTAGCATGGTTATATACCTAGCATGGTTATATACCTAGCATGGTTATATACCTAGCATGATTATATACCTAGCATAGTTATACACCTAGCATGGTTATACAATTAGCATGGTTATACACCTAGCATGGTTATATACCTAGCATGGTTATATACCTAGCATGGTTATATACCTAGCATGGTTATACACCTAGCATGGTTATACACCTAGCATGGTTATACACCTAGCATGGTTATATACCTAGCATGGTTATATACCTAGCATGGTTATATACCTAGCATGGTTATATACCTAGCATAGTTATACACCTAGCATGCTTATACAATTAGCATGGTTATACACCTAGCATGGTTATATACCTAGCATAGTTATACACTTAGCATGGTTATACACCTATCATGGTTATATACCTAGCATGGTTATATACCTAGCATGGTTATATACCTAGCATGGTTATATACCTAGCATAGTTATACACCTAGCATGGTTATACAATTAGCATGGTTATACACCTAGCATGGTTATATACCTAGCATAGTTATACACCTAGCATGGTTATACACCGAGCATGGTTATATACCTAGCATGGTTATATACCTAGCATGGTTATATACCTAGCATGGTTATACACCTAGCATGGTTATATACCTAGTATGGTTATATACCTAGCATGGTTATATACCTAGCATGGTTATAAATCTGGCATAGTTATACACCTAGCATGGTTATACAATTAGCATGGTTATACACCTAGCATGGTTATATACCTAGCATGGTTATATACCTAGCATGGTTATATACCTAGCATGGTTATACACCTAGCATGGTTATATACCTAGCATGGTTATACACCTAGCATGGTTATATACCTAGCATGGTTATATACCTAGCATATTTATACACCTAGCATGGTTATACAATTAACATGGTTATACACCTAGCATGATTATATACCTAGCATGGTTATATACCTAGCATGGTTATATACCTAGCATGGTTATATACCTAGCATAGTTATACACCTAGCATGGTTATACAATTAGCATGGTTATACACCTAGCATGGTTATATACCTAGCATAGTTATACACCTAGCATGGTTATACACCGAGCATGGTTATATACCTAGCATGGTTATATATCTAGCATGGTTATATACCTAGCATGGTTATATATCTGGCATAGTTATACACCTAGCATGTTTATACAATTAGCATGGTTATACACCTAGCATGGTTATATACCTAGCATGGTTATATACCTAGAATGGTTATATACCTAGCATGGTTATACAATTAGCATGGTTATATACCTAGCATGGTTATATACCTAGCATGGTTATATACCTAGCATGGTTATATACCTAGCATATTTATACACCTAGCATGGTTATACAATTAACATGGTTATACACCTAACATGGTTATATACCTAGCATAGCTATACACCTAGCATGGTTATACACCTAGCATGGTTATATACCTAGAATGGTTATATACCTAGCATGGTTATATACCTAGCATGGTTATATACCTAGCATGGTTATACACCTAGCATGGTTATATACCTAGCATGGTTATATACCTAGCATAGTTATACACCTAGCATGGTTATATACCTAGCATAGTTATACACCTAGCATGGTTATACAATTAGCATGGTTATACACCTAGAATGGTTATATACCTAGCATGGTTATATACCTATCATAGTTATACACCTAGCATGGTTATACACCTAGCATGGTTATATACCTAGCATTGTTATATACCTAGCATGGTTATATACCTAGCAAGGTTATATACCTAGCATGGTTATATACCTAGCATGGTTATACACCTAGCATGGTTATACAATTAGCATGGTTATACACCTAGCATGGTTATATACCTAGCATGGTTATATACCTAGCATAGTTATACACCTAGCATGGTTATACACCTAGCATGGTTATACACCTAGCATGGTTATATACCTAGCATGGTTATATACCTAGCATGGATTGGTTATATACCTAGCATGGTTATATACCTAGCATAGTTATACACCTAGCATGCTTATACAATTAGCATGGTTATACACCTAGCATGGTTATATACCTAGCATAGTTATACACTTAGCATGGTTATACACCTATCATGGTTATATACCTAGCATGGTTATATACCTAGCATGGTTATACACCTAGCATGGTTATACAATTAGCATGGTTATACACCTAGCATGGTTATATACCTAGCATAGTTATACACCTAGCATGGTTATACACCGAGCATGGTTATATACCTAGCATGGTTATATATCTAGCATGGTTATATACCTAGCATGGTTATATATCTGGCATAGTTATACACCTAGCATGGTTATACAATTAACATGGTTATACACCTAGCATGGTTATATACCTAGCATGGTTATATACCTAGCATGGTTATATACCTAGCATGGTTATACACCTAGCATGGTTATACAATTAGCATGGTTATACACCTAGCATGGTTATATACCTAGCATAGTTATACACCTAGCATGGTTATACACCTAGCATGGTTATATACCTAGCATGGTTATACACCTAGCAAGGTTATACACCTAACATGGTTATATACCTAGCATCATGGTTATACACCTAGCATGGTTATATACCTAGCTTGCTTATACACCTAGCATGGTTATAATTATACCTAGCATGGTTATATACCTATCATGGTTATATACCTAGCATAGTTATACACCTAGCATGGTTATACAATTAGCATGGTTATACACCTAGCATGGTTATATACCTAGCATAGTTATACACCTAGCATGGTTATACACCGAGCATGGTTATATACCTAGCATGGTTATATATCTAGCATGGTTATATACCTAGCATGGTTATATATCTGGCATAGTTATACACCTAGCATGGTTATACAATTAGCATGGTTATACACCTAGCATGGTTATAAACCTAGCATGGTTATATACCTAGCATGGTTATATACCTAGCATGGTTATACACCTAGCATGGTTATACAATTAGCATGGTTATACACCTAGCATGGTTATATACCTAGCATAGTTATACACCTAGCATGGTTATACACCTAGCATGGTTATATACCTAGCATGGTTATACACCTAGCAAGGTTATACACCTAGCATGGTTATATACCTAGCATCATGGTTATACACCTAGCATGGTTATATACCTAGCTTGGTTATACACCTTGCATGGTTATAATTATACCTAGCATGGTTATATACCTAGCGTGGTTATACACCTAGCATGGTTATATACCTAGCATAGTTATACACCTAGCATGGTTATACACCTAGCATGGTTATATATCTAGCATGGTTATATACTTAGCATGGTTATATACCTAGCATGGTTATATACCTAGCATGGTTATATACCTAGCATGGTTATACACCTAGCATGGTTATATACCTAGCATGGTTATATACCTAGCAAGGTCATACACCTAGCATGGTTATATACTTAGCATGGTTATATACCTAGCATGGTTATATACCTAGCATGGTTATATACCTCGCATAGTTATACACCTAGCATGGTTATACAATTAGCATGGTTATACACCTAGCATGGTTATATACCTAGCATAGTTATACACCTAGTATGGTTATACACCTAGCATGGTTATATACCTAGCATGGTTATATACCTAGCATGGTTATATACCTAGCATGATTATATACCTAGCATAGTTATACACCTAGCATGGTTATACAATTAGCATGGTTATACACCTAGTATGGTTATATACCTAGCATGGTTATATACCTAGCATGGTTATATACCTAGCATAGTTATACACCTAGCATGGTTATACACCTAGCATGGTTATACACCTAGCATGGTTATATACATAGCATGGTTATATACCTAGCATGGTTATATACCTAGCATGGTTATATACCTAGCATAGTTATACACCTAGCATGCTTATACTATTAGCATGGTTATACACCTAGCATGGTTATATACCTAGCTTGGTTATACACCTAGCATGGTTATAATTATACCTAGCATGGTTATATACCTAGCATGGTTATACACCTAGCATGGTTATATACCTAGCATAGTTATACACCTAGCATGGTTATACACCTAGCATGGTTATATACCTAGCATGGTTATATACTTAGCATGGTTATATACCTAGCATGGTTATATACCTAGCATGGTTATATACCTAGCATGGTTATACACCTAGCATAGTTATATACCTAGCATGGTTATATACCTAGCAAAGTCATACACCTAGCATGGTTATATACTTAGCATGGTTATATACCTAGCATGGTTATATACCTAGCATGGTTATATACCTAGCATGGTTATACACCTAGCATGGTTATACAATTAGCATGGTTATACACCTAGCATGGTTATATACCTAGCATAGTTATACACCTAGTATGGTTATACACCTAGCATGGTTATATACCTAGCATGGTTATATACCTAGCATGGTTATATACCTAGCATGATTATATACCTAGCATAGTTATACACCTAGCATGGTTATACAATTAGCATGGTTATACACCTAGCATGGTTATATACCTAGCATGGTTATATACCTAGCATGGTTATTTACCTAGCATAGTTATACACCTAGCATGGTTATACACCTAGCATGGTTATACACCTAGCATGGTTATATACATAGCATGGTTATATACCTAGCATGGTTATATACCTAGCATGGTTATATACCTAGCATAGTTATACACCTAGCATGCTTATACAATTAGCATGGTTATACACCTAGCATTGTTATATACATAGCATAGTTATACACTTAGCATGGTTATACACCTATCATGGTTATATACCTAGCATGGTTATATACCTAGCATGGTTATATACCTAGCATGGTTATATACCTAGCATAGTTATACACCTAGCATGGTTATACAATTAGCATGGTTATACACCTAGCATGGTTATATACCTAGCATAGTTATACACCTAGCATGGTTATACACCGAGCATGGTTATATACCTAGCATGGTTATATACCTAGCATGGTTATATACCTAGCATGGTTATACACCTAGCATGGTTATATACCTTGTATGGTTATATACCTAGCATGGTTATATACCTAGCATGGTTATATATCTGGCATAGTTATACACCTAGCATGGTTATACAATTAGCATGGTTATACACCTAGCATGGTTATATACCTAGCATGGTTATATACCTAGCATGGCTATATACCTAGCATGGTTATACACCTAGCATGGTTATATACCTAGCATGGTTATACACCTAGCATGGTTATATACCTAGCATGGTTATATACCTAGCATATTTATACACCTAGCATGGTTATACAATTAACATGGTTATACACCTAGCATGATTATATACCTAGCATGGTTATATACCTAGCATGGTTATATACCTATCATGGTTATATACCTAGCATAGTTATACACCTAGCATGGTTATACAATTAGCATGGTTATACACCTAGCATGGTTATATACCTAGCATAGTTATACACCTAGCATGGTTATACACCGAGCATGGTTATATACCTAGCATGGTTATATATCTAGCATGGTTATATACCTAGCATGGTTATATATCTGGCATAGTTATACACCTAGCATGGTTATACAATTAGCATGGTTATACACCTAGCATGGTTATAAACCTAGCATGGTTATATACCTAGCATGGTTATATACCTAGCATGGTTATACACCTAGCATGGTTATACAATTAGCATGGTTATACACCTAGCATGGTTATATACCTAGCATAGTTATACACCTAGCATGGTTATACACCTAGCATGGTTATATACCTAGCATGGTTATACACCTAGCAAGGTTATACACCTAGCATGGTTATATACCTAGCATCATGGTTATACACCTAGCATGGTTATATACCTAGCTTGGTTATACACCTTGCATGGTTATAATTATACCTAGCATGGTTATATACCTAGCGTGGTTATACACCTAGCATGGTTATATACCTAGCATAGTTATACACCTAGCATGGTTATACACCTAGCATGGTTATATATCTAGCATGGTTGTATACTTAGCATGGTTATATACCTAGCATGGTTATATACCTAGCATGGTTATATACCTAGCATGGTTATACACCTAGCATGGTTATATACCTAGCATGGTTATATACCTAGCAAGGTCATACACCTAGCATGGTTATATACTTAGCATGGTTATATACCTAGCATGGTTATATACCTAGCATGGTTATATACCTCGCATAGTTATACACCTAGCATGGTTATACAATTAGCATGGTTATACACCTAGCATGGTTATATACCTAGCATAGTTATACACCTAGTATGGTTATACACCTAGCATGGTTATATACCTAGCATGGTTATATACCTAGCATGGTTATATACCTAGCATGATTATATACCTAGCATAGTTATACACCTAGCATGGTTATACAATTAGCATGGTTATACACCTAGTATGGTTATATACCTAGCATGGTTATATACCTAGCATGGTTATATACCTAGCATAGTTATACACCTAGCATGGTTATACACCTAGCATGGTTATACACCTAGCATGGTTATATACATAGCATGGTTATATACCTAGCATGGTTATATACCTAGCATGGTTATATACCTAGCATAGTTATACACCTAGCATGCTTATACAATTAGCATGGTTATACACCTAGCATGGTTATATACCTAGCATAGTTATACACTTAGCATGGTTATATACCTAGTATGGTTATATACCTAGCATGGTTATATACCTAGCATGGTTATATATCTGGCATAGTTATACACCTAGCATGGTTATACAATTAGCATGGTTATACACCTAGCATGGTTATATACCTAGCATGGTTATATACCTAGCATGGTTATATACCTAGCATGGTTATACACCTAGCATGGTTATATACCTAGTATGGTTATATACCTAGCATGGTTATACACCTAGTATGGTTATATACCTAGCTAGGTTATACACCTAGCATGGTTATATACCTAGCATGGTTATATACCTAGCATATTTATACACCTAGCATGGTTATACAATTAACATGGTTATACACCTAGCATGATTATATACCTAGCATGGTTATATACCTAGCATGGTTATATACCTAGCATGGTTATATACCTAGCATAGTTATACACCTAGCATGGTTATACAATTAGCATGGTTATACACCTAGCATGGTTATATACCTAGCATAGTTATACACCTAGCATGGTTATACACCGAGCATGGTTATATACCTAGCATGGTTATATATCTAGCATGGTTATATACCTAGCATGGTTATATATCTGGCAGAGTTATACACCTAGCATGGTTAAACAATTAGCATGGTTATACACCTAGCATGGTTATATACCTAGCATGGTTATATACCTAGCATGGTTATATACCTAGCATGGTTATACACCTAGCATGGTTATACACCTAGCATGGTTATAAACCTAGCATGATTATATACATAGCATGGTTATATACCTAGCATGGTTATATACCTATCATGGTTATATACCTAGCATAGTTATACACCTAGCATGGTTATACAATTAGCATGGTTATACACCTAGCATGGTTATATACCTAGCATAGTTATACACCTAGCATGGTTATACACCGAGCATGGTTATATACCTAGCATGGTTATATATCTAGCATGGTTATATACCTAGCATGGTTATATATCTGGCATAGTTATACACCTAGCATGGTTATACAATTAGCATGGTTATACACCTAGCATGGTTATAAACCTAGCATGGTTATATACCTAGCATGGTTATATACCTAGCATGGTTATACACCTAGCATGGTTATACAATTAGCATGGTTATACACCTAGCATGGTTATATACCTAGCATAGTTATACACCTAGCATGGTTATACACCTAGCATGGTTATATACCTAGCATGGTTATACACCTAGCAAGGTTATACACCTAGCATGGTTATATACCTAGCATCATGGTTATACACCTAGCATGGTTATATACCTAGCTTGGTTATACACCTTGCATGGTTATAATTATACCTAGCATGGTTATATACCTAGCGTGGTTATACACCTAGCATGGTTATATACCTAGCATAGTTATACACCTAGCATGGTTATACACCTAGCATGGTTATATATCTAGCATGGTTATATACTTAGCATGGTTATATACCTAGCATGGTTATATACCTAGCATGGTTATATACCTAGCATGGTTATACACCTAGCATGGTTATATACCTAGCATGGTTATATACCTAGCAAGGTCATACACCTAGCATGGTTATATACTTAGCATGGTTATATACCTAGCATGGTTATATACCTAGCATGGTTATATACCTCGCATAGTTATACACCTAGCATGGTTATACAATTAGCATGGTTATACACCTAGCATGGTTATATACCTAGCATAGTTATACACCTAGTATGGTTATACACCTAGCATGGTTATATACCTAGCATGGTTATATACCTAGCATGGTTATATACCTAGCATGATTATATACCTAGCATAGTTATACACCTAGCATGGTTATACAATTAGCATGGTTATACACCTAGTATGGTTATATACCTAGCATGGTTATATACCTAGCATGGTTATATACCTAGCATAGTTATACACCTAGCATGGTTAAACACCTAGCATGGTTATACACCTAGCATGGTTATATACATAGCATGGTTATATACCTAGCATGGTTATATACCTAGCATGGTTATATACCTAGCATAGTTATACACCTAGCATGCTTATACAATTAGCATGGTTATACACCTAGCATGGTTATATACCTAGCATAGTTATACACTTAGCATGGTTATATACCTAGTATGGTTATATACCTAGCATGGTTATATACCTAGCATGGTTATATATCTGGCATAGTTATACACCTAGCATGGTTATACAATTAGCATGGTTATACACCTAGCATGGTTATATACCTAGCATGGTTATATACCTAGCATGGTTATATACCTAGCATGGTTATACACCTAGCATGGTTATATACCTAGTATTGTTATATACCTAGCATGGTTATATACCTAGCATGTTTATATATCTGGCATAGTTATACACCTAGCATGGTTATACAATTAGCATGGTTATACACCTAGCATGGTTATATACCTAGCATGGTTATATACCTAGCATGGTTATATACCTAGCATGGTTATACACCTAGTATGGTTATATACCTAGCTAGGTTATACACCTAGCATGGTTATATACCTAGCATGGTTATATACCTAGCATATTTATACACCTAGCATGGTTATACAATTAACATGGTTATACACCTAGCATGATTATATACCTAGCATGGTTATATACCTAGCATGGTTATATACCTAGCATGGTTATATACCTAGCATAGTTATACACCTAGCATGGTTATACAATTAGCATGGTTATACACCTAGCATGGTTATATACCTAGCATAGTTATACACCTAGCATGGTTATACACCGAGCATGGTTATATACCTAGCATGGTTATATATCTAGCATGGTTATATACCTAGCATGGTTATATATCTGGCAGAGTTATACACCTAGCATGGTTAAACAATTAGCATGGTTATACACCTAGCATGGTTATATACCTAGCATGGTTATATACCTAGCATGGTTATATACCTAGCATGGTTATACACCTAGCATGGTTATACACCTAGCATGGTTATAAACCTAGCATGATTATATACATAGCATGGTTATATACCTAGCATGGTTATATACCTAGCATAGTTATACACCTAGCATGCTTATACAATTAGCATGGTTATACACCTAGCATGGTTATATACCTAGCATAGTTATACACTTAGCATGGTTATACACCTATCATGGTTATATACCTAGCATGGTTATATACCTAGCATGGTTATATACCTAGCATGGTTATATACCTAGCATAGTTATACACCTAGCATGGTTATACAATTAGCATGGTTATACACCTAGCATGGTTATATACCTAGCATAGTTATACAATTAGCATGGTTATACACCGAGCATGGTTATATACCTAGTTATATACCTAGCATGGTTATATACCTAGCATGGTTATACACCTAGCATGGTTATATACGTAGTATGGTTATATACCTAGCATGGTTATATACCTAGCATGGTTATATATCTGGCATAGTTATACACCTAGCATGGTTATACAATTAGCATGGTTATACACCTAGCATGGTTATATACCTAGCATGGTTATATACCTAGCATGGTTATATACCTAGCATGGTTATACACCTAGCATGGTTATATACCTAGCATGGTTATACACCTAGCATGGTTATATACCTAGCATGGTTATATACCTAGCATATTTATACACCTAGCATGGTTATACAATTAACATGGTTATACACCTAGCATGATTATATACCTAGCATGGTTATATACCTAGCATGGTTATATACCTAGCATGGTTATATACCTAGCATAGTTATACACCTAGCATGGTTATACAATTAGCATGGTTATACACCTAGCATGGTTATATACCTAGCATAGTTATACACCTAGCATGGTTATACACCGAGCATGGTTATATACCTAGCATGGTTATATATCTAGCATGGTTATACACCTAGCATGGTTATATACCTAGCATGGTTATATACCTAGCATGGTTATATACCTAGCATGGTTATACACCTAGCATGGTTATATACCTAGTATTGTTATATACCTAGCATGGTTATATACCTAGCATGGTTATATATCTGGCATAGTTATACACCTAGCATGGTTATACAATTACCATGGTTATACACCTAGCATGGTTATATACCTAGCATGGTTATATACCTAGCATGGTTATATACCTAGCATGGTTATACACCTAGCATGGTTATATACCTAGCATGGTTATACACCTAGCATGGTTATATACCTAGCATGGTTATATACCTAGCATATTTATACACCTAGCATGGTTATACAATTAACATGGTTATACACCTAGCATGATTATATACCTAGCATGGTTATATACCTAGCATGGTTATATACCTAGCATGGTTATATACCTAGCATAGTTATACACCTAGCATGGTTATACAATTAGCATGGTTATACACCTAGCATGGTTATATACCTAGCATAGTTATACACCTAGCATGGTTATACACCGAGCATGGTTATATACCTAGCATGGTTATATATCTAGCATGGTTATATACCTAGCATGGTTATATATCTGGCAGAGTTATACACCTAGCATGGTTAAACAATTAGCATGGTTATACACCTAGCATGGTTATATACCTAGCATGGTTATATACCTAGCATGGTTATATACCTAGCATGGTTATACACCTAGCATGGTTATACACCTAGCATGGTTATACACCTAGCATGGTTATATACATAGCATGGTTATATACCTAGCATGGTTATATACCTAGCATAGTTATACACCTAGCATGCTTATACAATTAGCATGGTTATACACCTAGCATGGTTATATACCTAGCATAGTTATACACTTAGCATGGTTATACACCTATCATGGTTATATACCTAGCATGGTTATATACCTAGCATGGTTATATACCTAGCATGGTTATATACCTAGCATAGTTATACACCTAGCATGGTTATACAATTAGCATGGTTATACACCTAGCATGGTTATATACCTAGCATAGTTATACACCTAGCATGGTTATACACCGAGCATGGTTATATAACTAGCATGGTTATATACCTAGCATGGTTATATACCTAGCATGGTTATACACCTAGCATGGTTATATACGTAGTATGGTTATATACCTAGCATGGTTATATACCTAGCATGGTTATATATCTGGCATAGTTATACACCTAGCATGGTTATACAATTAGCATGGTTATACACCTAGCATGGTTATATACCTAGCATGGTTATATACCTAGCATGGTTATATACCTAGCATGGTTATACACCTAGCATGGTTATATACCTAGCATGGTTATACACCTAGCATGGTTATATACCTAGCATGGTTATATACCTAGCATATTTATACACCTAGCATGGTTATACAATTAACATGGTTATACACCTAGCATGATTATATACCTAGCATGGTTATATACCTAGCATGGTTATATACCTAGCATGGTTATATACCTAGCATAGTTATACACCTAGCATGGTTATACAATTAGCATGGTTATACACCTAGCATGGTTATATACCTAGCATAGTTATACACCTAGCATGGTTATACACCGAGCATGGTTATATACCTAGCATGGTTATATATCTAGCATTGTTATATACCTAGCATGGTTATATACCTAGCATGGTTATATACCTAGCATGGTTATATACCTAGCATGGTTATACACCTAGCATGGTTATATACCTAGTATTGTTATATACCTAGCATGGTTATATACCTAGCATGGTTATATATCTGGCATAGTTATACACCTAGCATGGTTATACAATTACCATGGTTATACACCTAGCATGGTTATATACCTAGCATGGTTATATACCTAGCATGGTTATATACCTAGCATGGTTATACACCTAGCATGGTTATATACCTAGCATGGTTATACACCTAGCATGGTTATATACCTAGCATGGTTATATACCTAGCATATTTATACACCTAGCATGGTTATACAATTAACATGGTTATACACCTTGCATGATTATATACCTAGCATGGTTATATACCTAGCATGGTTATATACCTAGCATGGTTATATACCTAGCATAGTTATACACCTAGCATGGTTATACAATTAGCATGGTTATACACCTAGCATGGTTATATACCTAGCATAGTTATACACCTAGCATGGTTATACACCGAGCATGGTTATATACCTAGCATGGTTATATATCTAGCATGGTTATATACCTAGCATGGTTATATATCTGGCAGAGTTATACACCTAGCATGGTTAAACAATTAGCATGGTTATACACCTAGCATGGTTATATACCTAGCATGGTTATATACCTAGCATGGTTATATACCTAGCATGGTTATACACCTAGCATGGTTATACACCTAGCATGGTTATACACCTAGCATGGTTATATACATAGCATGGTTATATACCTAGCATGGTTATATACCTAGCATAGTTATACACCTAGCATGCTTATACAATTAGCATGGTTATACACCTAGCATGGTTATATACCTAGCATAGTTATACACTTAACATGGTTATACACCTATCATGGTTATATACCTAGCATGGTTATATACCTAGCATGGTTATATACCTAGCATGGTTATATACCTAGCATAGTTATACACCTAGCATGGTTATACAATTAGCATGGTTATACACCTAGCATGGTTATATACCTAGCATAGTTATACACCTAGCATGGTTATACACCGAGCATGGTTATATACCTAGCATGGTTATATACCTAGCATGGTTATATACCTAGCATGGTTATACACCTAGCATGGTTATATACGTAGTATGGTTATATACCTAGCATGGTTATATACCTAGCATGGTTATATATCTGGCATAGTTATACACCTAGCATGGTTATACAATTAGCATGGTTATACACCTAGCATGGTTATATACCTAGCATGGTTATATACCTAGCATGGTTATATACCTAGCATGGTTATACACCTAGCATGGTTATATACCTAGCATGGTTATACACCTAGCATGGTTATACAATTAACATGGTTATACACCTAGCATGATTATATACCTAGCATGGTTATATACCTAGCATGGTTATATACCTAGCATGGTTATATACCTAGCATAGTTATACACCTAGCATGGTTATACAATTAGCATGGTTATACACCTAGCATGGTTATATACCTAGCATAGTTATACACCTAGCATGGTTATACACCGAGCATGGTTATATATCTGGCATAGTTATACACCTAGCATGGTTATACAATTAGCATGGTTATACACCTAGCATGGTTATATACCTAGCATGGTTATATACCTAGCATGGTTATATACCTAGCATGGTTATACACCTAGCATGGTTATATACCTAGTATTGTTATATACCTAGCATGGTTATATACCTAGCATGGTTATATACCTAGCATATTTATACACCTAGCATGGTTATACAATTAACATGGTTATACACCTAGCATGATTATATACCTAGCATGGTTATATACCTAGCATGGTTATATACCTAGCATGGTTATATACCTAGCATAGTTATACACCTAGCATGGTTATACAATTAGCATGGTTATACACCTAGCATGGTTATATACCTAGCATAGTTATACACCTAGCATGGCTATACACCGAGCATGGTTATATACCTAGCATGGTTATATATCTAGCATGGTTATATACCTAGCATGGTTATATATCTGGCATAGTTATACACCTAGCATGGTTATACAATTAGCATGGTTATACACCTAGTATGGTTATATACCTAGCATGGTTATATACCTAGCATGGTTATATACCTAGCATGGTTATACACCTAGCATGGTTATATACCTAGCATGGTTATATACCTAGCATGGTTATATACCTAGCATGGTTATATACCTAGCATATTTATACACCTAGCATGGTTATACAATTAACATGGTTATACACCTAACATGGTTATATACCTAGCATAGCTATACACCTAGCATGGTTATACACCTAGCATGGTTATATACCTAGCATGGTTATATACCTAGCATGGTTATATACCTAGCATGGTTATATACCTAGCATGGTTATACACCTAGCATGGTTATATACCTAGCATAGTTATACACCTAGCATGGTTATACAATTAGCATGGTTATACACCTAGCATGGTTATATACCTAGCATAGCTATACACCTAGCATGGTTATACACCTAGCATGGTTATATACCTAGCATGGTTATACACCTAGCATGGTTATATACCTAGCATAGTTATACACTTAGCATGGTTATACACCTAGCATGGTTATATACCTAGCATGGTTATATACCTAGCATGGTTATATACCTAGCATGGTTATACACCTAGCATGGTTATACACCTAGCATGGTTATACACCTAGCATGGTTATATACATAGCATGGTTATATACCTAGCATGGTTATATACCTAGCATAGTTATACACCTAGCATGCTTATACAATTAGCATGGTTATACACCTAGCATGGTTATATACCTAGCATAGTTATACACTTAGCATGGTTATACACCTATCATGGTTATATACCTAGCATGGTTATATACCTAGCATGGTTATATACCTAGCATGGTTATATACCTAGCATAGTTATACACCTAGCATGGTTATACAATTAGCATGGTTATACACCTAGCATGGTTATATACCTAGCATAGTTATACACCTAGCATGGTTATATACGTAGTATGGATATATACCTAGCATGGTTATATACCTAGCATGGTTATATATCTGGCATAGTTATACACCTAGCATGGTTATACAATTAGCATGGTTATACACCTAGCATGGTTATATACCTAGCATGGTTATATACCTAGCATGGTTATATACCTAGCATGGTTATACACCTAGCATGGTTATATACCTAGCATGGTTATACACCTAGCATGGTTATATACCTAGCATGGTTATAATATACCTAGCATATTTATACACCTAGCATGGTTATACAATTAACATGGTTATACACCTAGCATGATTATATACCTAGCATGATTATATACCTAGCATGGTTATACAATTAGCATGGTTATACACCTAGCATGGTTATATACCTAGCATAGTTATACACCTAGCATGGTTATACACCGAGCATGGTTATATACCTAGCATGGTTATATATCTAGCATGGTTATATACCTAGCATGGTTATATATCTGGCATAGTTATACACCTAGCATGGTTATACAATTAGCATGGTTATATACCTAGCATGGTTATATACCTAGCATGGTTATATACCTAGCATGGTTATATACCTAGCATGGTTATACACCTAGCATGGTTATATACCTAGCATAGTTATACACCTAGCATGGTTATACAATTAGCATGGTTATACACCTAGCATGGTTATATACCTAGCATAGCTATACACCTAGCATGGTTATACACCTAGCATGGTTATATACCTAGCATGGTTATACACCTAGCATGGTTATATACCTAGCATAGTTATACACTTAGTATGGTTATACACCTATCATGGTTATATACCTAGCATGGTTATATACCTAGCATGGTTATATACCTAGCATGGTTATATACCTAGCATAGTTATACACCTAGCATGGTTATACAATTAGCATGGTTATACACCTAGCATGGTTATATACCTAGCATAGTTATACACCTAGCATGGTTATACACCGAGCATGGTTATATACCTAGCATGGTTATATACCTAGCATGGTTATATACCTAGCATGGTTATACACCTAGCATGGTTATATACCTAGTATTGTTATATACCTAGCATGGTTATATACCTAGCATGGTTATATATCTGGCATAGTTATACACCTAGCATGGTTATACAATTAGCATGGTTATACACCTAGCATGGTTATATACCTAGCATGGTTATATACCTAGCATGGTTATATACCTAGCATGGTTATACACCTTGCATGGTTATATACCTAGCATGGTTATACACCTAGCATGGTTATATACCTAGCATGGTTATATACCTAGCATATTTATACACCTAGCATGGTTATACAATTAACATGGTTATACACCTAGCATGATTATATACCTAGCATGGTTATATACCTAGCATGGTTATATACCTAGCATGGTTATATACCTAGCATAGTTATACACCTAGCATGGTTATACAATTAGCATGGTTATACACCTAGCATGGTTATATACCTAGCATAGTTATACACCTAGCATGGTTATACACCGAGCATGGTTATATACCTAGCATGGTTATATATCTAGCATGGTTATATACCTAGCATGGTTATATATCTGGCAGAGTTATACACCTAGCATGGTTAAACAATTAGCATGGTTATACACCTAGCATTGTATATATACCTAGCATGGTTATATACCTAGCATGGTTATATACCTAGCATGGTTATACACCTAGCATGGTTATACACCTAGCATGGTTATACACCTAGCATGGTTATATACATAGCATGGTTATATACCTAGCATGGTTATATACCTAGCATAGTTATACACCTAGCATGCTTATACAATTAGCATGGTTATACACCTAGCATGGTTATATACCTAGCATAGTTATACACTTAGCATGGTTATACACCTATCATGGTTATATACCTAGCATGGTTATATACCTAGCATGGTTATATACCTAGCATGGTTATATACCTAGCATAGTTATACACCTAGCATGGTTATACAATTAGCATGGTTATACACCTAGCATGGTTATATACCTAGCATAGTTATACACCTAGCATGGTTATACACCGAGCATGGTTATATACCTAGCATGGTTATATACCTAGCATGGTTATATACCTAGCGTGGTTATACACCTAGCATGGTTATATACGTAGTATGGTTATATACCTAGCATGTTTATATACCTAGCATGGTTATACACCTAGCATGGTTATATACGTAGTATGGTTATATACCTAGCATGTTTATATACCTAGCATGGTTATATATCTGGCATAGTTATACACCTAGCATGGTTATACAATTAGCATGGTTATACACCTAGCATGGTTATATACCTAGCATGGTTATATACCTAGCATGGTTATATACCTAGCATGGTTATACACCTAGCATGGTTATATACCTAGCATGGTTATACACCTAGCATGGTTATATACCTAGCATGGTTATATACCTAGCATATTTATACACCTAGCATGGTTATACAATTAACATGGTTATACACCTAGCATGATTATATACCTAGCATGTTTATATACCTAGCATGGTTATATACCTAGCATGGTTATATACCTAGCATAGTTATACACCTAGCATGGTTATACAATTAGCATGGTAATACACCTAGCATGGTTATATACCTAGCATAGTTATACACCTAGCATGGTTATACACCGAGCATGGTTATATACCTAGCATGGTTATATATCTAGCATGGTTATATACCTAGCATGGTTATATATCTGGCATAGTTATACACCTAGCATTGTTATACAATTAGCATGGTTATACACCTAGCATGGTTATATACCTACATGTAGCATGGTTATATACCTAGCATGGTTATACACCTAGCATGGTTATATACCTAGTATGGTTATATACCTAGCATGGTTATATACCTAGCATGGTTATATATCTGGCATAGTTATACACCTAGCATGGTTATACAATTAGCATGGTTATACACCTAGCATGGTTATATACCTAGCATGGTTATATACCTAGCATGGTTATATACCTAGCATGGTTATACACCTAGAATGGTTATATACCTAGCATGGTTATATACCTAGCATGGTTATATACCTAGCATGGTTATATACCTAGCATATTTATACACCTAGCATGGTTATACAATTAACATGGTTATACACCTAACATGGTTATATACCTAGCATAGCTATACACCTAGCATGGTTATACACCTAGCATGGTTATATACCTAGCATGGTTATATACCTAGCATGGTTATATACCTAGCATGGTTATATACCTAGCATGGTTATACACCTAGCATGGTTATATACCTAGCATAGTTATACACCTAGCATGGTTATACAATTAGCATGGTTATACACCTAGCATGGTTATATACCTAGCATAGCTATACACCTAGCATGGTTATACACCTAGCATGGTTATATACCTAGCATGGTTATACACCTAGCATGGTTATATACCTAGCATAGTTATACACTTAGCATGGTTATACACCTATCATGGTTATATACCTAGCATGGTTATATACCTAGCATGGTTATATACCTAGCATGGTTATATACATAGCATAGTTATACACCTAGCATGGTTATACAATTAGCATGGTTATACACCTAGCATGGTTATATACCTAGCATAGTTATACACCTAGCATGGTTATACACCGAGCATGGTTATATACCTAGCATGGTTATATACCTAGCATGGTTATATACCTAGCATGGTTATACACCTAGCATGGTTATATACCTAGTATTGTTATATACCTAGCATGGTTATATACCTAGCATGGTTATATATCTGGCATAGTTATACACCTAGCATGGTTATACAATTAGCATGGTTATACACCTAGCATGGTTATATACCTAGCATGGTTATATACCTAGCATGGTTATATACCTAGCATGGTTATACACCTAGCATGGTTATATACCTAGCATGGTTATACACCTAGCATGGTTATATACCTAGCATGGTTATATACCTAGCATATTTATACACCTAGCATGGTTATACAATTAACATGGTTATACACCTAGCATGATTATATACCTAGCATGGTTATATACCTAGCATGGTTATATACCTAGCATGTTTATATACCTAGCATAGTTATACACCTAGCATGGTTATACAATTAGCATGGTTATACACCTAGCATGGTTATATACCTAGCATAGTTATACACCTAGCATGGTTATACACCGAGCATGGTTATATACCTAGCATGGTTATATATCTAGCATGGTTATATACCTAGCATGGTTATATATCTGGCAGAGTTATACACCTAGCATGGTTAAACAATTAGCATGGTTATACACCTAGCATGGTTATATACCTAGCATGGTTATATACCTAGCATGGTTATATACCTAGCATGGTTATACACCTAGCATGGTTATACACCTAGCATGGTTATACACCTAGCATGGTTATATACATAGCATGGTTATATACCTAGCATGGTTATATACCTAGCATAGTTATACACCTAGCATGCTTATACAATTAGCATGGTTATACACCTAGCATGGTTATATACCTAGCATAGTTATACACTTAGCATGGTTATACACCTATCATGGTTATATACCTAGCATGGTTATATACCTAGCATGGTTATATACCTAGCATGGTTATATACCTAGCATAGTTATACACCTAGCATGGTTATACAATTAGCATGGTTATACACCTAGCATGGTTATATACCTAGCATAGTTATACACCTAGCATGGTTATACACCGAGCATGGTTATATACCTAGCATGGTTATATACCTAGCATGGTTATATACCTAGCATGGTTATACACCTAGCATGGTTATATACGTAGTATGGTTATATACCTAGCATAGTTATATACCTAGCATGGTTATATATCTGGCATAGTTATACACCTAGCATGGTTATACAATTAGCATGGTTATACACCTAGCATGGTTATATACCTAGCATGGTTATATACCTAGCATGGTTATATACCTAGCATGGTTATACACCTAGCATGGTTATATACCTAGCATGGTTATACACCTAGCATGGTTATATACCTAGCATGGTTATATACCTAGCATATTTATACACCTAGCATGGTTATACAATTAACATGGTTATACACCTAGCATGATTATATACCTAGCATGGTTATATACCTAGCATGGTTATATACCTAGCATGGTTATATACCTAGCATAGTTATACACCTAGCATGGTTATACAATTAGCATGGTTATACACCTAGCATGGTTATATACCTAGCATAGTTATACACCTAGCATGGTTATACACCGAGCATGGTTATATACCTAGCATGGTTATATATCTAGCATGGTTATATACCTAGCATGGTTATATATCTGGCATAGTTATACACCTAGCATGGTTATACAATTAGCATGGTTATACACCTAGCATGGTTATATACCTACATGTAGCATGGTTATATACCTAGCATGGTTATACACCTAGCATGGTTATATACCTAGTATGGTTATATACCTAGCATGGTTATATACCTAGCATGGTTATATATCTGGCATAGTTATACACCTAGCATGGTTATACAATTAGCATGGTTATACACCTAGCATGGTTATATACCTAGCATGGTTATATACCTAGCATGGTTATATACCTAGCATGGTTATACACCTAGAATGGTTATATACCTAGCATGGTTATATACCTAGCATGGTTATATACCTAGCATGGTTATATACCTAGCATATTTATACACCTAGCATGGTTATACAATTAACATGGTTATACACCTAACATGGTTATATACCTAGCATAGCTATACACCTAGCATGGTTATACACCTAGCATGGTTATATACCTAGCATGGTTATATACCTAGCATGGTTATATACCTAGCATGGTTATATACCTAGCATGGTTATACACCTAGCATGGTTATATACCTAGCATAGTTATACACCTAGCATGGTTATACACCTAGCATGGTTATATACCTAGCATGGTTATATTCTTAGCATGGTTATATACCTTGCATGGTTATATACCTAGCATGGTTATATACCTAGCATGGTTATACACCTAGCATGGTTATATACCTAGCATGGTTATATACCTAGCAAGGTCATACACCTAGCATGGTTATATAATTAGCATGGTTATATACCTAGCATGGTTATATACCTAGCATGGTTATATACCTAGCATAGTTATACACCTAGCATGGTTATACAATTAGCTACCTAGCATAGTTATACACCTAGTATGGTTATACACCTAGCATGGTTATATACCTAGCATGGTTATATACCTAGCATGGTTATATACCTAGCATGATTATATACCTAGCATAGTTATACACCTAGCATGGTTATACAATTAGCATGGTTATACACCTAGCATGGTTATATACCTAGCATGGTTATATACCTAGCATGGTTATATACCTAGCATGGTTGTACACCTAGCATGGTTATACACCTAGCATGGTTATACACCTAGCATGGTTATATACCTAGCATGGTTATATACCTAGCATGGTTATATACCTAGCATAGTTATACACCTAGCATGCTTATACAATTAGCATGGTTATACACCTAGCATGGTTATATACCTAGCATAGTTATACACTTAGCATGGTTATACACCTATCATGGTTATATACCTAGCATGGTTATATACCTAGCATGGTTATATACCTAGCATGGTTATATACCTAGCATAGTTATACACCTAGCATGGTTATACAATTAGCATGGTTATACACCTAGCATGGTTATATACCTAGCATAGTTATACACCTAGCATGGTTATACACCGAGCATGGTTATATACCTAGCATGGTTATATACCTAGCATGGTTATATACCTAGCATGGTTATACACCTAGCATGGTTATATACCTAGTATGGTTATATACCTAGCATGGTTATATACCTAGCATGGTTATATATCTGGCATAGTTATACACCTAGCATGGTTATACAATTAGCATGGTTATACACCTAGCATGGTTATATACCTAGCATGGTTATATACCTAGCATGGTTATATACCTAGCATGGTTATACACCTAGCATGGTTATATACCTAGCATGGTTATACACCTAGCATGGTTATATACCTAGCATGGTTATATACCTAGCATATTTATACACCTAGCATGGTTATACAATTAACATGGTTATACACCTAGCATGATTATATACCTAGCATGGTTATATACCTAGCATGGTTATATACCTAGCATGGTTATATACCTAGCATAGTTATACACCTAGCATGGTTATACAATTAGCATGGTTATACACCTAGCATGGTTATATACCTAGCATAGTTATACACCTAGCATGGTTATACACCGAGCATGGTTATATACCTAGCATGGTTATATATCTAGCATGGTTATATACCTAGCATGGTTATATATCTGGCATAGTTATACACCTAGCATGTTTATACAATTAGCATGGTTATACACCTAGCATGGTTATATACCTAGCATGGTTATATACCTAGCATGGTTATATACCTAGCATGGTTATACAATTAGCATGGTTATATACCTAGCATGGTTATATACCTAGCATGGTTATATACCTAGCATGGTTATATACCTAGCATATTTATACACCTAGCATGGTTATACAATTAACATGGTTATACACCTAACATGGTTGCATAGCTATACACCTAGCATGGTTATACACCTAGCATGGTTATATACCTAGCATGGTTATATACCTAGCATGGTTATATACCTAGCATGGTTATATACCTAGCATGGTTATACACCTAGCATGGTTATATACCTAGCATGGTTATATACCTAGCATAGTTATACACCTAGCATGGTTATATACCTAGCATAGTTATACACCTAGCATGGTTATACAATTAGCATGGTTATACACCTAGAATGGTTATATACCTAGCATGGTTATATACCTATCATAGTTATACACCTAGCATGGTTATACACCTAGCATGGTTATATACCTAGCATGGTTATATACCTAGCATGGTTATATACCTAGCAAGGTTATATACCTAGCATGGTTATATACCTAGCATGGTTATACACCTAGCATGGTTATACAATTAGCATGGTTATACACCTAGCATGGTTATATACCTAGCATGGTTATATACCTAGCATAGTTATACACCTAGCATGGTTATACACCTAGCATGGTTATACACCTAGCATGGTTATATACCTAGCATGGTTATATACCTAGCATGGATTGGTTATATACCTAGCATGGTTATATACCTAGCATAGTTATACACCTAGCATGCTTATACAATTAGCATGGTTATACACCTAGCATGGTTATATACCTAGCATAGTTATACACTTAGCATGGTTATACACCTATCATGGTTATATACCTAGCATGGTTATATACCTAGCATGGTTATACACCTAGCATGGTTATACAATTAGCATGGTTATACACCTAGCATGGTTATATACCTAGCATAGTTATACACCTAGCATGGTTATACACCGAGCATGGTTATATACCTAGCATGGTTATATATCTAGCATGGTTATATACCTAGCATGGTTATATATCTGGCATAGTTATACACCTAGCATGGTTATACAATTAACATGGTTATACACCTAGCATGGTTATATACCTAGCATGGTTATATACCTAGCATGGTTATATACCTAGCATGGTTATACACCTAGCATGGTTATACAATTAGCATGGTTATACACCTAGCATGGTTATATACCTAGCATAGTTATACACCTAGCATGGTTATACACCTAGCATGGTTATATACCTAGCATGGTTATACACCTAGCAAGGTTATACACCTAACATGGTTATATACCTAGCATCATGGTTATACACCTAGCATGGTTATATACCTAGCTTGCTTATACACCTAGCATGGTTATAATTATACCTAGCATGGTTATATACCTATCATGGTTATATACCTAGCATAGTTATACACCTAGCATGGTTATACAATTAGCATGGTTATACACCTAGCATGGTTATATACCTAGCATAGTTATACACCTAGCATGGTTATACACCGAGCATGGTTATATACCTAGCATGGTTATATATCTAGCATGGTTATATACCTAGCATGGTTATATATCTGGCATAGTTATACACCTAGCATGGTTATACAATTAGCATGGTTATACACCTAGCATGGTTATAAACCTAGCATGGTTATATACCTAGCATGGTTATATACCTAGCATGGTTATACACCTAGCATGGTTATACAATTAGCATGGTTATATACCTAGCATGGTTATATACCTAGCATAGTTATACACCTAGCATGGTTATACACCTAGCATGGTTATATACCTAGCATGGTTATACACCTAGCAAGGTTATACACCTAGCATGGTTATATACCTAGCATCATGGTTATACACCTAGCATGGTTATATACCTAGCTTGGTTATACACCTTGCATGGTTATAATTATACCTAGCATGGTTATATACCTAGCGTGGTTATACACCTAGCATGGTTATATACCTAGCATAGTTATACACCTAGCATGGTTATACACCTAGCATGGTTATATATCTAGCATGGTTATATACTTAGCATGGTTATATACCTAGCATGGTTATATACCTAGCATGGTTATATACCTAGCATGGTTATACACCTAGCATGGTTATATACCTAGCATGGTTATATACCTAGCAAGGTCATACACCTAGCATGGTTATATACTTAGCATGGTTATATACCTAGCATGGTTATATACCTAGCATGGTTATATACCTCGCATAGTTATACACCTAGCATGGTTATACAATTAGCATGGTTATACACCTAGCATGGTTATATACCTAGCATAGTTATACACCTAGTATGGTTATACACCTAGCATGGTTATATACCTAGCATGGTTATATACCTAGCATGGTTATATACCTAGCATGATTATATACCTAGCATAGTTATACACCTAGCATGGTTATACAATTAGCATGGTTATACACCTAGTATGGTTATATACCTAGCATGGTTATATACCTAGCATGGTTATATACCTAGCATAGTTATACACCTAGCATGGTTATACACCTAGCATGGTTATACACCTAGCATGGTTATATACATAGCATGGTTATATACCTAGCATGGTTATATACCTAGCATGGTTATATACCTAGCATAGTTATACACCTAGCATGCTTATACAATTAGCATGGTTATACACCTAGCATGGTTATATACCTAGCTTGGTTATACACCTAGCATGGTTATAATTATACCTAGCATGGTTATATACCTAGCATGGTTATACACCTAGCATGGTTATATACCTAGCATAGTTATACACCTAGCATGGTTATACACCTAGCATGGTTATATACCTAGCATGGTTATATACTTAGCATGGTTATATACCTAGCATGGTTATATACCTAGCATGGTTATATACCTAGCATGGTTATACACCTAGCATGGTTATATACCTAGCATGGTTATATACCTAGCAAGGTCATACACCTAGCATGGTTATATACTTAGCATGGTTATATACCTAGCATGGTTATATACCTAGCATGGTTATATACCTAGCATGGTTATACACCTAGCATGGTTATACAATTAGCATGGTTATACACCTAGCATGGTTATATACCTAGCATAGTTATACACCTAGTATGGTTATACACCTAGCATGGTTATATACCTAGCATGGTTATATACCTAGCATGGTTATATACCTAGCATGATTATATACCTAGCATAGTTATACACCTAGCATGGTTATACAATTAGCATGGTTATACACCTAGCATGGTTATATACCTAGCATGGTTATATACCTAGCATGGTTATTTACCTAGCATAGTTATACACCTAGCATGGTTATACACCTAGCATGGTTATACACCTAGCATGGTTATATACATAGCATGGTTATATACCTAGCATGGTTATATACCTAGCATGGTTATATACCTAGCATAGTTATACACCTAGCATGCTTATACAATTAGCATGGTTATACACCTAGCATGGTTATATACATAGCATAGTTATACACTTAGCATGGTTATACACCTATCATGGTTATATACCTAGCATGGTTATACACCTAGCATGGTTATATACCTAGCATGGTTATATACCTAGCATATTTATACACCTAGCATGGTTATACAATTAACATGGTTATACACCTAGCATGATTATATACCTAGCATGGTTATATACCTAGCATGGTTATATACCTAGCATGTTTATATACCTAGCATAGTTATACACCTAGCATGGTTATACAATTAGCATGGTTATACACCTAGCATGGTTATATACCTAGCATAGTTATACACCTAGCATGGTTATACACCGAGCATGGTTATATACCTAGCATGGTTATATATCTAGCATGGTTATATACCTAGCATGGTTATATATCTGGCAGAGTTATACACCTAGCATGGTTAAACAATTAGCATGGTTATACACCTAGCATGGTTATATACCTAGCATGGTTATATACCTAGCATGGTTATATACCTAGCATGGTTATACACCTAGCATGGTTATACACCTAGCATGGTTATACACCTAGCATGGTTATATACATAGCATGGTTATATACCTAGCATGGTTATATACCTAGCATAGTTATACACCTAGCATGCTTATACAATTAGCATGGTTATACACCTAGCATGGTTATATACCTAGCATAGTTATACACTTAGCATGGTTATACACCTATCATGGTTATATACCTAGCATGGTTATATACCTAGCATGGTTATATACCTAGCATGGTTATATACCTAGCATAGTTATACACCTAGCATGGTTATACAATTAGCATGGTTATACACCTAGCATGGTTATATACCTAGCATAGTTATACACCTAGCATGGTTATACACCGAGCATGGTTATATACCTAGCATGGTTATATACCTAGCATGGTTATATACCTAGCATGGTTATACACCTAGCATGGTTATATACGTAGTATGGTTATATACCTAGCATAGTTATATACCTAGCATGGTTATATATCTGGCATAGTTATACACCTAGCATGGTTATACAATTAGCATGGTTATACACCTAGCATGGTTATATACCTAGCATGGTTATATACCTAGCATGGTTATATACCTAGCATGGTTATACACCTAGCATGGTTATATACCTAGCATGGTTATACACCTAGCATGGTTATATACCTAGCATGGTTATATACCTAGCATATTTATACACCTAGCATGGTTATACAATTAACATGGTTATACACCTAGCATGATTATATACCTAGCATGGTTATATACCTAGCATGGTTATATACCTAGCATGGTTATATACCTAGCATAGTTATACACCTAGCATGGTTATACAATTAGCATGGTTATACACCTAGCATGGTTATATACCTAGCATAGTTATACACCTAGCATGGTTATACACCGAGCATGGTTATATACCTAGCATGGTTATATATCTAGCATGGTTATATACCTAGCATGGTTATATATCTGGCATAGTTATACACCTAGCATGGTTATACAATTAGCATGGTTATACACCTAGCATGGTTATATACCTACATGTAGCATGGTTATATACCTAGCATGGTTATACACCTAGCATGGTTATATACCTAGTATGGTTATATACCTAGCATGGTTATATACCTAGCATGGTTATATATCTGGCATAGTTATACACCTAGCATGGTTATACAATTAGCATGGTTATACACCTAGCATGGTTATATACCTAGCATGGTTATATACCTAGCATGGTTATATACCTAGCATGGTTATACACCTAGAATGGTTATATACCTAGCATGGTTATATACCTAGCATGGTTATATACCTAGCATGGTTATATACCTAGCATATTTATACACCTAGCATGGTTATACAATTAACATGGTTATACACCTAACATGGTTATATACCTAGCATAGCTATACACCTAGCATGGTTATACACCTAGCATGGTTATATACCTAGCATGGTTATATACCTAGCATGGTTATATACCTAGCATGGTTATATACCTAGCATGGTTATACACCTAGCATGGTTATATACCTAGCATAGTTATACACCTAGCATGGTTATACACCTAGCATGGTTATATACCTAGCATGGTTATATTCTTAGCATGGTTATATACCTTGCATGGTTATATACCTAGCATGGTTATATACCTAGCATGGTTATACACCTAGCATGGTTATATACCTAGCATGGTTATATACCTAGCAAGGTCATACACCTAGCATGGTTATATAATTAGCATGGTTATATACCTAGCATGGTTATATACCTAGCATGGTTATATACCTAGCATAGTTATACACCTAGCATGGTTATACAATTAGCTACCTAGCATAGTTATACACCTAGTATGGTTATACACCTAGCATGGTTATATACCTAGCATGGTTATATACCTAGCATGGTTATATACCTAGCATGATTATATACCTAGCATAGTTATACACCTAGCATGGTTATACAATTAGCATGGTTATACACCTAGCATGGTTATATACCTAGCATGGTTATATACCTAGCATGGTTATATACCTAGCATGGTTGTACACCTAGCATGGTTATACACCTAGCATGGTTATACACCTAGCATGGTTATATACCTAGCATGGTTATATACCTAGCATGGTTATATACCTAGCATAGTTATACACCTAGCATGCTTATACAATTAGCATGGTTATACACCTAGCATGGTTATATACCTAGCATAGTTATACACTTAGCATGGTTATACACCTATCATGGTTATATACCTAGCATGGTTATATACCTAGCATGGTTATATACCTAGCATGGTTATATACCTAGCATAGTTATACACCTAGCATGGTTATACAATTAGCATGGTTATACACCTAGCATGGTTATATACCTAGCATAGTTATACACCTAGCATGGTTATACACCGAGCATGGTTATATACCTAGCATGGTTATATACCTAGCATGGTTATATACCTAGCATGGTTATACACCTAGCATGGTTATATACCTAGTATGGTTATATACCTAGCATGGTTATATACCTAGCATGGTTATATATCTGGCATAGTTATACACCTAGCATGGTTATACAATTAGCATGGTTATACACCTAGCATGGTTATATACCTAGCATGGTTATATACCTAGCATGGTTATATACCTAGCATGGTTATACACCTAGCATGGTTATATACCTAGCATGGTTATACACCTAGCATGGTTATATACCTAGCATGGTTATATACCTAGCATATTTATACACCTAGCATGGTTATACAATTAACATGGTTATACACCTAGCATGATTATATACCTAGCATGGTTATATACCTAGCATGGTTATATACCTAGCATGGTTATATACCTAGCATAGTTATACACCTAGCATGGTTATACAATTAGCATGGTTATACACCTAGCATGGTTATATACCTAGCATAGTTATACACCTAGCATGGTTATACACCGAGCATGGTTATATACCTAGCATGGTTATATATCTAGCATGGTTATATACCTAGCATGGTTATATATCTGGCATAGTTATACACCTAGCATGTTTATACAATTAGCATGGTTATACACCTAGCATGGTTATATACCTAGCATGGTTATATACCTAGCATGGTTATATACCTAGCATGGTTATACAATTAGCATGGTTATATACCTAGCATGGTTATATACCTAGCATGGTTATATACCTAGCATGGTTATATACCTAGCATATTTATACACCTAGCATGGTTATACAATTAACATGGTTATACACCTAACATGGTTGCATAGCTATACACCTAGCATGGTTATACACCTAGCATGGTTATATACCTAGCATGGTTATATACCTAGCATGGTTATATACCTAGCATGGTTATATACCTAGCATGGTTATACACCTAGCATGGTTATATACCTAGCATGGTTATATACCTAGCATAGTTATACACCTAGCATGGTTATATACCTAGCATAGTTATACACCTAGCATGGTTATACAATTAGCATGGTTATACACCTAGAATGGTTATATACCTAGCATGGTTATATACCTATCATAGTTATACACCTAGCATGGTTATACACCTAGCATGGTTATATACCTAGCATGGTTATATACCTAGCATGGTTATATACCTAGCAAGGTTATATACCTAGCATGGTTATATACCTAGCATGGTTATACACCTAGCATGGTTATACAATTAGCATGGTTATACACCTAGCATGGTTATATACCTAGCATGGTTATATACCTAGCATAGTTATACACCTAGCATGGTTATACACCTAGCATGGTTATACACCTAGCATGGTTATATACCTAGCATGGTTATATACCTAGCATGGATTGGTTATATACCTAGCATGGTTATATACCTAGCATAGTTATACACCTAGCATGCTTATACAATTAGCATGGTTATACACCTAGCATGGTTATATACCTAGCATAGTTATACACTTAGCATGGTTATACACCTATCATGGTTATATACCTAGCATGGTTATATACCTAGCATGGTTATACACCTAGCATGGTTATACAATTAGCATGGTTATACACCTAGCATGGTTATATACCTAGCATAGTTATACACCTAGCATGGTTATACACCGAGCATGGTTATATACCTAGCATGGTTATATATCTAGCATGGTTATATACCTAGCATGGTTATATATCTGGCATAGTTATACACCTAGCATGGTTATACAATTAACATGGTTATACACCTAGCATGGTTATATACCTAGCATGGTTATATACCTAGCATGGTTATATACCTAGCATGGTTATACACCTAGCATGGTTATACAATTAGCATGGTTATACACCTAGCATGGTTATATACCTAGCATAGTTATACACCTAGCATGGTTATACACCTAGCATGGTTATATACCTAGCATGGTTATACACCTAGCAAGGTTATACACCTAACATGGTTATATACCTAGCATCATGGTTATACACCTAGCATGGTTATATACCTAGCTTGCTTATACACCTAGCATGGTTATAATTATACCTAGCATGGTTATATACCTATCATGGTTATATACCTAGCATAGTTATACACCTAGCATGGTTATACAATTAGCATGGTTATACACCTAGCATGGTTATATACCTAGCATAGTTATACACCTAGCATGGTTATACACCGAGCATGGTTATATACCTAGCATGGTTATATATCTAGCATGGTTATATACCTAGCATGGTTATATATCTGGCATAGTTATACACCTAGCATGGTTATACAATTAGCATGGTTATACACCTAGCATGGTTATAAACCTAGCATGGTTATATACCTAGCATGGTTATATACCTAGCATGGTTATACACCTAGCATGGTTATACAATTAGCATGGTTATATACCTAGCATGGTTATATACCTAGCATAGTTATACACCTAGCATGGTTATACACCTAGCATGGTTATATACCTAGCATGGTTATACACCTAGCAAGGTTATACACCTAGCATGGTTATATACCTAGCATCATGGTTATACACCTAGCATGGTTATATACCTAGCTTGGTTATACACCTTGCATGGTTATAATTATACCTAGCATGGTTATATACCTAGCGTGGTTATACACCTAGCATGGTTATATACCTAGCATAGTTATACACCTAGCATGGTTATACACCTAGCATGGTTATATATCTAGCATGGTTATATACTTAGCATGGTTATATACCTAGCATGGTTATATACCTAGCATGGTTATATACCTAGCATGGTTATACACCTAGCATGGTTATATACCTAGCATGGTTATATACCTAGCAAGGTCATACACCTAGCATGGTTATATACTTAGCATGGTTATATACCTAGCATGGTTATATACCTAGCATGGTTATATACCTCGCATAGTTATACACCTAGCATGGTTATACAATTAGCATGGTTATACACCTAGCATGGTTATATACCTAGCATAGTTATACACCTAGTATGGTTATACACCTAGCATGGTTATATACCTAGCATGGTTATATACCTAGCATGGTTATATACCTAGCATGATTATATACCTAGCATAGTTATACACCTAGCATGGTTATACAATTAGCATGGTTATACACCTAGTATGGTTATATACCTAGCATGGTTATATACCTAGCATGGTTATATACCTAGCATAGTTATACACCTAGCATGGTTATACACCTAGCATGGTTATACACCTAGCATGGTTATATACATAGCATGGTTATATACCTAGCATGGTTATATACCTAGCATGGTTATATACCTAGCATAGTTATACACCTAGCATGCTTATACAATTAGCATGGTTATACACCTAGCATGGTTATATACCTAGCTTGGTTATACACCTAGCATGGTTATAATTATACCTAGCATGGTTATATACCTAGCATGGTTATACACCTAGCATGGTTATATACCTAGCATAGTTATACACCTAGCATGGTTATACACCTAGCATGGTTATATACCTAGCATGGTTATATACTTAGCATGGTTATATACCTAGCATGGTTATATACCTAGCATGGTTATATACCTAGCATGGTTATACACCTAGCATGGTTATATACCTAGCATGGTTATATACCTAGCAAGGTCATACACCTAGCATGGTTATATACTTAGCATGGTTATATACCTAGCATGGTTATATACCTAGCATGGTTATATACCTAGCATGGTTATACACCTAGCATGGTTATACAATTAGCATGGTTATACACCTAGCATGGTTATATACCTAGCATAGTTATACACCTAGTATGGTTATACACCTAGCATGGTTATATACCTAGCATGGTTATATACCTAGCATGGTTATATACCTAGCATGATTATATACCTAGCATAGTTATACACCTAGCATGGTTATACAATTAGCATGGTTATACACCTAGCATGGTTATATACCTAGCATGGTTATATACCTAGCATGGTTATTTACCTAGCATAGTTATACACCTAGCATGGTTATACACCTAGCATGGTTATACACCTAGCATGGTTATATACATAGCATGGTTATATACCTAGCATGGTTATATACCTAGCATGGTTATATACCTAGCATAGTTATACACCTAGCATGCTTATACAATTAGCATGGTTATACACCTAGCATGGTTATATACATAGCATAGTTATACACTTAGCATGGTTATACACCTATCATGGTTATATACCTAGCATGGTTATATACCTAGCATGGTTATATACCTAGCATGGTTATATACCTAGCATAGTTATACACCTAGCATGGTTATACAATTAGCATGGTTATACACCTAGCATGGTTATATACCTAGCATAGTTATACACCTAGCATGGTTATACACCGAGCATGGTTATATACCTAGCATGGTTATATACCTAGCATGGTTATATACCTAGCATGGTTATACACCTAGCATGGTTATATACCTTGTATGGTTATATACCTAGCATGGTTATATACCTAGCTTGGTTATATATCTGGCATAGTTATACACCTAGCATGGTTATACAATTAGCATGGTTATACACCTAGCATGGTTATATACCTAGCATGGTTATATACCTAGCATGGCTATATACCTAGCATGGTTATACACCTAGCATGGTTATATACCTAGCATGGTTATACACCTAGCATGGTTATATACCTAGCATGGTTATATACCTAGCATATTTATACACCTAGCATGGTTATACAATTAACATGGTTATACACCTAGCATGATTATATACCTAGCATGGTTATATACCTAGCATGGTTATATACCTATCATGGTTATATACCTAGCATAGTTATACACCTAGCATGGTTATACAATTAGCATGGTTATACACCTAGCATGGTTATATACCTAGCATAGTTATACACCTAGCATGGTTATACACCGAGCATGGTTATATACCTAGCATGGTTATATATCTAGCATGGTTATATACCTAGCATGGTTATATATCTGGCATAGTTATACACCTAGCATGGTTATACAATTAGCATGGTTATACACCTAGCATGGTTATAAACCTAGCATGGTTATATACCTAGCATGGTTATATACCTAGCATGGTTATACACCTAGCATGGTTATACAATTAGCATGGTTATACACCTAGCATGGTTATATACCTAGCATAGTTATACACCTAGCATGGTTATACACCTAGCATGGTTATATACCTAGCATGGTTATACACCTAGCAAGGTTATACACCTAGCATGGTTATATACCTAGCATCATGGTTATACACCTAGCATGGTTATATACCTAGCTTGGTTATACACCTTGCATGGTTATAATTATACCTAGCATGGTTATATACCTAGCGTGGTTATACACCTAGCATGGTTATATACCTAGCATAGTTATACACCTAGCATGGTTATACACCTAGCATGGTTATATATCTAGCATGGTTATATACTTAGCATGGTTATATACCTAGCATGGTTATATACCTAGCATGGTTATATACCTAGCATGGTTATACACCTAGCATGGTTATATACCTAGCATGGTTATATACCTAGCAAGGTCATACACCTAGCATGGTTATATACTTAGCATGGTTATATACCTAGCATGGTTATATACCTAGCATGGTTATATACCTCGCATAGTTATACACCTAGCATGGTTATACAATTAGCATGGTTATACACCTAGCATGGTTATATACCTAGCATAGTTATACACCTAGTATGGTTATACACCTAGCATGGTTATATACCTAGCATGGTTATATACCTAGCATGATTATATACCTAGCATAGTTATACACCTAGCATGGTTATACAATTAGCATGGTTATACACCTAGTATGGTTATATACCTAGCATGGTTATATACCTAGCATGGTTATATACCTAGCATAGTTATACACCTAGCATGGTTATACACCTAGCATGGTTATACACCTAGCATGGTTATATACATAGCATGGTTATATACCTAGCATGGTTATATACCTAGCATGGTTATATACCTAGCATAGTTATACACCTAGCATGCTTATACAATTAGCATGGTTATACACCTAGCATGGTTATATACCTAGCATAGTTATACACTTAGCATGGTTATACACCTATCATGGTTATATACCTAGCATGGTTATATACCTAGCATGGTTATATACCTAGCATGGTTATATACCTAGCATAGTTATACACCTAGCATGGTTATACAATTAGCATGGTTATACACCTAGCATGGTTATATACCTAGCATAGTTATACACCTAGCATGGTTATACACCGAGCATGGTTATATACCTAGCATGGTTATATACCTAGCATGGTTATATACCTAGCATGGTTATACACCTAGCATGGTTATATACCTAGTATGGTTATATACCTAGCATGGTTATATACCTAGCATGGTTATATATCTGGCATAGTTATACACCTAGCATGGTTATACAATTAGCATGGTTATACACCTAGCATGGTTATATACCTAGCATGGTTATATACCTAGCATGGTTATATACCTAGCATGGTTATACACCTAGCATGGTTATATACCTAGCATGGTTATACACCTAGCATGGTTATATACCTAGCATGGTTATATACCTAGCATATTTATACACCTAGCATGGTTATACAATTAACATGTTTATACACCTAGCATGATTATATACCTAGCATGGTTATATACCTAGCATGGTTATATACCTAGCATGGTTATATACCTAGCATAGTTATACACCTAGCATGGTTATACAATTAGCATGGTTATACACCTAGCATGGTTATATACCTAGCATAGTTATACACCTAGCATGGTTATACACCGAGCATGGTTATATACCTAGTATGGTTATATATCTAGCATGGTTATATACCTAGCATGGTTATATATCTGGCATAGTTATACACCTAGCATGGTTATACAATTAGCATGGTTATACACCTAGCATGGTTATATACCTAGCATGGTTATATACCTAGCATGGTTATATACCTAGCATGGTTATACACCTAGCATGGTTATATACCTAGCATGGTTATATACCTAGCATGGTTATATACCTAGCATGGTTATATACCTAGCATATTTATACACCTAGCATGGTTATACAATTAACATGGTTATACACCTAACATGGTTATATACCTAGCATAGCTATACACCTAGCATGGTTATACACCTAGCATGGTTATATACCTAGCATGGTTATATACCTAGCATGGTTATATACCTAGCATGGTTATATACCTAGCATGGTTATACACCTAGCATGGTTATATACCTAATGGTTATATACCTAGCATAGTTATACACCTAGCATGGTTATATACCTAGCTTGGTTATACACCTAGCATGGTTATAATTATACCTAGCATGGTTATATACCTAGCGTGGTTATACACCTAGCATGGTTATATACCTAGCATAGTTATACACCTAGCATGGTTATACACCTAGCATGGTTATATACCTAGCATGGTTATATTCTTAGCATGGTTATATACCTTGCATGGTTATATACCTAGCATGGTTATATACCTAGCATGGTTATACACCTAGCATGGTTATATACCTAGCATGGTTATATACCTAGCAAGGTCATACACCTAGCATGGTTATATACTTAGCATGGTTATATACCTAGCATGGTTATATACCTAGCATGGTTATATACCTAGCATAGTTATACACCTAGCATGGTTATACAATTAGATACCTAGCATAGTTATACACCTAGTATGGTTATACACCTAGCATGGTTATATACCTAGCATGGTTATATACCTAGCATGGTTATATACCTAGCATGATTATATACCTAGCATAGTTATACACCTAGCATGGTTATACAATTAGCATGGTTATACACCTAGCATGGTTATATACCTAGCATGGTTATATACCTAGCATGGTTATATACCTAGCATGGTTATACACCTAGCATGGTTATACACCTAGCATGGTTATACACCTAGCATGGTTATATACATAGCATGGTTATATACCTAGCATGGTTATATACCTAGCATGGTTATATACCTAGCATAGTTATACACCTAGCATGCTTATACAATTAGCATGGTTATACACCTAGCATGGTTATATACCTAGCATAGTTATACACTTAGCATGGTTATACACCTATCATGGTTATATACCTAGCATGGTTATATACCTAGCATGGTTATATACCTAGCATGGTTATATACCTAGCATAGTTATACACCTAGCATGGTTATACAATTAGCATGGTTATACACCTAGCATGGTTATATACCTAGCATAGTTATACACCTAGCATGGTTATACACCGAGCATGGTTATATACCTAGCATGGTTATATACCTAGCATGGTTATATACCTAGCATGGTTATACACCTAGCATGGTTATATACCTAGTATGGTTATATACCTAGCATGGTTATATACCTAGCATGGTTATATATCTGGCATAGTTATACACCTAGCATGGTTATACAATTAGCATGGTTATACACCTAGCATGGTTATATACCTAGCATGGTTATATACCTAGCATGGTTATATACCTAGCATGGTTATACACCTAGCATGGTTATATACCTAGCATGGTTATACACCTAGCATGGTTATATACCTAGCATGGTTATATACCTAGCATATTTATACACCTAGCATGGTTATACAATTAACATGGTTATACACCTAGCATGATTATATACTTAGCATGGTTATATACCTAGCATGGTTATATACCTAGCATGGTTATATACCTAGCATAGTTATACACCTAGCATGGTTATACAATTAGCTACCTAGCATAGTTATACACCTAGTATGGTTATACACCTAGCATGGTTATATACCTAGCATGGTTATATACCTAGCATGGTTATATACCTAGCATGGTTATATACCTAGCATGGTTATACACCTAGCATGGTTATACACCTAGCATGGTTATACACCTAGCATGGTTATATACATAGCATGGTTATATACCTAGCTTGGTTATATACCATATACCTAGCATGGTTATACACCTAGCATGGTTATACAATTAGCATGGTTATACACCTAGCATGGTTATATACCTAGCATAGTTATACACCTAGCATGGTTATACACCTAGCATGGTTATATACCTAGCATGGTTATACACCTAGCAAGGTTATACACCTAACATGGTTATATACCTAGCATCATGGTTATACACCTAGCATGGTTATATACCTAGCTTGCTTATACACCTAGCATGGTTATAATTATACCTAGCATGGTTATATACCTATCATGGTTATATACCTAGCATAGTTATACACCTAGCATGGTTATACAATTAGCATGGTTATACACCTAGCATGGTTATATACCTAGCATAGTTATACACCTAGCATGGTTATACACCGAGCATGGTTATATACCTAGCATGGTTATATATCTAGCATGGTTATATACCTAGCATGGTTATATATCTGGCATAGTTATACACCTAGCATGGTTATACAATTAGCATGGTTATACACCTAGCATGGTTATAAACCTAGCATGGTTATATACCTAGCATGGTTATATACCTAGCATGGTTATACACCTAGCATGGTTATACAATTAGCATGGTTATACACCTAGCATGGTTATATACCTAGCATAGTTATACACCTAGCATGGTTATACACCTAGCATGGTTATATACCTAGCATGGTTATACACCTAGCAAGGTTATACACCTAGCATGGTTATATACCTAGCATCATGGTTATACACCTAGCATGGTTATATACCTAGCTTGGTTATACACCTTGCATGGTTATAATTATACCTAGCATGGTTATATACCTAGCGTGGTTATACACCTAGCATGGTTATATACCTAGCATAGTTATACACCTAGCATGGTTATACACCTAGCATGGTTATATATCTAGCATGGTTATATACTTAGCATGGTTATATACCTAGCATGGTTATATACCTAGCATGGTTATATACCTAGCATGGTTATACACCTAGCATGGTTATATACCTAGCATGGTTATATACCTAGCAAGGTCATACACCTAGCATGGTTATATACTTAGCATGGTTATATACCTAGCATGGTTATATACCTAGCATGGTTATATACCTCGCATAGTTATACACCTAGCATGGTTATACAATTAGCATGGTTATACACCTAGCATGGTTATATACCTAGCATAGTTATACACCTAGTATGGTTATACACCTAGCATGGTTATATACCTAGCATGGTTATATACCTAGCATGGTTATATACCTAGCATGATTATATACCTAGCATAGTTATACACCTAGCATGGTTATACAATTAGCATGGTTATACACCTAGTATGGTTATATACCTAGCATGGTTATATACCTAGCATGGTTATATACCTAGCATAGTTATACACCTAGCATGGTTATACACCTAGCATGGTTATACACCTAGCATGGTTATATACATAGCATGGTTATATACCTAGCATGGTTATATACCTAGCATGGTTATATACCTAGCATAGTTATACACCTAGCATGCTTATACAATTAGCATGGTTATAAACCTAGCATGGTTATATACCTAGCTTGGTTATACACCTAGCATGGTTATAATTATACCTAGCATGGTTATATACCTAGCATGGTTATACACCTAGCATGGTTATATACCTAGCATAGTTATACACCTAGCATGGTTATACACCTAGCATGGTTATATACCTAGCATGGTTATATACTTAGCATGGTTATATACCTAGCATGGTTATATACCTAGCATGGTTATATACCTAGCATGGTTATACACCTAGCATGGTTATATACCTAGCATGGTTATATACCTAGCAAGGTCATACACCTAGCATGGTTATATACTTAGCATGGTTATATACCTAGCATGGTTATATACCTAGCATGGTTATATACCTAGCATGGTTATACACCTAGCATGGTTATACAATTAGCATGGTTATACACCTAGCATGGTTATATACCTAGCATAGTTATACACCTAGTATGGTTATACACCTAGCATGGTTATATACCTAGCATGGTTATATACCTAGCATGGTTATATACCTAGCATGATTATATACCTAGCATAGTTATACACCTAGCATGGTTATACAATTAGCATGGTTATACACCTAACCTAGCATGGTTATATACCTAGCATGGTTATTTACCTAGCATAGTTATACACCTAGCATGGTTATACACCTAGCATGGTTATACACCTAGCATGGTTATATACATAGCATGGTTATATACCTAGCATGGTTATATACCTAGCATGGTTATATACCTAGCATAGTTATACACCTAGCATGCTTATACAATTAGCATGGTTATACACCTAGCATGGTTATATACATAGCATAGTTATACACTTAGCATGGTTATACACCTATCATGGTTATATACCTAGCATGGTTATATACCTAGCATGGTTATATACCTAGCATGGTTATATACCTAGCATAGTTATACACCTAGCATGGTTATACAATTAGCATGGTTATACACCTAGCATGGTTATATACCTAGCATAGTTATACACCTAGCATGGTTATACACCGAGCATGGTTATATACCTAGCATGGTTATATACCTAGCATGGTTATATACCTAGCATGGTTATACACCTAGCATGGTTATATACCTTGTATGGTTATATACCTAGCATGGTTATATACCTAGCATGGTTATATATCTGGCATAGTTATACACCTAGCATGGTTATACAATTAGCATGGTTATACACCTAGCATGGTTATATACCTAGCATGGTTATATACCTAGCATGGCTATATACCTAGCATGGTTATACACCTAGCATGGTTATATACCTAGCATGGTTATACACCTAGCATGGTTATATACCTAGCATGGTTATATACCTAGCATATTTATACACCTAGCATGGTTATACAATTAACATGGTTATACACCTAGCATGATTATATACCTAGCATGGTTATATACCTAGCATGGTTATATACCTATCATGGTTATATACCTAGCATAGTTATACACCTTGCATGGTTATACAATTAGCATGGTTATACACCTAGCATGGTTATATACCTAGCATAGTTATACACCTAGCATGGTTATACACCGAGCATGGTTATATACCTAGCATGGTTATATATCTAGCATGGTTATATACCTAGCATGGTTATATATCTGGCATAGTTATACACCTAGCATGGTTATACAATTAGCATGGTTATACACCTAGCATGGTTATAAACCTAGCATGGTTATATACCTAGCATGGTTATATACCTAGCATGGTTATACACCTAGCATGGTTATACAATTAGCATGGTTATACACCTAGCATGGTTATATACCTAGCATAGTTATACACCTAGCATGGTTATACACCTAGCATGGTTATATACCTAGCATGGTTATACACCTAGCAAGGTTATACACCTAGCATGGTTATATACCTAGCATCATGGTTATACACCTAGCATGGTTATATACCTAGCTTGGTTATACACCTTGCATGGTTATAATTATACCTAGCATGGTTATATACCTAGCGTGGTTATACACCTAGCATGGTTATATACCTAGCATAGTTATACACCTAGCATGGTTATACACCTAGCATGGTTATATATCTAGCATGGTTATATACTTAGCATGGTTATATACCTAGCATGGTTATATACCTAGCATGGTTATATACCTAGCATGGTTATACACCTAGCATGGTTATATACCTAGCATGGTTATATACCTAGCAAGGTCATACACCTAGCATGGTTATATACTTAGAATGGTTATATACCTAGCATGGTTATATACCTAGCATGGTTATATACCTCGCATAGTTATACACCTAGCATGGTTATACAATTAGCATGGTTATACACCTAGCATGGTTATATACCTAGCATAGTTATACACCTAGTATGGTTATACACCTAGCATGGTTATATACCTAGCATGGTTATATACCTAGCATGATTATATACCTAGCATAGTTATACACCTAGCATGGTTATACAATTAGCATGGTTATACACCTAGTATGGTTATATACCTAGCATGGTTATATACCTAGCATGGTTATATACCTAGCATAGTTATACACCTAGCATGGTTATACACCTAGCATGGTTATACACCTAGCATGGTTATATACATAGCATGGTTATATACCTAGCATGGTTATATACCTAGCATGGTTATATACCTAGCATAGTTATACACCTAGCATGCTTATACAATTAGCATGGTTATACACCTAGCATGGTTATATACCTAGCATAGTTATACACTTAGCTTGGTTATACACCTATCATGGTTATATACCTAGCATGGTTATATACCTAGCATGGTTATATACCTAGCATGGTTATATACCTAGCATAGTTATACACCTAGCATGGTTATACAATTAGCATGGTTATACACCTAGCATGGTTATATACCTAGCATAGTTATACACCTAGCATGGTTATACACCGAGCATGGTTATATACCTAGCATGGTTATATACCTAGCATGGTTATATACCTAGCATGGTTATACACCTAGCATGGTTATATACCTAGTATGGTTATATACCTAGCATGGTTATATACCTAGCATGGTTATATATCTGGCATAGTTATACACCTAGCATGGTTATACAATTAGCATGGTTATACACCTAGCATGGTTATATACCTAGCATGGTTATATACCTAGCATGGTTATATACCTAGCATGGTTATACACCTAGCATGGTTATATACCTAGCATGGTTATACACCTAGCATGGTTATATACCTAGCATGGTTATATACCTAGCATATTTATACACCTAGCATGGTTATACAATTAACATGTTTATACACCTAGCATGATTATATACCTAGCATGGTTATATACCTAGCATGGTTATATACCTAGCATGGTTATATACCTAGCATAGTTATACACCTAGCATGGTTATACAATTAGCATGGTTATACACCTAGCATGGTTATATACCTAGCATAGTTATACACCTAGCATGGTTATACACCGAGCATGGTTATATACCTAGTATGGTTATATATCTAGCATGGTTATATACCTAGCATGGTTATATATCTGGCATAGTTATACACCTAGCATGGTTATACAATTAGCATGGTTATACACCTAGCATGGTTATATACCTAGCATGGTTATATACCTAGCATGGTTATATACCTAGCATGGTTATACACCTAGCATGGTTATATACCTAGCATGGTTATATACCTAGCATGGTTATATACCTAGCATGGTTATATACCTAGCATATTTATACACCTAGCATGGTTATACAATTAACATGGTTATACACCTAACATGGTTATATACCTAGCATAGCTATACACCTAGCATGGTTATACACCTAGCATGGTTATATACCTAGCATGGTTATATACCTAGCATGGTTATATACCTAGCATGGTTATATACCTAGCATGGTTATACACCTAGCATGGTTATATACCTAGCATGGTTATATACCTAGCATAGTTATACACCTAGCATGGTTATATACCTAGCTTGGTTATACACCTAGCATGGTTATAATTATACCTAGCATGGTTATATACCTAGCGTGTTTATACACCTAGCATGGTTATATACCTAGCATAGTTATACACCTAGCATGGTTATACACCTAGCATGGTTATATACCTAGCATGGTTATATTCTTAGCATGGTTATATACCTTGCATGGTTATATACCTAGCATGGTTATATACCTAGCATGGTTATACACCTAGCATGGTTATATACCTAGCATGGTTATATACCTAGCAAGGTCATACACCTAGCATGGTTATATACTTAGCATGGTTATATACCTAGCATGGTTATATACCTAGCATGGTTATATACCTAGCATAGTTATACACCTAGCATGGTTATACAATTAGATACCTAGCATAGTTATACACCTAGTATGGTTATACACCTAGCATGGTTATATACCTAGCATGGTTATATACCTAGCATGGTTATATACCTAGCATGATTATATACCTAGCATAGTTATACACCTAGCATGGTTATACAATTAGCATGGTTATACACCTAGCATGGTTATATACCTAGCATGGTTATATACCTAGCATGGTTATATACCTAGCATGGTTATACACCTAGCATGGTTATACACCTAGCATGGTTATACACCTAGCATGGTTATATACATAGCATGGTTATATACCTAGCATGGTTATATACCTAGCATGGTTATATACCTAGCATAGTTATACACCTAGCATGCTTATACAATTAGCATGGTTATACACCTAGCATGGTTATATACATAGCATAGTTATACACTTAGCATGGTTATACACCTATCATGGTTATATACCTAGCATGGTTATATACCTAGCATGGTTATATACCTAGCATGGTTATATACCTAGCATAGTTATACACCTAGCATGGTTATACAATTAGCATGGTTATACACCTAGCATGGTTATATACCTAGCATAGTTATACACCTAGCATGGTTATACACCGAGCATGGTTATATACCTAGCATGGTTATATACCTAGCATGGTTATATACCTAGCATGGTTATACACCTAGCATGGTTATATACCTTGTATGGTTATATACCTAGCATGGTTATATACCTAGCATGGTTATATATCTGGCATAGTTATACACCTAGCATGGTTATACAATTAGCATGGTTATACACCTAGCATGGTTATATACCTAGCATGGTTATATACCTAGCATGGCTATATACCTAGCATGGTTATACACCTAGCATGGTTATATACCTAGCATGGTTATACACCTAGCATGGTTATATACCTAGCATGGTTATATACCTAGCATATTTATACACCTAGCATGGTTATACAATTAACATGGTTATACACCTAGCATGATTATATACCTAGCATGGTTATATACCTAGCATGGTTATATACCTATCATGGTTATATACCTAGCATAGTTATACACCTAGCATGGTTATACAATTAGCATGGTTATACACCTAGCATGGTTATATACCTAGCATAGTTATACACCTAGCATGGTTATACACCGAGCATGGTTATATACCTAGCATGGTTATATATCTAGCATGGTTATATACCTAGCATGGTTATATATCTGGCATAGTTATACACCTAGCATGGTTATACAATTAGCATGGTTATACACCTAGCATGGTTATAAACCTAGCATGGTTATATACCTAGCATGGTTATATACCTAGCATGGTTATACACCTAGCATGGTTATACAATTAGCATGGTTATACACCTAGCATGGTTATATACCTAGCATAGTTATACACCTAGCATGGTTATACACCTAGCATGGTTATATACCTAGCATGGTTATACACCTAGCAAGGTTATACACCTAGCATGGTTATATACCTAGCATCATGGTTATACACCTAGCATGGTTATATACCTAGCTTGGTTATACACCTTGCATGGTTATAATTATACCTAGCATGGTTATATACCTAGCGTGGTTATACACCTAGCATGGTTATATACCTAGCATAGTTATACACCTAGCATGGTTATACACCTAGCATGGTTATATATCTAGCATGGTTATATACTTAGCATGGTTATATACCTAGCATGGTTATATACCTAGCATGGTTATATACCTAGCATGGTTATACACCTAGCATGGTTATATACCTAGCATGGTTATATACCTAGCAAGGTCATACACCTAGCATGGTTATATACTTAGCATGGTTATATACCTAGCATGGTTATATACCTAGCATGGTTATATACCTCGCATAGTTATACACCTAGCATGGTTATACAATTAGCATGGTTATACACCTAGCATGGTTATATACCTAGCATAGTTATACACCTAGTATGGTTATACACCTAGCATGGTTATATACCTAGCATGGTTATATACCTAGCATGATTATATACCTAGCATAGTTATACACCTAGCATGGTTATACAATTAGCATGGTTATACACCTAGTATGGTTATATACCTAGCATGGTTATATACCTAGCATGGTTATATACCTAGCATAGTTATACACCTAGCATGGTTATACACCTAGCATGGTTATACACCTAGCATGGTTATATACATAGCATGGTTATATACCTAGCATGGTTATATACCTAGCATGGTTATATACCTAGCATAGTTATACACCTAGCATGCTTATACAATTAGCATGGTTATACACCTAGCATGGTTATATACCTAGCATAGTTATACACTTAGCATGGTTATACACCTATCATGGTTATATACCTAGCATGGTTATATACCTAGCATGGTTATATACCTAGCATGGTTATATACCTAGCATAGTTATACACCTAGCATGGTTATACAATTAGCATGGTTATACACCTAGCATGGTTATATACCTAGCATAGTTATACACCTAGCATGGTTATACACCGAGCATGGTTATATACCTAGCATGGTTATATACCTAGCATGGTTATATACCTAGCATGGTTATACACCTAGCATGGTTATATACCTAGTATGGTTATATACCTAGCATGGTTATATACCTAGCATGGTTATATATCTGGCATAGTTATACACCTAGCATGGTTATACAATTAGCATGGTTATACACCTAGCATGGTTATATACCTAGCATGGTTATATACCTAGCATGGTTATATACCTAGCATGGTTATACACCTAGCATGGTTATATACCTAGCATGGTTATACACCTAGCATGGTTATATACCTAGCATGGTTATATACCTAGCATATTTATACACCTAGCATGGTTATACAATTAACATGTTTATACACCTAGCATGATTATATACCCAGCATGGTTATATACCTAGCATGGTTATATACCTAGCATGGTTATATACCTAGCATAGTTATACACCTAGCATGGTTATACAATTAGCATGGTTATACACCTAGCATGGTTATATACCTAGCATAGTTATACACCTAGCATGGTTATACACCGAGCATGGTTATATACCTAGTATGGTTATATATCTAGCATGGTTATATACCTAGCATGGTTATATATCTGGCATAGTTATACACCTAGCATGGTTATACAATTAGCATGGTTATACACCTAGCATGGTTATATACCTAGCATGGTTATATACCTAGCATGGTTATATACCTAGCATGGTTATACACCTAGCATGGTTATACACCTAGCATGGTTATATACCTAGCATGGTTATATACCTAGCATGGTTATATACCTAGCATGGTTATATACCTAGCATGGTTATACACCTAGCATGGTTATATACCTAGCATGGTTATATACCTAGCATAGTTATACACCTAGCATGGTTATATACCTAGCTTGGTTATACACCTAGCATGGTTATAATTATACCTAGCATGGTTATATACCTAGCGTGGTTATACACCTAGCATGGTTATATACCTAGCATGGTTATATACCTAGCATATTTATACACCTAGCATGGTTATACAATTAACATGGTTATACACCTAACATGGTTATATACCTAGCATAGCTATACACCTAGCATGGTTATACACCTAGCATGGTTATATACCTAGCATGGTTATATACCTAGCATGGTTATATACCTAGCATGGTTATATACCTAGCATGGTTATACACCTAGCATGGTTATATACCTAGCATGGTTATATACCTAGCATAGTTATACACCTAGCATGGTTATATACCTAGCTTGGTTATACACCTAGCATGGTTATAATTATACCTAGCATGGTTATATACCTAGCGTGGTTATACACCTAGCATGGTTATATACCTAGCATAGTTATACACCTAGCATGGTTATACACCTAGCATGGTTATATACCTAGCATGGTTATATTCTTAGCATGGTTATATACCTTGCATGGTTATATACCTAGCATGGTTATATACCTAGCATGGTTATACACCTAGCATGGTTATATACCTAGCATGGTTATATACCTAGCAAGGTCATACACCTAGCATGGTTATATACTTAGCATGGTTATATACCTAGCATGGTTATATACCTAGCATGGTTATATACCTAGCATAGTTATACACCTAGCATGGTTATACAATTAGATACCTAGCATAGTTATACACCTAGTATGGTTATACACCTAGCATGGTTATATACCTAGCATGGTTATATACCTAGCATGGTTATATACCTAGCATGATTATATACCTAGCATAGTTATACACCTAGCATGGTTATACAATTAGCATGGTTATACACCTAGCATGGTTATATACCTAGCATGGTTATATACCTAGCATGGTTATATACCTAGCATGGTTATACACCTAGCATGGTTATACACCTAGCATGGTTATACACCTAGCATGGTTATATACATAGCATGGTTATATACCTAGCATGGTTATATACCTAGCATGGTTATATACCTAGCATAGTTATACACCTAGCATGCTTATACAATTAGCATGGTTATACACCTAGCATGGTTATATACCTAGCATAGTTATACACTTAGCATGGTTGTACACCTATCATGGTTATATACCTAGCATGGTTATATACCTAGCATGGTTATATACCTAGCATGGTTATATACCTAGCATAGTTATACACCTAGCATGGTTATACAATTAGCATGGTTATACACCTAGCATGGTTATATACCTAGCATAGTTATACACCTAGCATGATTATACACCGAGCATGGTTATATACCTAGCATGGTTATATACCTAGCATGGTTATATACCTAGCATGGTTATACACCTAGCATGGTTATATACCTAGTATGGTTATATACCTAGCATGGTTATATACCTAGCATGGTTATATATCTGGCATAGTTATACACCTAGCATGGTTATACAATTAGCATGGTTATACACCTAGCATGGTTATATACCTAGCATGGTTATATACCTAGCATGGTTATATACCTAGCATGGTTATACACCTAGCATGGTTATATACCTAGCATGGTTATACACCTAGCATGGTTATATACCTAGCATGGTTATATACCTAGCATATTTATACACCTAGCATGGTTATACAATTAACATGGTTATACACCTAGCATGATTATATACTTAGCATGGTTATATACCTAGCATGGTTATATACCTAGCATGGTTATATACCTAGCATAGTTATACACCTAGCATGGTTATACAATTAGCTACCTAGCATAGTTATACACCTAGTATGGTTATACACCTAGCATGGTTATATACCTAGCATGGTTATATACCTAGCATGGTTATATACCTAGCATGGTTATATACCTAGCATGGTTATACACCTAGCATGGTTATACACCTAGCATGGTTATACACCTAGCATGGTTATATACATAGCATGGTTATATACCTAGCTTGGTTATATACCTAGCATGGTTATATACCTAGCATAGTTATACACCTAGCATGCTTATACAATTAGCATGGTTATACACCTAGCATGGTTATATACCTAGCATAGTTATACACTTAGCATGGTTATACACCTATCATGGTTATATACCTAGCATGGTTATATACCTAGCATGGTTATATACCTAGCATGGTTATATACCTAGCATAGTTATACACCTAGCATGGTTATACAATTAGCATGGTTATACACCTAGCATGGTTATATACCTAGCATAGTTATACACCTAGCATGGTTATACACCGAGCATGGTTATATACCTAGCATGGTTATATACCTAGCATGGTTATATACCTAGCATGGTTATACACCTAGCATGGTTATATACCTAGTATGGTTATATACCTAGCATGGTTATATACCTAGCATGGTTATATATCTGGCATAGTTATACACCTAGCATGGTTATACAATTAGCATGGTTATACACCTAGCATGGTTATATACCTAGCATGGTTATATACCTAGCATGGTTATATACCTAGCATGGTTATACACCTAGCATGGTTATATACCTAGCATGGTTATACACCTAGCATGGTTATACACCTAGCATGGTTATATACCTAGCATGGTTATATACCTAGCATGGTTATATACCTAGCATGGTTATATACCTAGCATGTTTATACACCTAGCATGGTTATATACCTAGCATGGTTATATACCTAGCATAGTTATACACCTAGCATGGTTATATACCTAGCATAGTTATACACCTAGCATGGTTATACAATTAGCATGGTTATACACCTAGCATGGTTATATACCTAGCATGGTTATATACCTAGCATAGTTATACACCTAGCATGGTTATACACCTAGCATGGTTATATACCTAGCATGGTTATATACCTAGCATGGTTATATACCTAGCATGGTTATATACCTAGCATGGTTATATACCTAGCATGGTTATACACCTAGCATGGTTATACAATTAGCATGGTTATACACCTAGCATGGTTATATACCTAGCATGGTTATATACCTAGCATAGTTATACACCTAGCATGGTTATACACCTAGCATGGTTATACACCTAGCATGGTTATATACCTAGCATGGTTATATACCTAGCATGGATTGGTTATATACCTAGCATGGTTATATACCTAGCATAGTTATACACCTAGCATGCTTATACAATTAGCATGGTTATACACCTAGCATGGTTATATACCTAGCATAGTTATACACTTAGCATGGTTATACACCTATCATGGTTATATACCTAGCATGGTTATATACCTAGCATGGTTATACACCTAGCATGGTTATACAATTAGCATGGTTATACACCTAGCATGGTTATATACCTAGCATAGTTATACACCTAGCATGGTTATACACCGAGCATGGTTATATACCTAGCATGGTTATATATCTAGCATGGTTATATACCTAGCATGGTTATATATCTGGCATAGTTATACACCTAGCATGGTTATACAATTAACATGGTTATACACCTAGCATGGTTATATACCTAGCATGGTTATATACCTAGCATGGTTATATACCTAGCATGGTTATACACCTAGCATGGTTATACAATTAGCATGGTTATACACCTAGCATGGTTATATACCTAGCATAGTTATACACCTAGCATGGTTATACACCTAGCATGGTTATATACCTAGCATGGTTATACACCTAGCAAGGTTATACACCTAGCATGGTTATATACCTAGCATCATGGTTATACACCTAGCATGGTTATATACCTAGCTTGGTTATACACCTAGCATGGTTATAATTATACCTAGCATGGTTATATACCTAGCGTGGTTATACACCAAGCATGGTTATATACCTAGCATAGTTATACACCTAGCATGGTTATACACCTAGCATGGTTATATACCTAGCATGGTTATATACCTAGCATAGTTATATACCTAGCATAGTTATACACCTTGCATGGTTATACAATTAACATGGTTATACACATAGCATGGTTATATACCTAGCATAGTTATACACCTAGCATGGTTATACACCTAGCATGGTTATATACCTAGCATGGTTATATACCTAGCATGGTTATATACCTAGCATGGTTATACATCTAGCATGGTTATATACCTAGCATGGTTATATACCTAGCATGGTTATATACCTAGCATGGTTATATAGCTAGCATAGTTATACACCTAGCATGGTTATACAATTAGCATGGTTATACACCTAGCATGGTTATATACCTAGCATAGTTATACACCTAGCATGGTTATACACCTAGCATGGTTATACACCTAGCATGGTTGTACACCTAGCAAGGTTATACACCTAGCATGGTTATATACCTAGCATGGTTATATACCTAGCATGGTTGTATACCTAGCATGGTTATACACCTAGTATGGTTATATACCTAGCATGGTTATATACCTAGCATGGTTATATACCTAGCATGGTTATATACCTAGCATAGTTATACACCTAGCATGGTTATACAATTAGCATGGTTATACACCTAGCATGGTTATATACCTAGCATAGTTATACACCTAGCATGGTTATACACCGAGCATGGTTATATACCTAGCATGGTTATATATCTAGCATGGTTATATACCTAGCATTGGTATATATCTGGCATAGTTATACACCTAGCATGTTTATACAATTAGCATGGTTATACACCTAGCATGGTTATATACCTAGCATGGTTATATACCTAGCATGGTTATATACCTAGCATGGTTATACACCTAGCATGGTTATATACCTAGCATGGTTATATACCTAGCATGGTTATATACCTAGCATGGTTATATACCTAGCATATTTATACACCTAGCATGGTTATAAAATTAACATGGTTATACACCTAACATGGTTATATACCTAGCATAGCTATACACCTAGCATGGTTATACACCTAGCATGGTTATATACCTAGCATGGTTATATACCTAGCATGGTTATATACCTAGCATGGTTATATACCTAGCATGGTTATACACCTAGCATGGTTATATACCTAGCATGGTTATATACCTAGCATAGTTATACACCTAGCATGGTTATATACCTAGCATAGTTATACACCTAGCATGGTTATACAATTAGCATGGTTATACACCTAGCATGGTTATATACCTAGCATGGTTATATACCTAGCATAGTTATACACCTAGCATGGTTATACACCTAGCATGGTTATATACCTAGCATGGTTATATACCTAGCATGGTTATATACCTAGCATGGTTATATACCTAGCATGGTTATATACCTAGCATGGTTATACACCTAGCATGGTTATACAATTAGCATGGTTATACACCTAGCATGGTTATATACCTAGCATGGTTATATACCTAGCATAGTTATACACCTAGCATGGTTATACACCTAGCATGGTTATACACCTAGCATGGTTATATACCTAGCATGGTTATATACCTAGCATGGATTGGTTATATACCTAGCATGGTTATATACCTAGCATAGTTATACACCTAGCATGCTTATACAATTAGCATGGTTATACACCTAGCATGGTTATATACCTAGCATAGTTATACACTTAGCATGGTTATACACCTATCATGGTTATATACCTAGCATGGTTATATACCTAGCATGGTTATACACCTAGCATGGTTATACAATTAGCATGGTTATACACCTAGCATGGTTATATACCTAGCATAGTTATACACCTAGCATGGTTATACACCGAGCATGGTTATATACCTAGCATGGTTATATATCTAGCATGGTTATATACCTAGCATGGTTATATATCTGGCATAGTTATACACCTAGCATGGTTATACAATTAACATGGTTATACACCTAGCATGGTTATATACCTAGCATGGTTATATACCTAGCATGGTTATATACCTAGCATGGTTATACACCTAGCATGGTTATACAATTAGCATGGTTATACACCTAGCATGGTTATATACCTAGCATAGTTATACACCTAGCATGGTTATACACCTAGCATGGTTATATACCTAGCATGGTTATACACCTAGCAAGGTTATACACCTAGCATGGTTATATACCTAGCATCATGGTTATACACCTAGCATGGTTATATACCTAGCTTGGTTATACACCTAGCATGGTTATAGTTATACCTAGCATGGTTATATACCTAGCGTGGTTATACACCAAGCATGGTTATATACCTAGCATAGTTATACACCTAGCATGGTTATACACCTAGCATGGTTATATACCTAGCATGGTTATATACCTAGCATAGTTATATACCTAGCATAGTTATACACCTTGCATGGTTATACAATTAACATGGTTATACACCTAGCATGGTTATATACCTAGCATAGTTATACACCTAGCATGGTTATACACCTAGCATGGTTATATACCTAGCATGGTTATATACCTAGCATGGTTATATACCTAGCATGGTTATACATCTAGCATGGTTATATACCTAGCATGGTTATATACCTAGCATGGTTATATACCTAGCATGGTTATATACCTAGCATAGTTATACACCTAGCATGGTTATACAATTAGCATGGTTATACACCTAGCATGGTTATATACCTAGCATAGTTATACACCTAGCATGGTTATACACCTAGCATGGTTATACACCTAGCATGGTTATACAATTAGCATGGTTATACACCTAGCATGGTTATATACCTAGCATGGTTATATACCTAGCATAGTTATACACCTAGCATGGTTATACACCTAGCATGGTTATATACCTAGCATGGTTATATACCTAGCATGGTTATATACCTAGCATGGTTATATACCTAGCATGGTTATATACCTAGCATGGTTATACACCTAGCATGGTTATACAATTAGCATGGTTATACACCTAGCATGGTTATATACCTAGCATGGTTATATACCTAGCATAGTTATACACCTAGCATGGTTATACACCTAGCATGGTTATACACCTAGCATGGTTATATACCTAGCATGGTTATATACCTAGCATGGATTGGTTATATACCTAGCATGGTTATATACCTAGCATAGTTATACACCTAGCATGCTTATACAATTAGCATGGTTATACACCTAGCATGGTTATATACCTAGCATAGTTATACACTTAGCATGGTTATACACCTATCATGGTTATATACCTAGCATGGTTATATACCTAGCATGGTTATACACCTAGCATGGTTATACAATTAGCATGGTTATACACCTAGCATGGTTATATACCTAGCATAGTTATACACCTAGCATGGTTATACACCGAGCATGGTTATATACCTAGCATGGTTATATATCTAGCATGGTTATATACCTAGCATGGTTATATATCTGGCATAGTTATACACCTAGCATGGTTATACAATTAACATGGTTATACACCTAGCATGGTTATATACCTAGCATGGTTATATACCTAGCATGGTTATATACCTAGCATGGTTATACACCTAGCATGGTTATACAATTAGCATGGTTATACACCTAGCATGGTTATATACCTAGCATAGTTATACACCTAGCATGGTTATACACCTAGCATGGTTATATACCTAGCATGGTTATACACCTAGCAAGGTTATACACCTAGCATGGTTATATACCTAGCATCATGGTTATACACCTAGCATGGTTATATACCTAGCTTGGTTATACACCTAGCATGGTTATAGTTATACCTAGCATGGTTATATACCTAGCGTGGTTATACACCAAGCATGGTTATATACCTAGCATAGTTATACACCTAGCATGGTTATACACCTAGCATGGTTATATACCTAGCATGGTTATATACCTAGCATAGTTATATACCTAGCATAGTTATACACCTTGCATGGTTATACAATTAACATGGTTATACACCTAGCATGGTTATATACCTAGCATAGTTATACACCTAGCATGGTTATACACCTAGCATGGTTATATACCTAGCATGGTTATATACCTAGCATGGTTATATACCTAGCATGGTTATACATCTAGCATGGTTATATACCTAGCATGGTTATATACCTAGCATGGTTATATACCTAGCATGGTTATATACCTAGCATAGTTATACACCTAGCATGGTTATACAATTAGCATGGTTATACACCTAGCATGGTTATATACCTAGCATAGTTATACACCTAGCATGGTTATACACCTAGCATGGTTATACACCTAGCATGGTTGTACACCTAGCAAGGTTATACACCTAGCATGGTTATATACCTAGCATGGTTATATACCTAGCATGGTTGTATACCTAGCATGGTTATACACCTAGTATGGTTATATACCTAGCATGGTTATATACCTAGCATGGTTATATACCTAGCATGGTTATATACCTAGCATAGTTATACACCTAGCATGGTTATATGGTTATATACCTAGCATAGTTATACACCTAGCATGGTTATACACCTAGCATGGTTATATACCTAGCATGGTTATACACCTAGCAAGGTTATACACCTAGCATGGTTATATACCTAGCATCATGGTTATACACCTAGCATGGTTATATACCTAGCTTGGTTATACACCTAGCATGGTTATAATTATACCTAGCATGGTTATATACCTAGCATGGTTATACACCTAGCATGGTTATATACCTAGGATAGTTATACACCTAGCATGGTTATACACCTAGCATGGTTATATACCTAGCATGGTTATATACTTAGCATGGTTATATACCTAGCATGGTTATATACCTAGCATGGTTATATACCTAGCATGGTTATACACCTAGCATGGTTATATACCTAGCATGGTTATATACCTAGCAAGGTCATACACCTAGCATGGTTATATACTTAGCATGGTTATATACCTAGCATGGTTATATACCTAGCATGGTTATATACCTAGCATGGTTATACACCTAGCATGGTTATACAATTAGCATGGTTATACACCTAGCATGGTTATATACCTAGCATAGTTATACACCTAGCATGCTTATACAATTAGCATGGTTATACACCTAGCATGGTTATATACCTAGCTTGGTTATACACCTAGCATGGTTATAATTATACCTAGCATGGTTATATACCTAGCATGGTTATACACCTAGCATGGTTATATACCTAGCATAGTTATACACCTAGCATGGTTATACACCTAGCATGGTTATATACCTAGCATGGTTATATACTTAGCATGGTTATATACCTAGCATGGTTATATACCTAGCATGGTTATATACCTAGCATGGTTATACACCTAGCATGGTTATATACCTAGCATGGTTATATACCTAGCAAGGTCATACACCTAGCATGGTTATATACTTAGCATGGTTATATACCTTGCATGGTTATATACCTAGCATGGTTATATACCTAGCATGGTTATACACCTAGCATGGTTATACAATTAGCATGGTTATACACCTAGCATGGTTATATACCTAGCATAGTTATACACCTAGTATGGTTATACACCTAGCATGGTTATATACCTAGCATGGTTATATACCTAGCATGGTTATATACCTAGCATGATTATATACCTAGCATAGTTATACACCTAGCATGGTTATACAATTAGCATGGTTATACACCTAGCATGGTTATATACCTAGCATGGTTATATACCTAGCATGGTTATTTACCTAGCATAGTTATACACCTAGCATGGTTATACACCTAGCATGGTTATACACCTAGCATGGTTATATACATAGCATGGTTATATACCTAGCATGGTTATATACCTAGCATGGTTATATACCTAGCATAGTTATACACCTAGCATGCTTATACAATTAGCATGGTTATACACCTAGCATGGTTATATACCTAGCATAGTTATACACTTAGCATGGTTATACACCTATCATGGTTATATACCTAGCATGGTTATATACCTAGCATGGTTATATACCTAGCATGGTTATATACCTAGCATAGTTATACACCTAGCATGGTTATACAATTAGCATGGTTATACACCTAGCATGGTTATATACCTAGCATAGTTATACACCTAGCATGGTTATACACCGAGCATGGTTATATACCTAGCATGGTTATATACCTAGCATGGTTATATACCTAGCATGGTTATACACCTAGCATGGTTATATACCTTGTATGGTTATATACCTCCTAGCATGGTTATATACCTAGCATGGTTATATATCTGGCATAGTTATACACCTAGCATGGTTATACAATTAGCGTGGTTATACACCTAGCATGGTTATATACCTAGCATGGTTATATACCTAGCATGGCTATATACCTAGCATGGTTATACACCTAGCATGGTTATATACCTAGCATGGTTATACACCTAGCATGGTTATATACCTAGCATGGTTATATACCTAGCATATTTATACACCTAGCATGGTTATACAATTAACATGGTTATACACCTAGCATGATTATATACCTAGCATGGTTATATACCTAGCATGGTTATATACCTATCATGGTTATATACCTAGCATAGTTATACACCTAGCATGGTTATACAATTAGCATGGTTATACACCTAGCATGGTTATATACCTAGCATAGTTATACACCTAGCATGGTTATACACCGAGCATGGTTATATACCTAGCATGGTTATATATCTAGCATGGTTATATACCTAGCATGGTTATATATCTGGCATAGTTATACACCTAGCATGGTTATACAATTAGCATGGTTATACACCTAGCATGGTTATAAACCTAGCATGGTTATATACCTAGCATGGTTATATACCTAGCATGGTTATACACCTAGCATGGTTATACAATTAGCATGGTTATACACCTTGCATGGTTATATACCTAGCATAGTTATACACCTAGCATGGTTATACACCTAGCATGGTTATATACCTAGCATGGTTATACACCTAGCAAGGTTATACACCTAGCATGGTTATATACCTAGCATCATGGTTATACACCTAGCATGGTTATATACCTAGCTTGGTTATACACCTTGCATGGTTATAATTATACCTAGCATGGTTATATACCTAGCGTGGTTATACACCTAGCATGGTTATATACCTAGCATAGTTATACACCTAGCATGGTTATACACCTAGCATGGTTATATATCTAGCATGGTTATATACTTAGCATGGTTATATACCTAGCATGGTTATATACCTAGCATGGTTATATACCTAGCATGGTTATACACCTAGCATGGTTATATACCTAGCATGGTTATATACCTAGCAAGGTCATACACCTAGCATGGTTATATACTTAGCATGGTTATATACCTAGCATGGTTATATACCTAGCATGGTTATATACCTCGCATAGTTATACACCTAGCATGGTTATACAATTAGCATGGTTATACACCTAGCATGGTTATATACCTAGCATAGTTATACACCTAGTATGGTTATACACCTAGCATGGTTATATACCTAGCATGGTTATATACCTAGCATGGTTATATACCTAGCATGATTATATACCTAGCATAGTTATACACCTAGCATGGTTATACAATTAGCATGGTTATACACCTAGCATGGTTATATACCTAGCATGGTTATATACCTAGCATGGTTATATACCTAGCATAGTTATACACCTAGCATGGTTATACACCTAGCATGGTTATACACCTAGCATGGTTATATACATAGCATGGTTATATACCTAGCATGGTTATATACCTAGCATGGTTATATACCTAGCATAGTTATACACCTAGCATGCTTATACAATTAGCATGGTTATACACCTAGCATGGTTATATACCTAGCATAGTTATACACTTAGCATGGTTATACACCTATCATGGTTATATACCTAGCATGGTTATATACCTAGCATGGTTATATACCTAGCATGGTTATATACCTAGCATAGTTATACACCTAGCATGGTTATACAATTAGCATGGTTATACACCTAGCATGGTTATATACCTAGCATAGTTATACACCTAGCATGGTTATACACCGAGCATGGTTATATACCTAGCATGGTTATATACCTAGCATGGTTATATACCTAGCATGGTTATACACCTAGCATGGTTATATACCTAGTATGGTTATATACCTAGCATGGTTATATACCTAGCATGGTTATATATCTGGCATAGTTATACACCTAGCATGGTTATACAATTAGCATGGTTATACACCTAGCATGGTTATATACCTAGCATGGTTATATACCTAGCATGGTTATATACCTAGCATGTTATACACCTAGCATGGTTATATACCTAGCATGGTTATACACCTAGCATGGTTATATACCTAGCATGGTTATATACCTAGCATATTTATACACCTAGCATGGTTATACAATTAACATGGTTATACACCTAGCATGATTATATACTTAGCATGGTTATATACCTAGCATGGTTATATACCTAGCATGGTTATATACCTAGCATAGTTATACACCTAGCATGGTTATACAATTAGCTACCTAGCATAGTTATACACCTAGTATGGTTATACACCTAGCATGGTTATATACCTAGCATGGTTATATACCTAGCATGGTTATATACCTAGCATGGTTATACACCTAGCATGGTTATACACCTAGCATGGTTATACACCTAGCATGGTTATATACATAGCATGGTTATATACCTAGCATGGTTATATACCTAGCATGGTTATATACCTAGCATAGTTATACACCTAGCATGCTTATACAATTAGCATGGTTATACACCTAGCATGGTTATATACCTAGCATAGTTATACACTTAGCATGGTTATACACCTATCATGGTTATATACCTAGCATGGTTATATACCTAGCATGGTTATATACCTAGCATGGTTATATACCTAGCATAGTTATACACCTAGCATGGTTATACAATTAGCATGGTTATACACCTAGCATGGTTATATACCTAGCATAGTTATACACCTAGCATGGTTATACACCGAGCATGGTTATATACCTAGCATGGTTATATACCTAGCATGGTTATATACCTAGCATGGTTATACACCTAGCATGGTTATATACCTAGTATGGTTATATACCTAGCATGGTTATATACCTAGCATGGTTATATATCTGGCATAGTTATACACCTAGCATGGTTATACAATTAGCATGGTTATACACCTAGCATGGTTATATACCTAGCATGGTTATATACCTAGCATGGTTATATACCTAGCATGGTTATACACCTAGCATGGTTATATACCTAGCATGGTTATACACCTAGCATGGTTATATACCTAGCATGGTTATATACCTAGCATATTTATACACCTAGCATGGTTATACAATTAACATGGTTATACACCTAGCATGATTATATACTTAGCATGGTTATATACCTAGCATGGTTATATACCTAGCATGGTTATATACCTAGCATAGTTATACACCTAGCATGGTTATACAATTAGCTACCTAGCATAGTTATACACCTAGTATGGTTATACACCTAGCATGGTTATATACCTAGCATGGTTATATACCTAGCATGGTTATATACCTAGCATGGTTATATACCTAGCATGGTTATACACCTAGCATGGTTATACACCTAGCATGGTTATACACCTAGCATGGTTATATACATAGCATGGTTATATACCTAGCTTGGTTATATACCTAGCATGGTTATATACCTAGCATAGTTATACACCTAGCATGCTTATACAATTAGCATGGTTATACACCTAGCATGGTTATATACCTAGCATAGTTATACACTTAGCATGGTTATACACCTATCATGGTTATATACCTAGCATGGTTATATACCTAGCATGGTTATATACCTAGCATGGTTATATACCTAGCATAGTTATACACCTAGCATGGTTATACAATTAGCATGGTTATACACCTAGCATGGTTATATACCTAGCATAGTTATACACCTAGCATGGTTATACACCGAGCATGGTTATATACCTAGCATGGTTATATACCTAGCATGGTTATATACCTAGCATGGTTATACACCTAGCATGGTTATATACCTAGTATGGTTATATACCTAGCATGGTTATATACCTAGCATGGTTATATATCTGGCATAGTTATACACCTAGCATGGTTATACAATTAGCATGGTTATACACCTAGCATGGTTATATACCTAGCATGGTTATATACCTAGCATGGTTATATACCTAGCATGGTTATACACCTAGCATGGTTATATACCTAGCATGGTTATACACCTAGCATGGTTATATACCTAGCATGGTTATATACCTAGCATATTTATACACCTAGCATGGTTATACAATTAACATGGTTATACACCTAGCATGTTTATATACCTAGCATGGTTATATACCTAGCATGGTTATATACCTAGCATGGTTATATACCTAGCATAGTTATACAACTAGCATGGTTATACAATTAGCATGGTTATACACCTAGCATGGTTATATACCTAGCATAGTTATACACCTAGCATGGTTATACACCGAGCATGGTTATATACCTAGCATGGTTATATATCTAGCATGGTTATATACCTAGCATTGTTATATATCTGGCATAGTTATACACCTAGCATGTTTATACAATTAGCATGGTTATACACCTAGCATGGTTATATACCTAGCATGGTTATATACCTAGCATGGTTATATACCTAGCATGGTTATACACCTAGCATGGTTATATACCTAGCATGGTTATATACCTAGCATGGTTATATACCTAGCATGGTTATATACCTAGCATATTTATACACCTAGCATGGTTATAAAATTAACATGGTTATACACCTAACATGGTTATATACCTAGCATAGCTATACACCTAGCATGGTTATACACCTAGCATGGTTATATACCTAGCATGGTTATATACCTAGCATGGTTATATACCTAGCATGGTTATATACCTAGCATGTTTATACACCTAGCATGGTTATATACCTAGCATGGTTATATACCTAGCATAGTTATACACCTAGCATGGTTATATACCTAGCATAGTTATACACCTAGCATGGTTATACAATTAGCATGGTTATACACCTAGCATGGTTATATACCTAGCATGGTTATATACCTAGCATAGTTATACACCTAGCATGGTTATACACCTAGCATGGTTATATACCTAGCATGGTTATATACCTAGCATGGTTATATACCTAGCATGGTTATATACCTAGCATGGTTATATACCTAGCATGGTTATACACCTAGCATGGTTATACAATTAGCATGGTTATACACCTAGCATGGTTATATACCTAGCATGGTTATATACCTAGCATAGTTATACACCTAGCATGGTTATACACCTAGCATGGTTATACACCTAGCATGGTTATATACCTAGCATGGTTATATACCTAGCATGGATTGGTTATATACCTAGCATGGTTATATACCTAGCATAGTTATACACCTAGCATGCTTATACAATTAGCATGGTTATACACCTAGCATGGTTATACTAGCATAGTTATACACTTAGCATGGTTATACACCTATCATGGTTATATACCTAGCATGGTTATATACCTAGCATGGTTATACACCTAGCATGGTTATACAATTAGCATGGTTATACACCTAGCATGGTTATATACCTAGCATAGTTATACACCTAGCATGGTTATACACCGAGCATGGTTATATACCTAGCATGGTTATATATCTAGCATGGTTATATACCTAGCATGGTTATATATCTGGCATAGTTATACACCTAGCATGGTTATACAATTAACATGGTTATACACCTAGCATGGTTATATACCTAGCATGGTTATATACCTAGCATGGTTATATACCTAGCATGGTTATACACCTAGCATGGTTATACAATTAGCATGGTTGTACACCTAGCATGGTTATATACCTAGCATAGTTATACACCTAGCATGGTTATACACCTAGCATGGTTATATACCTAGCATGGTTATACACCTAGCAAGGTTATACACCTAGCATGGTTATATACCTAGCATCATGGTTATACACCTAGCATGGTTATATACCTAGCTTGGTTATACACCTAGCATGGTTATAATTATACCTAGCATGGTTATATACCTAGCGTGGTTATACACCAAGCATGGTTATATACCTAGCATAGTTATACACCTAGCATGGTTATACACCTAGCATGGTTATATACCTAGCATGGTTATATACCTAGCATAGTTATATACCTAGCATAGTTATACACCTTGCATGGTTATACAATTAACATGGTTATACACCTAGCATGGTTATATACCTAGCATAGTTATACACCTAGCATGGTTATACACCTAGCATGGTTATATACCTAGCATGGTTATATACCTAGCATGGTTATATACCTAGCATGGTTATACATCTAGCATGGTTATATACCTAGCATGGTTATATACCTAGCATGGTTATATACCTAGCATGGTTATATACCTAGCATAGTTATACACCTAGCATGGTTATACAATTAGCATGGTTATACACCTAGCATGGTTATATACCTAGCATAGTTATACACCTAGCATGGTTATACACCTAGCATGGTTATACACCTAGCATGGTTGTACACCTAGCAAGGTTATACACCTAGCATGGTTATATACCTAGCATGGTTATATACCTAGCATGGTTGTATACCTAGCATGGTTATACACCTAGTATGGTTATATACCTAGCATGGTTATATACCTAGCATGGTTATATACCTAGCATGGTTATATACCTAGCATAGTTATACACCTAGCATGGTTATACAATTAGCATGGTTATACACCTAGCATGGTTATATACCTAGCATAGTTATACACCTAGCATGGTTATACACCGAGCATGGTTATATACCTAGCATGGTTATATATCTAGCATGGTTATATACCTAGCATTGTTATATATCTGGCATAGTTATACACCTAGCATGTTTATACAATTAGCATGGTTATACACCTAGCATGGTTATATACCTAGCATGGTTATACACCTAGCATGGTTATATACCTAGCATGGTTATATACCTAGCATATTTATACACCTAGCATGGTTATACAATTAACATGGTTATACACCTAGCATGATTATATACCTAGCATGGTTATATACCTAGCATGGTTATATACCTAGCATGGTTATATACCTAGCATAGTTATACACCTAGCATGGTTATACAATTAGCATGGTTATACACCTAGCATGGTTATATACCTAGCATAGTTATACACCTAGCATGGTTATACACCGAGCATGGTTATATACCTAGCATGGTTATATATCTAGCATGGTTATATACCTAGCATGGTTATATATCTGGCATAGTTATACACCTAGCATGTTTATACAATTAGCATGGTTATACACCTAGCATGGTTATATACCTAGCATGGTTATATACCTAGCATGGTTATATACCTAGCATGGTTATACAATTAGCATGGTTATATACCTAGCATGGTTATATACCTAGCATGGTTATATACCTAGCATGGTTATATACCTAGCATATTTATACACCTAGCATGGTTATACAATTAACATGGTTATACACCTAACATGGTTATATACCTAGCATAGCTATACACCTAGCATGGTTATACACCTAGCATGGTTATATACCTAGCATGGTTATATACCTAGCATGGTTATATACCTAGCATGGTTATATACCTAGCATGGTTATACACCTAGCATGGTTATATACCTAGCATGGTTATATACTTAGCATAGTTATACACCTAGCATGGTTATATACCTAGCATAGTTATACACCTAGCATGGTTATACAATTAGCATGGTTATACACCTAGAATGGTTATATACCTAGCATGGTTATATACCTATCATAGTTATACACCTAGCATGGTTATACACCTAGCATGGTTATATACCTAGCATGGTTATATACCTAGCATGGTTATATACCTAGCAAGGTTATATACCTAGCATGGTTATATACCTAGCATGGTTATACACCTAGCATGGTTATACAATTAGCATGGTTATACACCTAGCATGGTTATATACCTAGCATGGTTATATACCTAGCATAGTTATACACCTAGCATGGTTATACACCTAGCATGGTTATACACCTAGCATGGTTATATACCTAGCATGGTTATATACCTAGCATGGATTGGTTATATACCTAGCATGGTTATATACCTAGCATAGTTATACACCTAGCATGCTTATACAATTAGCATGGTTATACACCTAGCATGGTTATATACCTAGCATAGTTATACACTTAGCATGGTTATACACCTATCATGGTTATATACCTAGCATGGTTATATACCTAGCATGGTTATACACCTAGCATGGTTATACAATTAGCATGGTTATACACCTAGCATGGTTATATACCTAGCATAGTTATACACCTAGCATGGTTATACACCGAGCATGGTTATATACCTAGCATGGTTATATATCTAGCATGGTTATATACCTAGCATGGTTATATATCTGGCATAGTTATACACCTAGCATGGTTATACAATTAACATGGTTATACACCTAGCATGGTTATATACCTAGCATGGTTATATACCTAGCATGGTTATATACCTAGCATGGTTATACACCTAGCATGGTTATACAATTAGCATGGTTATACACCTAGCATGGTTATATACCTAGCATAGTTATACACCTAGCATGGTTATACACCTAGCATGGTTATATACCTAGCATGGTTATACACCTAGCAAGGTTATACACCTAACATGGTTATATACCTAGCATCATGGTTATATACCTAGCATGGTTATATACCTAGCTTGCTTATACACCTAGCATGTTTATAATTATACCTAGCATGGTTATATACCTAGCGTGGTTATACACCTAGCATGGTTATATACCTAGCATAGTTATACACCTAGCATGGTTATACACCTAGCATGGTTATATACCTAGCATGGTTATATACCTAGCATAGTTATATACCTAGCATAGTTATACACCTTGCATGGTTATACAATTAGCATGGTTATACACCTAGCTTGGTTATATACCTAGCATAGTTATACACCTAGCATGGTTATACACCTAGCATGGTTATATACCTAGCATGGTTATATACCTAGCATGGTTATATACCTAGCATGGTTATACATCTAGCATGGTTATATACCTAGCATGGTTATATACCTAGCATGGTTATATACCTAGCATGGTTATATACCTAGCATAGTTATACACCTAGCATGGTTATACAATTAGCATGGTTATACACCTAGCATGGTTATATACCTAGCATAGTTATACACCTAGCATGGTTATACACCTAGCATGGTTATACACCTAGCATGGTTGTACACCTAGCAAGGTTATACACCTAGCATGGTTATATACCTAGCATGGTTATATACCTAGCATGGTTGTATACCTAGCATGGTTATACACCTAGCATGGTTATATACCTAGCATGGTTATATACCTAGCATGGTTATATACCTAGCATGGTTATATACCTAGCATAGTTATACACCTAGCATGGTTATACAATTAGCATGGTTATACACCTAGCATGGTTATATACCTAGCATAGTTATACACCTAGCATGGTTATACACCTAGCATGGTTATATACCTAGCATGGTTATACACCTAGCAAGGTTATACACCTAGCATGGTTATATACCTAGCATCATGGTTATACACCTAGCATGGTTATATACCTAGCTTGGTTATACACCTAGCATGGTTATAATTATACCTAGCATGGTTATATACCTAGCATGGTTATACACCTAGCATGGTTATATACCTAGCATAGTTATACACCTAGCATGGTTATACACCTAGCATGGTTATATACCTAGCATGGTTATATACTTAGCATGGTTATATACCTAGCATGGTTATATACCTAGCATGGTTATATACCTAGCATGGTTATACACCTAGCATGGTTATATACCTAGCATGGTTATATACCTAGCAAGGTCATACACCTAGCATGGTTATATACTTAGCATGGTTATATACCTAGCATGGTTATATACCTAGCATGGTTATATACCTAGCATGGTTATACACCTAGCATGGTTATACAATTAGCATGGTTATACACCTAGCATGGTTATATACCTAGCATAGTTATACACCTAGTATGGTTATACACCTAGCATGGTTATATACCTAGCATGGTTATATACCTAGCATGGTTATATACCTAGCATGATTATATACCTAGCATAGTTATACACCTAGCATGGTTATACAATTAGCATGGTTATACACCTAGCATGGTTATATACCTAGCATGGTTATATACCTAGCATGGTTATTTACCTAGCATAGTTATACACCTAGCATGGTTATACACCTAGCATGGTTATACACCTAGCATGGTTATATACATAGCATGGTTATATACCTAGCATGGTTATATACCTAGCATGGTTATATACCTAGCATAGTTATACACCTAGCATGCTTATACAATTAGCATGGTTATACACCTAGCATGGTTATATACATAGCATAGTTATACACTTAGCATGGTTATACACCTATCATGGTTATATACCTAGCATGGTTATATACCTAGCATGGTTATATACCTAGCATGGTTATATACCTAGCATAGTTATACACCTAGCATGGTTATACAATTAGCATGGTTATACACCTAGCATGGTTATATACCTAGCATAGTTATACACCTAGCATGGTTATACACCGAGAATGGTTATATACCTAGCATGGTTATATACCTAGCATGGTTATATACCTAGCATGGTTATACACCTAGCATGGTTATATACCTAGCATGGTTATATACCTAGCATGGTTATATATCTGGCATAGTTATACACCTAGCATGGTTATACAATTAGCATGGTTATACACCTAGCATGGTTATATACCTAGCATGGTTATATACCTAGCATGGCTATATACCTAGCATGGTTATACACCTAGCATGGTTATATACCTAGCATGGTTATACACCTAGCATGGTTATATACCTAGCATGGTTATATACCTAGCATATTTATACACCTAGCATGGTTATACAATTAACATGGTTATACACCTAGCATGATTATATACCTAGCATGGTTATATACCTAGCATGGTTATATACCTATCATGGTTATATACCTAGCATAGTTATACACCTAGCATGGTTATACAATTAGCATGGTTATACACCTAGCATGGTTATATACCTAGCATAGTTATACACCTAGCATGGTTATACACCGAGCATGGTTATATACCTAGCATGGTTATATATCTAGCATGGTTATATACCTAGCATGGTTATATATCTGGCATAGTTATACACCTAGCATGGTTATACAATTAGCATGGTTATACACCTAGCATGGTTATAAACCTAGCATGGTTATATACCTAGCATGGTTATATACCTAGCATGGTTATACACCTAGCATGGTTATACAATTAGCATGGTTATACACCTAGCATGGTTATATACCTAGCATAGTTATACACCTAGCATGGTTATACACCTAGCATGGTTATATACCTAGCATGGTTATACACCTAGCAAGGTTATACACCTAGCATGGTTATATACCTAGCATCATGGTTATACACCTAGCATGGTTCTATACCTAGCTTGGTTATACACCTTGCATGGTTATAATTATACCTAGCATGGTTATATACCTAGCGTGGTTATACACCTAGCATGGTTATATACCTAGCATAGTTATACACCTAGCATGGTTATACACCTAGCATGGTTATATATCTAGCATGGTTATATACTTAGCATGGTTATATACCTAGCATGGTTATATACCTAGCATGGTTATATACCTAGCATGGTTATACACCTAGCATGGTTATATACCTAGCATGGTTATATACCTAGCAAGGTCATACACCTAGCATGGTTATATACTTAGCATGGTTATATACCTAGCATGGTTATATACCTAGCATGGTTATATACCTCGCATAGTTATACACCTAGCATGGTTATACAATTAGCATGGTTATACACCTAGCATGGTAATATACCTAGCATAGTTATACACCTAGTATGGTTATACACCTAGCATGGTTATATACCTAGCATGGTTATATACCTAGCATGGTTATATACCTAGCATGATTATATACCTAGCATAGTTATACACCTAGCATGGTTATACAATTAGCATGGTTATACACCTAGTATGGTTATATACCTAGCATGGTTATATACCTAGCATGGTTATATACCTAGCATAGTTATACACCTAGCATGGTTATACACCTAGCATGGTTATACACCTAGCATGGTTATATACATAGCATGGTTATATACCTAGCATGGTTATAAACCTAGCATGGTTATATACCTAGCATAGTTATACACCTAGCATGCTTATACAATTAGCATGGTTATACACCTAGCATGGTTATATACCTAGCTTGGTTATACACCTAGCATGGTTATAATTATACCTAGCATGGTTATATACCTAGCATGGTTATACACCTAGCATGGTTATATACCTAGCATAGTTATACACCTAGCATGGTTATACACCTATCATGGTTATATACCTAGCATGGTTATATACTTAGCATGGTTATATACCTAGTATGGTTATATACCTAGCATGGTTATATACCTAGCATGGTTATACACCTAGCATGGTTATATACCTAGCATGGTTATATACCTAGCAAGGTCATACACCTAGCATGGTTATATACTTAGCATGGTTATATACCTAGCATGGTTATATACCTAGCATGGTTATATACCTAGCATGGTTATACACCTAGCATGGTTATACAATTAGCATGGTTATACACCTAGCATGGTTATATACCTAGCATAGTTATACACCTAGTATGGTTATACACCTAGCATGGTTATATACCTAGCATGGTTATATACCTAGCATGGTTATATACCTAGCATGATTATATACCTAGCATAGTTATACACCTAGCATGGTTATACAATTAGCATGGTTATACACCTAGCATGGTTATATACCTAGCAAGGTTATATACCTAGCATGGTTATTTACCTAGCATAGTTATACACCTAGCATGGTTATACACCTAGCATGGTTATACACCTAGCATGGTTATATACATAGCATGGTTATATACCTAGCATGGTTATATACCTAGCATGGTTATATACCTAGCATAGTTATACACCTAGCATGCTTATACAATTAGCATGGTTATACACCTAGCATGGTTATATACATAGCATAGTTATACACTTAGCATGGTTATACACCTATCATGGTTATATACCTAGCATGGTTATATACCTAGCATGGTTATATACCTAGCATGGTTATATACCTAGCATAGTTATACACCTAGCATGGTTATACAATTAGCATGGTTATACACCTAGCATGGTTATATACCTAGCATAGTTATACACCTAGCATGGTTATACACCGAGCATGGTTATATACCTAGCATGGTTATATACCTAGCATGGTTATATACCTAGCATGGTTATACACCTAGCATGGTTATATACCTTGTATGGTTATATACCTAGCATGGTTATATACCTAGCATGGTTATATATCTGGCATAGTTATACACCTAGCATGGTTATACAATTAGCATGGTTATACACCTAGCATGGTTATATACCTAGCATGGTTATATACCTAGCATGGCTATATACCTAGCATGGTTATACACCTAGCATGGTTATATACCTAGCATGGTTATACACCTAGCATGGTTATATACCTAGCATGGTTATATACCTAGCATATTTATACACCTAGCATGGTTATACAATTAACATGGTTATACACCTAGCATGATTATATACCTAGCATGGTTATATACCTAGCATGGTTATATACCTATCATGGTTATATACCTAGCATAGTTATACACCTAGCATGGTTATACAATTAGCATGGTTATACACCTAGCATGGTTATATACCTAGCATAGTTATACACCTAGCATGGTTATACACCGAGCATGGTTATATACCTAGCATGGTTATATATCTAGCATGGTTATATACCTAGCATGGTTATATATCTGGCATAGTTATACACCTAGCATGGTTATACAATTAGCATGGTTATACACCTAGCATGGTTATAAACCTAGCATGGTTATATACCTAGCATGGTTATATACCTAGCATGGTTATACACCTAGCATGGTTATACAATTAGCATGGTTATACACCTAGCATGGTTATATACCTAGCATAGTTATACACCTAGCATGGTTATACACCTAGCATGGTTATATACCTAGCATGGTTATACACCTAGCAAGGTTATACACCTAGCATGGTTATATACCTAGCATCATGGTTATACACCTAGCATGGTTATATATCTAGCATGGTTATATACTTAGCATGGTTATATACCTAGCATGGTTATATACCTAGCATGGTTATATACCTAGCATGGTTATACACCTAGCATGGTTATATACCTAGCATGGTTATATACCTAGCAAGGTCATACACCTAGCATGGTTATATACTTAGCATGGTTATATACCTAGCATGGTTATATACCTAGCATGGTTATATACCTCGCATAGTTATACACCTAGCATGGTTATACAATTAGCATGGTTATACACCTAGCATGGTTATATACCTAGCATAGTTATACACCTAGTATGGTTATACACCTAGCATGGTTATATACCTAGCATGGTTATATACCTAGCATGGTTATATACCTAGCATGATTATATACCTAGCATAGTTATACACCTAGCATGGTTATACAATTAGCATGGTTATACACCTAGTATGGTTATATACCTAGCATGGTTATATACCTAGCATGGTTATATACCTAGCATAGTTATACACCTACATGGTTATACACCTAGCATGGTTATACACCTAGCATGGTTATATACATAGCATGGTTATATACCTAGCATGGTTATATACCTAGCATGGTTATATACCTAGCATAGTTATACACCTAGCATGCTTATACAATTAGCATGGTTATACACCTAGCATGGTTATATACCTAGCATAGTTATACACTTAGCATGGTTATACACCTATCATGGTTATATACCTAGCATGGTTATATACCTAGCATGGTTATATACCTAGCATGGTTATATACCTAGCATAGTTATACACCTAGCATGGTTATACAATTAGCATGGTTATACACCTAGCATGGTTATATACCTAGCATAGTTATACACCTAGCATGGTTATACACCGAGCATGGTGGTTATATACCTAGCATGGTTATATACCTAGCATGGTTATATACCTAGCATGGTTTACACCTAGCATGGTTATATACCTAGTATGGTTATATACCTAGCATGGTTATATACCTAGCATGGTTATATATCTGGCATAGTTATACACCTAGCATGGTTATACAATTAGCATGGTTATACGCCTAGCATGGTTATATACCTAGCATGGTTATATACCTAGCATGGTTATATACCTAGCATGGTTATACACCTAGCATGGTTATATACCTAGCATGGTTATACACCTAGCATGGTTATATACCTAGCATGGTTATATACCTAGCATATTTATACACCTAGCATGGTTATACAATTAACATGTTTATACACCTAGCATGATTATATACCTAGCATGGTTATATACCTAGCATGGTTATATACCTAGCATGGTTATATACCTAGCATAGTTATACACCTAGCATGGTTATACAATTAGCATGGTTATACACCTAGCATGGTTATATACCTAGCATAGTTATACACCTAGCATGGTTATACACCGAGCATGGTTATATACCTAGTATGGTTATATATCTAGCATGGTTATATACCTAGCATGGTTATATATCTGGCATAGTTATACACCTGGCATGGTTATACAATTAGCATGGTTATACACCTAGCATGGTTATATACCTAGCATGGTTATATACCTAGCATGGTTATATACCTAGCATGGTTATACACCTAGCATGGTTATATACCTAGCATGGTTATATACCTAGCATGGTTATATACCTAGCATGGTTATATACCTAGCATATTTATACACCTAGCATGGTTATACAATTAACATGGTTATACACCTAACATGGTTATATACCTAGCATAGCTATACACCTAGCATGGTTATACACCTAGCATGGTTATATACCTAGCATGGTTATATACCTAGCATGGTTATATACCTAGCATGGTTATATACCTAGCATGGTTATACACCTAGCATGGTTATATACCTAGCATGGTTATATACCTAGCATAGTTATACACCTAGCATGGTTATATACCTAGCTTGGTTATACACCTAGCATGGTTATAATTATACCTAGCATGGTTATATACGTGGTTATACACCTAGCATGGTTATATACCTAGCATAGTTATACACCTAGCATGGTTATACACCTAGCATGGTTATATACCTAGCATGGTTATATTCTTAGCATGGTTATATACCTTGCATGGTTATATACCTAGCATGGTTATATACCTAGCATGGTTATACACCTAGCATGGTTATATACCTAGCATGGTTATATACCTAGCAAGGTCATACACCTAGCATGGTTATATACTTAGCATGGTTATATACCTAGCATGGTTATATACCTAGCATGGTTATATACCTAGCATAGTTATACACCTAGCATGGTTATACAATTAGATACCTAGCATAGTTATACACCTAGTATGGTTATACACCTAGCATGGTTATATACCTAGCATGGTTATATACCTAGCATGGTTATATACCTAGCATGATTATATACCTAGCATAGTTATACACCTAGCATGGTTATACAATTAGCATGGTTATACACCTAGCATGGTTATATACCTAGCATGGTTATATACCTAGCATGGTTATATACCTAGCATGGTTATACACCTAGCATGGTTATACACCTAGCATGGTTATACACCTAGCATGGTTATATACATAGCATGGTTATATACCTAGCATGGTTATATACCTAGCATGGTTATATACCTAGCATAGTTATACACCTAGCATGCTTATACAATTAGCATGGTTATACACCTAGCATGGTTATATACCTAGCATAGTTATACACTTAGCATGGTTATACACCTATCATGGTTATATACCTAGCATGGTTATATACCTAGCATGGTTATATACCTAGCATGGTTATATACCTAGCATAGTTATACACCTAGCATGGTTATACAATTAGCATGGTTATACACCTAGCATGGTTATATACCTAGCATAGTTATACACCTAGCATGGTTATACACCGAGCATGGTTATATACCTAGCATGGTTATATACCTAGCATGGTTATATACCTAGCATGGTTATACACCTAGCATGGTTATATACCTAGTATGGTTATATACCTAGCATGGTTATATACCTAGCATGGTTATATATCTGGCATAGTTATACACCTAGCATGGTTATACAATTAGCATGGTTATACACCTAGCATGGTTATATACCTAGCATGGTTATATACCTAGCATGGTTATATACCTAGCATGGTTATACACCTAGCATGGTTATATACCTAGCATGGTTATACACCTAGCATGGTTATATACCTAGCATGGTTATATACCTAGCATATTTATACACCTAGCATGGTTATACAATTAACATGGTTATACACCTAGCATGATTATATACTTAGCATGGTTATATACCTAGCATGGTTATATACCTAGCATGGTTATATACCTAGCATAGTTATACACCTAGCATGGTTATACAATTAGCTACCTAGCATAGTTATACACCTAGTATGGTTATACACCTAGCATGGTTATATACCTAGCATGGTTATATACCTAGCATGGTTATATACCTAGCATGGTTATATACCTAGCATGGTTATACACCTAGCATGGTTATACACCTAGCATGGTTATACACCTAGCATGGTTATATACATAGCATGGTTATATACCTAGCTTGGTTATATACCTAGCATGGTTATATACCTAGCATAGTTATACACCTAGCATGCTTATACAATTAGCATGGTTATACACCTAGCATGGTTATATACCTAGCATAGTTATACACTTAGCATGGTTATACACCTATCATGGTTATATACCTAGCATGGTTATATACCTAGCATGGTTATATACCTAGCATGGTTATATACCTAGCATAGTTATACACCTAGCATGGTTATACAATTAGCATGGTTATACACCTAGCATGGTTATATACCTAGCATAGTTATACACCTAGCATGGTTATACACCGAGCATGGTTATATACCTAGCATGGTTATATACCTAGCATGGTTATATACCTAGCATGGTTATACACCTAGCATGGTTATATACCTAGTATGGTTATATACCTAGCATGGTTATATACCTAGCATGGTTATATATCTGGCATAGTTATACACCTAGCATGGTTATACAATTAGCATGGTTATACACCTAGCATGGTTATATACCTAGCATGGTTATATACCTAGCATGGTTATATACCTAGCATGGTTATACACCTAGCATGGTTATATACCTAGCATGGTTATACACCTAGCATGGTTATATACCTAGCATGGTTATATACCTAGCATATTTATACACCTAGCATGGTTATACAATTAACATGGTTATACACCTAGCATGATTATATACCTAGCATGGTTATATACCTAGCATGGTTATATACCTAGCATGGTTATATACCTAGCATAGTTATACACCTAGCATGGTTATACAATTAGCATGGTTATACACCTAGCATGGTTATATACCTAGCATAGTTATACACCTAGCATGGTTATACACCGAGCATGGTTATATACCTAGCATGGTTATATATCTAGCATGGTTATATACCTAGCATTGTTATATATCTGGCATAGTTTTACACCTAGCATGTTTATACAATTAGCATGGTTATACACCTAGCATGGTTATATACCTAGCATGGTTATATACCTAGCATGGTTATATACCTAGCATGGTTATACACCTAGCATGGTTATATACCTAGCATGGTTATATACCTAGCATGGTTATATACCTAGCATGGTTATATACCTAGCATATTTATACACCTAGCATGGTTATAAAATTAACATGGTTATACACCTAACATGGTTATATACCTAGCATAGCTATACACCTAGCATGGTTATACACCTAGCATGGTTATATACCTAGCATGGTTATATACCTAGCATGGTTATATACCTAGCATGGTTATATACCTAGCATGTTTATACACCTAGCATGGTTATATACCTAGCAGTGTTATATACCTAGCATAGTTATACACCTAGCATGGTTATATACCTAGCATAGTTATACACCTAGCATGGTTATACAATTAGCATGGTTATACACCTAGCATGGTTATATACCTAGCATGGTTATATACCTAGCATAGTTATACACCTAGCATGGTTATACACCTAGCATGGTTATATACCTAGCATGGTTATATACCTAGCATGGTTATATACCTAGCATGGTTATATACCTAGCATGGTTATATACCTAGCATGGTTATACACCTAGCATGGTTATACAATTAGCATGGTTATACACCTAGCATGGTTATATACCTAGCATGGTTATATACCTAGCATAGTTATACACCTAGCATGGTTATACACCTAGCATGGTTATACACCTAGCATGGTTATATACCTAGCATGGTTATATACCTAGCATGGATTGGTTATATACCTAGCATGGTTATATACCTAGCATAGTTATAACCTAGCATGCTTATACAATTAGCATGGTTATACACCTAGCATGGTTATATACCTAGCATAGTTATACACTTAGCATGGTTATACACCTATCATGGTTATATACCTAGCATGGTTATATACCTAGCATGGTTATACACCTAGCATGGTTATACAATTAGCATGGTTATACACCTAGCATGGTTATATACCTAGCATAGTTATACACCTAGCATGGTTATACACCGAGCATGGTTATATACCTAGCATGGTTATATATCTAGCATGGTTATATACCTAGCATGGTTATATATCTGGCATAGTTATACACCTAGCATGGTTATACAATTAACATGGTTATACACCTAGCATGGTTATATACCTAGCATGGTTATATACCTAGCATGGTTATATACCTAGCATGGTTATACACCTAGCATGGTTATACAATTAGCATGGTTATACACCTAGCATGGTTATATACCTAGCATAGTTATACACCTAGCATGGTTATACACCTAGCATGGTTATATACCTAGCATGGTTATACACCTAGCAAGGTTATACACCTAGCATGGTTATATACCTAGCATCATGGTTATACACCTAGCATGGTTATATACCTAGCTTGGTTATACACCTAGCATGGTTATAATTATACCTAGCATGGTTATATACCTAGCGTGGTTATACACCAAGCATGATTATATACCTAGCATGGTTATACACCTAGCATGGTTATACACCTAGCATGGTTATATACCTAGCATGGTTATATACCTAGCATAGTTATATACCTAGCATAGTTATACACCTTGCATGGTTATACAATTAACATGGTTATACACCTAGCATGGTTATATACCTAGCATAGTTATACACCTAGCATGGTTATACACCTAGCATGGTTATATACCTAGCATGGTTATATACCTAGCATGGTTATATACCTAGCATGGTTATACATCTAGCATGGTTATATACCTAGCATGGTTATATACCTAGCATGGTTATATACCTAGCATGGTTATATACCTAGCATAGTTATACACCTAGCATGGTTATACAATTAGCATGGTTATACACCTAGCATGGTTATACACCTAGCATGGTTGTACACCTAGCAAGGTTATACACCTAGCATGGTTATCTACCTAGCATGGTTATATACCTAGCATGGTTGTATACCTAGCATGGTTATACACCTAGTATGGTTATATACCTAGAATGGTTATATACCTAGCATGGTTATATACCTAGCATGGTTATATACCTAGCATAGTTATACACCTAGCATGGTTATACAATTAGCATGGTTATACACCTAGCATGGTTATATACCTAGCATAGTTATACACCTAGCATGGTTATACACCGAGCATGGTTATATACCTAGCATGGTTATATATCTAGCATGGTTATATACCTAGCATTGTTATATATCTGGCATAGTTATACACCTAGCATGTTTATACAATTAGCATGGTTATACACCTAGCATGGTTATATACCTAGCATGGTTATATACCTAGCATGGTTATATACCTAGCATGGTTATACACCTAGCATGGTTATATACCTAGCATGGTTATATACCTAGTATGGTTATATACCTAGCATGGTTATATACCTAGCATATTTATACACCTAGCATGGTTATAAAATTAACATGGTTATACACCTAACATGGTTATATACCTAGCATAGCTATACACCTAGCATGGTTATACACCTAGCATGGTTATATACCTAGCATGGTTATATACCTAGCATGGTTATATACCTAGCATGGTTATATACCTAGCATGGTTATACACCTAGCATGGTTATATACCTAGCATGGTTATATACCTAGCATAGTTATACACCTAGCATGGTTATATACCTAGCATAGTTATACACCTAGCATGGTTATACAATTAGCATGGTTATACACCTAGCATGGTTATATACCTAGCATGGTTATATACCTAGCATAGTTATACACCTAGCATGGTTATACACCTAGCATGGTTATATACCTAGCATGGTTATATACCTAGCATGGTTATATACCTAGCATGGTTATATACCTAGCATGGTTATATACCTAGCATGGTTATACACCTAGCATGGTTATACAATTAGCATGGTTATACACCTAGCATGGTTATATACCTAGCATGGTTATATACCTAGCATAGTTATACACCTAGCATGGTTATACACCTAGCATGGTTATACACCTAGCATGGTTATATACCTAGCATGGTTATATACCTAGCATGGATTGGTTATATACCTAGCATGGTTATATACCTAGCATAGTTATACACCTAGCATGCTTATACAATTAGCATGGTTATACACCTAGCATGGTTATATACCTAGCATAGTTATACACTTAGCATGGTTATACACCTATCATGGTTATATACCTAGCATGGTTATATACCTAGCATGGTTATACACCTAGCATGGTTATACAATTAGCATGGTTATACACCTAGCATGGTTATATACCTAGCATAGTTATACACCTAGCATGGTTATACACCGAGCATGGTTATATACCTAGCATGGTTATATATCTAGCATGGTTATATACCTAGCATGGTTATATATCTGGCATAGTTATACACCTAGCATGGTTATACAATTAACATGGTTATACACCTAGCATGGTTATATACCTAGCATGGTTATATACCTAGCATGGTTATATACCTAGCATGGTTATACACCTAGCATGGTTATACAATTAGCATGGTTATACACCTAGCATGGTTATATACCTAGCATAGTTATACACCTAGCATGGTTATACACCTAGCATGGTTATATACCTAGCATGGTTATACACCTAGCAAGGTTATACACCTAGCATGGTTATATACCTAGCATCATGGTTATACACCTAGCATGGTTATATACCTAGCTTGGTTATACACCTAGCATGGTTATAATTATACCTAGCATGGTTATATACCTAGCGTGGTTATACACCAAGCATGGTTATATACCTAGCATAGTTATACACCTAGCATGGTTATACACCTAGCATGGTTATATACCTAGCATGGTTATATACCTAGCATAGTTATATACCTAGCATAGTTATACACCTTGCATGGTTATACAATTAACATGGTTATACACCTAGCATGGTTATATACCTAGCATAGTTATACACCTAGCATGGTTATACACCTAGCATGGTTATATACCTAGCATGGTTATATACCTAGCATGGTTATATACCTAGCATGGTTATACATCTAGCATGGTTATATACCTAGCATGGTTATATACCTAGCATGGTTATATACCTAGCATGGTTATATACCTAGCATAGTTATACACCTAGCATGGTTATACAATTAGCATGGTTATACACCTAGCATGGTTATATACCTAGCATAGTTATACACCTAGCATGGTTATACACCTAGCATGGTTATACACCTAGCATGGTTGTACACCTAGCAAGGTTATACACCTAGCATGGTTATATACCTAGCATGGTTATATACCTAGCATGGTTGTATACCTAGCATGGTTATACACCTAGTATGGTTATATACCTAGCATGGTTATATACCTAGCATGGTTATATACCTAGCATGGTTATATACCTAGCATAGTTATACACCTAGCATGGTTATATGGTTATATACCTAGCATAGTTATACACCTAGCATGGTTATACACCTAGCATGGTTATATACCTAGCATGGTTATACACCTAGCAAGGTTATACACCTAGCATGGTTATATACCTAGCATCATGGTTATACACCTAGCATGGTTATATACCTAGCTTGGTTATACACCTAGCATGGTTATAATTATACCTAGCATGGTTATATACCTAGCATGGTTATACACCTAGCATGGTTATATACCTAGCATAGTTATACACCTAGCATGGTTATACACCTAGCATGGTTATATACCTAGCATGGTTATATACTTAGCATGGTTATATACCTAGCATGGTTATATACCTAGCATGGTTATATACCTAGCATGGTTATACACCTAGCATGGTTATATACCTAGCATGGTTATATACCTAGCAAGGTCATACACCTAGCATGGTTATATACTTAGCATGGTTATATACCTAGCATGGTTATATACCTAGCATGGTTATATACCTAGCATGGTTATACACCTAGCATGGTTATACAATTAGCATGGTTATACACCTAGCATGGTTATATACCTAGCATAGTTATACACCTAGTATGGTTATACACCTAGCATGGTTATATACCTAGCATGGTTATATACCTAGCATGGTTATATACCTAGCATGATTATATACCTAGCATAGTTATACACCTAGCATGGTTATACAATTAGCATGGTTATACACCTAGCATGGTTATATACCTAGCATGGTTATATACCTAGCATGGTTATATACCTAGCATAGTTATACACCTAGCATGGTTATACACCTAGCATGGTTATACACCTAGCATGGTTATATACATAGCATGGTTATATACCTAGCATGGTTATATACCTAGCATGGTTATATACCTAGCATAGTTATACACCTAGCATGCTTATACAATTAGCATGGTTATACACCTAGCATGGTTATATACCTAGCATAGTTATACACTTAGCATGGTTATACACCTATCATGGTTATATACCTAGCATGGTTATATACCTAGCATGGTTATATACCTAGCATGGTTATATACCTAGCATAGTTATACACCTAGCATGGTTATACAATTAGCATGGTTATACACCTAGCATGGTTATATACCTAGCATAGTTATACACCTAGCATGGTTATACACCGAGCATGGTTATATACCTAGCATGGTTATATACCTAGCATGGTTATATACCTAGCATGGTTATACACCTAGCATGGTTATATACCTAGTATGGTTATATACCTAGCATGGTTATATACCTAGCATGGTTATATATCTGGCATAGTTATACACCTAGCATGTTTATACAATTAGCATGGTTATACACCTAGCATGGTTATATACCTAGTATGGTTATATACCTAGCATGGCTATATACCTAGCATGGTTATACACCTAGCATGGTTATATACCTAGCATGGTTATACACCTAGCATGGTTATATACCTAGCATGGTTATATACCTAGCATATTTATACACCTTGCATGGTTATACAATTAACATGGTTATACACCTAGCATGATTATATACCTAGCATGGTTATATACCTAGCATGGTTATATACCTATCATGGTTATATACCTAGCATAGTTATACACCTAGCATGGTTATACAATTAGCATGGTTATACACCTAGCATGGTTATATACCTAGCATAGTTATACACCTAGCATGGTTATACACCGAGCATGGTTATATACCTAGCATGGTTATATATCTAGCATGGTTATATACCTAGCATGGTTATATATCTGGCATAGTTATACACCTAGCATGGTTATACAATTAGCATGGTTATACACCTAGCATGGTTATAAACCTAGCATGGTTATATACCTAGCATGGTTATATACCTAGCATGGTTATACACCTAGCATGGTTATACAATTAGCATGGTTATACACCTAGCATGGTTATATACCTAGCATTGTTATACACCTAGCATGGTTATACACCTAGCATGGTTATATACCTAGCATGGTTATACACCTAGCAAGGTTATACACCTAGCATGGTTATATACCTAGCATCATGGTTATACACCTAGCATGGTTATATACCTAGCTTGGTTATACACCTTGCATGGTTATAATTATACCTAGCATGGTTATATACCTAGCGTGGTTATACACCTAGCATGGTTATATACCTAGCATAGTTATACACCTAGCATGGTTATACACCTAGCATGGTTATATACCTAGCATGGTTATATACTTAGCATGGTTATACACCTAGCATGGTTATATACCTAGCATGGTTATATACCTAGCATGGTTATACACCTAGCATGGTTATATACCTAGCATGGTTATATACCTAGCAAGGTCATACACCTAGCATGGTTATATACTTAGCATGGTTATATACCTAGCATGGTTATATACCTAGCATGGTTATATACCTAGCATAGTTATACACCTAGCATGGTTATACAATTAGCATGGTTATACACCTAGCATGGTTATATACCTAGCATAGTTATACACCTAGTATGGTTATACACCTAGCATGGTTATATACCTAGCATGGTTATCTAGCATGATTATATACCTAGCATAGTTATACACCTAGCATGGTTATACAATTAGCATGGTTATACACCTAGCATGGTTATATACCTAGCATGGTTATATACCTAGCATGGTTATATACCTAGCATGGTTATACACCTAGCATGGTTATACACCTAGGATGGTTATACACCTAGCATGGTTATATACATAGCATGGTTATATACCTAGCATGGTTATATACCTAGCATGGTTATATACCTAGCATAGTTATACACCTAGCATGCTTATACAATTAGCATGGTTATACACCTAGCATGGTTATATACCTAGCATAGTTATACACTTAGCATGGATATACACCTATCATGGTTATATACCTAGCATGGTTATATACCTAGCATGGTTATATACCTAGCATGGTTATATACCTAGCATAGTTATACACCTAGCATGGTTATACAATTAGCATGGTTATACACCTAGCATGGTTATATACCTAGCATAGTTATACACCTAGCATGGTTATACACCGAGCATGGTTATATACCTAGCATGGTTATATACCTAGCATGGTTATATACCTAGCATGGTTATACACCTAGCATGGTTATATACCTAGTATGGTTATATACCTAGCATGGTTATATACCTAGCATGGTTATATATCTGGCATAGTTATACACCTAGCATGGTTATACAATTAGCATGGTTATACACCTAGCATGGTTATATACCTAGCATGGTTATATACCTAGCATGGTTATATACCTAGCATGGTTATACACCTAGCATGGTTATATACCTAGCATGGTTATACACCTAGCATGGTTATATACCTAGCATGGTTATATACCTAGCATATTTATACACCTAGCATGGTTATACAATTAACATGGTTATACACCTAGCATGATTATATACCTAGCATGGTTATATACCTAGCATGGTTATATACCTAGCATGGTTATATACCTAGCATAGTTATACACCTAGCATGGTTATACAATTAGCATGGTTATACACCTAGCATGGTTATATACCTAGCATAGTTATACACCTAGCATGGTTATACACCGAGCATGGTTATATACCTAGCATGGTTATATATCTAGCATGGTTATATACCTAGCATGGTTATATATCTGGCATAGTTATACACCTAGCATGGTTATATATCTGGCATAGTTATACACCTAGCATGGTTATACAATTAGCATGGTTATACACCTAGCATGGTTATATACCTAGCATGGTTATATACCTAGCATGGTTATATACCTAGCATGGTTATACACCTAGCATGGTTATATACCTAGCATGGTTATATACCTAGCATGGTTATATACCTAGCATGGTTATATACCTAGCATATTTATACACCTAGCATGGTTATACAATTAACATGGTTATACACCTAACATGGTTATATACCTAGCATAGCTATACACCTAGCATGGTTATACACCTAGCATGGTTATATACCTAGCATGGTTATATACCTAGCATGGTTATATACCTAGCTTGGTTATATACCTAGCATGGTTATACACCTAGCATGGTTATATACCTAGCATGGTTATATACCTAGCATAGTTATACACCTAGCATGGTTATATACCTAGCATAGTTATACACCTAGCATGGTTATACAATTAGCATGGTTATACACCTAGCATGGTTATATACCTAGCATGGTTATATACCTAGCATAGTTATATACCTAGCATGGTTATACACCTAGCATGGTTATATACCTAGCATGGTTATATACCTAGCATGGTTATATACCTAGCATGGTTATATACCTAGCATGGTTATATACCTAGCATAGTTATACACCTAGCATGGTTATACAATTAGCATGGTTATACACCTAGCATGGTTATATAGCTAGCATGGTTATATACCTAGCATAGTTATACACCTAGCATGGTTATACACCTAGCATGGTTATACACCTAGCATGGTTATATACCTAGCATGGTTATATACCTAGCATGGATTGGTTATATACCTAGCATGGTTATATACCTAGCATAGTTATACACCTAGCATGCTTATACAATTAGCATGGTTATACACCTAGCATGGTTATATACCTAGCATAGTTATACACTTAGCATGGTTATACACCTATCATGGTTATATACCTAGCATGGTTATATACCTAGCATGGTTATATACCTAGCATGGTTATATACCTAGCATAGTTATACACCTAGCATGGTTATACAATTAGCATGGTTATACACCTAGCATGGTTATATACCTAGCATAGTTATACACCTAGCATGGTTATACACCGAGCATGGTTATATACCTAGCATGGTTATATACCTACATGTAGCATGGTTATATACCTAGCATGGTTATACACCTAGCATGGTTATATACCTAGTATGGTTATATACCTAGCATGGTTATATACCTAGCATGGTTATATATCTGGCATAGTTATACACCTAGCATGGTTATACAATTAGCATGGTTATACACCTAGCATGGTGATATACCTAGCATGGTTATATACCTAGCATGGTTATATACCTAGCATGGTTATACACCTAGCATGGTTATATACCTAGCATGGTTATATACCTAGCATGGTTATATACCTAGCATATTTATACACCTAGCATGGTTATACAATTAACATGGTTATACACCTAACATGGTTATATACCTAGCATAGCTATACACCTAGCATGGTTATACACCTAGCATGGTTATATACCTAGCATGGTTATATACCTAGCATGGTTATATACCTAGCATGGTTATATACCTAGCATGGTTATACACCTAGCATGGTTATATACCTAGCATGGTTATATACCTAGCATGGTTATATACCTAGCATGGTTATATACCTAGAATGGTTATACACCTAGCATGGTTATACAATTAGCATGGTTATACACCTAGCATGGTTATATACCTAGCATAGTTATACACCTAGCATGGTTATACACCTACCATGGTTATATACCTAGCATGGTTATATACCTAGCATGGTTATATACCTAGCATGTTTATACACCTAGCATGGTTATATACCTAGCTTGGTTATACACCTAGCATGGTTATAATTATACCTAGCATGGTTATATACCTAGCGTGGTTATACACCTAGCATGGTTATATACCTAGCAAGGTTATACACCTAGCATGGTTAAACAATTAGCATGGTTATACACCTAGCATGGTTATATACATAGCATAGTTATACACCTAGTATGGTTATACACCTAGCATGGTTATATACCTAGCATGGTTATATACCTAGCATTGTTATATACCTAGCATGATTATATACCTAGCATAGTTATACACCTAGCATGGTTATACAATTAGCATGGTTATACACCTAGCATGGTTATATACCTAGCATGGTTATATACCTAGCATAGTTATACACCTATCATGGTTATACACCTAGCATGGTTATATACCTAGCATGGTTATATACCTAGCATGGTTATATACCTAGCATGGTTATATACCTAGCATGGTTATATACCTAGCATAGTTATACACCTAGCATGGTTATACAATTAGCATGGTTATACACCTAGCATGGTTATATACCTAGCATGGTTATATACCTAGCATAGTTGTACACATAGCATGGTTATACACCTAGCATGGTTATACACCTAGCATGGTTATATACCTAGCATGGTTATATACCTAGCATTAGCATGGTTATATACCTAGCATAGTTATACACCTAGCATGCTTATACAATTAGCATGGTTATATACCTAGCATGGTTATATACCTAGCATAGTTATACACTTAGCATGGTTATACACCTATCATGGTTATATACCTAGCATGGTTATATACCTAGCATGGTTATATACCTAGCATGGTTATATACCTAGCATAGTTATACACCTAGCATGGTTATACAATTAGCATGGTTATACACCTAGCATGGTTATATACCTAGCATAGTTATACACCTAGCATGGTTATACACTGAGCATGGTTATATACCTAGCATGGTTATATACCTAGCATGGTTATACGCCTAGCATGGTTATATACCTAGCATGGTTATATACCTAGCATGGTTATATACCTAGCATGGTTATATACCTAGCATATTTATACACCTAGCATGGTTATACAATTAACATGGTTATACACCTAACATGGTTATATACCTAGCATAGCTATACACCTAGCATGGTTATACACCTAGCATGGTTATATACCTAGCATGGTTATATACCTAGCATGGTTATATACCTAGCATGGTTATATACCTAGCATGGTTATACACCTAGCATGGTTATATACCTAGCATGGTTATATACCTAGCATAGTTATACACCTAGCATGGTTATATACCTAGCTTGGTTATACACCTAGCATGGTTATAATTATACCTAGCATGGTTATATACCTAGCATGGTTATACACCTAGCATGGTTATATACCTAGCATAGTTATACACCTAGCATGGTTATACACCTAGCATGGTTATATACCTAGCATGGTTATATTCTTAGCATGGTTATATACCTTGCATGGTTATATACCTAGCATGGTTATATACCTAGCATGGTTATACACCTAGCATGGTTATATACCTAGCATGGTTATATACCTAGCAAGGTCATACACCTAGCATGGTTATATACTTAGCATGGTTATATACCTAGCATGGTTATATACCTAGCATGGTTATATACCTAGCATAGTTATACACCTAGCATGGTTATACAATTAGCTACCTAGCATAGTTATACACCTAGTATGGTTATACACCTAGCATGGTTATATACCTAGCATGGTTATATACCTAGCATGGTTATATACCTAGCATGATTATATACCTAGCATAGTTATACACCTAGCATGGTTATACAATTAGCATGGTTATACACCTAGCATGGTTATATACCTAGCATGGTTATATACCTAGCATGGTTATATACCTAGCATGGTTATACACCTAGCATGGTTATACACCTAGCATGGTTATACACCTAGCATGGTTATATACATAGCATGGTTATATACCTAGCATGGTTATATACCTAGCATGGTTATATACCTAGCATAGTTATACACCTAGCATGCTTATACAATTAGCATGGTTATACACCTAGCATGGTTATATACCTAGCATAGTTATACACTTAGCATGGTTATACACCTATCATGGTTATATACCTAGCATGGTTATATACCTAGCATGGTTATATACCTAGCATGGTTATATACCTAGCATAGTTATACACCTAGCATGGTTATACAATTAGCATGGTTATACACCTAGCATGGTTATATACCTAGCATAGTTATACACCTAGCATGGTTATACACCGAGCATGGTTATATACCTAGCATGGTTATATACCTAGCATGGTTATATACCTAGCATGGTTATACACCTAGCATGGTTATATACCTAGTATGGTTATATACCTAGCATGGTTATATACCTAGCATGGTTATATATCTGGCATAGTTATACACCTAGCATGGTTATACAATTAGCATGGTTATACACCTAGCATGGTTATATACCTAGCATGGTTATATACCTAGCATGGTTATATACCTAGCATGGTTATACACCTAGCATGGTTATATACCTAGCATGGTTATACACCTAGCATGGTTATATACCTAGCATGGTTATATACCTAGCATATTTATACACCTAGCATGGTTATACAATTAACATGGTTATACACCTAGCATGATTATATACCTAGCATGGTTATATACCTAGCATGGTTATATACCTAGCATGGTTATATACCTAGCATAGTTATACACCTAGCATGGTTATACAATTAGCATGGTTATACACCTAGCATGGTTATATACCTAGCATAGTTATACACCTAGCATGGTTATACACCGAGCATTGGTTATATACCTAGCATGGTTATATATCTAGCATGGTTATATACCTAGCATGGTTATATATCTGGCATAGTTATACACCTAGCATGGTTATACAATTAGCATGGTTATACACCTAGCATGGTTATATACCTAGCATGGTTATATACCTAGCATGGTTATATACCTAGCATGGTTATACACCTAGCATGGTTATATACCTAGCATGGTTATATACCTAGCATGGTTATATACCTAGCATAGTTATATACCTAGCATATTTATACACCTAGCATGGTTATACAATTAACATGGTTATACACCTAACATGGTTATATACCTAGCATAGCTATACACCTAGCATGGTTATACACCTAGCATGGTTATATACCTAGCATGGTTATATACCTAGCATGGTTATATACCTAGCATGGTTATATACCTAGCATGGTTATACACCTAGCATGGTTATATACCTAGCATGGTTATATACCTAGCATAGTTATACACCTAGCATGGTTATATACCTAGCATAGTTATACACCTAGCATGGTTATACAATTAGCATGGTTATACACCTAGCATGGTTATATACCTAGCATGGTTATATACCTAGCATAGTTATACACCTAGCATGGTTATACACCTAGCATGGTTATATACCTAGCATGGTTATATACCTAGCATGGTTATATACCTAGCATGGTTATATACCTAGCTTGGTTATAAACCTAGCATGGTTATAATTATACCTAGCATGGTTATATACCTAGCATGGTTATACACCTAGCATGGTTATATACCTAGCATAGTTATACACCTAGCATGGTTATACACCTAGCATGGTTATATACCTAGCATGGTTATATTCTTAGCATGGTTATATACCTTGCATGGTTATATACCTAGCATGGTTATATACCTAGCATGGTTATACACCTAGCATGGTTATATACCTAGTGGTTATATACCTAGCAAGGTCATACACCTAGCATGGTTATATACTTAGCATGGTTATATACCTAGCATGGTTATATACCTAGCATGGTTATATACCTAACATAGTTATACACCTAGCATGGTTATACAATTAGCTACCTAGCATAGTTATACACCTAGTATGGTTATACACCTAGCATGGTTATATACCTAGCATGGTTATATACCTAGCATGGTTATATACCTAGCATGATTATATACCTAGCATAGTTATACACCTAGCATGGTTATACAATTAGCATGGTTATACACCTAGCATGGTTATATACCTAGCATGGTTATATACCTAGCATGGTTATATACCTAGCATGGTTATACACCTAGCATGGTTATACACCTAGCATGGTTATACACCTAGCATGGTTATATACATAGCATGGTTATATACCTAGCATGGTTATATACCTAGCATGGTTATATACCTAGCATAGTTATACACCTAGCATGCTTATACAATTAGCATGGTTATACACCTAGCATGGTTATATACCTAGCATAGTTATACACTTAGCATGGTTATACACCTATCATGGTTATATACCTAGCATGGTTATATACCTAGCATGGTTATATACCTAGCATGGTTATATACCTAGCATAGTTATACACCTAGCATGGTTATACAATTAGCATGGTTATACACCTAGCATGGTTATATACCTAGCATAGTTATACACCTAGCATGGTTATACACCGAGCATGGTTATATACCTAGCATGGTTATATACCTAGCATGGTTATATACCTAGCATGGTTATACACCTAGCATGGTTATATACCTAGTATGGTTATATACCTAGCATGGTTATATACCTAGCATGGTTATATATCTGGCATAGTTATACACCTAGCATGGTTATACAATTAGCATGGTTATACACCTAGCATGGTTATATACCTAGCATGGTTATATACCTAGCATGGTTATATACCTAGCATGGTTATACACCTAGCATGGTTATATACCTAGCATGGTTATACACCTAGCATGGTTATATACCTAGCATGGTTATATACCTAGCATATTTATACACCTAGCATGGTTATACAATTAACATGGTTATACACCTAGCATGATTATATACCTAGCATGGTTATATACCTAGCATGGTTATATACCTAGCATGGTTATATACCTAGCATAGTTATACACCTAGCATGGTTATACAATTAGCATGGTTATACACCTAGCATGGTTATATACCTAGCATAGTTATACACCTAGCATGGTTATACACCGAGCATGGTTATATACCTAGCATGGTTATATATCTAGCATGGTTATATACCTAGCATGGTTATATATCTGGCATAGTTATACACCTAGCATGGTTATACAATTAGCATGGTTATACACCTAGCATGGTTATATACCTAGCATGGTTATATACCTAGCATGGTTATATACCTAGCATGGTTATACACCTAGCATGGTTATATACCTAGCATGGTTATATACCTAGCATGGTTATATACCTAGCATGGTTATATACCTAGCATATTTATACACCTAGCATGGTTATACAATTAACATGGTTATACACCTAACATGGTTATATACCTAGCATAGCTATACACCTAGCATGGTTATACACCTAGCATGGTTATATACCTAGCATGGTTATATACCTAGCATGGTTATATACCTAGCATGGTTATATACCTAGCATGGTTATACACCTAGCATTGTTATATACCTAGCATGGTTATATACCTAGCATAGTTATACACCTAGCATGGTTATATACCTAGCATAGTTATACACCTAGCATGGATATACAATTAGCATGGTTATACACCTAGCATGGTTATATACCTAGCATGGTTATATACCTAGCATGTTTATACACCTAGCATGGTTATACACCTAGCATGGTTATATACCTTGCATGGTTATATACCTAGCATGGTTATATACCTAGCATGGTTATATACCTAGCATGGTTATATACCTAGCATAGTTATACACCTAGCATGGTTATACAATTAGCATGGTTATACACCTAGCATGGTTATATACCTAGCATGGTTATATACCTAGCATAGTTATACACCTAGCATGGTTATACACCTAGCATGGTTATACACCTAGCATGGTTATATACCTAGCATGGTTATATACCTAGCATGGATTGGTTATATACCTAGCATGGTTATATACCTAGCATAGTTATACACCTAGCATGCTTATACAATTAGCATGGTTATACACCTAGCATGGTTATATACCTAGCATAGTTATACACTTAGCATGGTTATACACCTATCATGGTTATATACCTAGCATGGTTATATACCTAGCATGGTTATATACCTAGCATGGTTATATACCTAGCATAGTTATACACCTAGCATGGTTATACAATTAGCATGGTTATACACCTAGCATGGTTATATACCTAGCATAGTTATACACCTAGCATGGTTATACACCGAGCATGGTTATATACCTAGCATGGTTATATACCTACATGTAGCATGGTTATATACCTAGCATGGTTATACACCTAGCATGGTTATATACCTAGTATGGTTATATACCTAGCATGGTTATATACCTAGCATGGTTATATATCTGGCATAGTTATACACCTAGCATGGTTATACAATTAGCATGGTTATATACCTAGCATGGTTATATACCTAGCATGGTTATATACCTAGCATGGTTATATACCTAGCATGGTTATACACCTAGCATGGTTATATACCTAGCATGGTTATATACCTAGCATGGTTATATACCTAGCATGGTTATATACCTAGCATATTTATACACCTAGCATGGTTATACAATTAACATGGTTATACACCTAACATGGTTATATACCTAGCATAGCTATACACCTAGCATGGTTATACACCTAGCATGGTTATATACCTAGCATGGTTATATACCTAGCATGGTTATATACCTAGCATGGTTATATACCTAGCATGGTTATACACCTAGCATGGTTATATACCTAGCATGGTTATATACCTAGCATGGTTATATACCTAGCATGGTTATATACCTAGAATGGTTATACACCTAGCATGGTTATACAATTAGCATGGTTATACACCTAGCATGGTTATATACCTAGCATAGTTATACACCTAGCATGGTTATACACCTACCATGGTTATATACCTAGCATGGTTATATACCTAGCATGGTTATATACCTAGCATGGTTATATACCTAGCATAGTTATACACCTAGCATGGTTATACACCTAGCATGGTTATATACCTAGCATGTTTATACACCTAGCATGGTTATATACCTAGCTTGGTTATACACCTAGCATGGTTATAATTATACCTAGCATGGTTATATACCTAGCGTGGTTATACACCTAGCATGGTTATATATACCTAGCAAGGTTATACACCTAGCATGGTTAAACAATTAGCATGGTTATACACCTAGCATGGTTATATACATAGCATAGTTATACACCTAGTATGGTTATACACCTAGCATGGTTATATACCTAGCATGGTTATATACCTAGCATGGTTATATACCTAGCATGATTATATACCTACATGGTTATACAATTAGCATGGTTATACACCTAGCATGGTTATATACCTAGCATGGTTATATACCTAGCATAGTTATACACCTATCATGGTTATACACCTAGCATGGTTATATACCTAGCATGGTTATATACCTAGCATGGTTATATACCTAGCATGGTTATATACCTAGCATGGTTATATACCTAGCATAGTTATACACCTAGCATGGTTATACAATTAGCATGGTTATACACCTAGCATGGTTATATACCTAGCATGGTTATATACCTAGCATAGTTGTACACCTAGCATGGTTATACACCTAGCATGGTTATACACCTAGCATGGTTATATACCTAGCATGGTTATATACCTAGCATTAGCATGGTTATATACCTAGCATAGTTATACACCTAGCATGCTTATACAATTAGCATGGTTATATACCTAGCATGGTTATATACCTAGCATAGTTATACACTTAGCATGGTTATACACCTATCATGGTTATATACCTAGCATGGTTATATACCTAGCATGGTTATATACCTAGCATGGTTATATACCTAGCATAGTTATACACCTAGCATGGTTATACAATTAGCATGGTTATACACCTAGCATGGTTATATACCTAGCATAGTTATACACCTAGCATGGTTATACACTGAGCATGGTTATATACCTAGCATGGTTATATACCTAGCATGGTTATACGCCTAGCATGGTTATATACCTAGCATGGTTATATACCTAGCATGGTTATATACCTAGCATGGTTATATACCTAGCATATTTATACACCTAGCATGGTTATACAATTAACATGGTTATACACCTAACATGGTTATATACCTAGCATAGCTATACACCTAGCATGGTTATACACCTAGCATGGTTATATACCTAGCATGGTTATATACCTAGCATGGTTATATACCTAGCATGGTTATATACCTAGCATGGTTATACACCTAGCATGGTTATATACCTAGCATGGTTATATACCTAGCATAGTTATACACCTAGCATGGTTATATACCTAGCTTGGTTATACACCTAGCATGGTTATAATTATACCTAGCATGGTTATATACCTAGCGTGGTTATACACCTAGCATGGTTATATACCTAGCATAGTTATACACCTAGCATGGTTATACACCTAGCATGGTTATATACCTAGCATGGTTATATTCTTAGCATGGTTATATACCTTGCATGGTTATATACCTAGCATGGTTATATACCTAGCATGGTTATACACCTAGCATGGTTATATACCTAGCATGGTTATATACCTAGCAAGGTCATACACCTAGCATGGTTATATACTTAGCATGGTTATATACCTAGCATGGTTATATACCTAGCATGGTTATATACCTAGCATAGTTATACACCTAGCATGGTTATACAATTAGCTACCTAGCATAGTTATACACCTAGTATGGTTATACACCTAGCATGGTTATATACCTAGCATGGTTATATACCTAGCATGGTTATATACCTAGCATGATTATATACCTAGCATAGTTATACACCTAGCATGGTTATACAATTAGCATGGTTATACACCTAGCATGGTTATATACCTAGCATGGTTATATACCTAGCATGGTTATATACCTAGCATGGTTATACACCTAGCATGGTTATACACCTAGCATGGTTATACACCTAGCATGGTTATATACATAGCATGGTTATATACCTAGCATGGTTATATACCTAGCATGGTTATATACCTAGCATAGTTATACACCTAGCATGCTTATACAATTAGCATGGTTATACACCTAGCATGGTTATATACCTAGCATAGTTATACACTTAGCATGGTTATACACCTATCATGGTTATATACCTAGCATGGTTATATACCTAGCATGGTTATATACCTAGCATGGTTATATACCTAGCATAGTTATACACCTAGCATGGTTATACAATTAGCATGGTTATACACCTAGCATGGTTATATACCTAGCATAGTTATACACCTAGCATGGTTATACACCGAGCATGGTTATATACCTAGCATGGTTATATACCTAGCATGGTTATATACCTAGCATGGTTATACACCTAGCATGGTTATATACCTAGTATGGTTATATACCTAGCATGGTTATATACCTAGCATGGTTATATATCTGGCATAGTTATACACCTAGCATGGTTATACAATTAGCATGGTTATACACCTAGCATGGTTATATACCTAGCATGGTTATATACCTAGCATGGTTATATACCTAGCATGGTTATACACCTAGCATGGTTATATACCTAGCATGGTTATACACCTAGCATGGTTATATACCTAGCATGGTTATATACCTAGCATATTTATACACCTAGCATGGTTATACAATTAACATGGTTATACACCTAGCATGATTATATACCTAGCATGGTTATATACCTAGCATGGTTATATACCTAGCATGGTTATATACCTAGCATAGTTATACACCTAGCATGGTTATACAATTAGCATGGTTATACACCTAGCATGGTTATATACCTAGCATAGTTATACACCTAGCATGGTTATACACCGAGCATTGGTTATATACCTAGCATGGTTATATATCTAGCATGGTTATATACCTAGCATGGTTATATATCTGGCATAGTTATACACCTAGCATGGTTATACAATTAGCATGGTTATACACCTAGCATGGTTATATACCTAGCATGGTTATATACCTAGCATGGTTATATACCTAGCATGGTTATACACCTAGCATGGTTATATACCTAGCATGGTTATATACCTAGCATGGTTATATACCTAGCATAGTTATATACCTAGCATATTTATACACCTAGCATGGTTATACAATTAACATGGTTATACACCTAACATGGTTATATACCTAGCATAGCTATACACCTAGCATGGTTATACACCTAGCATGGTTATATACCTAGCATGGTTATATACCTAGCATGGTTATATACCTAGCATGGTTATATACCTAGCATGGTTATACACCTAGCATGGTTATATACCTAGCATGGTTATATACCTAGCATAGTTATACACCTAGCATGGTTATATACCTAGCATAGTTATACACCTAGCATGGTTATACAATTAGCATGGTTATACACCTAGCATGGTTATATACCTAGCATGGTTATATACCTAGCATAGTTATACACCTAGCATGGTTATACACCTAGCATGGTTATATACCTAGCATGGTTATATACCTAGCATGGTTATATACCTAGCATGGTTATATACCTAGCATGGTTATATACCTAGCATGGTTATATACCTAGCATAGTTATACACCTAGCATGGTTATACAATTAGCATGGTTATACACCTAGCATGATTATATACCTAGCATAGCTATACACCTAGCATGGTTATACACCTAGCATGGTTATATACCTAGCATGGTTATATACCTAGCATGGTTATATACCTAGCATGGTTATATACCTAGCATGGTTATATACCTAGTATGGTTATATACCTAGCATGGTTATATACCTAGCATGGTTATATACCTACATGTAGCATGGTTATATACCTAGCATGGTTATACACCTAGCATGGTTATATACCTAGTATGGTTATATACCTAGCATGGTTATATACCTAGCATGGTTATATATCTGGCATAGTTATACACCTAGCATGGTTATACAATTAGCATGGTTATATACCTAGCATGGTTATATACCTAGCATGGTTATATACCTAGCATGGTTATATACCTAGCATGGTTATACACCTAGCATGGTTATATACCTAGCATGGTTATATACCTAGCATGGTTATATACCTAGCATGGTTATATACCTAGCATATTTATACACCTAGCATGGTTATACAATTAACATGGTTATACACCTAACATGGTTATATACCTAGCATAGCTATACACCTAGCATGGTTATACACCTAGCATGGTTATATACCTAGCATGGTTATATACCTAGCATGGTTATATACCTAGCATGGTTATATACCTAGCATGGTTATACACCTAGCATGGTTATATACCTAGCATGGTTATATACCTAGCATGGTTATATACCTAGCATGGTTATATACCTAGAATGGTTATACACCTAGCATGGTTATACAATTAGCATGGTTATACACCTAGCATGGTTATATACCTAGCATAGTTATACACCTAGCATGGTTATACACCTACCATGGTTATATACCTAGCATGGTTATATACCTAGCATGGTTATATACCTAGCATGGTTATATACCTAGCATAGTTATACACCTAGCATGGTTATACACCTAGCATGGTTATATACCTAGCATGTTTATACACCTAGCATGGTTATATACCTAGCTTGGTTATACACCTAGCATGGTTATAATTATACCTAGCATGGTTATATACCTAGCGTGGTTATACACCTAGCATGGTTATATATACCTAGCAAGGTTATACACCTAGCATGGTTAAACAATTAGCATGGTTATACACCTAGCATGGTTATATACATAGCATAGTTATACACCTAGTATGGTTATACACCTAGCATGGTTATATACCTAGCATGGTTATATACCTAGCATGGTTATATACCTAGCATGATTATATACCTAGCATAGTTATACACCTAGCATGGTTATACAATTAGCATGGTTATACACCTAGCATGGTTATATACCTAGCATGGTTATATACCTAGCATAGTTATACACCTATCATGGTTATACACCTAGCATGGTTATATACCTAGCATGGTTATATACCTAGCATGGTTATATACCTAGCATGGTTATATACCTAGCATGGTTATATACCTAGCATAGTTATACACCTAGCATGGTTATACAATTAGCATGGTTATACACCTAGCATGGTTATATACCTAGCATGGTTATATACCTAGCATAGTTGTACACCTAGCATGGTTATACACCTAGCATGGTTATACACCTAGCATGGTTATATACCTAGCATGGTTATATACCTAGCATTAGCATGGTTATATACCTAGCATAGTTATACACCTAGCATGCTTATACAATTAGCATGGTTATATACCTAGCATGGTTATATACCTAGCATAGTTATACACTTAGCATGGTTATACACCTATCATGGTTATATACCTAGCATGGTTATATACCTAGCATGGTTATATACCTAGCATGGTTATATACCTAGCATAGTTATACACCTAGCATGGTTATACAATTAGCATGGTTATACACCTAGCATGGTTATATACCTAGCATAGTTATACACCTAGCATGGTTATACACTGAGCATGGTTATATACCTAGCATGGTTATATACCTAGCATGGTTATACGCCTAGCATGGTTATATACCTAGCATGGTTATATACCTAGCATGGTTATATACCTAGCATGGTTATATACCTAGCATATTTATACACCTAGCATGGTTATACAATTAACATGGTTATACACCTAACATGGTTATATACCTAGCATAGCTATACACCTAGCATGGTTATACACCTATCATGGTTATATACCTAGCATGGTTATATACCTAGCATGGTTATATACCTAGCATGGTTATATACCTAGCATAGTTATACACCTAGCATGGTTATACAATTAGCATGGTTATACACCTAGCATGGTTATATACCTAGCATAGTTATACACCTAGCATGGTTATACACTGAGCATGGTTATATACCTAGCATGGTTATACACCTAGCATGGTTATATACCTAGCATGGTTATATACCTAGCATGGTTATATACCTAGCATGGTTATATACCTAGCATGGTTATACACCTAGCATGGTTATATACCTAGCATGGTTATATACCTAGCATAGTTATACACCTAGCATGGTTATATACCTAGCTTGGTTATACACCTAGCATGGTTATAATTATACCTAGCATGGTTATATACCTAGCGTGGTTATACACCTAGCATGGTTATATACCTAGCATAGTTATACACCTAGCATGGTTATACACCTAGCATGGTTATATACCTAGCATGGTTATATTCTTAGCATGGTTATATACCTTGCATGGTTATATACCTAGCATGGTTATATACCTAGCATGGTTATACACCTAGCATGGTTATATACCTAGCATGGTTATATACCTAGCAAGGTCATACACCTAGCATGGTTATATACTTAGCATGGTTATATACCTAGCATGGTTATATACCTAGCATGGTTATATACCTAGCATAGTTATACACCTAGCATGGTTATACAATTAGCTACCTAGCATAGTTATACACCTAGTATGGTTATACACCTAGCATGGTTATATACCTAGCATGGTTATATACCTAGCATGGTTATATACCTAGCATGATTATATACCTAGCATAGTTATACACCTAGCATGGTTATACAATTAGCATGGTTATACACCTAGCATGGTTATATACCTAGCATGGTTATATACCTAGCATGGTTATATACCTAGCATGGTTATACACCTAGCATGGTTATACACCTAGCATGGTTATACACCTAGCATGGTTATATACATAGCATGGTTATATACCTAGCATGGTTATATACCTAGCATGGTTATATACCTAGCATAGTTATACACCTAGCATGCTTATACAATTAGCATGGTTATACACCTAGCATGGTTATATACCTAGCATAGTTATACACTTAGCATGGTTATACACCTATCATGGTTATATACCTAGCATGGTTATATACCTAGCATGGTTATATACCTAGCATGGTTATATACCTAGCATAGTTATACACCTAGCATGGTTATACAATTAGCATGGTTATACACCTAGCATGGTTATATACCTAGCATAGTTATACACCTAGCATGGTTATACACCGAGCATGGTTATATACCTAGCATGGTTATATACCTAGCATGGTTATATACCTAGCATGGTTATACACCTAGCATGGTTATATACCTAGTATGGTTATATACCTAGCATGGTTATATACCTAGCATGGTTATATATCTGGCATAGTTATACACCTAGCATGGTTATACAATTAGCATGGTTATACACCTAGCATGGTTATATACCTAGCATGGTTATATACCTAGCATGGTTATATACCTAGCATGGTTATACACCTAGCATGGTTATATACCTAGCATGGTTATACACCTAGCATGGTTATATACCTAGCATGGTTATATACCTAGCATATTTATACACCTAGCATGGTTATACAATTAACATGGTTATACACCTAGCATGATTATATACCTAGCATGGTTATATACCTAGCATGGTTATATACCTAGCATGGTTATATACCTAGCATAGTTATACACCTAGCATGGTTATACAATTAGCATGGTTATACACCTAGCATGGTTATATACCTAGCATAGTTATACACCTAGCATGGTTATACACCGAGCATTGGTTATATACCTAGCATGGTTATATATCTAGCATGGTTATATACCTAGCATGGTTATATATCTGGCATGGTTATACACCTAGCATGGTTATACAATTAGCATGGTTATACACCTAGCATGGTTATATACCTAGCATGGTTATATACCTAGCATGGTTATATACCTAGCATGGTTATACACCTAGCATGGTTATATACCTAGCATGGTTATATACCTAGCATGGTTATATACCTAGCATAGTTATATACCTAGCATATTTATACACCTAGCATGGTTATACAATTAACATGGTTATACACCTAACATGGTTATATACCTAGCATAGCTATACACCTAGCATGGTTATACACCTAGCATGGTTATATACCTAGCATGGTTATATACCTAGCATGGTTATATACCTAGCATGGTTATATACCTAGCATGGTTATACACCTAGCATGGTTATATACCTAGCATGGTTATATACCTAGCATAGTTATACACCTAGCATGGTTATATACCTAGCATAGTTATACACCTAGCATGGTTATACAATTAGCATGGTTATACACCTAGCATGGTTATATACCTAGCATGGTTATATACCTAGCATAGTTATACACCTAGCATGGTTATACACCTAGCATGGTTATATACCTAGCATGGTTATATACCTAGCATGGTTATATACCTAGCATGGTTATATACCTAGCTTGGTTATAAACCTAGCATGGTTATAATTATACCTAGCATGGTTATATACCTAGCATGGTTATACACCTAGCATGGTTATATACCTAGCATAGTTATACACCTAGCATGGTTATACACCTAGCATGGTTATATACCTAGCATGGTTATATTCTTAGCATGGTTATATACCTTGCATGGTTATATACCTAGCATGGTTATATACCTAGCATGGTTATACACCTAGCATGGTTATATACCTAGCATGGTTATATACCTAGCAAGGTCATACACCTAGCATGGTTATATACTTAGCATGGTTATATACCTAGCATGGTTATATACCTAGCATGGTTATATACCTAACATAGTTATACACCTAGCATGGTTATACAATTAGCTACCTAGCATAGTTATACACCTAGTATGGTTATACACCTAGCATGGTTATATACCTAGCATGGTTATATACCTAGCATGGTTATATACCTAGCATGATTATATACCTAGCATAGTTATACACCTAGCATGGTTATACAATTAGCATGGTTATACACCTAGCATGGTTATATACCTAGCATGGTTATATACCTAGCATGGTTATATACCTAGCATGGTTATACACCTAGCATGGTTATACACCTAGCATGGTTATACACCTAGCATGGTTATATACATAGCATGGTTATATACCTAGCATGGTTATATACCTAGCATGGTTATATACCTAGCATAGTTATACACCTAGCATGCTTATACAATTAGCATGGTTATACACCTAGCATGGTTATATACCTAGCATAGTTATACACTTAGCATGGTTATACACCTATCATGGTTATATACCTAGCATGGTTATATACCTAGCATGGTTATATACCTAGCATGGTTATATACCTAGCATGGTTATACACCTAGCATGGTTATATACCTAGCATGGTTATATACCTAGCAAGGTCATACACCTAGCATGGTTATATACTTAGCATGGTTATATACCTAGCATGGTTATATACCTAGCATGGTTATATACCTAGCATAGTTATACACCTAGCATGGTTATACAATTAGCTACCTAGCATAGTTATACACCTAGTATGGTTATACACCTAGCATGGTTATATACCTAGCATGGTTATATACCTAGCATGGTTATATACCTAGCATGATTATATACCTAGCATAGTTATACACCTAGCATGGTTATACAATTAGCATGGTTATACACCTAGCATGGTTATATACCTAGCATGGTTATATACCTAGCATGGTTATATACCTAGCATGGTTATACACCTAGCATGGTTATACACCTAGCATGGTTATACACCTAGCATGGTTATATACATAGCATGGTTATATACCTAGCATGGTTATATACCTAGCATGGTTATATACCTAGCATAGTTATACACCTAGCATGCTTATACAATTAGCATGGTTATACACCTAGCATGGTTATATACCTAGCATAGTTATACACTTAGCATGGTTATACACCTATCATGGTTATATACCTAGCATGGTTATATACCTAGCATGGTTATATACCTAGCATGGTTATATACCTAGCATAGTTATACACCTAGCATGGTTATACAATTAGCATGGTTATACACCTAGCATGGTTATATACCTAGCATAGTTATACACCTAGCATGGTTATACACCGAGCATGGTTATATACCTAGCATGGTTATATACCTAGCATGGTTATATACCTAGCATGGTTATACACCTAGCATGGTTATATACCTAGTATGGTTATATACCTAGCATGGTTATATACCTAGCATGGTTATATATCTGGCATAGTTATACACCTAGCATGGTTATACAATTAGCATGGTTATACACCTAGCATGGTTATATACCTAGCATGGTTATATACCTAGCATGGTTATATACCTAGCATGGTTATACACCTAGCATGGTTATATACCTAGCATGGTTATACACCTAGCATGGTTATATACCTAGCATGGTTATATACCTAGCATATTTATACACCTAGCATGGTTATACAATTAACATGGTTATACACCTAGCATGATTATATACCTAGCATGGTTATATACCTAGCATGGTTATATACCTAGCATGGTTATATACCTAGCATAGTTATACACCTAGCATGGTTATACAATTAGCATGGTTATACACCTAGCATGGTTATATACCTAGCATAGTTATACACCTAGCATGGTTATACACCGAGCATTGGTTATATACCTAGCATGGTTATATATCTAGCATGGTTATATACCTAGCATGGTTATATATCTGGCATGGTTATACACCTAGCATGGTTATACAATTAGCATGGTTATACACCTAGCATGGTTATATACCTAGCATGGTTATATACCTAGCATGGTTATATACCTAGCATGGTTATACACCTAGCATGGTTATATACCTAGCATGGTTATATACCTAGCATGGTTATATACCTAGCATAGTTATATACCTAGCATATTTATACACCTAGCATGGTTATACAATTAACATGGTTATACACCTAACATGGTTATATACCTAGCATAGCTATACACCTAGCATGGTTATACACCTAGCATGGTTATATACCTAGCATGGTTATATACCTAGCATGGTTATATACCTAGCATGGTTATATACCTAGCATGGTTATACACCTAGCATGGTTATATACCTAGCATGGTTATATACCTAGCATAGTTATACACCTAGCATGGTTATATACCTAGCATAGTTATACACCTAGCATGGTTATACAATTAGCATGGTTATACACCTAGCATGGTTATATACCTAGCATGGTTATATACCTAGCATAGTTATACACCTAGCATGGTTATACACCTAGCATGGTTATATACCTAGCATGGTTATATACCTAGCATGGTTATATACCTAGCATGGTTATATACCTAGCTTGGTTATAAACCTAGCATGGTTATAATTATACCTAGCATGGTTATATACCTAGCATGGTTATACACCTAGCATGGTTATATACCTAGCATAGTTATACACCTAGCATGGTTATACACCTAGCATGGTTATATACCTAGCATGGTTATATTCTTAGCATGGTTATATACCTTGCATGGTTATATACCTAGCATGGTTATATACCTAGCATGGTTATACACCTAGCATGGTTATATACCTAGCATGGTTATATACCTAGCAAGGTCATACACCTAGCATGGTTATATACTTAGCATGGTTATATACCTAGCATGGTTATATACCTAGCATGGTTATATACCTAACATAGTTATACACCTAGCATGGTTATACAATTAGCTACCTAGCATAGTTATACACCTAGTATGGTTATACACCTAGCATGGTTATATACCTAGCATGGTTATATACCTAGCATGGTTATATACCTAGCATGATTATATACCTAGCATAGTTATACACCTAGCATGGTTATACAATTAGCATGGTTATACACCTAGCATGGTTATATACCTAGCATGGTTATATACCTAGCATGGTTATATACCTAGCATGGTTATACACCTAGCATGGTTATACACCTAGCATGGTTATACACCTAGCATGGTTATATACATAGCATGGTTATATACCTAGCATGGTTATATACCTAGCATGGTTATATACCTAGCATAGTTATACACCTAGCATGCTTATACAATTAGCATGGTTATACACCTAGCATGGTTATATACCTAGCATAGTTATACACTTAGCATGGTTATACACCTATCATGGTTATATACCTAGCATGGTTATATACCTAGCATGGTTATATACCTAGCATGGTTATATACCTAGCATAGTTATACACCTAGCATGGTTATACAATTAGCATGGTTATACACCTAGCATGGTTATATACCTAGCATAGTTATACACCTAGCATGGTTATACACCGAGCATGGTTATATACCTAGCATGGTTATATACCTAGCATGGTTATATACCTAGCATGGTTATACACCTAGCATGGTTATATACCTAGTATGGTTATATACCTAGCATGGTTATATACCTAGCATGGTTATATATCTGGCATAGTTATACACCTAGCATGGTTATACAATTAGCATGGTTATACACCTAGCATGGTTATATACCTAGCATGGTTATATACCTAGCATGGTTATATACCTAGCATGGTTATACACCTAGCATGGTTATATACCTAGCATGGTTATACACCTAGCATGGTTATATACCTAGCATGGTTATATACCTAGCATATTTATACACCTAGCATGGTTATACAATTAACATGGTTATACACCTAGCATGATTATATACCTAGCATGGTTATATACCTAGCATGGTTATATACCTAGCATGGTTATATACCTAGCATAGTTATACACCTAGCATGGTTATACAATTAGCATGGTTATACACCTAGCATGGTTATATACCTAGCATAGTTATACACCTAGCATGGTTATACACCGAGCATGGTTATATACCTAGCATGGTTATATATCTAGCATGGTTATATACCTAGCATGGTTATATATCTGGCATAGTTATACACCTAGCATGGTTATACAATTAGCATGGTTATACACCTAGCATGGTTATATACCTAGCATGGTTATATACCTAGCATGGTTATATACCTAGCATGGTTATACACCTAGCATGGTTATATACCTAGCATGGTTATATACCTAGCATGGTTATATACCTAGCATGGTTATATACCTAGCATATTTATACACCTAGCATGGTTATACAATTAACATGGTTATACACCTAACATGGTTATATACCTAGCATAGCTATACACCTAGCATGGTTATACACCTAGCATGGTTATATACCTAGCATGGTTATATACCTAGCATGGTTATATACCTAGCATGGTTATATACCTAGCATGGTTATACACCTAGCATTGTTATATACCTAGCATGGTTATATACCTAGCATAGTTATACACCTAGCATGGTTATATACCTAGCATAGTTATACACCTAGCATGGATATACAATTAGCATGGTTATACACCTAGCATGGTTATATACCTAGCATGGTTATATACCTAGCATGTTTATACACCTAGCATGGTTATACACCTAGCATGGTTATATACCTTGCATGGTTATATACCTAGCATGGTTATATACCTAGCATGGTTATATACCTAGCATGGTTATATACCTAGCATAGTTATACACCTAGCATGGTTATACAATTAGCATGGTTATACACCTAGCATGGTTATATACCTAGCATGGTTATATACCTAGCATAGTTATACACCTAGCATGGTTATACACCTAGCATGGTTATACACCTAGCATGGTTATATACCTATGGTTATATACCTAGCATGGATTGGTTATATACCTAGCATGGTTATATACCTAGCATAGTTATACACCTAGCATGCTTATACAATTAGCATGGTTATACACCTAGCATGGTTATATACCTAGCATAGTTATACACTTAGCATGGTTATACACCTATCATGGTTATATACCTAGCATGGTTATATACCTAGCATGGTTATATACCTAGCATGGTTATATACCTAGCATAGTTATACACCTAGCATGGTTATACAATTAGCATGGTTATACACCTAGCATGGTTATATACCTAGCATAGTTATACACCTAGCATGGTTATACACCGAGCATGGTTATATACCTAGCATGGTTATATACCTACATGTAGCATGGTTATATACCTAGCATGGTTATACACCTAGCATGGTTATATACCTAGTATGGTTATATACCTAGCATGGTTATATACCTAGCATGGTTATATATCTGGCATAGTTATACACCTAGCATGGTTATACAATTAGCATGGTTATATACCTAGCATGGTTATATACCTAGCATGGTTATATACCTAGCATGGTTATATACCTAGCATGGTTATACACCTAGCATGGTTATATACCTAGCATGGTTATATACCTAGCATGGTTATATACCTAGCATGGTTATATACCTAGCATATTTATACACCTAGCATGGTTATACAATTAACATGGTTATACACCTAACATGGTTATATACCTAGCATAGCTATACACCTAGCATGGTTATACACCTAGCATGGTTATATACCTAGCATGGTTATATACCTAGCATGGTTATATACCTAGCATGGTTATATACCTAGCATGGTTATACACCTAGCATGGTTATATACCTAGCATGGTTATATACCTAGCATGGTTATATACCTAGCATGGTTATATACCTAGAATGGTTATACACCTAGCATGGTTATACAATTAGCATGGTTATACACCTAGCATGGTTATATACCTAGCATAGTTATACACCTAGCATGGTTATACACCTACCATGGTTATATACCTAGCATGGTTATATACCTAGCATGGTTATATACCTAGCATGGTTATATACCTAGCATAGTTATACACCTAGCATGGTTATACACCTAGCATGGTTATATACCTAGCATGTTTATACACCTAGCATGGTTATATACCTAGCTTGGTTATACACCTAGCATGGTTATAATTATACCTAGCATGGTTATATACCTAGCGTGGTTATACACCTAGCATGGTTATATACCTAGCATGGTTATACACCTAGCATGGTTAAACAATTAGCATGGTTATACACCTAGCATGGTTATATACCTAGCATAGTTATACACCTAGCATGCTTATACAATTAGCATGGTTATACACCTAGCATGGTTATATACCTAGCATAGTTATACACTTAGCATGGTTATACACCTATCATGGTTATATACCTAGCATGGTTATATACCTAGCATGGTTATATACCTAGCATGGTTATATACCTAGCATAGTTATACACCTAGCATGGTTATACAATTAGCATGGTTATACACCTAGCATGGTTATATACCTAGCATAGTTATACACCTAGCATGGTTATACACCGAGCATGGTTATATACCTAGCATGGTTATATACCTAGCATGGTTATATACCTAGCATGGTTATACACCTAGCATGGTTATATACCTAGTATGGTTATATACCTAGCATGGTTATATACCTAGCATGGTTATATATCTGGCATAGTTATACACCTAGCATGGTTATACAATTAGCATGGTTATACACCTAGCATGGTTATATACTTAGCATGGTTATATACCTAGCATGGTTATATACCTAGCATGGTTATACACCTAGCATGGTTATATACCTAGCATGGTTATACACCTAGTATGGTTATATACCTAGCATGGTTATATACCTAGCATATTTATACACCTAGCATGGTTATACAATTAACATGGTTATACACCTAGCATGATTATATACCTAGCATGGTTATATACCTAGCATGGTTATATACCTAGCGTGGTTATATACCTAGCATAGTTATACATCTAGCATGGTTATACAATTAGCATGGTTATACACCTAGCATGGTTATATACCTAGCATAGTTATACACCTAGCATGGTTATACACCGAGCATGGTTATATACCTAGCATGGTTATATATCTAGCATGGTTATATACCTATCATGGTTATATACCTAGCATGGTTATATACCTAGCATGGTTATATACCTAGCATGGTTATACACCTAGCATTGTTATATACCTAGCATGGTTATATACCTAGCATAGTTATACACCTAGCATGGTTATATACCTAGCATAGTTATACACCTAGCATGGATATACAATTAGCATGGTTATACACCTAGCATGGTTATATACCTAGCATGGTTATATACCTAGCATGTTTATACACCTAGCATGGTTATACACCTAGCATGGTTATATACCTTGCATGGTTATATACCTAGCATGGTTATATACCTAGCATGGTTATATACCTAGCATGGTTATATACCTAGCATAGTTATACACCTAGCATGGTTATACAATTAGCATGGTTATACACCTAGCATGGTTATATACCTAGCATGGTTATATACCTAGCATAGTTATACACCTAGCATGGTTATACACCTAGCATGGTTATACACCTAGCATGGTTATATACCTATGGTTATATACCTAGCATGGATTGGTTATATACCTAGCATGGTTATATACCTAGCATAGTTATACACCTAGCATGCTTATACAATTAGCATGGTTATACACCTAGCATGGTTATATACCTAGCATAGTTATACACTTAGCATGGTTATACACCTATCATGGTTATATACCTAGCATGGTTATATACCTAGCATGGTTATATACCTAGCATGGTTATATACCTAGCATAGTTATACACCTAGCATGGTTATACAATTAGCATGGTTATACACCTAGCATGGTTATATACCTAGCATAGTTATACACCTAGCATGCTTATACAATTAGCATGGTTATACACCTAGCATGGTTATATACCTAGCATAGTTATACACTTAGCATGGTTATACACCTATCATGGTTATATACCTAGCATGGTTATATACCTAGCATGGTTATATACCTAGCATGGTTATATACCTAGCATAGTTATACACCTAGCATGGTTATACAATTAGCATGGTTATACACCTAGCATGGTTATATACCTAGCATAGTTATACACCTAGCATGGTTATACACCGAGCATGGTTATATACCTAGCATGGTTATATACCTAGCATGGTTATATACCTAGCATGGTTATACACCTAGCATGGTTATATACCTAGTATGGTTATATACCTAGCATGGTTATATACCTAGCATGGTTATATATCTGGCATAGTTATACACCTAGCATGGTTATACAATTAGCATGGTTATACACCTAGCATGGTTATATACTTAGCATGGTTATATACCTAGCATGGTTATATACCTAGCATGGTTATACACCTAGCATGGTTATATACCTAGCATGGTTATACACCTAGTATGGTTATATACCTAGCATGGTTATATACCTAGCATATTTATACACCTAGCATGGTTATACAATTAACATGGTTATACACCTAGCATGATTATATACCTAGCATGGTTATATACCTAGCATGGTTATATACCTAGCGTGGTTATATACCTAGCATAGTTATACATCTAGCATGGTTATACAATTAGCATGGTTATACACCTAGCATGGTTATATACCTAGCATAGTTATACACCTAGCATGGTTATACACCGAGCATGGTTATATACCTAGCATGGTTATATATCTAGCATGGTTATATACCTATCATGGTTATATATCTGGCATAGTTATACACCTAGCATGGTTATACAATTAGCATGGTTATACACCTAGCATGGTTATATACCTAGCATGGTTATATACCTAGCATGGTTATATACCTAGCATGGTTATACACCTAGCATGGTTATATACCTAGCATGGTTATATACCTAGCATGGTTATATACCTAGCATGGTTATATACCTAGCATAGTTATACACCTAGCATGCTTATACAATTAGCATGGTTATACACCTAGCATGGTTATATACCTAGCATAGTTATACACTTAGCATGGTTATACACCTATCATGGTTATATACCTAGCATGGTTATATACCTAGCATGGTTATATACCTAGCATGGTTATATACCTAGCATAGTTATACACCTAGCATGGTTATACAATTAGCATGGTTATACACCTAGCATGGTTATATACCTAGCATAGTTATACACCTAGCATGGTTATACACCGAGCATGGTTATATACCTAGCATGGTTATATACCTACATGTAGCATGGTTATATACCTAGCATGGTTATACACCTAGCATGGTTATATACCTAGTATGGTTATATACCTAGCATGGTTATATACCTAGCATGGTTATATATCTGGCATAGTTATACACCTAGCATGGTTATACAATTAGCATGGTTATATACCTAGCATGGTTATATACCTAGCATGGTTATATACCTAGCATGGTTATATACCTAGCATGGTTATACACCTAGCATGGTTATATACCTAGCATGGTTATATACCTAGCATGGTTATATACCTAGCATGGTTATATACCTAGCATATTTATACACCTAGCATGGTTATACAATTAACATGGTTATACACCTAACATGGTTATATACCTAGCATAGCTATACACCTAGCATGGTTATACACCTAGCATGGTTATATACCTAGCATGGTTATATACCTAGCATGGTTATATACCTAGCATGGTTATATACCTAGCATGGTTATACACCTAGCATGGTTATATACCTAGCATGGTTATATACCTAGCATGGTTATATACCTAGCATGGTTATATACCTAGAATGGTTATACACCTAGCATGGTTATACAATTAGCATGGTTATACACCTAGCATGGTTATATACCTAGCATAGTTATACACCTAGCATGGTTATACACCTACCATGGTTATATACCTAGCATGGTTATATACCTAGCATGGTTATATACCTAGCATGGTTATATACCTAGCATAGTTATACACCTAGCATGGTTATACACCTAGCATGGTTATATACCTAGCATGTTTATACACCTAGCATGGTTATATACCTAGCTTGGTTATACACCTAGCATGGTTATAATTATACCTAGCATGGTTATATACCTAGCGTGGTTATACACCTAGCATGGTTATATACCTAGCATGGTTATACACCTAGCATGGTTAAACAATTAGCATGGTTATACACCTAGCATGGTTATATACCTAGCATAGTTATACACCTAGCATGCTTATACAATTAGCATGGTTATACACCTAGCATGGTTATATACCTAGCATAGTTATACACTTAGCATAGTTATACACCTAGCATGGTTATACAATTAGCATGGTTATACACCTAGCATGGTTATATACCTAGCATAGTTATACACCTAGCATGGTTATACACCGAGCATGGTTATATACCTAGCATGGTTATATACCTAGCATGGTTATATACCTAGCATGGTTATACACCTAGCATGGTTATATACCTAGTATGGTTATATACCTAGCATGGTTATATACCTAGCATGGTTATATATCTGGCATAGTTATACACCTAGCATGGTTATACAATTAGCATGGTTATACACCTAGCATGGTTATATACCTAGCATGGTTATATACCTAGCATGGTTATATACCTAGCATGGTTATACACCTAGCATGGTTATATACCTAGCATGGTTATACACCTAGTATGGTTATATACCTAGCATGGTTATATACCTAGCATATTTATACACCTAGCATGGTTATACAATTAACATGGTTATACACCTAGCATGATTATATACCTAGCATGGTTATATACCTAGCATGGTTATATACCTAGCGTGGTTATATACCTAGCATAGTTATACATCTAGCATGGTTATACAATTAGCATGGTTATACACCTAGCATGGTTATATACCTAGCATAGTTATACACCTAGCATGGTTATACACCGAGCATGGTTATATACCTAGCATGGTTATATATCTAGCATGGTTATATACCTATCATGGTTATATATCTGGCATAGTTATACACCTAGCATGGTTATACAATTAGCATGGTTATACACCTAGCATGGTTATATACCTAGCATGGTTATATACCTAGCATGGTTATATACCTAGCATGGTTATACACCTAGCATGGTTATATACCTAGCATGGTTATATACCTAGCATGGTTATATACCTAGCATGGTTATATACCTAGCATATTTATACACCTAGCGTGGTTATACAATTAACATGGTTATACACCTAACATGGTTATATACCTAGCATAGCTATACACCTAGCATGGTTATACACCTAGCATGGTTATATACCTAGCATGGTTATATACCTAGCATGGTTATATACCTAGCATGGTTATATACCTAGCATGGTTATACACCTAGCATGGTTATATACCTAGCATGGTTATATACCTAGCATAGTTATACACCTAGCATGGTTATATACCTAGCATAGTTATACACCTAGCATGGATATACAATTAGCATGGTTATACACCTAGCATGGTTATATACCTAGCATGGTTATATACCTAGCATAGTTATACACCTAGCATGGTTATACACCTAGCATGGTTATATACCTTGCATGGTTATATACCTAGCATGGTTATATACCTAGCATGGTTATATACCTAGCATGGTTATATACCTAGCATAGTTATACACCTAGCATGGTTATACAATTAGCATGGTTATACACCTAGCATGGTTATATACCTAGCATGGTTATATACCTAGCATAGTTATACACCTAGCATGGTTATACACCTAGCATGGTTATACACCTAGCATGGTTATATACCTAGCATGGTTATATACCTAGCATGGATTGGTTATATACCTAGCATGGTTATATACCTAGCATAGTTATACACCTAGCATGCTTATACAATTAGCATGGTTATACGCCTAGCATGGTTATATACCTAGCATAGTTATACACTTAGCATGGTTATACACCTATCATGGTTATATACCTAGCATGGTTATATACCTAGCATGGTTATATACCTAGCATGGTTATATACCTAGCATAGTTATACACCTAGCATGGTTATACAATTAGCATGGTTATACACCTAGCATGGTTATATACCTAGCATAGTTATACACCTAGCATGGTTATACACCGAGCATGGTTATATACCTAGCATGGTTATATACCTACATGTAGCATGGTTATATACCTAGCATGGTTATACACCTAGCATGGTTATATACCTAGTATGGTTATATACCTAGCATGGTTATATACCTAGCATGGTTATATATCTGGCATAGTTATACACCTAGCATGGTTATACAATTAGCATGGTTATATACCTAGCATGGTTATATACCTAGCATGGTTATATACCTAGCATGGTTATATACCTAGCATGGTTATACACCTAGCATGGTTATATACCTAGCATGGTTATATACCTAGCATGGTTATATACCTAGCATGGTTATATACCTAGCATATTTATACACCTAGCATGGTTATACAATTAACATGGTTATACACCTAACATGGTTATATACCTAGCATAGCTATACACCTAGCATGGTTATACACCTAGCATGGTTATATACCTAGCATGGTTATATACCTAGCATGGTTATATACCTAGCATGGTTATATACCTAGCATGGTTATACACCTAGCATGGTTATATACCTAGCATGGTTATATACCTAGCATGGTTATATACCTAGCATGGTTATATACCTAGAATGGTTATACACCTAGCATGGTTATACAATTAGCATGGTTATACACCTAGCATGGTTATATACCTAGCATAGTTATACACCTAGCATGGTTATACACCTACCATGGTTATATACCTAGCATGGTTATATACCTAGCATGGTTATATACCTAGCATGGTTATATACCTAGCATAGTTATAAACCTAGCATGGTTATACACCTAGCATGGTTATATACCTAGCATGTTTATACACCTAGCATGGTTATATACCTAGCTTGGTTATACACCTAGCATGGTTATAATTATACCTAGCATGGTTATATACCTAGCGTGGTTATACACCTAGCATGGTTATATACCTAGCATGGTTATACACCTAGCATGGTTAAACAATTAGCATGGTTATACACCTAGCATGGTTATATACATAGCATAGTTATACACCTAGTATGGTTATACACCTAGCATGGTTATACACCTAGTATGGTTATATACCTAGCATGGTTATATACCTAGCATATTTATACACCTAGCATGGTTATACAATTAACATGGTTATACACCTAGCATGATTATATACCTAGCATGGTTATATACCTAGCATGGTTATATACCTAGCATGGTTATATACCTAGCATAGTTATACACCTAGCATGGTTATACAATTAGCATGGTTATACACCTAGCATGGTTATATACCTAGCATAGTTATACACCTAGCATGGTTATACACCGAGCATGGTTATATACCTAGCATGGTTATATATCTAGCATGGTTATATACCTAGCATGGTTATATATCTGGCATAGTTATACACCTAGCATGGTTATACAATTAGCATGGTTATACACCTAGCATGGTTATATACCTAGCATGGTTATATACCTAGCATGGTTATATACCTAGCATGGTTATACACCTAGCATGGTTATATACCTAGCATGGTTATATACCTAGCATGGTTATATACCTAGCATGGTTATATACCTAGCATATTTATACACCTAGCATGGTTATACAATTAACATGGTTATACACCTAACATGGTTATATACCTAGCATAGCTATACACCTAGCATGGTTATACACCTAGCATGGTTATATACCTAGCATGGTTATATACCTAGCATGGTTATATACCTAGCATGGTTATATACCTAGAATGGTTATACACCTAGCATGGTTATATACCTAGCATGGTTATATACCTAGCATAGTTATACATCTAGCATGGTTATATACCTAGCATAGTTATACACCTAGCATGGATATACAATTAGCATGGTTATACACCTAGCATGGTTATATACCTAGCATGGTTATATACCTAGCATGGTTATACACCTAGCATGGTTATACACCTAGCATGGTTATATACCTTGCATGGTTATATACCTAGCATGGTTATATACCTAGCATGGTTATATACCTAGCATGGTTATATACCTAGCATAGTTATACACCTAGCATGGTTATACAATTAGCATGGTTATACACCTAGCATGGTTATATACCTAGCATGGTTATATACCTAGCATAGTTATACACCTAGCATGGTTATACACCTAGCATGGTTATACACCTAGCATGGTTATACACCTAGCATGGTTATATACCTAGCATGGTTATATACCTAGCATAGTTATACACCTAGCATGCTTATACAATTAGCATGGTTATACACCTAGCATGGTTATATACCTAGCATAGTTATACACTTAGCATGGTTATACACCTATCATGGTTATATACCTAGCATGGTTATATACCTAGCATGGTTATATACCTAGCATGGTTATATACCTAGCATAGTTATACACCTAGCATGGTTATACAATTAGCATGGTTATACACCTAGCATGGTTATATACCTAGCATAGTTATACACCTAGCATGGTTATACACCGAGCATGGTTATATACCTAGCATGGTTATATACCTACATGTAGCATGGTTATATACCTAGCATGGTTATACACCTAGCATGGTTATATACCTAGTATGGTTATATACCTAGCATGGTTATATACCTAGCATGGTTATATATCTGGCATAGTTATACACCTAGCATGGTTATACAATTAGCATGGTTATATACCTAGCATGGTTATATACCTAGCATGGTTATATACCTAGCATGGTTATATACCTAGCATGGTTATACACCTAGCATGGTTATATACCTAGCATGGTTATATACCTAGCATGGTTATATACCTAGCATGGTTATATACCTAGCATATTTATACACCTAGCATGGTTATACAATTAACATGGTTATACACCTAACATGGTTATATACCTAGCATAGCTATACACCTAGCATGGTTATACACCTAGCATGGTTATATACCTAGCATGGTTATATACCTAGCATGGTTATATACCTAGCATGGTTATATACCTAGCATGGTTATACACCTAGCATGGTTATATACCTAGCATGGTTATATACCTAGCATGGTTATATACCTAGCATGGTTATATACCTAGAATGGTTATACACCTAGCATGGTTATACAATTAGCATGGTTATACACCTAGCATGGTTATATACCTAGCATAGTTATCACCTAGCATGGTTATACACCTACCATGGTTATATACCTAGCATGGTTATATACCTAGCATGGTTATATACCTAGCATGGTTATATACCTAGCATAGTTATACACCTAGCATGGTTATACAATTAGCATGGTTATACACCTAGCATGGTTATATACCTAGCATGGTTATATACCTAGCATAGTTATACACCTAGCATGGTTATACACCTAGCATGGTTATACACCTAGCATGGTTATATACCTAGCATGGTTATATACCTAGCATGGATTGGTTATATACCTAGCATGGTTATATACCTAGCATAGTTATACACCTAGCATGCTTATACAATTAGCATGGTTATACACCTAGCATGGTTATATACCTAGCATAGTTATACACTTAGCATGGTTATACACCTCTCATGGTTATATACCTAGCATGGTTATATACCTAGCATGGTTATATACCTAGCATGGTTATATACCTAGCATAGTTATACACCTAGCATGGTTATACAATTAGCATGGTTATATACCTAGCATGGTTATATACCTAGCATGGTTATATACCTAGCATGGTTATACACCTAGCATGGTTATATACCTAGCATGGTTATATACCTAGCATGGTTATATACCTAGCATGGTTATATACCTAGCATATTTATACACCTAGCATGGTTATACAATTAACATGGTTATACACCTAACATGGTTATATACCTAGCATAGCTATACACCTAGCATGGTTATACACCTAGCATGGTTATATACCTAGCATGGTTATATACCTAGCATGGTTATATACCTAGCATGGTTATATACCTAGCATGGTTATACACCTAGCATGGTTATATACCTAGCATGGTTATATACCTAGCATAGTTATACACCTAGCATGGTTATATACCTAGCATAGTTATACACCTAGCATGGATATACAATTAGCATGGTTATACACCTAGCATGGTTATATACCTAGCATGGTTATATACCTAGCATAGTTATACACCTAGCATGGTTATACACCTAGCATGGTTATATACCTTGCATGGTTATATACCTAGCATGGTTATATACCTAGCATGGTTATATACCTAGCATGGTTATATACCTAGCATAGTTATACACCTAGCATGGTTATACAATTAGCATGGTTATACACCTAGCATGGTTATATACCTAGCATGGTTATATACCTAGCATAGTTATACACCTAGCATGGTTATACACCTAGCATGGTTATACACCTAGCATGGTTATACACCTAGCATGGTTATATACCTAGCATGGTTATATACCTAGCATGGATTGGTTATATACCTAGCATGGTTATATACCTAGCATAGTTATACACCTAGCATGCTTATACAATTAGCATGGTTATACACCTAGCATGGTTATATACCTAGCATAGTTATACACGTAGCATGGTTATACACCTATCATGGTTATATACCTAGCATGGTTATATACCTAGCATGGTTATATACCTAGCATGGTTATATACCTAGCATAGTTATACACCTAGCATGGTTATACAATTAGCATGGTTATACACCTAGCATGGTTATATACCTAGCATAGTTATACACCTAGCATGGTTATACACCGAGCATGGTTATATACCTAGCATGGTTATATACCTACATGTAGCATGGTTATATACCTAGCATGGTTATACACCTAGCATGGTTATATACCTAGTATGGTTATATACCTAGCATGGTTATATACCTAGCATGGTTATATATCTGGCATAGTTATACACCTAGCATGGTTATACAATTAGCATGGTTATATACCTAGCATGGTTATATACCTAGCATGGTTATATACCTAGCATGGTTATATACCTAGCATGGTTATACACCTAGCATGGTTATATACCTAGCATGGTTATATACCTAGCATGGTTATATACCTAGCATGGTTATATACCTAGCATATTTATACACCTAGCATGGTTATACAATTAACATGGTTATACACCTAACATGGTTATATACCTAGCATAGCTATACACCTAGCATGGTTATACACCTAGCATGGTTATATACCTAGCATGGTTATATACCTAGCATGGTTATATACCTAGCATGGTTATATACCTAGCATGGTTATACACCTAACATGGTTATATACCTAGCATGGTTATATACCTAGCATGGTTATATACCTAGCATGGTTATATACCTAGAATGGTTATACACCTAGCATGGTTATACAATTAGCATGGTTATACACCTAGCATGGTTATATACCTAGCATAGTTATACACCTAGCATGGTTATACACCTACCATGGTTATATACCTAGCATGGTTATATACCTAGCATGGTTATATACCTAGCATGGTTATATACCTAGCATAGTTATACACCTAGCATGGTTATACAATTAGCATGGTTATACACCTAGCATGGTTATATACCTAGCATGGTTATATACCTAGCATAGTTATACACCTAGCATGGTTATACACCTAGCATGGTTATACACCTAGCATGGTTATATACCTAGCATGGTTATATACCTAGCATGGATTGGTTATATACCTAGCATGGTTATATACCTAGCATAGTTATACACCTAGCATGCTTATACAATTAGCATGGTTATACACCTAGCATGGTTATATACCTAGCATAGTTATACACTTAGCATGGTTATACACCTATCATGGTTATATACCTAGCATGGTTATATACCTAGCATGGTTATATACCTAGCATGGTTATATAGCTAGCATAGTTATACACCTAGCATGGTTATACAATTAGCATGGTTATACACCTAGCATGGTTATATACCTAGCATAGTTATACACCTAGCATGGTTATACACCGAGCATGGTTATATACCTAGCATGGTTATATACCTACATGTAGCATGGTTATATACCTAGCATGGTTATACACCTAGCATGGTTATATACCTAGTAGTATGGTTATATACCTAGCATGGTTATATATCTAGCATGGTTATATATCTGGCATAGTTATACACCTAGCATGGTTATACAATTAGCATGGTTATACACCTAGCATGGTTATATACCTAGCATGGTTATATACCTAGCATGGTTATATACCTAGCATGGTTATACACCTAGCATGGTTATATACCTAGCATGGTTATATACCTAGCATGGTTATATACCTAGCATGGTTATATACCTAGCATATTTATACACCTAGCATGGTTATACAATTAACATGGTTATACACCTAACATGGTTATATACCTAGCATAGCTATACACCTAGCATGGTTATACACCTAGCATGGTTATATACCTAGCATGGTTATATACCTAGCATGGTTATATACCTAGCATGGTTATATACCTAGCATGGTTATACACCTAGCATGGTTATATACCTAGCATGGTTATATACCTAGCATGGTTATATACCTAGCATGGTTATATACCTAGAATGGTTATACACCTAGCATGGTTATACAATTAGCATGGTTATACACCTAGCATGGTTATATACCTCGCATAGTTATACACCTAGCATGGTTATACACCTACCATGGTTATATACCTAGCATGGTTATATACCTAGCATGGTTATATACCTAGCATGGTTATATACCTAGCATAGTTATACACCTAGCATGGTTATACACCTAGCATGGTTATATACCTAGCATGTTTATACACCTAGCATGGTTATATACCTAGCTTGGTTATACACCTAGCATGGTTATAATTATACCTAGCATGGTTATATACCTAGCGTGGTTATACACCTAGCATGGTTATATACCTAGCATGGTTATACACCTAGCATGGTTAAACAATTAGCATGGTTATACACCTAGCATGGTTATATACATAGCATAGTTATACACCTAGTATGGTTATACACCTAGCATGGTTATATACCTAGCATGGTTATATACCCATGGTTATATACCTAGCATGATTATATACCTAGCATAGTTATACACCTAGCATGGTTATACAATTAGCATGGTTATACACCTAGCATGGTTATATACCTAGCATGGTTATATACCTAGCATGGTTATATACCTAGCATAGTTATACACCTAGCATGCTTATACAAATAGCATGGTTATACACCTAACATGGTTATATACCTAGCATAGTTATACACTTAGCATGGTTATACACCTATCATGGTTATATACCTAGCATGGTTATATACCTAGCATGGTTATATACCTAGCATGGTTATATACCTAGCATAGTTATACACCTAGCATGGTTATACAATTAGCATGGTTATACACCTAGCATGGTTATACACCGAGCATGGTTATATACCTAGCATGGTTATATACCTAGCATGCTTATATACCTAGCATGGTTATACACCTAGCATGGTTATATACCTAGTATGGTTATATACCTAGCATGGTTATATACCTAGCATGGTTATATATCTGGCATAGTTATACACCTAGCATGGTTATACAATTAGCATGGTTATACACCTAGCATGGTTATATACCTAGCATGGTTATATACCTAGCATGGTTATATACCTAGCATGGTTATACACCTAGCATGGTTATATACCTAGCATGGTTATACACCTAGCATGGTTATATACCTAGCATGGTTATATACCTAGCATATTTATACACCTAGCATGGTTATACAATTAACATGGTTATACACCTAGCATGATTATATACCTAGCATGGTTATATACCTAGCATGGTTATATACCTAGCATGGTTATATACCTAGCATAGTTATACACCTAGCATGGTTATACAATTAGCATGGTTATACACCGAGCATGGTTATATACCTAGCATGGTTATATATCTAGCATGGTTATATACCTAGCATGGTTATATATCTGGCATAGTTATACACCTAGCATGGTTATACAATTAGCAAGGTTATACACCTAGCGTGGTTATATACCTAGCATGGTTATATACCTAGCATGGTTATATACCTAGCATGGTTATACACCTAGCATGGTTATATACCTAGCATGGTTATATACCTAGCATGGTTATATACCTAGCATGGTTATATACCTAGCATATTTATACACCTAGCATGGTTATACAATTAACATGGTTATACACCTAACATGGTTATATACCTAGCATAGCTATACACCTAGCATGGTTATACACCTAGCATGGTTATATACCTAGCATGGTTATATACCTAGCATGGTTATATACCTAGCATGGTTATATACCTAGCATGGTTATACACCTAGCATGGTTATATACCTAGCATGGTTATATACCTAGCATAGTTATACACCTAGCATGGTTATATACCTAGCATAGTTATACACCTAGCATGGTTATACAATTAGCCATGTTAGGTGTATAACCATGTTATACACCTAGCATGGTTATATACCTAGCATGGTTATATACCTAGCATAGTTATATACCTAGCATGGTTATATACCTAGCATGGTTATACACCTAGCATGGTTATATACCTAGCATGGTTATATACCTAGCATAGTTATACACCTAGCATGGTTATATACCTAGCATAGTTATACACCTAGCATGGTTATACAATTAGCCATGTTAGGTGTATAACCATGTTATACACCTAGCATGGTTATATACCTAGCATGGTTATATACCTAGCATAGTTATATACCTAGCATGGTTATACACCTAGCATGGTTATATACCTAGCATGGTTATATACCTAGCATGGTTATATACCTAGCATGGTTATATACCTAGCATGGTTATATACCTAGCATAGTTATATACCTAGCATGGTTATACACCTAGCATGGTTATATACCTAGCATGGTTATACACCTAGCATGGTTATACAATTAGCCATGTTAGGTGTATAACCATGTTATACACCTAGCATGGTTATATACCTAGCATGGTTATATACCTAGCATAGTTATATACCTAGCATGGTTATACACCTAGCATGGTTATACAATTAGCATGGTTATACACCTAGCATGGTTATATACCTCGCATAGTTATACACCTAGCATGGTTATACACCTACCATGGTTATATACCTAGCATGGTTATATACCTAGCATGGTTATATACCTAGCATGGTTATATACCTAGCATAGTTATACACCTAGCATGGTTATACACCTAGCATGGTTATATACCTAGCATGTTTATACACCTAGCATGGTTATATACCTAGCTTGGTTATACACCTAGCATGGTTATAATTATACCTAGCATGGTTATATACCTAGCGTGGTTATACACCTAGCATGGTTATATACCTAGCATGGTTATACACCTAGCATGGTTAAACAATTAGCATGGTTATACACCTAGCATGGTTATATACATAGCATAGTTATACACCTAGTATGGTTATACACCTAGCATGGTTATATACCTAGCATGGTTATATACCCATGGTTATATACCTAGCATGATTATATACCTAGCATAGTTATACACCTAGCATGGTTATACAATTAGCATGGTTATACACCTAGCATGGTTATATACCTAGCATGGTTATATACCTAGCATGGTTATATACCTAGCATAGTTATACACCTAGCATGCTTATACAAATAGCATGGTTATACACCTAACATGGTTATATACCTAGCATAGTTATACACTTAGCATGGTTATACACCTATCATGGTTATATACCTAGCATGGTTATATACCTAGCATGGTTATATACCTAGCATGGTTATATACCTAGCATAGTTATACACCTAGCATGGTTATACAATTAGCATGGTTATACACCTAGCATGGTTATATACCTAGCATAGTTATACACCTAGCATGGTTATACACCGAGCATGGTTATATACCTAGCATGGTTATATACCTAGCATGCTTATATACCTAGCATGGTTATACACCTAGCATGGTTATATACCTAGTATGGTTATATACCTAGCATGGTTATATACCTAGCATGGTTATATATCTGGCATAGTTATACACCTAGCATGGTTATACAATTAGCATGGTTATACACCTAGCATGGTTATATACCTAGCATGGTTATATACCTAGCATGGTTATATACCTAGCATGGTTATACACCTAGCATGGTTATATACCTAGCATGGTTATACACCTAGCATGGTTATATACCTAGCATGGTTATATACCTAGCATATTTATACACCTAGCATGGTTATACAATTAACATGGTTATACACCTAGCATGATTATATACCTAGCATGGTTATATACCTAGCATGGTTATATACCTAGCATGGTTATATACCTAGCATAGTTATACACCTAGCATGGTTATACAATTAGCATGGTTATACACCGAGCATGGTTATATACCTAGCATGGTTATATATCTAGCATGGTTATATACCTAGCATGGTTATATATCTGGCATAGTTATACACCTAGCATGGTTATACAATTAGCATGGTTATACACCTAGCGTGGTTATATACCTAGCATGGTTATATACCTAGCATGGTTATATACCTAGCATGGTTATACACCTAGCATGGTTATATACCTAGCATGGTTATATACCTAGCATGGTTATATACCTAGCATGGTTATATACCTAGCATATTTATACACCTAGCATGGTTATACAATTAACATGGTTATACACCTAACATGGTTATATACCTAGCATAGCTATACACCTAGCATGGTTATACACCTAGCATGGTTATATACCTAGCATGGTTATATACCTAGCATGGTTATATACCTAGCATGGTTATATACCTAGCATGGTTATACACCTAGCATGGTTATATACCTAGCATGGTTATATACCTAGCATAGTTATACACCTAGCATGGTTATATACCTAGCATAGTTATACACCTAGCATGGTTATACAATTAGCCATGTTAGGTGTATAACCATGTTATACACCTAGCATGGTTATATACCTAGCATGGTTATATACCTAGCATAGTTATATACCTAGCATGGTTATATACCTAGCATGGTTATACACCTAGCATGGTTATATACCTAGCATGGTTATATACCTAGCATAGTTATACACCTAGCATGGTTATATACCTAGCATAGTTATACACCTAGCATGGTTATACAATTAGCCATGTTAGGTGTATAACCATGTTATACACCTAGCATGGTTATATACCTAGCATGGTTATATACCTAGCATAGTTATATACCTAGCATGGTTATACACCTAGCATGGTTATATACCTAGCATGGTTATATACCTAGCATGGTTATATACCTAGCATGGTTATATACCTAGCATGGTTATATACCTAGCATAGTTATATACCTAGCATGGTTATACACCTAGCATGGTTATATACCTAGCATGGTTATACACCTAGCATGGTTATACAATTAGCCATGTTAGGTGTATAACCATGTTATACACCTAGCATGGTTATATACCTAGCATGGTTATATACCTAGCATAGTTATATACCTAGCATGGTTATACACCTAGCATGGTTATATACCTAGCATGGTTATATACCTAGCATGGTTATACACCTAGCATGGTTATATACCTAGCATGGTTATATACCTAGCATGGTTATATACCTAGCATGGTTATATACCTAGCATGGTTATATACCTAGCATAGTTATACACCTAGCATAGTTATATACCTAGCATGGTTATATACCTAGCATTGTTATATATCTGGCATAGTTATACACCTAGCATGGTTATACAATTAGCATGGTTATACACCTAGCATGGTTATATACCTAGCATGGTTATATACCTAGCATGGTTATATACCTAGCATGGTTATACACCTAGCATGGTTATATACCTAGCATGGTTATACACCTAGCATGGTTATATACCTAGCATGGTTATATACCTAGCATATTTATACACCTAGCATGGTTATACAATTAACATGGTTATACACCTAGCATGATTATATACCTAGCATGGTTATATACCTAGCATGGTTATATACCTAGCATGGTTATATACCTAGCATAGTTATACACCTAGCATGGTTATACAATTAGCATGGTTATACACCGAGCATGGTTATATACCTAGCATGGTTATATATCTAGCATGGTTATATACCTAGCATGGTTATATACCTAGCATAGTTATACACCTAGCATGGTTATACAATTAGCATGGTTATACACCTAGCATGGTTATATACCTAGCATGGTTATATACCTAGCATGGTTATATACCTAGCATGGTTATATACCTAGCATGATTATATACCTAGCATAGTTATACACCTAGCATGGTTATACAATTAGCATGGTTATACACCTAGCATGGTTATATACCTAGCATGGTTATATACCTAGCATGGTTATATACCTAGCATAGTTATACACCTAGCATGCTTATACAAATAGCATGGTTATACACCTAACATGGTTATATACCTAGCATAGTTATACACTTAGCATGGTTATACACCTATCATGGTTATATACCTAGCATGGTTATATACCTAGCATGGTTATATACCTAGCATGGTTATATACCTAGCATAGTTATACACCTAGCATGGTTATACAATTAGCATGGTTATACACCTAGCATGGTTATATACCTAGCATAGTTATACACCTAGCATGGTTATACACCGAGCATGGTTATATACCTAGCATGGTTATATACCTAGCATGCTTATATACCTAGCATGGTTATACACCTAGCATGGTTATATACCTAGTATGGTTATATACCTAGCATGGTTATATACCTAGCATGGTTATATATCTGGCATAGTTATACACCTAGCATGGTTATACAATTAGCATGGTTATACACCTAGCATGGTTATATACCTAGCATGGTTATATACCTAGCATGGTTATATACCTAGCATGGTTATACACCTAGCATGGTTATATACATAGCATGGTTATACACCTAGCATGGTTATATACCTAGCATGGTTATATACCTAGCATATTTATACACCTAGCATGGTTATACAATTAACATGGTTATACACCTAGCATGATTATATACCTAGCATGGTTATATACCTAGCATGGTTATATACCTAGCATGGTTATATACCTAGCATAGTTATACACCTAGCATGGTTATACAATTAGCATGGTTATACACCGAGCATGGTTATATACCTAGCATGGTTATATATCTAGCATGGTTATATACCTAGCATGGTTATATATCTGGCATAGTTATACACCTAGCATGGTTATACAATTAGCATGGTTATACACCTAGCGTGGTTATATACCTAGCATGGTTATATACCTAGCATGGTTATATACCTAGCATGGTTATACACCTAGCATGGTTATATACCTAGCATGGTTATATACCTAGCATTGTTATATACCTAGCATGGTTATATACCTAGCATATTTATACACCTAGCATGGTTATACAATTAACATGGTTATACACCTAACATGGTTATATACCTAGCATAGCTATACACCTAGCATGGTTATACACCTAGCATGGTTATATACCTAGCATGGTTATATACCTAGCATGGTTATATACCTAGCATGGTTATATACCTAGCATGGTTATACACCTAGCATGGTTATATACCTAGCATGGTTATATACCTAGCATAGTTATACACCTAGCATGGTTATATACCTAGCATAGTTATACACCTAGCATGGTTATACAATTAGCCATGTTAGGTGTATAACCATGTTATACACCTAGCATGGTTATATACCTAGCATGGTTATATACCTAGCATAGTTATATACCTAGCATGGTTATATACCTAGCATGGTTATACACCTAGCATGGTTATATACCTAGCATGGTTATATACCTAGCATAGTTATACACCTAGCATGGTTATATACCTAGTATAGTTATACACCTAGCATGGTTATACAATTAGCCATGTTAGGTGTATAACCATGTTATACACCTAGCATGGTTATATACCTAGCATGGTTATATACCTAGCATAGTTATATACCTAGCATGGTTATACACCTAGCATGGTTATATACCTAGCATGGTTATATACCTAGCATGGTTATATACCTAGCATGGTTATATACCTAGCATGGTTATATACCTAGCATAGTTATATACCTAGCATGGTTATACACCTAGCATGGTTATATACCTAGCATGGTTATACACCTAGCATGGTTATACAATTAGCCATGTTAGGTGTATAACCATGTTATACACCTAGCATGGTTATATACCTAGCATGGTTATATACCTAGCATAGTTATATACCTAGCATGGTTATACACCTAGCATGGTTATATACCTAGCATGGTTATATACCTAGCATGGTTATATACCTAGCATGGTTATATACCTAGCATGGTTATATACCTAGCATAGTTATACACCTAGCATGGTTATACAATTAGCATGGTTATACACCTAGCATTGTTATATACCTAGCATGGTTATATACCTAGCATAGTTATACACCTAATATAGTTATATACCTAGCATGGTTATATACCTAGCATTGTTATATATCTGGCATAGTTATACACCTAGCATGGTTATACAATTAGCATGGTTATACACCTAGCATGGTTATATACCTAGCATGGTTATATACCTAGCATGGTTATATACCTAGCATGGTTATACACCTAGCATGGTTATATACCTAGCATGGTTATACACCTAGCATGGTTATATACCTAGCATGGTTATATACCTAGCATATTTATACACCTAGCATGGTTATACAATTAACATGGTTATACACCTAGCATGATTATATACCTAGCATGGTTATATACCTAGCATGGTTATATACCTAGCATGGTTATATACCTAGCATAGTTATACACCTAGCATGGTTATACAATTAGCATGGTTATACACCGAGCATGGTTATATACCTAGCATGGTTATATATCTAGCATGGTTATATACCTAGCATGGTTATATACCTAGCATAGTTATACACCTAGCATGGTTATACAATTAGCATGGTTATACACCTAGCATGGTTATATACCTAGCATGGTTATATACCTAGCATGGTTATATACCTAGCATGGTTATACACCTAGCATGGTTATATACCTAGCATGGTTATATACCTAGCATGGTTATATACCTAGCATGGTTATATACCTAGCATATTTATACACCTAGCATGGTTATACAATTAACATGGTTATACACCTAACATGGTTATATACCTAGCATAGCTATACACCTAGCATGGTTATACACCTAGCATGGTTATATACCTAGCATGGTTATATACCTAGCATGGTTATATACCTAGCATGGTTATATACCTAGCATGGTTATACACCTAGCATGGTTATATACCTAGCATGGTTATATACCTAGCATAGTTATACACCTAGCATGGTTATATACCTAGCATAGTTATACACCTAGCATGGTTATACAATTAGCCATGTTATGTGTATAACCATGTTATACACCTAGCATGGTTATATACCTAGCATGGTTATATACCTAGCATAGTTATATACCTAGCATGGTTATACACCTAGCATGGTTATATACCTAGCATGGTTATATACCTAGCATGGTTATATACCTAGCATGGTTATATACCTAGCATGGTTATATACCTAGCATAGTTATACACCTAGCATGGTTATACAATTAGCATGGTTATACACCTAGCATTGTTATATACCTAGCATGGTTATATACCTAGCATAGTTATACACCTAGCATGGTTATACACCTAGCATGGTTATACACCTAGCATGGTTATATACCTAGCATGGTTATATACCTAGCATGCATTGGTTATATACCTAGCATGGTTATATACCTAGCATAGTTATACACCTAGCATGCTTATACAATTAGCATGGTTATACACCTAGCATGGTTATATACCTAGCATAGTTATACACTTAGCATGGTTATACACCTATCATGGTTATATACCTAGCATGGTTATATACCTAGCATGGTTATATACCTAGCATGGTTATATACCTAGCATAGTTATACACCTAGCATGGTTATACAATTAGCATGGTTATACACCTAGCATGGTTATATACCTAGCATAGTTATACACCTAGCATGGTTATACACCGAGCATGGTTATATACCTAGCATGGTTATATACCTACATGTAGCATGGTTATATACCTAGCATGGTTATACACCTAGCATGGTTATATACCTAGTATGGTTATATACCTAGCATGGTTATATACCTAGCATGGTTATATATCTGGCATAGTTATACACCTAGCATGGTTATACAATTAGCATGGTTATACACCTAGCATGGTTATATACCTAGCATGGTTATATACCTAGCATGGTTATATACCTAGCATGGTTATACACCTAGCATGGTTATATACCTAGCATGGTTATATACCTAGCATGGTTATATACCTAGCATGGTTATATACCTAGCATATTTATACACCTAGCATGGTTATACAATTAACATGGTTATACACCTAACATGGTTATATACCTAGCATAGCTATATACCTAGCATGGTTATACACCTAGCATGGTTATATACCTAGCATGGTTATATACCTAGCATGCTTATATACCTAGCATGGTTATATACCTAGCATGGTTATACACCTAGCATGGTTATATACCTAGCATGGTTATATACCTAGCATGGTTATATACCTAGCATGGTTATATACCTAGAATGGTTATACACCTAGCATGGTTATACAATTAGCATGGTTATACACCTAGCATGGTTATATACCTAGCATAGTTATACACCTAGCATGGTTATACACCTACCATGGTTATATACCTAGCATGGTTATATACCTAGCATGGTTATATACCTAGCATGGTTATATACCTAGCATAGTTATACACCTAGCATGGTTATACACCTAGCATGGTTATATACCTAGCATGTTTATACACCTAGCATGGTTATATACCTAGCTTGGTTATACACCTAGCATGGTTATAATTATACCTAGCATGGTTATATACCTAGCGTGGTTATACACCTAGCATGGTTATATACCTAGCATGGTTATACACCTAGCATGGTTAAACAATTAGCATGGTTATACACCTAGCATGGTTATATACATAGCATAGTTATACACCTAGTATGGTTATACACCTAGCATGGTTATATACCTAGCATGGTTATATACCTAGCATGGTTATATACCTAGCATGATTATATACCTAGCATAGTTATACACCTAGCATGGTTATACAATTAGCATGGTTATACACCTAGCATGGTTATATACCTAGCATGGTTATATACCTAGCATAGTTATACACCTATCATGGTTATACACCTAGCATGGTTATATACCTAGCATGGTTATATACCTAGCATGGTTATATACCTAGCATGGTTATATACCTAGCATGGTTATATACCTAGCATAGTTATACACCTAGCATGGTGATACAATTAGCATGGTTATACACCTAGCATGATTATATACCTAGCATGGTTATATACCTAGCATGGTTATATACCTAGCATGGTTATATACCTAGCATAGTTATACACCTAGCATGGTTATACAATTAGCATGGTTATACACCGAGCATGGTTATATACCTAGCATGGTTATATATCTAGCATGGTTATATACCTAGCATGGTTATATATCTGGCATAGTTATACACCTAGCATGGTTATACAATTAGCATGGTTATACACCTAGCGTGGTTATATACCTAGCATGGTTATATACCTAGCATGGTTATATACCTAGCATGGTTATACACCTAGCATGGTTATATACCTAGCATGGTTATATACCTAGCATTGTTATATACCTAGCATGGTTATATACCTAGCATATTTATACACCTAGCATGGTTATACAATTAACATGGTTATACACCTAACATGGTTATATACCTAGCATAGCTATACACCTAGCATGGTTATACACCTAGCATGGTTATATACCTAGCATGGTTATATACCTAGCATGGTTATATACCTAGCATGGTTATATACCTAGCATGGTTATACACCTAGCATGGTTATATACCTAGCATGGTTATATACCTAGCATAGTTATACACCTAGCATGGTTATATACCTAGCATAGTTATACACCTAGCATGGTTATACAATTAGCCATGTTAGGTGTATAACCATGTTATACACCTAGCATGGTTATATACCTAGCATGGTTATATACCTAGCATAGTTATATACCTAGCATGATTATATACCTAGCATGGTTATATACCTAGCATGGTTATATACCTAGCATGGTTATATACCTAGCATAGTTATACACCTAGCATGGTTATACAATTAGCATGGTTATACACCGAGCATGGTTATATACCTAGCATGGTTATATATCTAGCATGGTTATATACCTAGCATGGTTATATACCTAGCATAGTTATACACCTAGCATGGTTATACAATTAGCATGGTTATACACCTAGCATGGTTATATACCTAGCATGGTTATATACCTAGCATGGTTATATACCTAGCATGGTTATACACCTAGCATGGTTATATACCTAGCATGGTTATATACCTAGCATGGTTATATACCTAGCATGGTTATATACCTAGCATATTTATACACCTAGCATGGTTATACAATTAACATGGTTATACACCTAACATGGTTATATACCTAGCATAGCTATACACCTAGCATGGTTATACACCTAGCATGGTTATATACCTAGCATGGTTATATACCTAGCATGGTTATATACCTAGCATGGTTATATACCTAGCATGGTTATACACCTAGCATGGTTATATACCTAGCATGGTTATATACCTAGCATAGTTATACACCTAGCATGGTTATATACCTAGCATAGTTATACACCTAGCATGGTTATACAATTAGCCATGTTATGTGTATAACCATGTTATACACCTAGCATGGTTATATACCTAGCATGGTTATATACCTAGCATAGTTATATACCTAGCATGGTTATACACCTAGCATGGTTATATACCTAGCATGGTTATATACCTAGCATGGTTATATACCTAGCATGGTTATATACCTAGCATGGTTATATACCTAGCATAGTTATACACCTAGCATGGTTATACAATTAGCATGGTTATACACCTAGCATTGTTATATACCTAGCATGGTTATATACCTAGCATAGTTATACACCTAGCATGGTTATACACCTAGCATGGTTATACACCTAGCATGGTTATATACCTAGCATGGTTATATACCTAGCATGCATTGGTTATATACCTAGCATGGTTATATACCTAGCATAGTTATACACCTAGCATGCTTATACAATTAGCATGGTTATACACCTAGCATGGTTATATACCTAGCATAGTTATACACTTAGCATGGTTATACACCTATCATGGTTATATACCTAGCATGGTTATATACCTAGCATGGTTATATACCTAGCATGGTTATATACCTAGCATAGTTATACACCTAGCATGGTTATACAATTAGCATGGTTATACACCTAGCATGGTTATATACCTAGCATAGTTATACACCTAGCATGGTTATACACCGAGCATGGTTATATACCTAGCATGGTTATATACCTACATGTAGCATGGTTATATACCTAGCATGGTTATACACCTAGCATGGTTATATACCTAGTATGGTTATATACCTAGCATGGTTATATACCTAGCATGGTTATATATCTGGCATAGTTATACACCTAGCATGGTTATACAATTAGCATGGTTATACACCTAGCATGGTTATATACCTAGCATGGTTATATACCTAGCATGGTTATATACCTAGCATGGTTATACACCTAGCATGGTTATATACCTAGCATGGTTATATACCTAGCATGGTTATATACCTAGCATGGTTATATACCTAGCATATTTATACACCTAGCATGGTTATACAATTAACATGGTTATACACCTAACATGGTTATATACCTAGCATAGCTATATACCTAGCATGGTTATACACCTAGCATGGTTATATACCTAGCATGGTTATATACCTAGCATGCTTATATACCTAGCATGGTTATATACCTAGCATGGTTATACACCTAGCATGGTTATATACCTAGCATGGTTATATACCTAGCATGGTTATATACCTAGCATGGTTATATACCTAGAATGGTTATACACCTAGCATGGTTATACAATTAGCATGGTTATACACCTAGCATGGTTATATACCTAGCATAGTTATACACCTAGCATGGTTATACACCTACCATGGTTATATACCTAGCATGGTTATATACCTAGCATGGTTATATACCTAGCATGGTTATATACCTAGCATAGTTATACACCTAGCATGGTTATACACCTAGCATGGTTATATACCTAGCATGTTTATACACCTAGCATGGTTATATACCTAGCTTGGTTATACACCTAGCATGGTTATAATTATACCTAGCATGGTTATATACCTAGCGTGGTTATACACCTAGCATGGTTATATACCTAGCATGGTTATACACCTAGCATGGTTAAACAATTAGCATGGTTATACACCTAGCATGGTTATATACATAGCATAGTTATACACCTAGTATGGTTATACACCTAGCATGGTTATATACCTAGCATGGTTATATACCTAGCATGGTTATATACCTAGCATGATTATATACCTAGCATAGTTATACACCTAGCATGGTTATACAATTAGCATGGTTATACACCTAGCATGGTTATATACCTAGCATGGTTATATACCTAGCATAGTTATACACCTATCATGGTTATACACCTAGCATGGTTATATACCTAGCATGGTTATATACCTAGCATGGTTATATACCTAGCATGGTTATATACCTAGCATGGTTATATACCTAGCATAGTTATACACCTAGCATGGTGATACAATTAGCATGGTTATACACCTAGCATGGTTATATACCTAGCATGGTTATATACCTAGCATAGTTGTACACCTAGCATGGTTATACACCTAGCATGGTTATACACCTAGCATGGTTATATACCTAGCATGGTTATATACCTAGCATTAGCATGGTTATATACCTAGCATAGTTATACACCTAGCATGCTTATACAATTAGCATGGTTATATACCTAGCATGGTTATATACCTAGCATAGTTATACACTTAGCATGGTTATACACCTATCATGGTTATATACCTAGCATGGTTATATACCTAGCATGGTTATATACCTAGCATGGTTATACACCTAGCATGGTTATATACCTAGCATGGTTATATACCTAGCATGGTTAAATACCTAGCATGGTTATATACCTAGAATGGTTATACACCTAGCATGGCTATACAATTAGCATGGTTATACACCTAGCATGGTTATATACCTAGCATAGTTATACACCTAGCATGGTTATACACCTAGCATGGTTATACACCTAGCATGGTTATATACCTAGCATGGTTATATACCTAGCATGGTTATATACCTAGCATGGTTATATACCTAGCATGGTTATATACCTAGCATGGTTATATACCTAGCATGGTTATATACCTAGCATAGTTATACACCTAGCATGGTGATACAATTAGCATGGTTATACACCTAGCATGGTTATATACCTAGCATGGTTATATACCTAGCATAGTTGTACACCTAGCATGGTTATACACCTAGCATGGTTATACACCTAGCATGGTTATATACCTAGCATGGTTATATACCTAGCATTAGCATGGTTATATACCTAGCATAGTTATACACCTAGCATGCTTATACAATTAGCATGGTTATATACCTAGCATGGTTATATACCTAGCATAGTTATACACTTAGCATGGTTATACACCTATCATGGTTATATACCTAGCATGGTTATATACCTAGCATGGTTATATACCTAGCATGGTTATACACCTAGCATGGTTATATACCTAGCATGGTTATATACCTAGCATGGTTATATACCTAGCATGGTTATATACCTAGAATGGTTATACACCTAGCATGGCTATACAATTAGCATGGTTATACACCTAGCATGGTTATATACCTAGCATAGTTATACACCTAGCATGGTTATACACCTAGCATGGTTATACACCTAGCATGGTTATATACCTAGCATGGTTATATACCTAGCATGGTTATATACCTAGCATAGTTATACACCTAGCATGGTTATACACCTAGCATGGTTATATACCTAGCATGGTTATACACCTAGCATGTATTATACCTAGCTTGGTTATACACCTAGCATGGTTATAATTATACCTATTATGGTTATATACCTAGCGTGGTTATACACCTAGCATGGTTATATACCTAGCATGGTTATACACCTAGCATGGTTATACACCTAGCATGGTTATATACCTAGCATGGTTATATACCTAGCATGGTTATACAATTAGCATGGTTATACACCTAGCATGGTTATATACCTAGCATAGTTATACACCTAGCATGGTTATACACCTAGCATGGTTATATACCTAGCTTGGTTATACACCTAGCATGGTTATACAATTAGCATGGTTATACACCTAGCAAGGTTATATACCTAGCATAGTTATACACCTAGCATGGTTATACACCGAGCATGGTTATATACCTAGCATGGTTATATACCTAGCATGGTTATATACCTAGCATGGTTATACACCTAGCATGGTTATATACCTAGTATGGTTATATACCTAGCATGGTTATATACCTAGCATGGTTATATATCTGGCATAGTTATACACCTAGCATGGTTATACAATTAGCATGGTTATACACCTAGCATGGTTATATACCTAGCATGGTTATATACCTAGCATGGTTATATACCTAGCATGGTTATACACCTAGCATGGTTATATACCTAGCATGGTTATACACCTAGCATGGTTATATACCTAGCATGGTTATATACCTAGCATATTTATACACCTAGCATGGTTATACATTTAACATGGTTATACACCTAGCATGATTATATACCTAGCATGGTTATATACCTAGCATGGTTATATACCTAGCATGGTTATATACCTAGCATAGTTATACACCTAGCATGGTTATACTATTAGCATGGTTATACACCTAGCATGGTTATATACCTAGCATAGTTATACACCTAGCATGGTTATACACCGAGCATGGTTATATACCTAGCATGGTTATATATCTAGCATGGTTATATACCTAGCATGGTTATACACCTAGCATGGTTATATACCTAGCATGGTTATATACCTAGCATGGTTATATACCTAGCATGGTTATACACCTAGCATGGTTATATACCTAGCATGGTTATATACCTAGCATGGTTATATACCTAGCATGGTTATATACCTAGCATATTTATACACCTAGCATGGTTATACAATTAACATGGTTATACACCTAACATGGTTATATACCTAGCATAGCTATACACCTAGCATGGTTATACACCTAGCATGGTTATATACCTAGCATGGTTATATACCTAGCATGGTTATATACCTAGCATGGTTATATACCTAGCATGGTTATACACCTAGCATGGTTATATACCTAGCATGGTTATATACCTAGCATAGTTATACACCTAGCATGGTTATATACCTAGCATAGTTATACACCTAGCATGGTTATACAATTAGCATGGTTATACACCTAGCATGGTTATATACCTAGCATGGTTATATACCTAGCATAGTTATACACCTAGCATGGTTATACACCTAGCATGGTTATATACCTAGCATGGTTATATACCTAGCATGGTTATATACCTAGCATAGTTATACACCTAGCATGGTTATACAATTAGCATGGTTATACACCTAGCATGGTTATATACCTAGCATGGTTATATACCTAGCATAGTTATACACCTAGCATGGTTATACACCTAGCATGGTTATACACCTAGCATGGTTATATACCTAGCATGGTTATATACCTAGCATGGATTGGTTATATACCTAGCATGGTTATATACCTAGCATAGTTATACACCTAGCATGCTTATACAATTAGCATGGTTATACACCTAGCATGGTTATATACCTAGCATAGTTATACACTTAGCATGGTTATACACCTATCATGGTTATATACCTAGCATGGTTATATACCTAGCATGGTTATATACCTAGCATGGTTATATACCTAGCATAGTTATACACCTAGCATGGTTATATACCTAGCATGGTTATATACCTAGCATGGTTATATACCTAGCATATTTATACACCTAGCATGGTTATACAATTAGCATGGTTATACACCTAGCATGGTTATATACCTAGCATAGTTATACACCTAGCATGGTTATACACCGAGCATGGTTATATACCTTGCATGGTTATATACCTACATGTAGCATGGTTATATACCTAGCATGGTTATACACCTAGCATGGTTATATACCTAGTATGGTTATATACCTAGCATGGTTATATACCTAGCATGGTTATATATCTGGCATAGTTATACACCTAGCATGGTTATACAATTAGCATGGTTATACACCTAGCATGATTATATACCTAGCATGGTTATATACCTAGCATGGTTATATACCTAGCATGGTTATACACCTAGCATGGTTATATACCTAGCATGGTTATATACCTAGCATGGTTATATACCTAGCATGGTTATATACCTAGCATATTTATACACCTAGCATGGTTATACAATTAACATGGTTATACACCTAACATGGTTATATACCTAGCATAGCTATACACCTAGCTTGGTTATACACCTAGTATGGTTATATACCTAGCATGGTTATATACCTAGCATGGTTATATACCTAGCATGGTTATATACCTAGCATGGTTATACACCTAGCATGGTTATATACCTAGCATGGTTATACACCTAGCATGGTTATATACCTAGCATGGTTATATACCTAGCAAGGTCATACACCTAGCATGGTTATACAATTAGCATGGTTATACACCTAGCATGGTTATATACCTAGCATAGTTATACACCTAGCATGGTTATACACCTAGCATGGTTATATACCTAGCTTGGTTATACACCTAGCATGGTTATAATTATACCTAGCATGGTTATATACCTAGCATGGTTATACACCTAGCATGGTTATACACCTAGCATGGTTATATACCTAGCATGGTTATATACCTAGCATGGTTATACAATTAGCATGGTTATACACCTAGCATGGTTATATACCTAGCATAGTTATACACCTAGCATGGTTATACACCTAGCATGGTTATATACCTAGCATGGTTATATACTTAGCATGGTTATATACCTAGCATGGTTATATACCTAGCATGGTTATATACCTAGCATGGTTATACACCTAGCATGGTTATATACCTAGCATGTTTATATACCTAGCATGGTCATACACCTAGCATGGTTATATACTTAGCATGGTTATATACCTAGCATGGTTATATATCTAGCATGGTTATATACCTAGCATAGTTATAACCTAGCATATTTATACAATTAGCATGGTTATACACCTAGCATGGTTATATACCTAGCATAGTTATAAACCTAGTATGGTTATACACCTAGCATGGTTATATACCTAGCATGGTTATATACCTAGCATGGTTATATACCTAGCATGATTATATACCTAGCATAGTTATACACCTAGCATGGTTATACAATTAGCATGGTTATACACCTAGCATGGTTATACACCTAGCATGGTTATATATCTAGCATGGTTATACACCTAGCATGGTTATACACCTAGCATGGTTATACAATTAGCATGGTTATACACCTAGCATGGTTATATACCTAGCATGGTTATACACCTAGCATGGTTATACACCTAGCATGGTTATATTCCTAGCATGGTTATATACCTAGCATTGTTATACACCTAGCATGCTTATACAATTAGCATTGTTATACACCTAGCCTGGTTATATACCTAGCATAGTTATACACTTAGCATGGTTATACACCTATCATGGTTATATACCTAGCATGGTTATATACCTAGCATGGTTATACACCTAGCATGGTTATATACCTAGCATGGTTATACACCTAGCAAGGTTATACACCTAGCATGGTTATATACCTAGCATCATGGTTATACACCTAGCATGGTTATATACCTAGCTTGGTTATACACCTAGCATGGTTATAATTATACCTAGCATGGTTATATACCTAGCGTGGTTATACACCTAGCATGGTTATATATCTAGCATAGTTATACACCTAGCATGGTTATACACCTAGCATGGTTATATACCTAGCATGGTTGTATACTTAGCATGGTTATATACCTAGCATGGTTATATACCTAGCATGGTTATATACCTAGCATGGTTATACACCTAGCATGGTTATATACCTAGCATGGTTATATACCTAGCAAGGTCATACACCTAGCATGGTTATATACTTAGCATGGTTATATACCTAGCATGGTTATATACCTAGCATGGATATATACCTAGCATAGTTATACACCTAGCATGGTTATACAATTAGCATGGTTATACACCTAGCATGGTTATATACCTAGCATAGTTAATACACCTAGTATGGTTATACACCTAGCATGGTTATATACCTAGCATGGTTATATACCTAGCATGGTTATATACCTAGCATGATTATATACCTAGCATAGTTATACACCTAGCATGGTTATACAATTAGCATGGTTATACACCTAGCATGGTTATATACATAGCATGGTTATATACCTAGCATGGTTATATACCTAGCATAGTTATACACCTAGCATGGTTATACACCTAGCATGGTTATACACCTAGCATGGTTATATACATAGCATGGTTATATACCTAGCATGGTTATATACCTAGCATGGTTATATACCTAGCATAGTTATACACCTAGCATGCTTATACAATTAGCATGGTTATACACCTAGCATGGTTATATACCTAGCATAGTTATACACTTAGCATGGTTATACACCTATCATGGTTATATACCTAGCATGGTTATATAACTAGCATGGTTATATACCTAGCATGGTTATATACCTAGCATAGTTATACACCTAGCATGCTTATACAATTAGCATTGTTATACACCTAGCCTGGTTATATACCTAGCATAATTATACACTTAGCATGGTTATACACCTATCATGGTTATATAACTAGCATGGTTATATACCTAGCATGGTTAAACACCTAGCATGGTTATATACCTAGCAAGGTTATACACCTAGCATGGTTATATACCTAGCATCATGGTTATACACCTAGCATGGTTATATACCTAGCTTGGTTATACACCTAGCATGGTTATAATTATACCTAGCATGGTTATATACCTAGCGTGGTTATATACCTAGCATGGTTATATACCTAGCATAGTTATACACCTAGCATGGTTATACACCTAGCATGGTTATATACCTAGCATGGTTATGTACTTAGCATGGTTATATACCTAGCATGGTTATATACCTAGCATGGTTATATACCTAGCATGGTTATACACCTAGCATGGTTATATACCTAGCATGGTTATATACCTAGCAAGGTCATACACCTAGCATGGTTATACAATTAGCATGGTTATACACCTAGCATGGTTATATACCTAGCATAGTTATACACCTAGCATGGTTATACACCTAGCATGGTTATATACCTAGCTTGGTTATACACCTAGCATGGTTATATACCTAGCATGGTTATACACCTAGCATGGTTATATACCTAGCATGGTTATATACCTAGCATGGTTATATACCTAGCATGGTTATACACCTAGCATGGTTATATACCTAGCATGGTTATATACCTAGCATGGTTATATACCTAGCATGGTTATATACCTAGCATATTTATACACCTAGCATGGTTATACAATTAACATGGTTATACACCTAACATGGTTATATACCTAGCATAGCTATACACCTAGCATGGTTATACACCTAGCATGGTTATATACCTAGCATGGTTATATACCTAGCATGGTTATATACCTAGCATGGTTATATACCTAGCATGGTTATACACCTAGCATGGTTATATACCTAGCATGGTTATATACCTAGCATAGTTATACACCTAGCATGGTTATATACCTAGCATAGTTATACACCTAGCATGGTTATACAATTAGCATGGTTATACACCTAGCATGGTTATATACCTAGCATGGTTATATACCTAGCATAGTTATACACCTAGCATGGTTATACACCTAGCATGGTTATATACCTAGCATGGTTATATACCTAGCATGGTTATATACCTAGCATAGTTATACACCTAGCATGGTTATACAATTAGCATGGTTATACACCTAGCATGGTTATATACCTAGCATGGTTATATACCTAGCATAGTTATACACCTAGCATGGTTATACACCTAGCATGGTTATACACCTAGCATGGTTATATACCTAGCATGGTTATATACCTAGCATGGATTGGTTATATACCTAGCATGGTTATATACCTAGCATAGTTATACACCTAGCATGCTTATACAATTAGCATGGTTATACACCTAGCATGGTTATATACCTAGCATAGTTATACACTTAGCATGGCTATACACCTATCATGGTTATATACCTAGCATGGTTATATACCTAGCATGGTTATATACCTAGCATGGTTATATACCTAGCATAGTTATACACCTAGCATGGTTATATACCTAGCATGGTTATATACCTAGCATGGTTATATACCTAGCATATTTATACACCTAGCATGGTTATACAATTAGCATGGTTATACACCTAGCATGGTTATATACCTAGCATAGTTATACACCTAGCATGGTTATAATTATACCTAGCATGGTTATATACCTAGCGTGGTTATATACCTAGCATGGTTATATACCTAGCATAGTTATACACCTAGCATGGTTATACACCTAGCATGGTTATATACCTAGCATGGTTATGTACTTAGCATGGTTATATACCTAGCATGGTTATATACCTAGCATGGTTATATACCTAGCATGGTTATACACCTAGCATGGTTATATACCTAGCATGGTTATATACCTAGCAAGGTCATACACCTAGCATGGTTATACAATTAGCATGGTTATACACCTAGCATGGTTATATACCTAGCATAGTTATACACCTAGCATGGTTATACACCTAGCATGGTTATATACCTAGCTTGGTTATACACCTAGCATGGTTATATACCTAGCATGGTTATACACCTAGCATGGTTATATACCTAGCATGGTTATATACCTAGCATGGTTATATACCTAGCATGGTTATACACCTAGCATGGTTATATACCTAGCATGGTTATATACCTAGCATGGTTATATACCTAGCATGGTTATATACCTAGCATATTTATACACCTAGCATGGTTATACAATTAACATGGTTATACACCTAACATGGTTATATACCTAGCATAGCTATACACCTAGCATGGTTATACACCTAGCATGGTTATATACCTAGCATGGTTATATACCTAGCATGGTTATATACCTAGCATGGTTATATACCTAGCATGGTTATACACCTAGCATGGTTATATACCTAGCATGGTTATATACCTAGCATAGTTATACACCTAGCATGGTTATATACCTAGCATAGTTATACACCTAGCATGGTTATACAATTAGCATGGTTATACACCTAGCATGGTTATATACCTAGCATGGTTATATACCTAGCATAGTTATACACCTAGCATGGTTATACACCTAGCATGGTTATATACCTAGCATGGTTATATACCTAGCATGGTTATATACCTAGCATAGTTATACACCTAGCATGGTTATACAATTAGCATGGTTATACACCTAGCATGGTTATATACCTAGCATGGTTATATACCTAGCATAGTTATACACCTAGCATGGTTATACACCTAGCATGGTTATACACCTAGCATGGTTATATACCTAGCATGGTTATATACCTAGCATGGATTGGTTATATACCTAGCATGGTTATATACCTAGCATAGTTATACACCTAGCATGCTTATACAATTAGCATGGTTATACACCTAGCATGGTTATATACCTAGCATAGTTATACACTTAGCATGGCTATACACCTATCATGGTTATATACCTAGCATGGTTATATACCTAGCATGGTTATATACCTAGCATGGTTATATACCTAGCATAGTTATACACCTAGCATGGTTATATACCTAGCATGGTTATATACCTAGCATGGTTATATACCTAGCATATTTATACACCTAGCATGGTTATACAATTAGCATGGTTATACACCTAGCATGGTTATATACCTAGCATAGTTATACACCTAGCATGGTTATACACCGAGCATGGTTATATACCTTGCATGGTTATATACCTACATGTAGCATGGTTATATACCTAGCATGGTTATACACCTAGCATGGTTATATACCTAGTATGGTTATATACCTAGCATGGTTATATACCTAGCATGGTTATATATCTGGCATAGTTATACACCTAGCATGGTTATACAATTAGCATGGTTATACACCTAGCATGATTATATACCTAGCATGGTTATATACCTAGCATGGTTATATACCTAGCATGGTTATACACCTAGCATGGTTATATACCTAGCATGGTTATATACCTAGCATGGTTATATACCTAGCATGGTTATATACCTAGCATATTTATACACCTAGCATGGTTATACAATTAACATGGTTATACACCTAACATGGTTATATACCTAGCATAGCTATACACCTAGCTTGGTTATACACCTAGTATGGTTATATACCTAGCATGGTTATATACCTAGCATGGTTATATACCTAGCATGGTTATATACCTAGCATGGTTATACACCTAGCATGGTTATATACCTAGCATGGTTATACACCTAGCATGGTTATATACCTAGCATGGTTATATACCTAGCAAGGTCATACACCTAGCATGGTTATACAATTAGCATGGTTATACACCTAGCATGGTTATATACCTAGCATAGTTATACACCTAGCATGGTTATACACCTAGCATGGTTATATACCTAGCATAGTTATACACCTAGCATGGTTATACACCTAGCATGGTTATATACCTAGCATGGTTATATACTTAGCATGGTTATATACCTAGCATGGTTATATACCTAGCATGGTTATATACCTAGCATGGTTATACACCTAGCATGGTTATATACCTAGCATGTTTATATACCTAGCATGGTCATACACCTAGCATGGTTATATACTTAGCATGGTTATATACCTAGCATGGTTATATATCTAGCATGGTTATATACCTAGCATAGTTATAACCTAGCATGGTTATACAATTAGCATGGTTATACACCTAGCATGGTTATATACCTAGCATAGTTATAAACCTAGTATGGTTATACACCTAGCATGGTTATATACCTAGCATGGTTATATACCTAGCATGGTTATATACCTAGCATGATTATATACCTAGCATAGTTATACACCTAGCATGGTTATACAATTAGCATGGTTATACACCTAGCATGGTTATACACCTAGCATGGTTATATATCTAGCATGGTTATACACCTAGCATGGTTATACACCTAGCATGGTTATACAATTAGCATGGTTATACACCTAGCATGGTTATATACCTAGCATGGTTATATACCTAGCATGGTTATACACCTAGCATGGTTATATTCCTAGCATGGTTATATACCTAGCATTGTTATACACCTAGCATGCTTATACAATTAGCATTGTTATACACCTAGCCTGGTTATATACCTAGCATAGTTATACACTTAGCATGGTTATACACCTATCATGGTTATATACCTAGCATGGTTATATACCTAGCATGGTTATACACCTAGCATGGTTATATACCTAGCATGGTTATACACCTAGCAAGGTTATACACCTAGCATGGTTATATACCTAGCATCATGGTTATACACCTAGCATGGTTATATACCTAGCTTGGTTATACACCTAGCATGGTTATAATTATACCTAGCATGGTTATATACCTAGCGTGGTTATACACCTAGCATGGTTATATATCTAGCATAGTTATACACCTAGCATGGTTATACACCTAGCATGGTTATATACCTAGCATGGTTGTATACTTAGCATGGTTATATACCTAGCATGGTTATATACCTAGCATGGTTATATACCTAGCATGGTTATACACCTAGCATGGTTATATACCTAGCATGGTTATATACCTAGCAAGGTCATACACCTAGCATGGTTATATACTTAGCATGGTTATATACCTAGCATGGTTATATACCTAGCATGGATATATACCTAGCATAGTTATACACCTAGCATGGTTATACAATTAGCATGGTTATACACCTAGCATGGTTATATACCTAGCATAGTTAATACACCTAGTATGGTTATACACCTAGCATGGTTATATACCTAGCATGGTTATATACCTAGCATGGTTATATACCTAGCATGATTATATACCTAGCATAGTTATACACCTAGCATGGTTATACAATTAGCATGGTTATACACCTAGCATGGTTATATACATAGCATGGTTATATACCTAGCATGGTTATATACCTAGCATAGTTATACACCTAGCATGGTTATACACCTAGCATGGTGATACACCTAGCATGGTTATATACATAGCATGGTTATATACCTAGCATGGTTATATACCTAGCATGGTTATATACCTAGCATAGTTATACACCTAGCATGCTTATACAATTAGCATGGTTATACACCTAGCATGGTTATATACCTAGCATAGTTATACACTTAGCATGGTTATACACCTATCATGGTTATATACCTAGCATGGTTATATACCTAGCATGGTTATATACCTAGCATGGTTATATACCTAGCATAGTTATACACCTAGCATGCTTATACAATTAGCATTGTTATACACCTAGCCTGGTTATATACCTAGCATAATTATACACTTAGCATGGTTATACACCTATCATGGTTATATAACTAGCATGGTTATATACCTAGCATGGTTAAACACCTAGCATGGTTATATACCTAGCAAGGTTATACACCTAGCATGGTTATATACCTAGCATCATGGTTATACACCTAGCATGGTTATATACCTAGCTTGGTTATACACCTAGCATGGTTATAATTATACCTAGCATGGTTATATACCTAGCGTGGTTATATACCTAGCATGGTTATATACCTAGCATAGTTATACACCTAGCATGGTTATACACCTAGCATGGTTATATACCTAGCATGGTTATGTACTTAGCATGGTTATATACCTAGCATGGTTATATACCTAGCATGGTTATATACCTAGCATGGTTATACACCTAGCATGGTTATATACCTAGCATGGTTATATACCTAGCAAGGTCATACACCTAGCATGGTTATACAATTAGCATGGTTATACACCTAGCATGGTTATATACCTAGCATAGTTATACACCTAGCATGGTTATACACCTAGCATGGTTATATACCTAGCTTGGTTATACACCTAGCATGGTTATAATTATACCTAGCATGGTTATATACCTAGCGTGGTTATACACCTAGCATGGTTATATACCTAGCATGGTTATACACCTAGCATGGTTATACACCTAGCATGGTTATATACCTAGCATGGTTATATACCTAGCATGGTTATACAATTAGCATGGTTATACACCTAGCATGGTTATATACCTAGCATAGTTATACACCTAGCATGGTTATACACCTAGCATGGTTATATACCTAGCATGGTTATATACTTAGCATGGTTATATACCTAGCATGGTTATATACCTAGCATGGTTATATACCTAGCATGGTTATACACCTAGCATGGTTATATACCTAGCATGTTTATATACCTAGCATGGTCATACACCTAGCATGGTTATATACTTAGCATGGTTATATACCTAGCATGGTTATATATCTAGCATGGTTATATACCTAGCATAGTTATAACCTAGCATGGTTATACAATTAGCATGGTTATACACCTAGCATGGTTATATACCTAGCATAGTTATACACCTAGTATGGTTATACACCTAGCATGGTTATATACCTAGCATGGTTATATACCTAGCATGGTTATATACCTAGCATGATTATATACCTAGCATAGTTATACACCTAGCATGGTTATACAATTAGCATGGTTATACACCTAGCATGGTTATACACCTAGCACGGTTATATATCTAGCATGGTTATACACCTAGCATGGTTATACACCTAGCATGGTTATACAATTAGCATGGTTATACACCTAGCATGGTTATATACCTAGCATGGTTATACACCTAGCATGGTTATACACCTAGCATGGTTATATTCCTAGCATGGTTATATACCTAGCATTGTTATACACCTAGCATGCTTATACAATTAGCATTGTTATACACCTAGCCTGGTTATATACCTAGCATAGTTATACACTTAGCATGGTTATACACCTATCATGGTTATATACCTAGCATGGTTATATACCTAGCATGGTTATACACCTAGCATGGTTATATACCTAGCATGGTTATACACCTAGCAAGGTTATACACCTAGCATGGTTATATACCTAGCATCATGGTTATACACCTAGCATGGTTATATACCTAGCTTGGTTATACACCTAGCATGGTTATAATTATACCTAGCATGGTTATATACCTAGCGTGGTTATACACCTAGCATGGTTATATATCTAGCATAGTTATACACCTAGCATGGTTATACACCTAGCATGGTTATATACCTAGCATGGTTATATACTTAGCATGGTTATATACCTAGCATGGTTATATACCTAGCATGGTTATATACCTAGCATGGTTATACACCTAGCATGGTTATATACCTAGCATGGTTATATACCTAGCAAGGTCATACACCTAGCATGGTTATATACTTAGCATGGTTATATACCTAGCATGGTTATATACCTAGCATGGATATATACCTAGCATAGTTATACACCTAGCATGGTTATACAATTAGCATGGTTATACACCTAGCATGGTTATATACTTAGCATGGTTATATACCTAGCATGGTTATATACCTAGCATGGTTATATACCTAGCATGGTTATACACCTAGCATGGTTATATACCTAGCATGTTTATATACCTAGCATGGTCATACACCTAGCATGGTTATATACTTAGCATGGTTATATACCTAGCATGGTTATATATCTAGCATGGTTATATACCTAGCATAGTTATAACCTAGCATGGTTATACAATTAGCATGGTTATACACCTAGCATGGTTATATACCTAGCATAGTTATACACCTAGTATGGTTATACACCTAGCATGGTTATATACCTAGCATGGTTATATACCTAGCATGGTTATATACCTAGCATGATTATATACCTAGCATAGTTATACACCTAGCATGGTTATACAATTAGCATGGTTATACACCTAGCATGGTTATACACCTAGCATGGTTATATATCTAGCATGGTTATACACCTAGCATGGTTATACACCTAGCATGGTTATACAATTAGCATGGTTATACACCTAGCATGGTTATATACCTAGCATGGTTATACACCTAGCATGGTTATACACCTAGCATGGTTATATTCCTAGCATGGTTATATACCTAGCATTGTTATACACCTAGCATGCTTATACAATTAGCATTGTTATACACCTAGCCTGGTTATATACCTAGCATAGTTATACACTTAGCATGGTTATACACCTATCATGGTTATATACCTAGCATGGTTATATACCTAGCATGGTTATACACCTAGCATGGTTATATACCTAGCATGGTTATACACCTAGCAAGGTTATACACCTAGCATGGTTATATACCTAGCATCATGGTTATACACCTAGCATGGTTATATACCTAGCTTGGTTATACACCTAGCATGGTTATAATTATACCTAGCATGGTTATATACCTAGCGTGGTTATACACCTAGCATGGTTATATATCTAGCATAGTTATACACCTAGCATGGTTATACACCTAGCATGGTTATATACCTAGCATGGTTATATACTTAGCATGGTTATATACCTAGCATGGTTATATACCTAGCATGGTTATATACCTAGCATGGTTATACACCTAGCATGGTTATATACCTAGCATGGTTATATACCTAGCAAGGTCATACACCTAGCATGGTTATATACTTAGCATGGTTATATACCTAGCATGGTTATATACCTAGCATGGATATATACCTAGCATAGTTATACACCTAGCATGGTTATACAATTAGCATGGTTATACACCTAGCATGGTTATATACCTAGCATAGTTAATACACCTAGTATGGTTATACACCTAGCATGGTTATATACCTAGCATGGTTATATACCTAGCATGGTTATATACCTAGCATGATTATATACCTAGCATAGTTATACACCTAGCATGGTTATACAATTAGCATGGTTATACACCTAGCATGGTTAAATACTTAGCATGGTTATATACCTAGCATGGTTATATACCTAGCATAGTTATACACCTAGCATGGTTATACACCTAGCATGGTTATACACCTAGCATGGTTATATACATAGCATGGTTATATACCTAGCATGGTTATATACCTAGCATGGTTATATACCTAGCATAGTTATACACCTAGCATGCTTATACAATTAGCATGGTTATACACCTAGCATGGTTATATACCTAGCATAGTTATACACTTAGCATGGTTATACACCTATCATGGTTATATACCTAGCATGGTTATATACCTAGCATGGTTATATACCTAGCATGGTTATATACCTAGCATAGTTATACACCTAGCATGGTTATACAATTAGCATGGTTATACACCTAGCATGGTTATATACCTAGCATAGTTATACACCTAGCATGGTTATACACCGAGCATGGTTATATACCTAGCATGGTTATATACCTAGCATGGTTATATACCTAGCATGGTTATACACCTAGCATGGTTATATACCTAGTATGGTTATATACCTAGCATGGTTATATACCTAGCATGGTTATATATCTGGCATAGTTATACACCTAGCATGGTTATACAATTAGCATGGTTATACACCTAGCATGGTTATATATCTAACATGGTTATATACCTAGCATGGTTATATACCTAGCATGGTTATACACCTAGCATGGTTATATACCTAGCATGGTTATACACCTAGCATGGTTATATACCTAGCATGGTTATATACCTAGCATATTTATACACCTAGCATGGTTATACAATTAACATGGTTATACACCTAGCATGATTATATACCTAGCATGGTTATATACCTAGCATGGTTATATACCTAGCATGGTTATATACCTAGCATAGTTATACACCTAGCATGGTTATACAATTAGCATGGTTATACACCTAGCATGGTTATATACCTAGCATAGTTATACACCTAGCATGGTTATACACCGAGCATGGTTATATACCTAGCATGATTATATATCTAGCATGGTTATATACCTAGCATGGTTATATATCTGGCATAGTTATACACCTAGCATGGTTATACAATTAGCATGGTTATACACCTAGCATGGTTATATACCTAGCATGGTTATATACCTAGCATGGTTATATACCTAGCATGGTTATACACCTAGCATGGTTATATACCTAGCATGGTTTTATACCTAGCATGGTTATATAACTAGCATGGTTATATACCTAGTATATTTATACACCTAGCATGGTTATACAATTAACATGGTTATACACCTAACATGGTTATATACCTAGCATAGCTATACACCTAGCATGGTTATACACCTAGCATGGTTATATACCTAGCATGGTTATATATCTGGCATAGTTATACACCTAGCATGGTTATACAATTAGCATGGTTATACACCTAGCATGGTTATATACCTAGCATGGTTATATACCTAGCATGGTTATATACCTAGCATGGTTATACACCTAGCATGGTTATATACCTAGCATGGTTATACACCTAGCATGGTAATACAATTAGCATGGTTATACACCTGGCATGGTTATATACCTAGCATGGTTATATACCTAGCATAGTTATACACCTAGCATGGTTATACACCTAGCATGGTTATACACCTAGCATGGTTATATACCTAGCATGGTTATATACCTAGCATTAGCATGGTTATATACCTAGCATAGTTATACACCTAGCATGCTTATACAATTAGCATGGTTATATACCTAGCATGGT